>OZ020491.1:7666212-8307418 GCA_963971405.1 Psococerastis gibbosa | reverse complement strand
CCAAACAGGTTGCTTTCCCAAAAAAAATATTTGGTTCTGTGCAAAAAATTATTTTTTGGAGAAATTATGGGAAATTCGCGCTCCAATACATTGCGGGCCCTATCATTGTTAGTTGTTACTATACTGTTACAATGTATTGGTCTGTTCGTTCGAGAATATGCAATTGAGTTTTAAGGGGTTTTTAATATATTGAGGTGTACGTATTATACCTATCGTATACCTTCTTAGTATATGTGAAAGGCATACGCTTTTATGGTATCTTAATTGATTAGTATACCTAATGGATGGAGTAATGGACGGGTTATCGTTAACATGTTTATGTTGTGTTCGTAGAAATTGGCATAGCTTTTAGTGATTTTTATCGGAATTATGAAAGGTGTGCACCCTATTTCTGCGTGTAAAGCAGGCAGTCCCGGGCCTTCCTAGTTGAGTAAATAGGGCTTGATAGCCCTAACTCCGCTAGGTTGGCTTATTAATATAACAAAAGTCATTTATTTATGTAAACCAATGAGTGGCAAGAACGTTAGTCATTGGCAACTTTACATTACGTGTCCCTCCTTGGTTACCTAGCCCAAGTTGGCCCTTGACAGTTAGTCAGTATTTTTCACGCTATCCTATATATGCATAATATGTATCCGATATACGTAGATCGAACTGTCAGTCCATTAGTAAAGTAAGTAAAAGTAAATTCGTGTCGGGTTGGTACTACCCGTGGTACAGGAGTTTTCAGGTTGCATCAACAGCCTCCTGTTTAACCTATCGACAGTCAGGGAAGACTGCCGGGACCGCCGGCTTTACATGCCCTCCGAAGCATGGTAGTCAGAAGATAAATAATTGTACCACTAGAAAATTTTGGCATTCGGGTGGGACTCGAACCAGTCACCTTCTGGATGATAGTCCGAGTCGTTACCTCTACGCCATTCTGTCAGTCCATTACCAATCCCTCCTAAGCGTAACCCTCAATAGGTTCCTGTGACTTTTTTTAGGCGCCCATTCCACCGACCGGCTAGGGCTATTTACAAAAACGGTGACGTGGTAGCAGAAATTCAAGACTTAGGTGGCGTTTACACCGACCTCGCATTGCAGAATGCAAATGACATTGACGGAAATTAGAATTTTTCTTTTTATAGAAATCTATTAAAATGTTTGTACTTAACATATCCCATGACGCCATTTTTTAATTTTAGTTTGTTTGTGATTTTACTGTATGATAATTGATCAATTTTAACTATGGCATAGAGGAAAATAAACATTTCTGTCAATTCTGCAATACTAGGTCGGTGGAAACCCCGCCTAAGTCTTGAATGTCTGCTACCACGTCAATGTTTTTGTAAATAGCCCTAGTCGGTCGGTGGAATGGGCGCCTAATGAGATCATTGCCTACTTCATGATTAATGATACCTAACCATTATAGGCTAAAAACAAACCGCCAAGGCCATTCTTCTGAATAAGCTCGTAGCCAATCATGTGGGGTGTCCATCAAATTAAGTACCGACTAGGTAGGCCTACTGTAAGACATTATAACCTGCCTATACGCCTTTGAAGTGCTCTTGAGTGAAGGATGCTCCGCTTGTCAAGTCCAAGGCTACCACCAAAGCAATGATAAATATAAGGATTATTTAAAAGTTTGTAGTCATCCCGAATAGTAGATTTTCAAGGTCAAAATAAATATGTGCCAATGCAGTTCAGCTCTTGCCGGGTTTGGCTAAGGCGCCATTCCACCGACCGGCTAGGGCTATTTACAAAAACAGTGACGTGGTAGCAGACATTCAAGACTTAGGCGGGGTTTCCACCGACCTCGCATTGCAGAATTGACGGAAATGTTTATTTTCCTCTATGCCATAGTTAAAATTGATCAATGATCATACCATGGAGCTAATAAAACTATGGAGCCACCATGTATTTCGGCCGTGCTGGAGGACTGAAGCCACGACCACGCCCCCTCATAAGTGCATTTTGGCGGGAAATTCAAATTTAATAGTTTTATTATGTGTTTTCTTTATAGTTTTCTTTGTTGTTTCATATATAATTATATTTATTATTTACATTTATTATATATATTGTTTAAAATTTAAATTAAAAGTACTGAAAGATCTGCATTAAAAAAATTTATTTTTATCTAAAAGTAGGGAAAACTTTGCTAAAAATATTGTTTAAAATGTAAATTAAAAGTACTCCAAGTTCTGCATAAAAATATTGCTGGTTAGCTGGCATGATTTTCCGTTCTAAATAATCTTTAAATAATCAAATAAAAAATAAAATGTTAACATGGTATCAAATGGCAAAAGGCTCAATCTGGTCCTATACTACGGAAATAGCCGAAGTCAAGTGGCTTCAACCCGAATGTTTACGATGAGTCTATAGTTTTACTATGTCTATGGATCATACAGTAAAATCACAAACAAACAAACTAAAATTAAAAAATGGCGTCATGGGATATGATATATATTATGATAAGTACAAAAATTTTAATAGATTTTTATAAAAAGAAAAATTCTAATTTCTGTCAATACGTCATTTGCATTCTGCAATGCGAGGTCGGTGGAAACGCCACCTAAGTCTTGAATGTCTGCTACCACGTCACCGTTTTTGTAAATAGCCGTAGCCGGTCGGTGGAATGGGCGCGTAAGGGGCCAGGATCCAGGGCCCCCACAAAAAAGGGGCCCCCACAACGAGCCGCATAGCACAAAATCGCAACAGATGAAAAGGACATAAACAATAAACTGAAGCAAATAAATAAACTTGTCGAAATATTTGGCGGGAAATTGGAACGTGCCGTGGCATTAGTGATTAATCGCCTTACTCTATTGTATTCTATTCTATTTTATAACTGATAGTGGAATATTTGTGTGAGGGTGCAAGACTTTTCTGCCCGAGAAAGGGCCCCCACACAATTCCGGCCCAGGGGCCCCCACTAGTGCCTAGGCCAAACCCGGCACCCGGAGTTGTGTCCGGTGGCATGGTCCATCTTGCCGCCCCCCCCCCCCCCGCCTCGAGCATTGTAAGGCGTGGCTCATGGAGACCCCCGGGCCCCCCTGTTCACAGCAATATGAATTCCTTTGTTAGCTATTGTAAACTTCTACAGCTATACTTTACTATGCTATTAAAATGCGTAAAACCCTACTATTTTGCGCTTTTATTTTCAAATTTTTCCCCCGGGGGAGACCCTCTTTGGTTAAATAGTTAAATATTATTTCTATACAATCCTCACCGTTGTAATGATAACATTAAAAAAAAATTCTGGCTACGCCCTTGAGGTCCTTCATCATTGGAAGTATTGAACTATCGAACGCTTTAAATGAAAGGGGAAGCCTATGCATGAAAAATATCCTTCCGAAAAGCCTGAAGACTACACAAGGTCTACTTAGCTTTGCCCCCTCCATCACTCTAAAACTTTAAGCCTCTGCGTGCTTGTACTTGCCGTGGTCGTCGCTGCACACACCATGTGATCGGAGACCTGTCGGTAACTCAACATAAAGCGCCCATTCCATTGACCGGCTAGGGCTATTTCCAAAAACAGTGACGTGGTAGCAGACATTCAAGACTTAGGTTGCGTTTCCACCGATCTCGCATTGCAGAATGCAAATGATATTGACGGAAATTGAAATTATTCTTTTTATAGTAATCTATTAAAATGTTTGTACTTAACATATCCCATGACGCCATTTTTTAATTTTAGTTTGTTTGTTTGTGATTTTACTCTATGATCGTTGATCAATTTTAACTATGGCATAGAGTAAAACAAAAATTTCCGCCAATGTCATTTGCATTATGCAATGAGAGGTCGGTGGAATCCCCGCCTTGATTAATGATATCTGCTACTACGTCACCGTATGTGTATATTGCACTTGCAGCTAGGTCGATGGAAACCGCGCCTAAGTCTAATTTCACAAGAAGTATTAGTGTAGAGCTAAAAATAAATATTATAGGTATCCATTAGAAGAAATACTTCTCTACATTTTGGGGCCTTCACTACAATCGATTGGCTATAGTTTTCAAATTGCAAACATATCCATTATTACCACTTGTTTTAAGGCGGGGTTTCCACATACGTCAATGGTCAATGAGAAATATGGTTTTGACGTGGTAGCAGACATTTTGAGTATGTCTTTAATGTCTGCTAAAACGTCAATTTCATGTTTCTCATTGACCATTGACGTATGTGGAAACCCCGCCTTATGCACAAATCAATAGGGAAAATTGTGGCCAATCGGTGTAAGTGATCATGCATCAGAAGGAAGAGAAATACTTACTGTTACTTTTTAGGGTCCACGTCAACTCTCGGGGGAGGGGGGGGGCAGCTTTTTCCTGCTATCCTGCATTCTATTTTGCAGATTTTTGCTTAGTTGGAAACAGACAGTTTTTTTTTGGCATAAAATGTGAAGCACAGAGCATAATAGATTAATAGAATAACGGAACAGATAGTTGTGAAGTTTACATTATGAGGTCGAAGTAATATGAAACACCTCAAGTGCAACTTGCAAGTCTTGTCTGAATAGTAAAGCCTGAATGTTTAAATACCCGAAGAGGGGGCAGGAAAATGCCACTATAGGGCAAAAACACCTACCTAACTGTAGCTGCTCGGGGAGTTTATACCGTACCTATACTTAGGGTGACCGTATTTTCAAAATGCATTTTTTCGTCCATGCGAGTGAAATGTAGCTAATAGTAATAAAGCACCATTTTTAGTGTATTTTTCAGATCCCAAAATGTCAGTACATATTATTTTGTTATTTTTTTTTTAAATTATAAAATTCACTGCAGGTCATCTCCATATTTGTCTTCACAAACATCACTTTGGTGGTCATTCCACCGGCGAATTTACTTGAAAAAGTGACTTTGTCATTGACGTTTGTTTTGTTTTAAGGAGACTATTATGTAGATTCTTAACTTATCTATTATATAAATTAAGTTATGATATGGTAGCAGACATCATTAATAAGTCTCTACCATATTATAACTTAATTTATAATAGATAAATTAAGTATCTACGTAATAGTCTCCTTAAAACAAAACAATTAAACGTCAATGACAAAGTCAATTTTTCATGTATACATTTGCCGGTGGAATGGCCACCTTACTCTAAAGTTTCAATGGCCAGCCGAGACTTATTTTCCTCCCAGTATATAATCATTTATTACCGAAAAAAACCGTTCAAGGGGGGCACTTGTGCCCGACAGGGCGACATGCTAAATGCAAACTGCACTGCTTTTAAATGTGGCAGATGAAGTCCAATAGTTTTAGTATTGTCAAAAAATATGAGCCATTTTTCTTCGGTATAGTTTCATTGGAATGGCTAGCAATCCACTCATTTGTAAAAATTTCACTAGCGAGCCCGATTTCATCAAAGAAAGCGTCATGGTTAAAGTGATTTTTTGCTACATTGATGTTTAAACAAATTGTAATTTGTAAAGCATTACATTTTTATGTCCTTTGGGCATTGCGGTAGTACACACTACACAGGACGTGTAATGTAAAAAACAGGACTGTCCTGCCAAAAATTGGCTAGGACGGATGGTCACCCTACCTATACTACGGTGAGGTTCCTGAAAGAAACACTGGGACCCGGCCCATTAGTAACCCATTATTATTTATTGATGTAGTTTCCATATTAATTGTGGCCACTAGCAAACTCGTATACATTTTGATACCAAACCCACAAATGATTGAAATGTACGCTAATTTACGCACTTTCATTAAACCAAACCGGAGGGGGTCACGTGACTGGCCTGGAAATGTCTTTGCAGAGGGTTTTAAACCGCAGTAGTATAGTAAAAATTGATAGAAGGGTATAGTAGCCTATATGTGTAGACATGCTTACACTATTGACTAAACCAAAAATTACAATTACATTAGGTCTAAACTTTGTGCACGAAGCAATTAAAAACATACCTTTTAGAACATTTTTACGTGCCCCACAGGGAAGAAAAACCTCCAACTTTTGCAATGAAATTAGTCAGAAGCTCAACACTTAATTTGACAGTAAAGCGCCAGAAATAGGTAAAACTGCAATTATATGAAATAATACAAGTCAAATACGGAACAGGTACGAGACGCGGGGCTTTGTTTATAAAATGGATATTCAACGATCCCGTGGCTGGAGACCGTTATCAATATGGCTGCTAGTGTAGCCTGCACAAGATAAGTACGCAATTCGGCGGGGAAATAGCCTGCAGAAGCTAACTACTAAACTACAGAGTTTTTGACCGGGTCCAGGTATCCGCTTTGCTATGCTGCAAAGTGTAAGACTTTGATATTTTTTTGCGTTGGTACTTATCTCTGATAGTTGGCTTATGGTTAACGGGTGCCTCGTAAGGCATATTATGACTCCCGCCGCTCCAGTTCTATTATATTTCTATGTATTCAACGGTCAAGGCCACAACCCTCCGGCTTGGCCTTAACGATCATGTCGAGTATAGTGTGTTTTGATTACAAAACTGAACGCCTCTGTTATCTAGCGGTTAACAATAGAACTATTATTTCACGTCAGCAACGCTTGTTTCACATAGCCAGCGCTAGATGTCGCAAAAAGCGTGTTTTTAATAATTTAAGTGAAATCCCTTGTCACCTAACGGTAGTGACTTCAAATAATAGTTCTAATTTTTACCGCTAGATAGCAGCGGCATTCACTTTTGAGATCAAGGGACGCTTTTCGCGACACCTAATGATGTTCACGTAAAATAATACTTTTTATTTTAACCGCTAGATAGCAGAAGCATTCACTTTTGAGATTAAGAGGCGCTCGCTAAATAACAGCAGTCGAGCAGTGACATCCAACGCTGGTCAAGTAAAAAGTTTCGACCATCACAATGATTTCATTTATGGGTAATACACATAAAAAGGAAATCAATTAGGTATTTTTTGTTAGGTAGGCATTTTCCTTGTACCATAAACTCTGCGACCTGAGAACATAAATAAATAAATTGGAAAGCAACTAGTGAGGTGTCATAACCAGTATACGATCTGTGCTTAATTCCAGGCCGTAGTCCCCATTATTAGGCTATGTTGTTCTGTGGTCCACCCTCTTCAAAATTTTTGGTAATACGCTATACACAGTAGGCCTACAATATGTTGCTAGAATTCCCAATACAGGGACAGGGGGGGGGGGGTGGAAATTATGGAAAAAAATTGACAAAAACGCTAATCTGAACCGATGATGACCTACTGTAACTTATCTATTTCACCCGCGTATTTCACTGAATCTATTCGCTATAGGTACTCATTGTCTAAGTGAAAACTTGGTGAGTGATACACATTATATTGCAGTACTGTATGGAGTACATAACACTGACTTGTTGCTTTCCAATTTATACGTAGTATAAGGAAAGCTTTGTGACGGTCGAAATTTTCGATTCCGAGATTTCAACGGATTTACACGATTTAAGGTCCCAGGAACCCAAAAAAGTGGTTTTTACGAAATGTCTGTCTGTCGTTCTGTCTGTCTGTCTGTCTGTCTGTCTGTCTGTGCGTCGATTTCCGGGCAAACTACTCGGTCGATTTTGATGAAATTCGGCATGTAGGTTCACAAAAATCATACCTCGGGACCATTTTTCTTATTTTGGGCTAACTTAATTTGGGGGGTTTTATTCTCAAAAAACTCCAAAAAAACGTCTAAAAACATTATTTCTCAAAAACGGCTCCAACGATTTCTTTTAAATTCACATATATATTGTAGTCGTTATTAATGTTAACGAAATGCGGGGGGTCGCTTGCCCCTTGATAGGTTGCTTCTGGGGGTAAAAAAATAAAAATAACTAAATTTTAATGAAAAATGACTAAAAAATTATTTTTTTGCGAAACCTTTCTATCGATGATTTCTGCCTTCAGGTATGTTTTAGGTGTTAAATTGAGTAACGAAACCAGACAGGTTGCTTTCCCAGAAATGTATTTGGTTTTGTAAAAAAACTGTTTTTTAGAAAAAAATGATAGAAAATTCACGCTCAAATGCATTGCGTGCCCTGCCAGTATTGCTGTGTGGTAATGTGTTGGTCTGACCTATCTAGAATTTACCTCCCCTCCAGTGACGTCAGGTGGACAACCCCCCCCCCCACGAGATTTCGGAAATTTAACCATAAAAAAATTATTTACCATGAAATTACTCATTTTCTCTATCTACTAATTTTGATGAATTGGAAAGCATGTTCGAGTAAACTTGGACCGGTTCTTCTGACTTGTTTATGGCATTAAGTAAGCTCACAGACTTGATCGGTTTGATAGTTGTGTAGCTGTGCTAACCTGCTTAACATTACGAATCATGTCAATACGAGCATATAAGTAGAGGATGTACATCAACTGTTCTTGTGCGGGATTGTGGTCGAGTGGTTAAGACGACGCCCCGTTTAGACGAATATCGTGGGTTCGAATCCCGCCATGTCAGTTTTTCTATATCCTCTAATTTCGGTTATAACGTGTTGGTGAGTGATACCCATCGCTTCACGACATTATCTTCGAATAGTCCGGATTAGTGCGCCATTGTAACAAGGGCGGATTTTGCCTCCAATTTAGGGGGGGGGGGTCAGCGGTCAGGTTTATAGTGGATCAGAACTTAAAAAACATAATTATTTTTAATTCCCACTGTGAACCCATTGTTATCTAGTGTAAGTTAATCCACCCTTGCCCTGTAACTTATTGAGAAGCTCTGCACAATCAGTACTGCGATTGGTATAGGAAAAATAAGTAGGCCTACACATCAACGAATTATCCCTCAAACCTTTCTATAAACTCAAAAACCGTGACATTTTCGTAATGCTACTGACATTGCATTGGAAGCTCTATATAAAATCTACATGATACTGATTTCTGATTACTGAAGTGCATCCCCTGCAGCGCCAAAGATCAATCAATAAAATAAACAGAAATTGGTGGAAAGTTCGCGGTATAATAGAAATATCACAGTCATTAGCCAGGTAGCAGTCAATAAAGGGTTTAACATCCGGTTTGTTCAACTTCTTTAAGAAGGTTGATATCGAAGTCATATCCAGAGAGCAGATTCTTGAGGACGCCCAATTGATCAGGGGAGAGGGTCTTGCCGGGGCGAACGAGGATGGCAGCTTTGAGTAGGCGGTTGAAGGACTTGGAACTATCGTCGTAGACGGTTGTGCAAGCCATCATGAGAGCGTAGTTGTCGTAGTCACTAGCGACGATGGATTGCTTGTAAACAGCTGTAATTGATAATATAAATTAGGATAGATAGGGGGTGTCAGTGTTAAGCTTATCCTAGTCTATTCTAGAGGATATAGTAGAACTGCCATTAAGTCCTGTGGTCTCCCTATGATAAACAAAGAATACGAAACCTCAAAGCCATTAAACCCAACTTAGAACATTATAAGCATTCCCATATCTATATTTCTATTGCCCTTTACAACTTTCTTCCTGAACATATAAAATCAATAACCGTACTCAACCAATTCAAGTCAGCCATTACTAAATTTCTGAAGGAAAATTATAGCACAATATTAACAATAATAAAAACCTAATAATATACCTACCGTAAAACTTTCTTTTAAAGTTAAACATATTCCCTTAAATTCATAAAATACTTTCCTTAATTATTACATTGCCATCAATCATCGTTTATAATAAATTAGTTTAACATAAGCATACTTAGTTAATTATATTTAATTTTACTATAAGGTCAGTTTAGTTTAGTTTAGTTAGAAGTAGTTAGTAGATCACGTAGTGTTAGTTTTTATTCTTAATTCAATAATTTCTATTTTAAATTTCAATAAATTAAGGGTTCAGCGCGGGTTTATCCCTTAGAGCCCTTACCATGAAAAAATGTAATAATTGTAAAAATGTATTGTATTGAAGGAAATAAATAAATATTGTATTGTATATTGTATTGTAATCGAGTTGATAGCCTTTGATTTTGGTTAATCGAAATCGAATCTAGGTGTGTGCAAGGCCGTGCCCAGGTTTTGAATTCGTGTGGGGGGGGGGGGTTCAAAAAAAAAAATTCGTAATTTATTAATGAAGTAATGAATAAATTCTTCAAACAATACAGGTTTACATTAAAACATTTATTTCGGGGGGGGGGGCGGTCCGGACCCCTTTGACCACCCCTCTGGGTACGGCCATGGGTGGGCGGATACAGTGCAGTGGCAACAACTAGGGTTTGGAATTCTCCACCGGACGAAAGCAGAACGACGTCTGGACCCCCTCTGGCTACGGCCTTTCTAAGATGGTTGACTAAATACTGTATATGAGAGGCTCTTACGTGAATAAGGTTCGTTATCCTTCTTCCAGACAGCCAGATAGTTGGAAGAATGGAATCCCTTGCCGATGGACTGGCCGTAGGATTCTCCCACCGCCTTGCTGCCGTCTTCCTTAATGCCGGTGTACTTGATTGTGTGAATGTCCTGGGTGATCTTGTAGTCGAGTCTTCCACAGCGGTGCGGGCCGCCGATATGGGGGGTCCCGGCCAGCATGTGCCATTCTCCAGAAATCTGAAACAGAAGACGAAATGGCGATAATGAGTCAGCCCCTACATTTTGGCGGGAAAGTGATCCAAAAGTTAAGAGGCAATCGGAGGGGAAAAGCCTTATGAGTGCAAAAATAAAATATGTAGGCTAATGAAATATTAGTCGTAGAGTTGCCAAAATTATCAGGACAAACATAAGAAATTTTTCGGAACATTTTGATTCATGATAGGCTATGTATGCATCTATATATTCTATTGTATGTATTGTAGGTAGTAGAAAAAGTAATGCTGAATCGCAAGAAGAATTTTTTCTCCTGATTTTGATACATAGTAGCCTATGTGGCCTTAACTAACCCCAATTCGCCACAGTTGATGAACTCCTTCAACTTGAACTACTGAGTGACCGTTATTTTTTGCGTGTCAAGTTCACTAACTATAGCCGATCGGTATTGATGATTGCAACATACTATATATCAAAATTAGGAGAAAAAATTATTCTTGCGATTCAGCATTACTTTTTCATTGTTCTGCGTTCCATATTTCATGAGAAATTGAAGTTTGAACAGAAAATGGAATATCGGCGACTCCGGTTGGCCCTTAACTCATGGAACAGTTTCTTAAAAAATCCACAGCAAGCTATTGTGGGGTTTTTGTGGACTAGTAGAGAACTGGTCTTTCCAGCAACGGGTGTAGGTTAGGTACCCACAGGGACGGTTTCAAAAAAGGTTTTCGGGGGGGGGGGGGGGCGGTGGCCTGAAAAATATCGCGTTTCCCTTACTTGAGTAATAATTTTTCTTAATTTCCTTCAAAAGTCCATTCTAGTAGTAGTATTCGTCGGGTTAATAACGACTAAGGCCTCATATTTGGGCCCATAGAGCGACTGTCCTACGCCAGCCCATAGGACAGTGGACCTCCTGTTTATAGTGGATTCCGAACCACTTGGGAAACACAGTGAAGTCACACGATTAGTTCGGAGGTGACCAGGACGAGTCCTACCATGTTTCCCTACCGGCACTGTGCACACGAACAAGTTACCTGCAGCTTTGAACCTGCTCTGGTCCGCTGGATTCAACTTGGTATGGCGGCCGGTTAAAGTTCATTCTATCTAGTATAAAGCTATTTCTCTCGAGGAGGAGGGGGGGGGGGTCGAACAGAAAAGCAGAAAGTTCGCTTCTTCTAGTATAGCCTTCTGCCTTATTGCTTCATTTCCGGCTTATGCGTAAGGTGCCCATTCCATTGACCGGCTAGGGCTATTTCCAAAAACGGTGACGTGGTAGCAGACATTCAAGACTTAGGCGGGGTTTCCACCGACCTCGCATTGCAGAATGCAAATGACATTGACGGAAATGTTTGTTTTCCTCTATTCCATAGTTAAAATTGATCAATGATCATACAGTAAAATCACAAACAAATAAACTAAAATTAAAAAATGGCGTCATGGGATATGTTAAGTACAAACATTTTAATAGATTTCTATAAAAAGAAAAATTATAATTTCCGTCAATGTCATTTGCATTCTGCAATGCGAGGTCGGTGGAATCCCCGCCTAAGTCTTGAATGTCTGCTACCACGTCACCGTTTTTGTATTTAGCCCTAGCCGGTCGGTGGAATCCCCACCTAAGGTGTAATCTGAGATACAAAATATGCTGAATACTCATTATTATTTGGATTAACATACTGTACATACTAATTCAATATAAGCCGGTAGCCGGTAAATACTGTAGATTACTTACCTTGGCTTCATCGAAGGGGTATTTGCCCATGACCCAGGGACACTTCTTGCCCCCAGCAAGGGCTACGCTGAGAAGGGCGGAAAATACGACTAACTTAAGCATGGTGATGATGTGCAGCAGGCGAGGGCTTAGGAGTGACTGTGCCTGTTGCAGTGTAGCCACCGATATTTATACCCTTTGCACGTGGCCACTTCATCAGTGCCGGCTACTCCTTATGCCTGGAAAAGTTCCTTTCATTAGCTTTTGCTAAGGCGCAAAGTCCACAGACCTTGTTTTTGATAGTGAGCATGATATTCACGTGGTAGCAGACACTAGAGACAGTCTAAAAATGTCTGCTACCACGTCAATGTCATGCCCACTATAAAAAACAAGGTCGGTCGACTTTGTGCCTAAAAAAACATACACATTACGAATGGAAAGGAGATCTTTCTTAGGCGCCCATTCCATTGACCGGCTAGGGCTATTTCCAAAAACAGTGACGTGGTAGCAGACATTCAAGACTTAGGTTGCGTTTCCACCGATCTCGCATTGCAGAATGCAAATGACATTGACGGAAATTAGAATTTTTCTTTTTATAGAAATCAATTAAAATGTTTGTACTTAACATATCCCATGACGCCATTTTTTAATTTTTGTTTGTTTGTTTGTGATTTTACTGTATGATCATTGATCAATTTTAACTATGGCATAGAGGAAAAAAACATTTCCGTCAATTCTGCAATGCGAGGTCGGTGGAAACGCCACCTTAGTATTGAATGTCTGCTACCACGTCACCGTTTTTGGAAATAGCCCTAGCCGGTCAATGGAATGGGCACCTTACTTGTTGCTCAATTGAATACCTAATTCACAATGCGGGATTAACCCTTGTGGAGCTGAGGCCCACCCGCAATGTCGAGTCCCCTACCTACTATTTTTCATAAAAAAGAAGAAAACCGTAGTTGGTCGAACTGTTTAGTTGACTATCCGTTAAGCTTTCCTTTGAAGATTTTTTTTTGTTTTGCTAACAGAACAGCACATAGACATAAAATTACTTAGTGCCACTTTTCCCCCATCCATCAATTTCAAAAGTTTTTTATAGTTTTAATTTAATTTAATTTTTTTTTTTAGAACTTTTTGATGAAATGATTTTTTTGCTTGCGTCTATTGTGGGGGGCCCTTTTTAACGGCTTCTGTCTGGGGGCTTTGAGGCCTGGGCCTCATGGTTAATCCGGCACTGCTAATTAATAATACCATATAGAAGTTCTGTAACATCGATGGAAACGTTTAACACCAATATTATTTTTAAATAATAAAATGTTTTCATTTTTTTTTGTCCCAAAACCAATCTACCAAAGGAAGCGACTTAGTAGTGGATTTTGTTAACAGTAATAACGACTACAATGAACACAGTAGGGCCCATATAGGAATTGAAAAATAAATAAAAAATGGTTGGAGCTGTTTCTTAGTTTTTTTTTTGCCGTTTCGAAGAAAAGAAACAAAATGGGTCTGAGATGTGATTTTTGTGATCCAGCATACCGTCTGTCGATACTACCGTACAGTTTTTTCACAAATTAATGCAGGCAGACAGACATTTCGTAAAAACGTTGATATCTCTAAATCTAACACCGAAATCCAATTTATTTTTACTTATTTTATTAATGAAAGTCCATTTTATTCAGTGTAAAGCCCTTATATTTCGGAGGGGGTCCGGACCCCTTGGACCACCCCTCTGGGCAGGGACGGATCCAGCCCATTTTTTTTTTTGGAGGGGGAGACAGCTACCCCTTCCCCCCCCCTGTATCCGTCCTTGCCTCTGGGCACGGCCTTGTCCAAGCGTATATCAATTGGAATACAATAATAATGTACTATTGCAGTTCTTTCCATTAGATAGGTAGCCTATGCAGCCTGCAGTATCTGTGGGTGATGGGTTCAATGATAATTAATTATCATAGGGTGGTATATGCGGTTAATCACCATTTGAACTGAACTCCCGTTTCTCGAACTCAGTTTCCCGGGTGTGATATTTAAGCTTCTTCCACTCCTTCCCATACCTCCGTCTTTTCCCTTGGGGCACATTGTGCAGCTCTTGTTGCCCTTCTTCTTCTTCTGGATCTACTGCCCTTGATGAGCTGGACAACACTCCTCTAGTCACGTAGGTTTTGTACACCATCTAGGGACTCCCAACCCGCGAAGGTCAGTCCAGACCCCCCCCCCCTAAAATCCACCCTTGGACCATCCTCATCCCAAAACAGTACTTATACCGGTAGAAGACAAGTTGAAAATCCACCCATCCGTTGGTTTCAAACTGACTAGCGTTCCAGCTCCAGAGCGCGTTGTTATTGTAATATGGCTTGCAACGTTGGACCTGACAGCTAGTGAATTATACCCTTAATTAATTGCGCTTGATCTCTGCTCTGATAAGGTCCGACATTTTTAAAAATGGTGGGGGCCATTGGCCTTTGCCTGGATGCTCTGCAATGACAATAATGGAGCTAGCGGACTAACATTGTCTGTCCATGCTCCATTATACCCCCGGTATGAACCTACTGTACCTGTACTAGCTACAGTTCCCAACGTTCCGTCCTGCACTACAAATGGCTAGCTTCTCACTTCTTATGCGTTACGATAGGTTTACGAGGGGGGTTCGGCACCCCCCCCCCATTATCATAAAAATGTAGACAAAAGAGGAAAGCCGTTTTAAGTAATATTCATGGCATGCCCTTAGTGTCCCTTGCTGCGCAGACGCCCAGAGGTCTCCGGGAGATTTTTTTTCTTCAATAATATAATGAGATTCTGGAGTTTTATGCATGTTGACTTACTGTCACGTTTCGATTTTACAGCCGGAGAATATAACTGCAAAAAAGGAGGGGGGGAGGCCCCCCCAGTGGATTTGTGTTGGTGGAAAAACAGGCCAGAAATAGTGAGGTTTTACGCATTTTAGTAGCAGCAAACGTTCCGATTTTACAGACGAAAAATACCTATACCTGCAAACAAGACTGCCCCGGGGGTCTTCCTCAGGGTAATGGGGGGAATTTTTTTTTCGAAAAAAGGGGCTTATATGCAGGGGCGTAAAGTTGGGGGGGGGGGGGGCGCGGTCCAACTGCCCCTTTTTTAGCTTTGTAAAATCAACAGCTATAATTTACTACTATTAAAGTGATTAAAACCCTGCCATTTTACTCTTATATTTCAATTTTTCCTTATCCTGCCTGATGACGTCTTAAGGTCTACTTAGTTTTGCCCCCGCCAAAATTCTAAAACTTTACGCCTTTGCTTATATTATATGTATTTCGACAACAGCCATGTTTACAATTTAAAGACCTAGAATTATTGAAAGTGCTCGAAAAAGGGGGGGGGGGTGCAAGAGTTTCTCCCAAAGGAACATTTTTTAAGCAATAGGTGCGAAATAGTGGGTTTCAACGTTAACTTATGGTCAGCAAAATTTTTTAAACTTAGCAGACCAAGAGTTCATTACCAATACTCCCCGTGATGGGGAAATGTTTTTGAATAAATAGGCGCTTTAGTGAGCTTCAACTAAAGCGCGGGGCTTTAAATCTTCTTCTTCTTCTGGCTCTACAGCCCATGATGAGCTTAGGCGCGTATTCCACCAACGTCAATAGTGATAGTAAATGTAGTATTGACGTGGTAGCAGACATTAAAGACAGTCTAAAAATGTCTGCTACAACGTCAATACCACATTTACTATCACTATTGACGTTGGTGGAATAAGCGCCTTAGGCCTGCTTGACAACACTCCTCCGCAGTCAACGCTCCACCATCTACGGACTCCCAACTCAAGAAAGTCTCCAACTCATCCTTCCAGCGTTTTCGAGGGCGTCCCGCTTGTCTTCTTCCCATCATGATGCTTGTCTTTTACGTCTTGTTCGGCATGCGGTCGTCTGACATTCTTGTGGGGCTTGAAGTGGTCACCTTATTAGCTTAATGGCAATGTGGTACCGGGGTGACCCCCCGTCCCTCATTACGCTACTACTCCTTAGCAGTGGCGGCGCCTGAATTTTTAAGGCGGGGCAAAGGGGGCCAAAGGAAAAACAAAACATTTTTCGTTGGAGTTGGTATAATGAAATGAAGTGACTTGTAAACAGTTTTAATTCTGACGTTTTAGAATTACAAAAATTCTGCTATATATATAACATGTAAAATATCTGAAAAGTGGGGGGGGGGGGCAGGGGGACCTGAAAAACTTTCAGGGGGGGGGAGGCAGGTCCACCCGGGCACCCCCGTAGCGCCGCCACTGCTCCTTAGATCAGGCATGCAGCATCAAGTGACTTAGACGGCATACTTACTATAGTTGAGCGTAAGAAAAGGCTTTACTCCGCTAGATGGGTTAAGCCATAGGCCTATATAAAAATAGTAATTATTTATTAATTTATTATTTATTTATCTTCTACTTTCACTTTGTAATACTTCGCCATTGTAAAAAAAGCAAGTTAAGGCCCTATAGGCCACGCATAAATATAACTTCTACTACTATAGGCTAAATTTACTTGACAAAGTTCTGTACTTGGATCTATAATTTATGTTTATTTTACTAGGTACTAAACTATAGTATTATGGAGGCCTACATTGCAGATTTCGACGAAAAATGTGAGTTTTTTTGGCTGTAAAATACCAATTTATTGGAAAGTTGCTCAAACTATTTATCATAGGCACATATATTTAAGTTGGCAACCCTATCCCAATAGCTGGCTACACTCTAGCTATCGTACTAGTCGAATTTGTAGACGAGATTGCATGAACGCCGCAGGGCACCATTTGCCTTGGCCATGACTCTCCAGATATCAAAGCAATTTTACTCTTAGGGGGTAACGACCGGTCAAAACCTTTCCTGGCCATAGCCGCGAGTTGGTGTGGGCTGGGCATAGATTAATTTCTTTGATGGGTAATTTGTTCTGTATCTTGAGACTTGGAGAACTTTCCTCTTCTTGTCGAACCTTAGAGTTCTATGTAGCCTAGAAGAGATAGGACATTCAAGCTCACCCAAAATATTTATTGATTCTTCGGGGGGACCTATACCACGTCCCTTTAATCAGGGTCGTGCTGGGTGCGGGAAATAGATTGACTTTTTGTTCTATTACTAAGCCAACCTAGCGGAGTTGGGGCTATAAAGCCCTCTCTTACACTCTACTAGGAAGACCAGGACCGCCTGTTTTACATGCCCTCCGAAGCATGGCCAGAAAATTTAGCAAGTGTGAGCCTCGAACCAACAACCTTTCAGGTGATAGTCGGAGTCTGTACCACAACTCTACATGTCCTGAGAAATGGGAAAGGGGGGTCACGGGGTTCATGACCCCCCACTAGATCCGCCCATGTGGGAGAGAGCACCGAAGGGGCGCCATTTTGGTCCTCACTGTTAGTTTTATTGTGGCAAAATATAATTTGCTTTATAAGTATTCTTCCAAGTTATTGAATTTAACTTTTTTAAGGTCCGCTCCCACCAACTTTCACTATAATTTTTTCTGTTCCGCCTCTCCCGATTATTTAAATTTTTTCTCGATAACGTCTATGCTATGAAGGGTGCCATGGTGTCATTATGTTTTTTTTTTAGCAAAGGGCGCAGAGGGGCGAGTACCTCTATCCCTTATGGCCAGCACTTATAGAACTGAAGAACTGCTGTGATGCTGCACCCTGTCGCAGTCACCGTTACGTCATACTCAAATTGAAACTTCAAATGCTTATTTATTTCAAACTAAATATTTTCCTCTTACACTGGTGGCCTAATTTTTACCACAATTGTATGTGCGCATGTTATCATATACTGTATATATAGGCCTACCTATTATCAGCAGCGTGACGATAGGATCTCGAGGGGGGAGGGGGGCTGTATCTCATTTGGAACCCCCTCCCCAATTTTCATAAAAATGTAAAAAGGAGAAACCCGTTCTCATGGACGCACGCAGCCTTCAAATTAGTGGGCATGAACTTAGTGTCCCTTACGCAGACGGGTGGATTTTTTAAAAATAAAATTGGCCTGTGGTGATTATGGCGATGATATTAACTTACTCCTGGGGTTAAAACTGTAAACAAACAAATTTTGAATAGCATTTTCCATTGTAAAATTATCTTCTTTACATTTTTAATACCAGGGTATTATACTATATTAACCCCCGGTATTAAAATCACCATGATCGGGCCGCTGAAGTAGTGGGCTTTTACACATTTTGTCCGACAAAACGATATTAACAAAGGTAATAGATAAGGGCCGGGGATTAAAAAAAAAAATTAATAAGCGCAAACTAGTGATTTTCTACAAAAGCGGCGGGTCTTTAAATTATCGCCTTCTTCGCTTATCATGGACAGGGTGGCTCTTACGATAAGGCGCCCATTCCATTGACCGGCTAGGGCTATTTCCAAAACGGTGACGTGGTAGCAGACACTCAAGACTTAGGTAAGGTCTCCACCGACCTCGCATTGCAGATTGCAAGTGACATTGACGGAAATGTTTGTTTTTCTTTTTATAGAAATCTATTAAAATGTTTGTAATTAACATATCCCATGAAGCCATTTTTTAATTTTAGTTTGTTTGTTTGTGATTTTATTGTATGATCATTGATCAATTTTAACTATGGCATAGAGGAAAATAAACATTTCCGTCAATTCTGCAATGCGAGGTCGATGGAAACGCCACCTAAGTCTTGAGTGTCTGCTACCACGTCACCGTTTTGGAAATAGCCCTAGCCGGTCAATGGAATGGGCACCTAATGGTTCTCAACACTTTTTACGACAAATCAACGATTTCAAGATGACGTCCAGTCAAAGTAAAAATAATTTAATAAGTAAAAGTTCGTAGTCGTCATTGCTTGGAACACAAGAGTGTTTTCTGTGTTGATGTTTTGGTCGGGAAAATAATGAAGTATTTTTTATATTTTTTATTACATACTTTACATAGCGTAGGTAGCCAAGGGCGAATTTAAGGGGGGTCAGTGGGTCCGGACCACCCCCCCCCCCCAAATAAAATGAACTTACGCTAGATAACAATGGGTTTACAGTGGGAATTAAAAATAATAATGTTTTTTAATGTTATAATCTACTGAACCTGCCCGCTGAACCCCCCCCCCCCTCTTAAATTGGAGGCAAAATCCGCGCCCCTTTAGGTAGCGTAGAGGAAAACAGGGCCTGCGGAATCTCCCCACACCTGATCGGCCAGAGCCAAAAGGGATTTTTTTCCCTCAATGGCAACATGGCCTCATGGCAACGATAGAGAAAATGTCAAAATGTTTATAAATCTGAGTTAATTATTGCAGGTAGGTTGCGGCCTAAACAAGCCATCATTCCACAATGAAATCCAGTTATAAAAAAAAAAAGTATATTTTTGGTATTTTTATTTTTAAATGCTTTATGCTACGTTTTATGCTTTAATATTTGTTACAAATGTTGACTATTTCGTTGCCTAATTTGGCGTCCTCTAGACCATGTAGTGCTAGGCCTGCCGCACCCTCGTTACGCTAATGCCCCGTATGTCAATAGCCAATGCGTATATGTACCGTATATCCGCTGCTTATATTATTGGTCCAATCTTTCTGGGGGGGGGGGGGGGAGAATGGAAGTATGTTGAGAATTGATAGGATATAGCCTATTGCCAACTGAGGGCGAACCTTAACCGTAGGAGTTCATTGCTCGGTTGATGACTTGCATCTCTTCATGTCAGCTTGTACAGTACCTATAGGCTACCTCATTGTAATCGGGTTAAACATTTCAATGATCGGATGACTTGTATAGCTGCAGCTATCCATGGAGATCTCCTCAATAGGAACAGCTAAAGCTTTGTTTCTCCAGCTTACATGACTAACATCAATATCATGCCGTTTCCTTCAATAGTTATATTAATTAGTTATATTAATTAATATTAATTTTCATGAGCGATGAATATGTGTTCAGACAAACTTTCGGTTTTTAACATTTCCAATTTTATTTTTTTCTATCGTATAATAAATAAATTTAAAAAATATATAGGCCTATACAGTAGGTATGTACATACTGTATATAATGAATAAGCTTTTAATGTTTATACAGGCCTATTTAAAACAATTTCAAATAAACCCACGAAACCCAATTGATTTAATCGAAATTTTCCAACTGTCCCCCCTCTAGATCCAATCATACAGCTAAGCCCATGGGCCCACCATCAGTGGGCCTATAGGTCTATACTATGCCATTTAGTATTAACTTATTCTTGGAATTAAAAATGCAAACAAAACAATTAAAACAATTTTGAATATCACTTTCCATTCTAAAATTATCTTGTTAACATTTTTAATCCCAGGTTAAAAAGGAAATTAAAAATAATCGCCATTAGCTCAGTAGGCGCGCCGCATTTACCCGGACAGTCGGACGTAATTGTCGTAGGTTGTTGGTATACAGTACATAATTATTGAGTACCGTACCTACCTTTACAGTGTGTGTGAATTAATGCTCCTTGATTTTAGTGCAGTCTTCTACTGCAAGAGGAGCTCTAACAGCTGAACAATAGTAATCTTTAAAAAAAAAAAAAAAAAAAACGGGTACAAGTAGGCTACTTGTAATTAATTAAACAACCCATTTGTACATACTTGCCAATTTATCAATTAGCATATAGGCCTAATATATAACATGAGTGTGACTTCATGGTAAAAACTTGTCCAAGGATTTATTTTTGACTATCACGATTTTCCCAGCGCCAAACCATTGTTTGTGTGGGATTGTTTGATTGAAGAACCAGATAGTCAAAAATAGGCAGAATATACCTACTGACGTGCAAATAAGCCCCAATAGAATGATGCAGGCTACATATATACAGTATATAATAATATAATATATATAATATAATAAAGTGGCGGCGTATAAGGTGCATAAAGTGCAGTAGGCGGAATATGCGGGGCCGCGGTTCTTCTTAAAAAAATATATATATAGGTTTACTGTATATTCACACTTCAAAAACTAAAACGTAATAAGAACGGGTTTATAACTGCAAACGGGTTTGTTTGTGTAGGTAAACAAAAAGGCTACATTAGGCTACTTAATGGTATGTAATCAAATTAATAAAAAACAATTAAATTTCCTCTAATGAGGGGATAGCTTTATTGACCAGTATACGGTAAAGATCTTAGACAGTTCTTTTAAAAGCTTGCCTGCTTAGGATCTTTGTTGCTAAATTTAGTCATAAAATAATATGGGTTGAGTCAGGCGCGGATCTAGCATGAGACCAAGGAGGGGGCTAAGATTAAATACGAATAAAAAAGATCCTCCCATGGGGAAAGCCGTTCTCATGGCTTTTAAATTAATGAACTTCGTGTCCTTTGCGCATGAGCCAGAGGGTTCGGAGGATATGAAGGGGGGCCGGGGTTCTCCCCCGGGTGAAATATTTTGAAGAATAAGGCTGAAATATCGAGGTTTTACGCACTTTTAGAGGAATAAGGCGTCTATATTACAGAGAATTAATGTAATTGTGGACAAGGGGGCCCTGGGGTCTCCCGCTGGAGAATTTGTCTAAAAAATAGGCCTGAAATAGTGGGGTTTTACGCATTTTGAGTGCAGTAACACTTGGATTTTAGAGGCAAAGTATATAACTGCCTTTCAAATGGGGGGGGGGGGGCAATTGCCCGCAGTGCCAGTCGCTACGTCCGCGTCTGAATATAATTAATGAATTAGGTAAGGTTACATTAGTTCAATTGGCGCCAAATTTGTATTTTATGAATTTTATCTGTTGATTGGTATTAGAGGTAAAGAATTTTGTAGTTGTATAGTTAAAAATACAGTTTTAATCTAGTGTAAAATCAGAACCTGATAGGGGGGGGGGGGGGCTATAGTCCCCGTAGCTCCCCCCCGCCCCGCGCCTGGGTTGAGTTGAGTTTAGAACCATGCGTCACAACATAAAATCGCGGTAAGTTGACTCAGACTGACGCATATTGTGCTGTGTTACTTGACCAACGGTCATCTTACTAATGATAATATATGCCATGCGAGCTTTCTCATACACTATATAGGTATATCATTTGTAAGATAACTGTTGTTCACGTAACACTCGTCAAATATGATTCAATCAACTCATACTGCTTTTTCTGCTACGAAGTATGTCTCAATTCAGAGTGGTTTTACTCACAGTTTTACCATTTAGACCTATATAAAGTTAAAACCGTAAATAAAAACAGTAATAAAGAAATTCCGCTATTTTTATTTTGTTTAAAGCCCTGAAAGATTCAAGATCACCTTCTAATTTTTAAACATTGATATACATGGATTGCTACCACGGCACCTAGCCCACGCTGAACAAATGTCTTCACTTTTGGTCACGTGACAAAAGGGGTATTATGGCAAGAAGTGGTTGACTCCATTGCGTTCAATGCGATTTAGACGTATTTCATTGCCTGTTATTTAATCTATTTACCCATTTATTGAGTTTTTCTTTGGTTTGACATAATGGTCATATCTTCCTCTGCATCTAAATGCACTAATAGGTTCAAGATATGTCGAGAAACGGGGGAAAATATTACTTTTCACAAGTAAGTGTTCGCATGGTTTGGTCATTAGTTGATGCAACATTTATGGGTTTATTTCAGTTTTATTAATCATTATGTTAACAAATCGCACACTTTCAATTGTCCTCAAGGCCGTAGCCAAGGGGGGATCCTTGGGGGTGGTCGTCCCCCCCCCCCCCCGAGAGAAATAGCATTATTCTAGTTAGAATGGACTTTTGAAGGAAATTAAGAGAAATTATTACTCAAGTAAGGGAAACGCGATATTTTTTGGGCCACCGCCCCCCCCGAAAACTTTTTCTGAAACCGTTACTGCCCCGAAATGATTTTTGAAAATTATGAAATTATTAGGCTTATTGATATTGACATCCCTAAATCAACACTGCAATATTTTTTCATTGATGATAGCACACAGAATATTCACATCGTGTAAGCATAATAAGTAGGCTATGAGATTTAAAAATTCGAATGCCGGTGTGGGTGGATCAGGGACGGATCCAGCTCATCATGGGGGGGGGGGGAGCTGTGGGTCAAAATAGGAAAAACCTATGTAGTATCGATTAAATCATAGCGTTATAAAAATTACCATATAAAACAGATTCACTGATTTTTTTTGGAGGGGGGGGAATATCCGCCCCCCTGTCAGACAGCTGACAGCTGAAGGGGGGAGCTGCCCCCAAAATCTTATAAGCTAGCCTGTTGTAAGTTGCCTAACTTATTACGTTATAATGTAAAGGATAATACATATGTTTATTATATTGTGAGCCAAATTACCCCCCCCCCCCCCAATGGGCTGGATCTACTCCTGGTATAGGTAGGAGCCTAAATTTAGCAAGTTGAACACTTCAAATTTAGTCCCAATGCAATTAAATAGACGAACATGGTTAGATTGGACTAAATAGTTTGACTATATTTTGTTAAATTGCTGCTTGACACAATTTTTCTTAGTAACATATTCCTAGCTAAATATTAATAAATCTTCATAAATGCCGGTATGTGACCATAGAATATTGTTCTATAATAAATAAAAAATATTACAAAAGCAGAAAATGTCAATAAATCGTATTAAAAAAATTATTGAAAAACATCAAATTTACACGTAAGTGTATATGGCATGGAACGCTTCTGCCATAATATCCAAGATATCAGGTTTTGTCCGTTGCCGACATCCCTAGCGCTCCTGGTGTGTTTCCAGTGTATATATATATAGTTCAATGTTTTTAAACAAATCGACAGGGATCTAGAGCTCTACAGATGCCGACCAATCACAAGCAAGCATGGACACATTGTGTGTTATAAAGCCCTTTTTCTACTCAACACTAGTGGTGGGTCGTTCTTACTGGAGCCGTTCCTATGAACGTTCCTTAAGGCTTGTGCTAGGAGCTAGTTGCAACGGATACAAAAATATTAGGTTCTTGAGGAACGCAATGCAAAATGGAACCCTTTTTCCACATGTAAACTGTAAACACATCAACACATCAGCTGTAAGATATAACAAAAAACAATATATGTAGCCTCCATTGACCATTTGCTTCCGTCTTCCCGGCTTGGCATTGGAAACTGTTTTACACCACGTATTGGGTATTTTAAACGTTCAAAATGATTTTTCTGTGCTGGTTTTGTGGAGTAGTATTTCAATTCAACAGCTCATTAATGCGGCATTTACGTACTTTCCATAAAAAGGATAACTGTGACACACTGACACATTTAATTTGAAGAAATTCTTTCTACGGCCCTATCTGCCCTGATTGTAAAGAGGTGTTTGTAACATACGAAAAGTTACGCGAGCATATTGAGGCCGCGCACTCCATTGGCATATCTTTCAGTGTGGAAACGTTCAAGACAACGGAAAGTAAGTTCAATTTAGTTGTTCTTTAAATGCTAAGTTACATACTGTGGAGCTAGGGCCTATAATAGGTAAAAATATAAGCTACACCAAGCTTGTGTTGGCCTAACTGATTATCATTTCTCGCTCAAGTCAGGGCTTTGCAATCAAAGGCATAGAGTAATTACTCTGGCAGTAATTTTCCCCTATTAAAATTTTTGGCAACACTAAGGGGAATTTTTTTTCATTTGGTCAAATAGACTAGGCCTATATTATGATTATATAACGGTTATGGGCTGTAGCCAGTATGGGTATGGCCAGTATGGGTGGAATTTTCGATCCTCAATGCTGATGAATGTTCTAGTTCTTTTGCCTCCTACTGTTCAACTTCTACATTAAAAAAAAAAACATTACAATTATTAGGAAAGCAAATTTGTGTTCCGGGTCAGGTTGGCTAGATAATTTGTTTTAAACACTTCATAATGTAGTCAGTGATTTGACATGGACATCAGCTAGGAAGGCTACTAAACGGTGTAGGCTAAACTGAATTTTGTATGTTCAGACTCGCCGGACTGAAATATTTAAACCTAAAATGCTAAAAAAAGGCTGTGAAGTCAAACCATTATTTTATTGAGTGTATTGCTTATTTAATATGGAATTTTAACACAATAGACATTTTTTAAATTAATTCCATCTTTTCAGATTTGACTACCGCGGGCGCCTTGGCATTATTGAGTCGGAAAACCCACATAGCCTATGCCTGAGTCTGGTCTGGAACAGTTAAACCACAGAACAACATAATATATAAATAAACTATGAAACAGGGAGTTGGTTTGATGCATAAAAAAACACACATTTTACAGAATTACAGTTGATTTTACAATTTTGTTCTTGATTATATTGCAACTTATTGAAATATTGATTGGTTTTTAAAACTCATTAAAACTTAGACCTACGGGCTACGCATGTATCGCAGGCCTACCATATCCCCCTTAGCAAAATTTCTTTACCGGTACCTTCCTTTTACCCTATCTTGAAGCTTCAATTAAGTTAGGTACTTATATTACGATAGCAATGAACCCTCTATAAAAGGCTATATAAGTAAGCCCTATATTTGACTACTTGTACGTACCATTAAATACTCCTCGTTATACCTATTATGTATCCTACTGGATTATCCTTAAGCAGCTAAGGGACGACTGTACGCAGCTTGGAAAGCTGTACCTATAAGAATTAAGTAGGGAAACCTAATTGCAGGACAAAGGTTGTCTTACGTAGACTACCGCACCTTCAGTAGCCACAAGGTATCTTATGGTATAAGTAGGCCTATAACCTGATGTTGCAGTAAGGCTACATTAAATAAGTTTTACTGCAATTGCTAGGCCTAGTCTATAAAATATAGCTCTGAAACTTTCTAAAATATCACTAAAGATATAGAAATAGAAAGGTTCACCAGTGGCCCCTAATCCACCAATCCTCGTGTATTCCGGATATCCCCATTTTGCATTGCGTTCCTCAAGAACCTAATATTTTTGTATCCGTTGCAACTAGCTCCTAGCTCAAGGAACGGCTCCATTAAGAACGACCCACCTCTAGTGTTGAGTAGAAAAAGGGCTTAACATACAATGTGTCCATGCTTGCTTGTGATTGGTTGGCATCTGTAGAGCTCTAGATCCCTGTAACAAATCGAGAATGGAGTTCTTGCGCAGGTAAAACAAAGATGGCGGGCTGTCGGAAAGGGAGGGGGTACCCCTGATTCTCGGACATCACCCCCTCATTTTAACATGGAGTGCATAGGCTTTCCAATGAAATTTATTTTATTTTAAGAAATTTTAGCTTTTAAACGGAAAATTAGTGCTATTTATATGTTTCTTCAATACTTGCGCGGGTACTGACAAAAAATTGCGGCAAAGTAGCTGCAAATAATTGTCGAAAAATATTATTTACTAGTGTATCTAATATTATTTCATTGGTTCTGATACTTCCGCGAGGGCAGATCAGATTTTTAAATGGGTATGTGAGCCTAAGCTATTACAATTAATGTATTAGTAATGATTTATTACCATAACCATACAACTTTACTGCATAACTACCATGAAATATAGCCTAGTCGGCTGGGCTGCCGACACGCTAGCCTATCATGTTGTTTGTAAATATTAGTAGCGTAAAAATGGTTATTGTCTCCCCATAATACTATCACTAGAATTCAATTTAGTATCTGAGCACCAAAGCAGTTAATTTTCGTAGGGCCACAGGCCGTGCCCAGCTTTTGTTTTCGGGGGGGGGGGGGTGTCCAAATTTTTTTTAACGTAATTTATGATTGAATTAATGGTCATCGAGCAATACAGGTTTACATAAAAAATTATTTCGGGGGGGGGGGGGGGGTCCGGACCCCATGGACCACCCACCTGGGCACGGCCATGGCCACTGGAATGTAACGACGATATATATTGATATACATTATTGATCCCAATGAAGCCGTAGCCAGGATTTTTCAGGGGGGGGGGGTTCAGAAATTTAATTGGATATTACATAGTAGTTTATATTTTTCCTCTCGAAATCCGATTCTATCTAGTATCAAGCCGTTTCATCACGGGGGGGGGGGGGGGGAGGTTGAACTCCCCCTTGGCTACGGCCATGATCTCAATCGACTGTCCGATTGGATCTGGAAAAATCTTTTGTTGGCCCACTAGGATCCACTAAATGTTTTGAACATATATACAAGGCTGTTCCCAGGTTATGATTTCGGGGGGGGGGGGGGTCCAAACATTTTTTTACGTAATTTCGTAATTTATTAATGAATTAATGAATAAATTCTTCAAACCATACAGGTTTACCTGCAGAAATTTATTTCGGGGGATGGGGGGGGGGGGGTGCGGACCCCATGGACTACCCCCTGGGCACGGCCATGCATATATATGTGTATTTTGTAACTTTAAATATTGTGGACTTCGTTCTGCCACAATGATGCAACCACCACTTGCATTTCTAAAGTTTTTCCAGTGGCTTGGGGAACGATATAATTCAGACCTCTCTCGTATGTGGTCTGTCCTGGTATCGGCTATCACTATTACACAAGTCATAGCAGCAATGCTTAATATATAACGCTAGAAATATGAATAATAACATCTAAAAACTTTAAAAATCAATAGCGCTCAATGCACTTTATATCCTCCAATGGCCAAACAGCTGATTTTGTTTACATTATTTTCGCAATCACGCATGCGCTGTTAGCTCCGCCCTCTTACTGTGACGTCACTACGTAAGAACGCCGACCCCATTCAATGCATAAAGGGCTTAGTATTTCCGCCCGCAGCGCTATCTGCAGAATCAGTCGGCAAGTTTTATCTGACTACGAAAGCCAAGAGCACAGTTTTTAATTATTAATTGTAATTAAATTATTTATCTAAGCAAATTTAATTATGTATAGATTTAAATATATTTATTATAAACAGTGACCAATATGTTTTTCAAATTTAAGTTTATATGTTATCTCTGAGGACAATCAATGACTACAACCGCCATCTCCTTCCTTGTCAAAGCAGTGTTTTTAATAATTAATTACAATTAAATTGGTTATCTAAAGACTTTAATATTTTTATAAATTTAAATATATTTATTATAACAAATGACCTTTTCCAAACTTCAGGCTATATTTTATCTGAAAATAAAATAAACGTAGTTCGTCAGCCATCTTTCGCGGAAACGCGATACTAGCGCAGTCTGAATTCCCGGTCGGCAAGTTTTTTTGTTTTTCCGCCATTTGTAAATAAACAAATACTACTCTTAAGGCCGTAGTGGACCATCTAGTAGTTCTTTACTTCTTTATCTATATCTAAGTCTAAGATTCAACGGTCAGCGACGGTCGTTATGAGTGTAGCTGTCACGACTTTGTTAATTACTCTTGCTACATTTATTAAAATCATATAATTTAAAAGTATCACGAGATTGAGAATATCTCCAAGGTAGGCTTTTTGTGTGTTTACAATGAAATTGGTTGTGCTTTTAAACATATCACTTCGACATTTTCCGGGGTTGTACTGTAGTAGCCGGTTGGTGTGATAATAATAAGTATCTCTCTATTTTGTTTGTAGTGAATTATTAATATTGTCTGAGGTTCCTATACAGGTTTCTAAATGAATGTGTGCTTTTGTTTTTACTCCACTGTCGGCAACTCAATAATAGAATATTCTTTACGTGTTGTACGGCTGACTTCAGAAACTTGCACCTGTCAAAAAATGCCCAGTGTAGGCGGGCCTGAGTTGCTTGATTATTATATTTAGGATATCTCTAATATTAAAAAAGAGTAAATGATTCATCGACTACTGTATAGTTTCAAAAAGCTAAACTATGCTTTTTCGGAACGTAGAGTGAACCGACCTTTGTAGCGGCCTTTGAATCTATCTGGAAGAAGTTGAAATATTAACTAATGTGGCAATATGAAAAGAAGTGAAGTTGAAAATTTTAGGCTAATAAGTAATGGTTAGTTTAGCGCTATGCGCTAATTAGCCCCACAATACCAACAACTGATGCCCTCCTAGCCAACGTATACATACGAACTCTCATTACCTCTACGAGAAACTATGGTATTTTGACATTTATTTTAGAGGGAGATAACAGAAGGAGAAAAACCTTACGGGTGAAAACTCAAAATTCTGCAGTGGCTATTTAGGAAGGAAAACAATCCTTACCTTATGTAAGAGTGCCGTATTTGTTTCTATAATAGGTATATGAAATTATTTATAATATTTTCTTTTTAGACAATGGCGAGTGGTGAAACAAAGACTAAGAAAAAAACATATCCTGAACTAGAAGGACTTTACAAATTAGGAAAAACAATTGGTTCTGGAGGATTTGCAAAAGTAAAATTGGCTACTCACCTTCTCACAGGAGAACTGGTCGCTATCAAGATAATGAATAAAGCCGCTTTAAGCCAAGACCTTCCACGTGTTAGCCTCGAAATCGAAGCTTTGAAAACGTTAAATCATCCTAATATTTGCAAGCTTTACCAGGTCATTTACTCAGACGATTTTGTATTTCTTGTAATGGAATACTGTTCTGGCGGTGAGCTTTTTGACCATATTGTCGAAAAGGAGAAACTTAGTGAAGGAGAAGCTCGTGTCTTTTTCAACCAAATCGTGCATGCTGTTGCATTCTGTCACCGTCAGGGCTTTGTTCACCGTGATCTTAAGCCTGAAAACATACTACTGGATTTTGAACAGAACTTAAAAATTGTGGATTTCGGGCTTTGTGTACGTCCGTCGAAAGGTAAATAGAATCATCCTACAATTTCGTATCTCCTATTTGGCTCTTGTAGAAGTCGTTCTTGTTCATCCCCAAAGGTTTTCCAACGTCCCAAGAGGTACATTCTAGTCGACCCAACAATTGCTGCCATTTGGTGCAGCGTTGTCGTTTAGAGACTATAGAATAGAAAATATATTTCTTTCATTTTAATCTCAAGGTACAAATGCAATGTAATTGAAGAGTCTTAGTCCCATTTGTTGGGGTCCAGTAAGAGTTTTGGCTAGTCTTACTTGCTCGAAGTGGATGTTGTCCCTACCTCGTATGTGATGGTCGTGTAAGTCATGTTTAGATATGAGCGTTTGTTTCCGGGCCTGTGTGACAGTTTCCAGAATGTAGAAAACAGCCTTAGGGAAAATCATCAATGAGCGAATCTCGGCCATGGTACACAGTGCTTCTTGCTGCAATCGCTTGCAGCAACTTATCAAAGTGCACAACCTAAGCACTGCAACCTGCTCAGCTGCTATATTTGATGGCATCAGTTCAATGGCCGTTTGCATGATATAGAATGCCGGAGACTGTCAGGTGCAAACAATTGCAGTTCTGATAGGAGTTGGCATGCTTGCGTGATAGTTGTACGTAAACGAATGATACCCGGGCTTTCCCCGCGAAAAAAAAGACTTAGGCAAAAAGCTGACGCACCTGCCTAAGTCAAGAAAAGGTGTACTGTGAAACCTCAGGGTACAAAAGAGATGTTAACCGGGTTACAATAAATACCGTGCGGAATGCGTCATAATTTTTTTTTCATATTATTGCCATTCTACAGGTGAACAACTAGAGACATCTTGTGGCTCTCCCAACTACGCTGCTCCGGAAATAATTCGGGGAGACAAATACACTGGCGCCCAATCGGACGTTTGGAGTTTGGGCGTTATACTGTACGCCCTGATTTGTGGCAATCTTCCCTTCGAAGATAATACGCTGGAAAGGTTGTACCAGAAAATCCAGCGGGGATATTATGAAGAACCCGATTGGCTTTCGAGAGAGGTGCGATCGCTGCTCAAACAACTTCTTCAGGTTGATCCCAGAAGGAGGATTTCTACGGAAAGGTTATGCCAGCATCCTTGGCTCACTCGGGGTAAGTGTTCTGTCAAATAGTTTGTAGTTCATGCCAACGGCCTTATCATGTTGAATCCACGAGAGCTGAGCATGTCTCAAACTGCGGCAAACTTGGTAGTGAGCACAGCATTGGCAGGGGAACATGGTGGGACATGGTAATACGCTGACTATACCAGTCAGTCTACGTGCGTGTCGAGTTCTGGTCACCTCCGAATGAATCGTGTGACCTTACTGTGTTTCCCAAGTAGTTCGGAATCCACAATAATCAGAAGGTCCGCGCTGTCAGTCAACTCCCGTTCTCCCCGAGGTGAAGGAGTCTGCCCTTAGGGTGCCTCAAGTTAACAAACAGACTCACTACACTCGCCAGACTGACAGGGTTGCTTAAAGCAGAAATGCTGAAAGCAGGCGTTCGAAACAACAACAGTTTGTAGTTCATTAATACTTGTGAGCTTATATTTTTGGCTAAAGAGAGATTTATGTATTTATCAAAAAATTGTAAGTATGAGTGGAGTTGTTGGAGGAAATGCGTTTATGGTTTATACTTCACATTTCATCGCAGCAAGATAGGAAGAAAGGAAAATGGGAAATTTTCATTCGGATTGTGTATGTCCGGAAAATGTAGCAAGTGTGTGACTCGAACCTACAACCAACGGTTTAAAGTTATAGTCCTTACCACTGCACTTCATCTTCTGACGAGGTCAGAGGATGGGGAGGTGGACAGTAATGGGCACTCGCTGCTTTGTCTGCGCTACCTACTATTTTTAAATAATAATTCACTCAATCCGCCTATCTGTCTCTCCCCAGCAACTAAGGCCCGGTCACACTACGATTGGAAATTTTTTCGTGAGAAATACTGGCGCACCGTTATGCTTTGCAACATTGGGGTGCCGCCTTACTGCATAACAATACACCCGTTAAAGGATTATAAATTCAGTTAGGCGGGGTTTCCATTGACCTCGCATTTGAGCGTGAGCGTGACATTGACCTGGTAGCGGACATTTTTAGACTGTTTTTAATGTCTGCTACCACGTCAATATCACGCTCACGCTCAAATACGAGGTCAATGGAAACCCCGCCTTAGAATTCAGAATTCATACCAATGTTCCAATACATCGCGGTGCGCCAGTATTCCGCAAGAAAATTTTTCCAAGCGCGGTCGGACCGGGCCTAAGGCGGCGTTTCCAGCGACCTCGTTTGATATTGACGTGGTAGCAGACATTAAAGACAGTCTAAAAATGTCTGCTACCACGTCAATATCACGGTAACTTTCACAAACGAGGTCGGTGGAAACGCCGCCTTAAGCTTATAGGTCCCCCTGACAATGGCAAGAATAAATAGCTGTGTCCTTCCATACATTTGCCAGTACTAGTGTGATCGTCTAGCACCCAGGGGGTGATTATGGTTCGGCTTTTTATCACCCAGAATAGTGAGCCAATGCATGGTGGTGCCGTCCAGTATTCCTTACCGAAGCTTTCCAAGCGATTGTGGTTGTTACCCTTACTGGACGTTGCCATCCTCCTGCTGGAGCTCGGAGCTTCGTTGCTCGCCCTGAGTGATAAAAAACTGAAACCATGATCAGGCGATTACACTAGCACTGGAACAAGTTCAGTGTTCCTTTCCGAGAGCCATCCTAATTTACTCATGTTCTTGTAACTTGTGCAGGGGTTTCAAGGCATATGGACCTTGCGAAGAATGGAGTGAGTCTAGTTCATGATTTGGAGTGCCTGGAGATGATGACCCATTTCAGTCATGAAAATCAGGAGAAGTTGTGGGAGGAGCTGCAGACGATGCAGTACAATTACAATATGGCGACATATCAGATTCTTATGGAAATCAAGCGAAAGAAGCAAACGTTACCAGTCTTAAGGCGTCCTTTGGTATGTTCGACCTCGGCTTATGCTAGGCTTTAATATTAAACCTTTTGCTCGTTAAGGTTTGTTTTAGTCAAATCCAGTTGGGTTAACGCAGGTTTAGGCTACATGCTACGAGAAAACTTAACGATGTAATAATTTTAATAGGAATTGCTTGAATAATTAATTTTGGTGGATGAAATTATGTATTTTATTCGAATTATGGTGATAATTTATGGTATACTAACGGCGCATTGTATTGCTACAATAAAAGGAAAAAGTGGAGTACTACTTTCAGACTAAGATTTCTTGTCAAATACTTCGTTTTCACAAGTAAAACTTTTCCGATGCTATAATCTATGTGAAATTATTGTCATTAATGTCTGCCACTGTTTGCATGTTTAAACATATCCTTACAATTCGCAGAAATCGATACCGGTAATGGTTTGTAGTATAAGTTATTTATTTGCTCGCAGATGACGGTTCACAGTGCCTCGAGTGCAGAGTCAAGTGACGCGATCAATGATGCAACGTTTGTCGTCAAAGGGAAAACGGCGGGGGACTGTCCACCGCCTCGTGGAGGTCTGCTCAATGGAAAGCGCGTGCGGAGTCCCTTGGCAGAGGAGGTGGACCCGATACCTCGAAAGCGGGGCATAGCGGTTTCGCCTTTGGTAAGAGCTGATTATTTTTTTCTCGAGAAAATGATTTTCATTAGTTCGAAGTCACAAATAATTTATTGGAGTTTATTCTTCTTCTTTATATGCCTCTTCTAGCGAAGATTGGTGAACATCATTGGACCTTGGAGACTGATGCTCTGATAATTTGTGGCATCATAATATCTGTTCGTTATAGGCGCAAAGCAATCGGTCTATTATTACCAAAGATGGGAGAGATGAAAATAAGAGGGCTGCCACTCCTTTTGGCAAGCGTGGAGGAAGCCTGCTCAGACGACAGCTGCGGAGTCCCGGACTTGAAGAACGTTCAAACAAACCAAGGAAACTTAATCTGGACACGGATGCAACGCCACCGGTAACATTTAAAAAAAAATATATATAAATAAATAAATATGGCAGACTCAAAAGGGCGAAAGGTTAAATGACGACAGGAAGTCGGAGAAGCGTGAGGAAAAGGTCACAGGGATGTGTGATCACTCGACCAAAATATTGGCAGAACACAAGTAAGCGGAACCGCTACAAAAGGATGGTTTGTGGGGAAGCGTAGTGAACCGAGAGCCGTAGAGACAATCAGTGAGTCTCGGGCCAAGGAGCAATTTGCCCCACCCCATCCCGCACCAATTTTTTATTTCAACGATTGGTCGGCCCCCCTATGACCCATGGGCCCTGGGTGAACTTTGAGTTCTATATAGGAGGGATTGGACATTCGAGCGCGCCAAAAATGTTTTTTGTGTCCTGGGCTAGTGGCGAGTGACCCGAGAAATTAAAAAAGTATATTTTTGGCGGGAAGCAAATGCCCCATCGCTCCTATATATACCTCTAGGACCTAAACCCTAGGTTCACATAGATTCTAGGTCCGGAAGCAACTTTATTAATAAAATTTCTCGGCTTCGGTGGCAAGGCGTTAGCGTGCTGTACAAGCGAGCCTCTAACCACCTTGCGATCGGAGACTCGACACAAGTACCTATTAGGTAAATTAGTGAGGCGACAGAAGAGCTCAATCGGATACATTCATTAAACTGTTTGTATGCGATTAACATTTATTTAAAAATAAAATCTCAATTATATATGTATATATTACATGTACAATATGTCAATGATACCCATGTATGAGCTTGGCCATTGGTTATCATTGACGACATGTACCAGTTTGCCAAGAAAGAATAATGCCATGGGGTGAGATTAGGGCCCGGTTAATGAATACTTAAGGTCAGGCATCCAGCAATGCATGGTGGTGCCGTGTAGTATTCCTTAACAAGAGAGTTTTCAAGGGACAATGGGAACCGCACTAAAAGGACAATTACTTCTTTTCCGACTTTCCTTTATTGATGTCGCTACAACTCACTCTAACAAATTAATTTCAGGCAAGTACAGCCAAAGCCACTCCACAGACTGATTCAGCGCGACGTCGAACACCGCTGTCTGCGCGCAAAGTGCTGAACGGATTGGAGCGTGGGCTCCGGTTCGTGATGTCGCCACGGCGCAGCTTCGGTTTGGAGCAGCAGTACCAACCTGCGCATCTCACTGCCACGCAAATGGTCAATGTCACGAGCACCAACAGCAGCGACCCTGAAAATGTTCTGGCCTCACTGCAGAAAGCGCTCATGGAGAGGGGGATTGCTTGTACACAAAAGGGGTATGTTTATTAAGGCAGAGTCTGCAGGAGTGAGCCTTTGCTCATGAGCCCGATGGCAGATACGATGGGATATCCTTTATTGGAACAAATGGGTTGGTGAAAGAGCACAGTCTACCCATATTGATAGATAGACAAATAATTCGTGTATTTATCGAAAATACAATACAGTGTAAGGACTCTAAGAGAAGGCACCATTGAGGACACCAAGGAAGGCATGCACGGAAGACCTCAAGCAAGATATGCGCTACGGAACATACTTGTAACTCAAGAGAACAGCTCAGGACTATTGAATAATGCTAAATTTAATATTGTAGGTTCACTCTACTTGGCAAACTTAAAAGACCGGGTATGTCTGACCAGAAGGCGTGCAAACTGTCATTCGAACTAGAAGTCTGTTGGATTTCAAAATCATCGCGGCCGATTCGTCGGTCCAAAGGTGAAAGTAAAGCCGCAGCTGTGGTTGGCATCCGGCGGAAGCGTCTCAAAGGCGACGCTTGGATTTATAAAACTGTCTGTGAAGAGGTGCTGGCAGTTGCTGCAGTTTCATAAAGGTACGCAATGATTGAAATGGGCTGTAGTCAGGCAGACTGCAAATCGTAATTATGAGGCAACCGGAGAGGAAACCCTTACGGGTGTAAAAAATTACAGGAAATATCGATCGCAAAGTAATTGCAGATGGTAAGTTGTCAAGATACCGGGGGGGGGGGGGGGGGGGGGTAGTGGGTGGAGGCTTAGAACACAAAAACTTTAAGATATTAATATCCATGATTGCAGTGCAGATCCAAACATTAATATTGACAAATGGAAAGTCCGAAATTCCGAAATTCCGAAATTGCAAACATAATAGGCCTGCATTAGAATAGTCGAATTTTTGCGCTGTAGTGATTTTTTTCTACAATTATTATTGTTAAGGTGGCTATTCCACTTGTCAGTTTTTCTTCATTTGTGCATTAAAAATTGATGAGTTTTAAGGAGACTATTATCTAGATACTGTACATTAAGTTATAATATGGTAGAGACATCAATAATAAGTCTCTACCATATTATAACTTAATTTATAATCGATAAGTTAAGTATCTACATAATAGTCTCCTTAAAACAAAAATCTCATCAATTTTTAATGCACAAATGAAGAAAAACTGACAAATGGAATAGCCACCTGATGCTCTGCTAAAAAACTTTCGGTTTTAGTCATTTGTTTATTTATTACGTTTTTTTTTCCTTTCAATCTATTTGTTTTATTTACTCGAAAATCCTGGAAGGGTTTGACAAGTACCTGGGCGGCTGGGGGGGGGGGGGGCTTAGCCACCCTGAGACCCCCCTAATTACGCCAATGAATAAATGTGGTGTCATAAAGAAGAAGAAATTATCCTCTTTATTTTGGTGTACTCGTACATTATGTGGCCATCACTAACACAGCTATTGAATACGTTTGTTGATTTATTATTATTATATATAAATTAACTCTCAACAGAGAGGTAGCGGTACTTACACATGCTTTCCTACTTATCAATTAGTATAGGTATCGTAATAGTTCCATGGTGAATAATTGCCCCGTGGTTAAATATCGGCTGCCTATAGATTTTCCCTATCCTAAAGCTCAAGATTGATCGATGGAACAATTGCATAGTGTAAATTGGGCAGGTAAATTATGTAATGCTCCAAAATAATAATTTTATGGTATGCAATGCATTGGGGCTCTGGATTATCCATAATATCTAAAAATAATAATTTATTCCACAAAACCAAAACCTTATTTTTGAAAGCCTCCGTTTCTGTTTTGTTACTCTATTGAGCACCTAAAACATACCTAACGTTAAAAAGCATCGATAATTCGTTCCTCAGAAGAATTATTGCTTTCCCATTAACAGAGATGTGATGGTCGAAATTTTTCGTTTCTGGATTCCAGTTGATTTACACGATTTGAGTTCCCAGGAACACAATAAAGTGGTTTTTAATACATTTCTGTCGATGTGTCTGGTGGTCAATTGGTGGACTTTGATGAAATTTGGTTTGTAGGTTTACAAAAATTATGCCTCGGGGCGTTTTATTTTATTTTGGGCTAACTCTATCTTAGGGGTTTCACCCTCAAAACCCATTTCACAAAAACGGCTTCAACCATTCCTTTTAAATTCACATACAGTATATTGTAATCGTAGCCGGCCGCCTTACCAAGTTGAATCCAGCGGACCACAGCAGGTTCAAAGCTGCAGATAACTTGGTTGTGTGCACAGTGCCGGTAGGGAAACATGGTAGGACTTGTCCTGGTCACCTCCGAACTAATCGTGTGACTTCACTGTGTTTCCCAAGTGGTTCGGAATCCACTAAAATCAGGAGGTCCACTGTCCTATGGGCTGGCATAGGACAGTCAAGTCGGAGTCGCTCTATGGGCCCAAATGAGGCCTAAGTCGTTATTAACCCGACGAACACTACTACTACTACTATATTGTAATCGTTATTAATGCAAACTAAATCCAATAGGTCGCTTGCCCCTTGATAGTTTGGTTCTGGGGGCCAAAAATAAGATAGACTCAATTTTCATTAACAAAATTTTCTGTGGAACCTTTCTATATATGCTTTCTTACTTCGGGTATATTTTAGCTCTTAAATAGAGTAACCAAAGCGAACAGATTACTTTCCCAAACAATGATTTGGTTTTGAATAAAAGTTATTTCTTGAAGAAAGTATGGATAATATAATTACATAACGTAGAATAAATAGCTTGCCACTATTACTTTGTTATACCGTATTATATTCTGCCCATTCTTGACCATGCAATCGATCAATCCGGTGCAATAGGTGGGATAGGGAAACTAGAAATTTATACCTAAACCAAAATTTAACCCTTGGGCAATTATTTAACAAGTGTACAGTTCCTATCCAATTGCGCTTATTCCACCGACCTCTAAGTGCAAAATACACATAAGGTGACGTGGTAGCAGATATCATTAATAAAGGCGGGGTTTCCACCGACCTCTCATTGCAGAATGCAAATGACATTGACGGAAATTTTTATTTTACTCTATGTAAAACAAACTAAAATTAAAAAATGGCTTCATGGGATATGTTAAGTACAAACATTTTAATAGATTTCTATAAAAAGAAAAATTCAAATTTCCGTCAATGTCATTTGCATTCTGCAATGAGTGGTCCGTGGAAACCCCGCCTTTATTAATGATATCTGCTACCACGTCACCGTATGTGTATTTTGCACTTAGAGGTCGGTGGAATCCTCGCCTAATTGACTAATAGGAAAACATGTACGGGTTCACTCGTACCGGATCTTTCATACTGTAATTGTAATAATGTATTTCATATTATTTCTTGTAGACGTTTACTCTGATGCTGAGGGATCTAAAGCAGCGGGGTTCCAACTTCAGTGACAGCAAGGTGGCAAGGTCATAAAGGAACGCATTTAATGGTTCTCCTCGTAGGTTACGGTAGAGTTCTATATAGGAGTAAGGGGAGCCTGCCCAAAGTATAAGGGTGGAAGTTATAATATCCCTAAGGCGGCTATTCCTTCGACGTCGTTTTTCAACGTGAATGTGTCATGACGTGGTAGCAGACATCATTAATAAGTCTCTGCCATATTTTAATGAGATTATTATGTAGATACTTAACTTATCTATTGTAAATTATGTTATGATATGGTAGAGGCTTATTAATGATGTCTACTGCCACGTCATGACACATGCACATTGAAAAAAGTTCGTAGGTGGAATAGTCGCCTTGCGGGGATATTATCAGAGATAAGTACAAATGTAAAAATCTTAAAAGTCTTAAACATATGCAACATAGCAGAACGGATACCTGGATCCGGTCAAAACTCTGTACTTATCTTGTGCAGGCCACAGCTAGCCGCCATATTGATAAGGGTTCAACAGCCTCGGGATGGCTGCTACGTTTTTGCAGTGACTGATCATATGGGACGTAGCAGGTGGCCCCAGAAATAAATAATACTTTTGGTGGGAATTTAATGTCCTGTCTCTCCTATATAGAACTATAGGGTACAGAATATAAGAATGCCACCGTATTCATTTTATTTAATTTGTACAAAGCCAATGTTTTTAATATTGGGTAGAAATTCGTTGTTGTAAGTTTGTTGGATTTTTTTTAGGTAAGAATTCAGAAATATAGCTTTAGCCCTGTGACTGTGTATATACTGTAATACATTTTTAAAATATCTTGAACGTGTGGGTGGCAGTTTTCCATGCGCAAATATAGCCTATTATCGTAGAAAATGTGGGTACGTCATGTAGTAGGCTGAGAAATAGAATACAATAGAAAGCGCCTGAAAATTATACATGCAGAGGTTATCTTGTACCTACATCTGCAGGCTGATCATGGCGATTATAATGCCGGTATTTATTTAATCCCCTGGTAATAGAAATGTAAACAAGATAATTTTATAATGGAAAGTGCTACTCAAAATTTGTTTCTTTACATTGTTAATACAAGGGGATTAAATAAATACCGGTATTATAATCGCCATGATCAGGCTGCTGGTTGCCACTTATGATATGTGATACAGGATGTCCAACAAAACCTCAGAACTGACAAGAATATGTATTTTTTAAGTGAAACTCAAATGCAATTTTCCTGGCGTTTTTTAAGGCCAAGCCGCAGAGTTGTGACCTTGAGCGTTGAATACATAGAAATATAATGAACTGGAGCGGCGGGAGCCATAATATGCCTTACGAGGCACCCGTTAACCATAAGCCAACTATCAGAGATAAGTACCAAAAAATATCGAAGTCTTACACATTGCAGCATTGCAAAGCGGATACCTGGACCCGGTCAAAAACTCTGTACTTAGCTTGTGCAGGCTACACTAGCAGCCATATTGATAGTGGTCTCCAGCCACGGTATGGTTGAATATCCATTTTTTAAACAAAGCCTCACGTCATGTACCTGTTCCGTATTTGACTTGTATTATTTCAAATAATTGCAGTTTTACCTATTTCTGGCGCTTTACTGTCTAATTAAGTGTTGAGCTTCTGACTGAAGTGCATTTCATTACACATGTTGGAGGTTTTTCTTCCCTGTGAGGCACGTAAAAATGTTCTAAAAGGTAAAAGGCGCGAACAAAGTTTCCCCGAGCAAGAATCATTGTCAGTAGCATAATACATAGGCATGATACCCACCAAAAAATGCTCAGTGTGTGTAACAGTGCACTAAGGTGGCTAGCAGATTGTAGAAATGTGGCCTTCATTGACAACGCCCCTGTGGGCCTTAGGAACTCTCTCCAAGTGGATGGTGTCCACCTAACAGCACAAGGTATTAAAACATGGGGACTGTTTATAAAAAACTCCTTGTCGCTCCTGCCCTGGACAGGAGCCCCCACACCATACCACTGGCCTGTTGAATGTTAAAAACCCTGGCAAGACCCGGAAAGAGAGAGAACTAACTATTGTATTTTTAAATGTTCAGTGTCTTCGGTCCAAATTCAACTTAGTTGAATCCTTTATTGATGAGTCTTTTCCTGATATTTTGTGCATCAGTGAGCACTGGATGAGGAAGGATGAGACTCAGTTCTTTTCCGCAGTTGGTCACCTGCAACTGGCAAGTGCCTACTGTCGTGATAGACGGGAGAGAGGAGGCACGGCCGTTTACACTGGACCGAACATCTTATACAAGGAGGTAGACGTTTCAAAATTTTCTTCCGAATTAGATATAGAACTTTCGGCAATAGAGCTTAATGACTCGTCTACAGTAATTTTATCCGTATACAGGTCTCCTGATGGTTCAATTGACCATTTTTTAATGTCGCTTGATGCTTGCCTTATGTGTCTGTCACGCCGCTATAAATGAATGAATGTATTAAATATAGAACAATTTAAATACAATAATTGTAAAGCCCCACATGAAGACCTATAACAATTTACCCTACTCTAAAACTAAAGAAAAAAGAAAAAAAAATCAATCAATTAGACTTAATTTAACTTATTAAACTACACTTACATATTAATAACAGATCTCTCGTAAACACATAACAGTCTAGTCCACTATTTCAAATAAAGATTCCACCTCTTCCCGTCTCAACAGCCATTCCCGGACGAATTTGGAAAATTTATTTATTGACAGCGACCCAGGACAAATATTAAGTAAGTTAAATAATTTTGGTGCTATATATTGGTAGGATTTGGTAAAATTTGCTATGTATGCCCTTGGTACTACAAGGTGCTCAATTCTTCTAGTATTTGTATAATGCACTTATACTAGGCGGGGACTTGAATATCCACTTGGAGAGTGACAATGCCCATAGAACCGCTTTTTTAAATATAATAAACACTTATGGTTTGCATGTTGGAAACTACGAGCCAACGAGGGGCGCGGCTTGCATTGACACTGTGGCTTCTACCTATGTTCATGAAGTCACGACTGTAGAGCCAGTTGTTGCTGGCCATCGCGCGGTTGTATTGAAAGCTGTACTGAACAAGCAAATTGGGGAAAGCATCTCCTGGGCTCCAAATTACATTTTCCAGTCGAGGAAAATTAGTGATGAGGCCAAATGTGCGTTCTATGAGAGCTTGGCTCAGGTCAGGTGGCCAAGTCTTGTAGACCATACCGACCCACCTGCCACATTTAATAGGTTCTTAAAGGCAATTAATAGTGCAATGGACCATTGTTTCCCAGCTGTGAATAAACCAGGGCCGCCAAAGCATAGGCAGCAGCCCCAAAAATCGTGGTATAATGACGAATTAAGACGACATAGAATCCGGGTGCTTTTGTTAAATGACCTATATAAAAATGCAGTTGACAATGAATACAGAAACCGCTGCTATCTTGACTATGTAAGATGTAAGAAGTGTTACCGAACAAAGGTATGTACCGCAAAGAAAGCCTTTAACACTAATCTCATTGTTAATGCGGCAAACCCCAGTAAAGTAGCTTGGCAAATTGTTAACAAAGAGTGGAAACTATCATCTAAAACTTCCACACAAAACAGTCCCGATGATTTTAATAACTTTTTTGTTGATTCGGTGGTTCAAATGGTAGACCTAATTCCAGTATCCGGAAGGAATCCTGTTGATAGGGTGCCAAGAGCACCAACCAGGTTCCATGACTGGAGGATGGTCACTCCCATAGAAATAACCAAGATGGTAAAAGGCTTTAAAAACTCTGATAGCCTGGATGTGTATGGTCTGTCCCCCAAATTGCTTAAGTCGGTGATATAGCCTATATATATATATATATATATATCGGAGACATATTAGCTGAGCCAATCTGCATTGTTGTAAACGTCTGCCTACAAGCTGGAATGTTCCCAGAAGAATTAAAAATGGCTAGAACTATTCCTGTATTTAAGAAGGGCGTCCCCTCTGCTCTCTCAAACTACAGGCCAATTTCAATCATACCAACATTAGCTAAAGTATTTGAGACTGTCATGAACTGCCAATTAATGGAGTACTTCGAGAGCAATGTCCTATTTAACCCAAACCAGCACGGGTTTAGGAAAGGTAGATCTACAACCAGCGCACTTCTTTCTTTGGCTAAGGAGATACTGGGGGCATTTGAAAATGACCAGTCTCTATCACTCGCCCTCTGTGATCTCAGCAAAGCTTTCGATTGTGTTAACCATGCGGTGTTGCTTGAGAAACTTAAGAAATATGGAATAGATGGGGTGGTTCTTCATACCTTCATCTCCTACCTCTCAAACAGGCGGCAGTGTGTGTCCATTCAGGGAGAAATTTCTAAATAGCTGACTGTCAGGTACGGAGTCCCTCAGGGATCTGTCTTAGGTCCCTTACTGTTCCTCATAATGGTGAATGATTTAGGCTTGCAGACCTTGCTATTTGCTGACGATGCAACTATATACTGTAGGGGCCCCTCACTCACCGAGGCTCGAATGATGGCAAATGCCTTGCTAGCGGCGGCAGCCCAGTGGTTCGAGGACAACAAGCTTACACTTAACGAAGGAAAGACGCAAAAGATGACCTGTTCCCTCCAGACTGGAACCCCGAACACGGAGAGGGATTGTGTTAAGCTGTTGGGCTTCACTGTGGACTCTAAGTTAAATTGGACTGCCCACTCTGAGCAGCTTTGTAAAAAACTCTCTAAAGTAATATTTCTGCTAAGAAAACTAAAGAACTTGGTCACCAAACAATATTTGCTAATGACATATTACGCTCTTTTCCACAGCCACATCAACTACGGCATACTCTTATGGGGTCACTCTGCAGGGAGCTGGGATGCTCAAACATAACCTCCTCCCATCTAACGTATGCTTCCGCATGAAATTTTTTGTTTCTGTTCTAGATTTTTTTTGTTTTGGACGCCGTCTATCCCACCTTGGTGGGTCATGGACAAAGATTGATTGATATGATTTAATTGCTTCATGCACAAATTTTAGACCTAATGTAATTGTAATTTTTGGTTCAGTCAATAGTGTAAGCATGTCTATGTGTATACTATACCCTTCTATCGATTTTTACTATACCCCTGCGGTTTAAAACATATATATTATGAATCCCCTGCAAAGACATTTTCACGTCACGTGACCCCCTCCGGTTTAAATCATAGTTTCTTGGCATTGGGGGTATTTTAAAAATAAATTTACCTTGAAAGTTATTGCCAATTTATTTTGAAGCAATATTATAGCAATGTCTTGAAGGTCATAAAAAATAGTGCATAATTTTAAACGGGGAAACGAAGTATTCTGATTGGCAAGGTCCACTGTCTTTATACATTGTATAAAAAAAATTCTATCAGTCTACTTTGCCCAATTTTTTTTATTATTATTAGCGAACCAGGAATGTCTTACTTCTTAGTACATGGCTTCACACTTCACAGGTCAGTAATAATACAATTCACACCGAACCCAGCGTCGTGTAGGTTACTTCAGTAAGAACAAGACAGGTTTACTATGTAATGTACTTAAAAATTGAAAGATAGTAAAAATTACAATACTATATTTTGAAAAACGGCGCCAATATTACTCGATGCGATTTGTCTATTGCCACTTGATTTCACCATCGTCCATCGCCTCGCCATTTCGATTGTTTTTCCGGAAAATCCTCAAAACTGACTAGGACGCATTAATTATTTGACATATTACTTCAGATTTTACGCAATTTAGTGAATAAAAAGTATAAAGAAATACAATTTTATCTATCTACTGCGTTTTAAAGTTAATTTGAGGGGCGGTTTTAGTGAGGAAGTTGGGAATTCAGCTTATTTCTTTACCGGTCACAATGAGTACTAGTAAACCATCGAGCAAGCCCAAAGATGCTCCCGCCAATGATGAAGGAAGCGAACAAGAGGAGGAATATTCCGTTGAAAAAGTTCTAGACAAACGTGTAAGAGCTGGAGTGGTGGAATATTACTTAAAATGGAAGGGTTACTCAGATGATGACAACACATGGGAGCCTGAGGACAACCTCGACTGCCCCGAATTAATTGCCCAATTTGAGGAGGTTCTGAAGAAAAAGGAAACTGTTAAGAAAGATGAAAAGAAACGTAAGGCCCCGGAAGAAAAGCCCAAGGTACCTCCCAAGAGGAAGGTAATATCAGGTAAATATGATTATTGATTCAATTTAGTTATTATTCCACAGATCAATTTGTGATCAATTAATAATAATTGATGGAAATATCATTAATATTTCTTTAACTTTGGATGTTTCCTGCTGTACATTTTTAATAATGGTCACATGGACGTCGAATTACTAGAGGTGGGGCGTTACTTCTGTCACTGATTAATCACCGTGACTACGATGGTCACTGCAACCACCCGTTCCTACCCAAAAAAAATACTGGTGATTTGAGTCACTGTCTCACTGTCACCGATTTAGGTTATATTTTAAATAGCTTTGTTTCTAATACTCTGATTGTCTCATGCAAGAGCAAGTAACTCGCTCAGGTTTAGCCTATGCACTAAGCGAAATTCCCCAAAATGCTTTCCGATCGTCTCACGTAAGCTAAACATAAGGTATGCCCTAGGCTGTCACCGTGACTGCTCAGTAACTGGCTAGCTTTTAGTTTTTATATATATAAATTACAACTTCTTCAATTTCTTAGCTTAACTAAACAAAAGAATAACCGACTTTAATTGTTAAGCGAAACGAATAAGTCTATGTAACTTGTATAAATCACTGTCAAGTAAGAGAAGTGACAGTGACTTTTGATTACTCATACCAAGATTTAACAAGATTACCTAGATAGCACGAACAAAAGCAGTCACTCCAGTGACAGAAATCACCAGTATTTGTATCAGTGACTGTCGAGTCACTGTCACCGGTCACTGTTGCTCCTGGAAATATCTGTCACGCCCCACCTCTACGAATTACCTGGCTGTGATTGGGGGGCTCCGGTCTCAACTCCCAATTTAAGCACCCATCATGAACTTGTAATTGGACGCCGTCTATCCCACCTTGGTGGGTCATGGACAACGATTGATTGATTGATTGTGGAGAGTCTCGGTCTGACTGGATTGCTTGACTGGGTAGTGGGTAGAGCGTTATTTCACACCATAATATTTTTGAATTTACATAAACTTTTTAGTTGTTAATCCACATCTCCACATATTGTGGAGGCTTAAATTTCAGGTAGCTACTCAACTGTGGTAACACTGGTAACCCCTGAACGGCTGAACCTCGCTATAATCTGGGTATAATTTGTATCTATAGACTCGCCACTCAACAACCGTCACACAGACTTGCCAATCAATTACCTATCATAAACACAGTCATTGAGACCATCGAGCAGGATGCGCTGTGTTCAGATTGTTCGCTTTTACAATAGCTGCAAGTCAGACATTGCAGTAATACTAGGCGTAGTGTTTCCTCAAGTTATGTCGATGGCGGTTAATTTACCATTAGGCCCGGGCACAATGCCTTTTCGTACCCTTTGAAACCTTGGATCTTTTACAAATGAGCTTGTCCATAGAAAAAATGTTCCTCGGGCTTTCGCCCCCTGCTATATCAATAAATAGGAACCGGTCCGAGAGAACTCGTATATGCTTTCCTGTTTATCAATTAGGATGGGTACTGCACTAGTTCCATGGTACATAATTGTCATGAGGTTAAATTTCGGTTGCTTCGAGTTACTCTATCCCAAAGCACTGAATTTCGACCATCACGAAGCTTTCCATATACTAACGTATACGAGGAATGCAAAAAAACAGGTAAACTTGTTCATTGAGAGCTTCGAAGTAATGTCTCACTGTTGCCAACTTGACAACCCCTCCCTACCTAAATAACTTTTAAAAAACACATAAATGTTGTAATATGAATTGAAAGTCAATATATATATTTAAAGCACATACAGTATATGCTTGCGCCTCCTCCCCACCCTCTACATCAGGTCCACCATTCGAGGATGCCTGACTTAAGTTATTCTTAAATTTTTTGTAGGTGATCCAGCAAAGGCCAGAGGATTTGACAGAGGCTTAGAACCGGAGAAAATTATTGGTGCGACCGATAGCAGTGGTGAACTTATGTTTTTGATCAAGTGGAAGAATCTCGAGGAAGCCGATCTGGTGCCAGCAAAGCAAGCCAATCAAAAATGTCCCCAGATTGTAATTTCGTTTTATGAAGAGAGGCTGACTTGGAATACATCCCAAGAAGATACTGATGACAAATGAATCAGTTGGGATACCCTAAATTTAAGGCTATAATTACTACTTAGTTTTTAGTGTTACTGTTAAGGGTCCATTCAAAACCTCATAACGTTCTAGTAGTCACTAGAGTAGGTGATAAGTCCTATCCTACAATATTTAAAAACGGTTCTTGCAGTACAATAACATACATACTATATAATTTCGGTGCCAGACGCATCCTCAACTGTAAAAACACTTTAAAATATAACTGAGCTCTAGCATATCCATCATTCCTTCGTAGCCTGTGACGTCTTCCACCTTTAAGTGACTGAGTGATCGCCGCCAAAGCGGCTGTCGGGTATTAGGTATTACCTAAATCGGTGATGTTACAAACGTCCCCACACTTTTGGTGGCCGATAAGCCAGTCATTTTTACTTCACCACCGGGTCCTCCATAAATATGGACAGAGAATTATATCTCGTAGGGGCAGAGGCTACTAGCATCAGACGTTACTGGCGTTATCAGCTATATACACTACATATTAACGGGATCGGGAAATATGACCAGCATCAATGTCAAATGGCAATAATGTGGTTATTGGACGAAATAATCCCACACGTATAATCTGTTCCGAAAGGAAGGGTTATGTTGGCATATGAAAGACCGTTTGCAATGGATCGTTTAAATTTTAAGAAATGTTTTGTTGATTCATTCACCTGTAACACGGGTTGTCATCAGGAATTTTTCGCGGAACCTCTGCCCTGAAATACTAAATCTGTGACGACTGCACAGGTACTCGCGGACCACCTAATGGGTACCCCTGACCTATCGGACTCGAGGTCTGATGTTTTTGCATGGTCGATTACGATTGGTCCTTATTCATTGGTATGGATGCATTCCAATTTGCGGCACCCTTCCCTACTCAAAGCACTTACTGTAGGGAAATTGAAATACAAGGAGTTGCATTATTTTATAATAACATTTTTTCGTGTTTTTGTATTAATGCCTGTACTTAAAAGTCCACGCAAAATGAGAAAAGTATGGACATGGAATGTTTTGATCCTGTGCAACACTAAAAATATTCTTTGCACAATTTTTGTTATGCCTTGAATCCAATGCAACAAGGTAACACAAAATGGTACAAGGAATATTTTTATAGTGTTGCACAGGATCAAAACATTTCATGTCCATACCTTTTTCATTTGTCGTGTACTATATGCATCGAGTTATCTTCGCAGTTTTACAAGCAGATTTTAAGTCACACCCATAATTATCGAAGTTATTTTAATGAACTGCTAGCGATAGAGTAAGAAGCCTAATTTGTGGTTGACAAAGTCTTCACAATTATTGAAACTACCCTTTTTATTTAGTCTCGACAGGAAGATAATTTCTCATTAGTCGAAAGAAAATATTTGTAATGTTTTGTTTCGGAATCGCTATGAATTTCTGATGACCAGATTAAGAAAAGAACCGATACGAGTGAATCCGTACAAACTTTTCTATTTATGAATGAGACGATTGCATAGTCCAGAAAGGGAAGACCAATATAATTTAACACTCTAATAAGGGCAGGGTATGCAATGTCTGGTATGATTAGGCCCAGAGCATATTTTAAGAAATTTTCACTGGGTGGCACTAATTGAAATCATATTCTATATAGTGTAAATTTAGCTTGTATCCAACCCCCCCCCCTCCATAAATAAGTTCAGATTAGGTCTATTATCCTTTTTACTGCTGTAACGGCTTCTTCGGTCACGTTAAAAACAAAATTGGCGCCATAAATACGACGGACATATTTTTTTCTTCTAATTTTTAGTTGTTATTAGTCTTGGAATTTGAAATTTGTGCCCAACTTGTGTAGGGCAATATGCCCAAAAGTAGGGGGCAAAATCACCTCGCTGGGGGGCGCGCTTGCCCCAATGGGTCTTCCTTAAAATATGCTCTGATTGGGCCTAACCATAAAAAAAAATATTTTTCCAAAACCAAGACGTTTTGTAATTATATTTAACACCTAAAACATACCTGAAGTTAGTAAGCATCGGTAACTACTTTTCATTCAATTTGGCATGTTCACAATAATCGTATCTCTGTCAATTTTTTTTTTTAATATTTAGTGCGGTTTTACCCTAAAGAACGGCTCCAACTATTTTTATTTTTATATTCAAATATATGGTAGTCGTTATTAATGTAAACTAAACCCAATAGGTCGCTTGCCCCTTGATAGTTTGGTTCTGGGAAAAAAATATTTTAAAAAAACTCAATTTTCTCGAAAAAAAAATGGCTAGATAACAATATTGTTCTGCGGAATCTTTCTATTGATGCTGTCTATCATCAGGTATGTTTTAGGTGTTTATTTCTTATTAGAGTAACAAAGACGAACAGGTTGCTTTCAAAGTTTTGAATAAAAACTATTATTGAAGAAATTATGAATATAATAAGCTGTGGATCATGCACGCGGAGCACGCCCCAATACATTGCATACCCTTCCATTATTCCTATCTTGGTCTACCCTTTCTAGACTATAATCGTCCCATCGATCAATTCAGTGCTTTCGGATATGGAAACTCGAAAATTTCGGCCATCACAAAGCTTTCCTTATACCTACTGTTTTTAAATAGGAAATACAAAATTGGATATTCTTTTTATGATCCTACATGCCAAATTTCATCAAAATCCACCAAGTAGTTTGACCCTAAAACAGACAGACATTTCTTAAAAAAAAACACTTGGTTCCTAAGACCTCCAACCGTGTAAATCCCCTGAAATATCGAAATCAAAAATGTCTACCGTCACAATGCTTTCCTCACACTGACGTATAAATAAGAAAGCATTAGGCATCAGTTTATGGAATAGAAATAGAACGAGGTTATAAGCCAGAAATGTTTACTTGTGAATTTATGTACCTACGTCAAAAGACGTCTCCCTTAATATGTTCAAGTTGATTTGAATTTTAATTGAAAATTATTGGGTGTACAGTATTCTCTATTCATGTATTGTCTGAAAAAATGTGTATACAACTTATGGAACAACTATCACATACTATATCACACGTAAAAGACAAAAGGCAGCATATATGGGAGAGTTTTATTGTTATTTCTTTCAATGAATACGATAGAATAATTTTAACACTGGGCTAATTGTAAAAGTGACGTTCTATTTCCAATAAATTTCAACTCTTCTCAGTTTTCTTTTTTATGTATGGCATGGTAGGTCGTGTCAGTGGTCTTAGAGCCAACTGAACGTGCAGAAGTTGAGGCAGATTTTTGACCTAAGAGACGTGATGGATGATCAGGAAAGTTGAGGTCATGAAAAAGCTTCCTTCGTAATACAGATGTGGAACCTCCAAGTGGATCGAACTGGAACCGATTGAAAGCGGGCTACATGGAGAGAGCCAGAGCAAGAATGGCCCACATTACCACCAACGAATACTTTACCAGTTTACCGTTTCCACCTTATCTAATTTGCCGTGTGCTGACTAATGAGATACTATTACAGATCCTCCTGCAGTGCTCAACCCCTTGCACACTATAGAACAGATTACGCGATCACAATGATGGTGGACTTAACAAGATCCTATCTACGCCAGGGATGTGGGCACTAGCAGCAAGTGTACTTCTATGACATCAGGCTGACATCTGACCTGGATGTTATGTACAAAGAAGAAAGGGGACAGCTGAATGGAATCAGACGGAGGGGCACCAGTCGAAGAAAAGTGCAATGTGAAATCGTCCAGGATTTCAAGAATGACCTGCGCACTTCCAGAGCTCAGCAGTTTGCCTGCGAAGCGTACCTCATTGCTCTCGTCGCCGAAACAGACTTGTGCTGCGTTATCTATGCGAAGCGAGTTACCATCGGGCCTCCTGTTCACTCGCAGAGAGCGAGCTTAAATAATTCATTCGCTTTGCCGTACAACTTGGAGCCCCATTTTGGTAAAACGTTCCGAAGGTGGGTAGTTTTCGACCTACCGTACATAATTATTATCCTTAATATTTTACTATTCCAATAAGTAACTATGCCCGTAAGTCTGTTTGATCAATTTAGGCTGAAACCTTTTTCCAATCTCTGCATATTTAACGTACTAACATGCTGCTTTAGAAAAATACCTACAATACTTAGTGGGGTAAGGGTAAGCCCTATATAATTAATAGTAATTAATGAATTGTTCTACACGAATTACAGTCACAATTTTTTCACGCTCCACCTCTGATCGATGCTGGTATTATTATTTTGTATAAATGCTTAATTCATTAAAAAATAATAATTGGATTTTGAATTTTAGCGCCAAATGTCTGTCAATGGAGTTCTTGCGTAGTGACGTCACAGTAAGAGGGCGGAGCTAACAGCGCATGCGTGATTGCGAAAATAATGTAAACAAAATCAGCTGTTCGGCCATTGGAGGATATGAAATGCATTGAGCGCTATTGATTTTACAGTTTTAAGTTGTTATTATTCATATTTCTAGCGTTATGGTCAAGCATTGCTGCTATGGCTTGTGTAATAGTGATAGCCTACACCAGGACAGAACACATATGAGAGAGGACCGAATTATATCGTTCCCCAAGCCACTGGAAAAAAACTAAGAAATGCAAGTGGAGGTTGCATCTTTGTGGCAGAACGAAGTCCACAATATTTAAAGTTACAAAATACACATATATATGCATGGCCGTGCCCAGGAGGTGGTCCATGGGGTCCGCACCCCCCCCGAAATACATTTCTGCATGTAAACCTGTATGGTTTGAAGAATTTATCCATTAATAAATTACGTAAAAAATGTTTGGACCCCCCCGCCCCGAAATCATAACCTGGGAACAGCCTTGTATATATGTTCAAAACATTTAGTGGATCCTAGTGGGCCAACAAAATATTTTCCAGATCCAATCGGACAGTCGATTGAGATCATAGCCGTAGCCATGGGGTAGTTAAACCTCCTCCCCCCCCCCCTTAATGAAATGGCTTGATACTAGATAGAATCGGATTTTGAGAGGAAAAATATAAACTACTATGTAATATCCAATTAATTTTCTGACCCCCCCCCCCCCCGAAAAAATCCTGGCTACGGCCTTGATTGGGATCAATAATGTATATTAATATATATAGTCGTTACTTTCCACTGGCCATGGCCGTGCCCAGGTGGGTGGTCCATGGGGTACGGACCCCCCCCCCCCCGAAATAATTTTTTATGTAAACCTGTATTGCTTGATGACCATTAATTCAATAATAAATTATCTTACGTTTAAAAAAATTTGGACCCCCCCCCCCGAAAACAAAAGCTGGGCACGGCCTGTGGCACTAAGAAAATTAACTGATTTGCTGCTCAGATACTAAATTGAATTCTAGTGATAGTATTATGGAGAGACAGACAATAACCCCTTTTTACGCTACTAATATTTACAAACAACATGATAGGCTTGCGTGTCGGCAGCCCAGCCGACTAGGCTATATTTCATGGCAGTTATGCAGTAAAGTTGTATGGTTATGGTAATAAATCATTACTAATACATTAATTGTAATATGTATAAGCAAGCTTAGGCTCACATACCCATTTAAAAATCTGTTCTGCCCTCGCGGAAGTATCACAACCAATGAAATAAAATTAGATACACAAGTAAATAATATTTATAATTATAATTATTTGCAGCTACTTTGCCGCAATTTTTTGTCAGTACCCGCGCAAGTATTGAAGGAACATATAAATAGCACTAATTTGCCGTTGAAAAACGAAAATTTCTTAAAATAAAATAAATTTCATTGGAAAGCCTATACACTCCATGTTAAAATGAGGGGGTGATGTCCGAGAATCAGGGGTACCCCCTCCCTTTCCGACTGCCCGCCATCTTTGTTTTACCTGCGCAAGAACTCCATTGTCAACAAACAAATTATAACCCGTTGTCCGTTACTCGATTCGATTGTTGATTTACAAATTTACAATAGAAGTTGCACTAGTTATTTATTTAAAACTATTTCATGTATTTTAATTGCTTTTCGCTGAGTGTGTGGGCGCGTTGATAGGTATATTACAACAAAAATTAGAAAGCAGAACTGTTTTGTGGTGCGTTAAGCGTTTATTCTTTCATGATAGACTATATATAATGTAGCTAAACTGGAAAGCCGGTATTCCGCCCTATTCGACCACTTAAAAGTTAATTCAGTCATTCATAAGAAGGCGCTTAATCCTTGTTTAAATTATTTTGTGGCTTAAGTTGTTATAATATCGGGAAATTTTGGCTCATAGGCATTTTAATACTATAAAGCAAAGCAAATAAATAAAAACAATATGATCGTTCAAGGTCATGAAACACAAGCTTCATGACATCTACTATTATTATCTAGCAGCTCGTACAAAGTCCAGAGTATCTTGATGTGACTGATTTTCCTTATTCAAGGAGACGCATGACAGTAAGTACATGTATAAAAGTAGAAGGCTATCTGACTGAGAAAAAGGAAAGTAATTCTTTATATATAGGTACTAAAGTCTAAATCTATTCTGACACATAGTATACACAAGGCTGGATTTATGTTTTCACTTTTCTGCGTCCATGGGATTATGACAAACAGCCGCCGGTGACATACTATCCCTTCTCATCGTCCCTCCAAAAGGGACTGGTTTGAAGGGATGGCATGAATGCATGGTCGCATGGAGTCTAATGGGCGCGGTCACACTGTACCGGTGGCACCGTGACAACTGCAATCGACCGGATGGTGCTGCAGAAGGAAAGAATGACCGGACGACGGGACAAATAAATAAACATTCAGTTGAGTGAGACCAGTCACACGGTCAGTCTGTACCGCGCGGTTGGAATGTTCGACACCGACAAGTTTATTGAATGTGTCCATGCGACTAATCGGATCAAGAGTAAAATCAGCTATGTTTACGCGGTCGCACCGGACAGTGTAGCAGCGTCGTGTCATCCCGCCGGCCGCCAGAACGCATGATCCCTCTCAGCCGCATCCGACAAAAAGGATAGTATGTCGCCGGCCTAAGCCATTATAAACTTACCCACCTTGCTGCTCAGTCCTTTCTCAATTCAGGATAAGTGAATTTCAACTAATTTTTACTTTATTTTATTTGTCTTTTAGATGCCAAGCTTAACGCAAGTGAAGAACATTTATACGCTGCTATGCTTGACAGGCGTGCTGATGTCTATATACGCGTTGTTTGTGGAAGTTAAGAAGGAGAGTAATGAAGACTACGAAGCCATGTGCGACATTTCAGAGCATATGAGTTGTACGCGGGTTCTTTCATCGAAGTAAGTTGTACGATATTACGTGTATGATTATATTCCTTGTGTGATACGCCTATTCTTGTGTTCGACATAATCTCGTCTCAAACAGGATTTTGATTTCTCCTCGCTGTATCCCATGTGGGGGCTACATTAAGAGCAGACTTATTGACGCCTCACTATATAATTTGGATGAGTAAGACCCCAGGAGCTGGACTATTTAAGTACTTCTTTTTCTTTTTCTTCGCTTTATCCCGGTTTGGGGTCAGCGACACGACAGGCGATTTTCCAGGCTTTTCTATCTTGAGCTGTTGCGGCTGAGATCCCACACGCTCCCATGTCAGCTCGAATCTTCCACTCTACTGTGATCTTTGGGCGACCAACATTTCTTCTGCCCTCCACTTGAACCCGCCGCACTCTCTGTATAAGTTCTTCGGGGTTTCGTCTCTCAAAATGACCCCACCAAGCCAGCCGACGCTCACGTATTTTGTCAACGATACTCGCCGTTTGCATATCTGCCCGGATATCGTCATTCCTCCGTCTGTCCGCTAGGGTTAGACCAAGAGACCATCTAAGCATTCTCATCTCTGCCGTGTGTAGCATTTGCTCTTCTTTAACGCGTGGGGCCCAGCATTCCGATCCATAAATTATGCACGGCCGTACGACTTGTTTGTAGATGCGACCTTTTAATTTTTTAGGCATTTTCTTATCCTTGAGTACTCCCGTCATATCACGCCACTTTGCCCAACCGGAGGCTATCCTACCCCTTACATCCTCCTCACAACCCCCTCTTTGTGTTAGGGTTGCTCCAAGGTATTTGAATTTCTCCACTTTCTCAATGTAAACTCCGTCAACTACAATGGTTTCCGGTGATTGTTGGAAACATTCCATGTACTTGGTTTTGTCACGGTTGACTTTGAGACCGTGGTTTTCTATTGCCTGGACCCAGTTTGTCAGCTTCAGTTGCAGGTCATTTCGTGTTTTGGCGGTGATGAGGATGTCGTCGGCAAATAGAATACTCTCAGGGGCTATTCCCTGGGTGTGGCGGGTAATAGTGTCCATGATGACGATAAAGAGGAACGGGCTTAAGGCTGAGCCTTGGTGGAGTCCATAAGTAACATTGAACGGTTCGCTGAGTCCTACCACGGTTCGCACACTGGTTGTCGAATTTTCGTACATATTCATTACTAGTTGGATGTACTTTTCTTCCACGTTCATCTGCCTAAGACAGTACCTGATAAGATTCCTTGGTCGTATGCTTTTTCAAGGTCAACAAATCCCAGGTGCAATGGCTGGTTCTTTTCCCTAAACTTTTCTTGTAATGTTCTCACAATGTGTATACCATCAGTGGTTCCTCGCCCCTTCATAAACCCAAGCTGGTTTTCGGAAATTACACGTTCAAGTTTGTTCCTCAGCCTACGTTCCACTACCCTCTCGGTCCATTTCATTGCATGGCTCATGAGTTTTATCGGTCGGTAGTTACCGCAGCTTTGGACGTCGCCTTTGCGTTTGTAAATGGGCGTGACGATACTTTCCCTCCATCTGTCTGGGATAGTTGCTTCCTCCAAGATTCGATTTATCAGTTTAGTCATGGTAGTCACACCACTGTCGTCCAGCGCCTTAAATGCTTCGATTGGCACTCCATCAGGTCCAGTGGCTTTCCCCGCGGCCATGTTCCTAAGGGCACCGTTGACTTCGTCTTCCGAGAATGCCTCCACGTCGTCCCAGTTAGGGTTAGCTTGTATCTCTGCGATTCTTGGATGGCCGACGTTCATTATTTCACTGAAGTATTCTCTCCATCTGGCCTTGATGTCAGCGTTATCGGTGAGCACTTGGCCCTGTTCATTCTTTATGCATAGTACAGCACCTAGGTCTTGAGACGCTTTTTGTCGCCTTTTAGCAATTTTAAAGATTTGTTGTTCTCCCTCTCTGGTGTTGAGATTTCTGTACCACCCGTCGGTTGCAACATCTCTTGCGGCCGCAACGGCTCGCTTGGCTCTGCGCTTTTCGGTCTTATATATATCTTTGCCCACACTGGTTCGTGATTTCTGCCAGTCCTTGTATGCCTTTTTCTTTGCCTTGAGGGCATTTTGCACGTCTTCGTTCCACCACCATGTCTCCTTCTTAATGTTCTTTCCCCCTTTAGTCATTCCCAGTATTTCTGTCCCCTTCGCTATTATTTCTTTCTCAATGTAGTTCCATATGTCATTAATGGATAGGTTATCCCAATTTTCCTGTACTACTGTCAGACTGTTGGACAACTTATCCCTAAAAGCGATCCTTTTCTGCTCTTCAGATAGCTGGTGCCATTTAATTCTGGGTTCAGAAATTCTGTTGTCTCCTCGCCTGGCCCCTTTGACTTGGAGATCGCAGACAAGCAGTCTGTGTTGAGAGAAGGTGCAGATGCCAGGGATGACCTTGCAGTCGACACATGCGTTCCTGTCTCTTTGGCGTAGGAGAACATAGTCTATCTGTGACTGGTGCGGTCCACTTTTATACGTGAGCAGGTGTTCAGTTCTCTTTGTGAATTGTGTGTTACAGATAGTTAGTTCATGTGCTTCAGCCCAATCCAGCGCACGCTCTCCCATATTGTTACGCGTCCCATATCTCTTGCCTCCGTGAACGCTAGGGTACCCGTTGCTGTGTTCTCCAACATGACCGTTTAGGTCCGCTCCTATGAAGAGCATCTCTCTTTCGGGGATAGATATCAGTAATTCGTCAAACTGTTCATAAAATATTTGTTTATCTTCTTCATCGCACCCAACTTGTGGGGCGTAACCACTTATAACATTGATGAAGGTTTTGTTCGTCAATAAAATTTTACACTGAATAAGCCGGTCACTCTTCCTGACTACTTCGACAATGGCATCTTTTAACTTTTCCTCAACAATGATTCCCACTCCATTTTTCTTGTTAGTTTTTCCGTGGTAAATTATCTTGTAACCCTCGCCAAGTTCTTTACTTCTCTCACCTTTCCATCTTGTCTCCTGCACACACATTATGCTGATGTTTCTGGCTTTCATAAGATGTACAATTTCGAGGCCTCTGCCGGTCATAGTGCCAACGTTTATGGTAGCCAGGCGGACTTTTGTCTTCTTACCTCCGTTTTCATTTCTCTTCTTCATCCTCTTCTTCTCATTTTTCTTTCTTGCTTTTGTCGATGATGTACGCGGCCCTTGTATACTTCTCACTGCAGTCGGGCCTATCTGCAGCGCGTCGCCTATAGGGAACGCCCTAGCCATATGTGATACGCCATTAAAATGTCCTGTCATGTTGGGGTTTTTTAGCCACTTCTTCAACCGGCTGGCCGGGCCTGACGTCTTGGTTTACTTGGGGTTTTCCTTCCTGGAGACAGACCGCTTTCACTACAGCTTCGAGCTCTGTCCGCCCTTTACAAGTCCTGGTAAGGACAGGGGCAGCACTTATTGGTGGCGGTGCTTGTTCGCCACGTCACGAGAAGTTCATCGGCGTACTGTGGGTTTTACAGACCGGTGCCTTGCCACGGGCACCCGCCACCACCGCCTCCTTTCTCGCCGCTACACTGTCAGGGACTGCTTCTTCGTCTGGAAGCCCAGCTTATTCCGCAGCTAACCGCCATATCTGGCGGCCGTTCCACTATCCGCAACCCGTGGACCCTGTCTAGTGGCCTTGCAGCTAGGCCCTCCGTGCTCTCTTCCGAGAACAGAGACTAGACAAGACTAGCTGGACTATTTAAGTACCTCCTCCTTTTTTCGTACAGAACCCTCTCGGGTGGCTATTTTTGTTTGACACGGTCGATCCGGCTCTGGCTGGTCAGGGACTCTAATTTTTGTATTTGTATGAATTTGCTATTGACATTGCTTGTGGAAACGCAGTGATTGCAGCAAATGGTCAAAGTGACCAATTTTTGCATCTTTGCATCTTGCTCCTGTTATGTGCAATGGTCGCAGTGTATATATTAATTAATTTAATATATGCCGTTATGCCAAAAGGTTGACTTGTTCAGTTAGGACAGTTGGGTAGTTTTACAGCAGTGCTAACCTTTCTAACAATAGGAATCTTGAGTATAAGAAAGGGCTTTATAGCCCTAACTCATATAGGTTGGCTTAGTAATAGATCAAAGAGTCAATATTTATTTATTTCATCTTGTCGTTGAAAATCAAAACATGTCAAAGATCGACGCGGTGGATTATTTAGTGTTAGGGTAAACACGATGACCAGGCATAGGCATGGCATAGATCGTGAGTTCGAGTCCCAGTGGATTAGTTTTTTTCCTGATACACTAGTTCGGATGTAAGGTCTCAATGACCGTGTACATGATGGAGACTCCCAAAAAAATCTGTCAGAATCTGACACTTTATGATCTGATAGGAGTGGGCAAGGTTTTTGGCGGTTATTGAGTGGCTTCCGTGCGGGGATGACTATAAAAACTGGAATTAGTTCAACAGCTGACGGCACAGCTACTCACTTAGCACAGGTACACCTGATATAAAGGTGAGGGACACAATGTGAACTTACCGGTTACAAGTGGAGGGAAAGCCAAAGGCTGTAGGAACATTTCGACGCTGTCAAAAATTTCCCTGCGGGAATAAGCAGCTCCGCAGTCCCTATCGAGAACACCGTGATGAGAGAGTGTGCGTGTCATATTGGCTTGACTTGAATAAAGAAAAAGTAAATTTTGCATTGTACTTTGTGTTGCGGGTGTGGCCTGTTTGGCTGAGGAATCGAGGATAAAATTTAACTATAAAGCGGCACAACGGTTCTACGCCATTTAATTATTAATTTTTACATTCTACCCTTCAGTTCAATTTCTAGTCTTGATGCTGTTATTACTTAATTGTTTAGATAAAAAGCTAGAATAGACATGTACATGTTTAAAAAAGTTACAATAGCCTACATTTGTCGCAGATGGGGTCGCGGATTTGGTGTGCTGGAACACGTGGTCGGCAAGCATTCCATACTTAACCAGCCCAATAGCATTTATGGGATTGTGTTCTACATTCTTCTGGCTGTGCTGAGTGAGTTTCATTTTTGTTGTAATTTTAGCCTCTTTTCATACCCATTCCAGCGAAATCAGGGGGCGTTATTTCAATATTATTCAGGGGGGGGGGGGGTAAGATGACAATTAGGTACATTTTGAAACATGGTTATAACGGTTTCTTTAATAGTCAGGGTAAATTTGACCCCCCCCCCCCCCGAACCGCAAAAATAAGGATCGAATTAATTGTACCACCCATGTTTTCATTGAATAGTACAGAGGGGTGGCTATAGATTATTCTGCGCTACTAAACTCTCGGAGGAAAATGCAAAGGTAGGAAATGAACAGCCGAAGAAATGAAGTGAGAAAATAAATTGAAGGAGACACGTGCGGTGATGTGTGGTTAATTTCAGACCTACATAAATTTCAATTAGTGTCGTGCACTTAACAACACCTTCCCACGAGATTGTTTGTTATTTAAGAGCAGATCTACGCCGCCACCCGTCTTTTACAGAGTTAAATTTATTTGGAAATGTCAATTGTAGAGCTATCAACAATGTCGCGTCCCTTAGAAAAAATAGTCCTTTACATTTTCATATTTCAGCGACTTCGGTGGCAAGGTGGTAGCGTAACTCGACACAAACTAGTACCTATAAGGTTACTTAGTGAGGCGATTGAAGAGTTTAACCGGGTTTGCATTCATGACATTGTTTGTACGCGATTAACCTTTTTATAATGTACAATATAATATACAGTTTATGTATGACATGCGGCCCAGTAAGGCCAAATGTGATATATTGAAAATTACGATATAAATTTCTTGTTAAAATCGACTTTGCGCATAAAGCGTACAGTGGGGGTACTCCAATGGGCGTTTCATCGCCCATTGATTGGCACTGTTTCCTTTTATTCTGGCTGTTGGCAATGATAGTTACAATTGGATGAGTGAGTTTATTGAAAATTCATTAGGGGCAGAGTTCTATATAGGAGAGATCAATATTCGAGCGCGCCAAAAAAGTTTTTGAATCCTGGGGCCACCTTGTACGTTTTTTCAATGGCTGGTTATAGGAGACGTGGCGAGTGGCCCCAGATCTTTGAAAGTATATTTTTGACAGGAATCAAAAGTCCCATCTCTCCTATATACACTAGATGTAGTTAGTACCGTGCCTAGGTGTTGATGGGGGGGGGGGGGGGTCCAAAAGAACTTTTTACGTAATTTATTTATGAATTTATGGATAAATTCTTCAAACCATACAGGTTTACATACAAAAATTTATTTCGGGGGGGGGGGGGGGTCCGGACTCCATGGACCACCCCCCTGGGCACGGCCATGGTACCGTGTACAAACTTCATGGGCATTTCAAGTGACAATGGGCGGGTTGACTGGGAATATTTTTATCACCTACGATATCATTTTACTCACAAATAGCGCGCATTGTAACGCGCCTAATGCTACTTGATAAATATGTCAAATCACTGAGCTCATTCCCAATAACCAATTTATTTTGATGAATTTGTATTGTCATCTGATCAGATTAATAAATTGTAGGCTAGATTAAAGGAATGATTACCACTCTCGTTCAATTTGTTTTGTTTTTTTGTCCTTCATAAGCCCAGAGGGTAGTTGCCGCCCCCCCCCCCCCCCCCCCCGTCTTGAGCACGGCCATTGTTTTTCCTCTTGCTGCGGCGAGTTCGACCCTTTCCTCGAGGGTTGTCCTCGGTCTGCCGATGGGTCTTCTACCTTGTGGCCTTACTTCCGCCAAACTTCGGGTGGTCCTATTCTCATCCACCTAATTCCAAATAAATAAATAAACTGTAAACTAATAAATTTAAGTCTCCAACTTTGACCTTCCGTTTGAACTTCCAGCTTTCTGCATGTACCCCAGCCCAGTAGGCAGTAAAACAGAAATTGCAAATGCTGCTGCCCACTCTCCATGCTTGTCTACTACCTCCCCCTAAATTCCAACCAACCTTCAGCAGCCTGATCGAGGCGACAATAATACCGGGGTTAAATAAATACCCTAGGATTATAACTGTAAATAAACAAATTTTGAATAGCACTTTCCATTACAAAATTGTCTTGTTTACATTTTTATTACCAGGGGATTAAATAAATACCTGTATTATAATCGCCTCGATCAGGCTGCAGGTGGTTCTGTTCTCAGATATTTAAATTAAATGTCAGGAATGGTACAGAACTAGACTTAAAACAGAAGAACAAGGTTCGCGACCCGGCATGAAAGGAAAACATTTCCGCCTAGCCTGGGTCCACGCAACCCTTAGCGTCCGACCGGGTCTTCTTCAGCTTCCCCCTTAGTACCGCGTGTGCAGCGTGTCTTTCATGCCTTGATTGTGCTTGCAGACCGCGGTGACTCGCCCTGGAGTTGTCGATGGCTGGTTGCATTGAGTGCGACATCCAACGTGATGTCTGTATACCTCGCCTGCATCCTGTTCTTCGTGCTGCATGATTTCTGTGTTGTCTGCGTAACCATGTACGCAATCAATGCATTGCTTATCATCATCGCCATCTACAAACAGCGTCTCGTCGCAACCCTGATTTCCAAGAAACGTTGAAACTTGCTGCACATGTAGGTGATATGTTGTACCTTCAATATTTACTTCTTAAGGCGACTCACTGGCGGATTGTTAAATCTGAGGAGAAGACTTGCTGTTGCCACGTACCACGTACCCCAAAGCGTATGAAGTGATGGTGTGGTGGCAAGGGGTATCTGAGGTCCATGTCTGTGAGAAAGGGGTAAGGACTGGTGTTAAAGTGTACCAGGAGACAGTTCTTGAGCCTTATGTGAGGCTTCTAACCCAGACCATGTTCGATGGCCAGCAGTGGGTATTCTAGCAAGAATCTGCCCCTGACGACAAAGCTAAGACCACGCAAGAGTGGCTACGGCTCAATGGCCTTTATTAGCCCATTGCATTTTGAATTGTGGTCAGTTTTAAAGACCAAGGCCTGCTCCAAGCGACACATTAATTTGGATGTTCTCAAGAAGTCCCTTATCCAGACCGCAGTGGAAATCCCTCATGAAACGGTGCGGGCTGCGTGGCAACTTGGACTTCGGCATGCGTTCAAGCGGGGGGGGGGGGGGGCATTTCGAATATACTTTATTTTATTAAGAAAGAGTTAAGCAATCAATTATAATAAATCAGATTATTCCAAGTTTTCATTTTTAAAAAAACTTATAAGGAAACATAAAATGGCTAGCCTAGGTAGATTAGGTTTCCCAATCAAGTAAGTAAACTAAGAAGGCAATGTTTGCTTCTCTACTAACTGTATATACACCTACCTCACCTACCAACTGTGTTTTGTTAGCAGAAAACGTGCTACACAGAACAGAAAGCAGCTGCTGTGATACTCATTGCTCCTCCAAAGAGTTTGTACTCCTACCGATGGTCCGACATGCCTTGCACACTCCAAAGATTGGTCTGAAAATAGTTTGACAAACGGAGGAGCTCCCGTTCGTTATTCAAGAAGATCCTGCTGACGATATCCTACGCGTCGTGAATTAGTGGCAACTTTCTAAATACATATATTGCTTTGAGACTGGGTTGTGTGCGAAGCTCTGCTAACAGGGGCCATATCCAGTTGCATGCCTAAGGCATGAATAAATGTGCGATGCCTTAGGCAAGATTCAGTATTGAGTATATAGGGGAGATGGGACATTACAGTGTGCCATTTTTTATTTTTTTTATATTTTTTTTTATTTTAGACCTGGGGCCACAATGGCTGGTCATCGGAGGTCGGAGGTGTGGCGAATGGCCCCAGAAATTATATTTTTGGCGGGAAGCATAGAAGTCTAATATAATACATATATTGAGCGAAACCCCCATCTCGTTTTCCGCGTATTTCTAATCCTAGTATTATTGGACCCTACATTATGCATTTCCTAATACACGGCACCTAGTTACTTCGTTATATATTTTATAGGCGTACTGAAGTAACACTGTAAAATTAGGTTTGCCCTTTTTGAGCCGAAATTGGTGACTTCATAATTATGGGCCTAAGGCCATACCGTAGGTAATTTTTGCTAAATACCAATCAGTACTATCTACTATATTATGTCTGCATGAAAGGATTGATTTATAATTGGCTTCCCCATGACTATAATGGCCTACAATATTGAGGTGTTTACATATGATTTTTTGTTTTCTCTGCAACATAGTATTAGCACCATAAAAAATATGCAGTTAAGCCTACGTGATTTTTAACCAGCAGGTCTTTTTTAAAAGGAAGACTTATTTAAATTAGTGGCTTTATTTTATTTTATTGGGGTGCAGGTGTTACCTCTGTGCACTTAAGCCTATTGGGCCTATTGTGCCCCCTACAACAAAGAATCTACATATCTACATCACTTCCTCGAGGCCTATTTCCCTCAGGAGAGCCAGGACCTTGAGGGGATTTAGAAGTGGTAGGTCTTTTACATGTAATTGCAAGTTTCCCAAGCATGCTGCTCTTCTACGTGCGATTGCATAGCAGTGAAGGAGGATATGCTCGGGGTCCTCCGCTCCTTCGTTACAGAATCTGCATGCTCTAAACTCTCTTGACACCTATGTTGGTCAGATGTCCATTCAAGTTGCAATGCCCAGAGAGGAATCCTGTGATCACACGCAGATGTCTCCTGTTCATATTAATGCATACTTGGGCTCTTTTGCGCTGGTGGCTTCCCAGGAGCATTTTGGCTTGCCGAAGGCCCGGCAATGAGGTCCAGTATTCAGCCACTTTCAGGTTCTCCTTGCCTTTAACAAATCTGCGGGCGAGGGTTTCCCCAACACCGCAAAAAGGTTCGGGTCCCGTAAATAGGGGAGGTAGCTCCCCTTTTTGCAAGCTGGTCAGCAACCTCAATGCCTGTGTGCCCAGGCAAATATTGGCTTTGATAAGACTAATTATTATTACCGTAGGTACTTGAAATAGACTGACAGTGACTGTATAAATTATAGAATACGTATGAGTATCATTTTACAGTATATTATTTTGTCATGCTTGAAAATACAATAATTGTATGGGTCCCTCTCCCTGTATCTATCATAAGAGTTAATGTACGCGTCACAGTAAAGTACAGTGCTGTTCAAGAAATTTTGTTAATCTCGTAATGACCCTTTGGTTGTAAATATACATAATATATTATATACCGGTATTATAAGATTTCATCTGTTTTATGGATCTGGCTTAGGTTACTCTTCAAGCTTTTATTTGGTGAGTTATGGAATATAGAAGCTAGCTAAATAGCTAATGGGTAGGAAAAATCAAGATACTATTCGAGAAAAGGTGAATAATTTTTGTTTAACTTCCGCGGCTCCGCGCTAGTTTTAATTTCTTTGAATCTGAAGAATAAGATTAAATAAGCTCCATTAGGCTTCTGGAGACATATTATCATAAAAGAATTTTACAGAAGGGTCCAAATGTCGAAGTAATGGACTGTATATAAAATACTTTGGAATTTTAAGATTCTGGCGCCAAATGGATACTCAAGCTCATCTGCGCGTGTGGCATGCGCATGGTTTTGATTTGTTTTGTTTATGTGGCCTGTTGCGTTGACGTCTGCGATCCTAACCTAATTACGGTATTTAGACTATTTATAGCTTATATTTACTAAATGGTTTTATTTTTCTGAATAATAAGTCATAATTTGGCATTAAGGTATTATAAATTCTACAAATGATACCAGGGTCGGGACGAGACAAGGACGTTACAGGATTTTTCACCATTTGGCCCATAGGCTGGTTCAAACTATCACAACTTCTTACTTTTTAACAATTTTTATTTGATTTGATAAATTCTGCAGCTAATATTAAGTAAATTTATGTGCTCCCAGAAACAAGCAGGGTGAATTGACAATCTCTCCTAGCTTCCAGAGCGGGCTCTAATCCAATAAATCTGTCAGCCCAACCCAGATTATGTTACTAAACGTTATCGTGAGGAGTGAGGAAACCTGATTTAGTCGACTTGATGTTTGTTTAAACATGTTTGTATGCCGAAACAAACAACAAAGTTAAATTTCCGCTTCAAATGTTTGCAAAATTTTCTAAACTTTGGTCTACAGATACGCCTATATATACATATATCTTATTTTATTATGAGGCCCATCAGATCTTATAGGTTAGTTAGGCCTTATCTAATCTGGAGAATTTTCAAGTCATAGGCCTACGACTCATCGGCGACTTTACCATGTTTTAGGTCCAGTACAAACAATTTGAACGCCATTGATTTGCTGACCACAGTGACCAGCGACCTAGGCCTAGAAATATTCTGAAGTCAGTTCACAAATATATACTGTTTTTTTGCACCAAGCCATGACAAATTTGTCAGCGCGCCTGCCGCGTTGCGATCGCCCATGTGTACTGAGCCTTAGACTACCGAGCTCGGTGAAATCACGCAAGGCTATTGTTGGTTATTGTCATATAAAAATTAATCAATTATGGTTTAAAAGGATAGTTGAGCTTTCAAATGGTTTTGAGTACGATTTTCGAGGGCAAGGGTTTGAGAATGGAGTCGAAATTGAGATCGACATATAGTGCTTACTATAAAGGCATCGGCCCTACATATTTCTTAGTCCCAACAAATACAAGCGGTGTCAACTCCATACAGAGCCTAACAATATTTTTTTGGTTATTTATATAAGTGTTAATTTTTTTTCAGATGACAATCACTTTGTACCATTTTCCCCCAAGTCCCCCTGCTCGCGCCGCTCTTCTGGCCGCTAGAGTCGTCGGTGTCGACGTCAACGTTCAGGAGATCAATTTATTTAAGAAGGAACACCTGAGCAATGAAGCTTTCCTTAAGGTACAGCACTCATTGTCATTGTCTAACATGCAGAATAAATATTATAATATAAATTTGACTTCGATGGCGAGGTGGTAGCGTGCTTTTACTTGTGCGAGTCACTTCATGCGATCGGAGACGTGTCGTTATTCAACACGGGTAATAACCTGTAGAGGCGACGGAAGAGCTAAATCGTTGAGGTAAATTAAAATAATTTCATTCATTCAATTCATTGAAAAAAAAAATGAAAGGGCTTTACCAGGTGGGGGAGGATATGCAGAATGCCTATGCCATAATCGAAGCCAAGGACGGCGTTGGCGGAAGTTAGTGTTTCGCCAGGCACCAACGCCTAGGGCTTTTCCTGATCTGCCAAGAGAAGATCCAGAGTGCAAGCAAACCTTGTCGCGTAATACATTTGCTATTAATAATTACAGATGAATCCTCAACATGTTCTTCCCACAATCGATGATGATGGGTTCGTTTTGTGGGAGAGTCGCGCCATTGCCGCCTACTTCGTCAGGCAGTACGCCAAAGACGATTCTCTCTACCCAAAGAACCCTCAACTGAAAGCCTTGGTAGATCAACGGTTGTATTTCGACTGCTCTACGTTGTGGCCCCGAATTCGAGCTGTTGGTGTAAGTAGAAATGACGCAACTTACTTACTTTACTGTTTCGTGTCCATGCGAACGATCCAAAGTCGGGTGAAATTGTAGGCAGCGCTGTTGGCCTTCCATAGGTCGTCTTTCGTGCTTTGGGCTGGACACAGGCTGCACATGAACAAGCGGTCCACGTGCTGCCTCTGACCACACGAGCACAAGGAGTTGTTTGCGTCTATCTGGCCGCATCTTGCCCTGTTGGTTTTCACAGGGACTGCGCCGGAGCGGAGTTGTTTCTACACGCAACACTTAGCAGCACCATTCTAATCAACTAGTGCTCTGACGCGCGTTTAGTGGTAATTGAGACCTCTGAGGACAAAAATTGGATTTACATGACTGTTATGTTGGTTTTTCAGTTCCCTGCAATCTTTTTGGGCGAAAGAACAGTGTCAGCAGAGAAGAAGCAGGCAATTTCCGAAGCCATGGCCTGGCTTGAGAAATTCCTCCATGGTAGGAAGTGGGTTGCCGGAGACTCCGTTACAATCGCCGATATATCTCTTTATGCTTCTGTCTCAAGTATTGTGGTACGTAACCGGCTTCTTTTTCTGTTTTTATTGAAGAGTGAAGGTTTAACGAATTGGGAGTAGCGTTTGGCTTCAAGAGACAATCGAGGGGGAAGCATTATAAGTGTAAACAGCAAGTATCTCATATAATAGTGGAGCTGTCAAAAATATCGGGACTAACAGCAGAAAAGAAAAGACGCCATTGTGCTTGAGCAAACACAACGCTGCCGCCTAACTTCTAAACTATTAGGTAGATTCTACGCAGCAGATCTGCTGTGAAGTGGTGCACACTGACCTAAAATCGGCCACAATAGCATCTGACTTTGTGCACTTACCGATTTGCTCCAGTGTATCTGGAAAGATGTCCCAGCAGGTGTACTGCGTATAATCTGCCTTTGTACACACCTTTTATTTGTGTTTCAGGCTGTCGGCTGGGATGTTTCCGGGCTGCCTGGAGTGACCGCCTGGCTGGAGCAGTGCCGCAAACTTCCTGGCGCCGAAGAAAATGAGGAAGGTGCCAAGGCTTACGGCGAAGCTGTCAAGAGCAAATTGGACCCAGGGCAAATTCCGTAGGTAAAACATTTGTCTACAGTTTACACCAGGCCAAACGTATTGGATGAGTCCTGGTGTTCAAGCTACTATGGAAGCAGGGGTCAAGCAGCTAGGCCTAATACCAGGTTCATACATGTGACAATTTCGGTGACAATACTTTGTAGTGATACCTGCTGTTCATACTACTATCCAAATACTGTCTCAAATGTCTTCTGCTTTCGTTGTCAAGTAATATAAAAATTAAGTTCTTTTGTACATCACGAAGAGGCTGTAATTAGAGTTCAACAGATGAAACATTCTCTCCCACCAAGGATTTTTTGAAAATTATAGTGCCACCTGCCACGTCTTCGACCAAACCAGGCGGGTGATTCTCGCCAAATCCAAATGCAACAAAATCGTGCCCTCAAGGTCTCGCTAGCAGTAAACAAATTTGATTTGCACGGCAAAATTCGCAGAAAAAAATCAACTCTATTGGCATTGGCATTAATTTAATTTAAAAATTACTTTGGAGCGTTTTTTATAGTTATTTCTTGCTTTTTACACATTTTTTAAAGTTTATTTTATGCATACTGGAAACTCTTGCCGCGCAGAGTGTGGTGGCCTTGGGGCACGCACTTGGTGAATGATGGTAGCTATCCATTTATATATATAGATCAATGCACCAAATAGACCTTCGGTCAATTGACACGTCTTCTTTGTCTAGTTAGAGCAGCTCCGACAGGATTTGTTGTTGCTTAGAAATTTCCTGGCTGAAGAAGATGTGGCATGTGGCCCCAGAAATCCAAATATGTCCTTTTTGTCCCTACCTCCCTCTCTCTCCTACTCAGAGCTTCACTAATAATAAAATCCGTTTAACCAAGCAAAATTAAAATAAATTATCCGAAAGACCATGTGACCAATAGTTTGTGTGGTAACCCGATAGGAATAGGCAATAGCTATTAATAATTTACTGCATTGGCACTTGCAGTCACTGCAGACTGCATTGATATTCTCTCATGGGAAGCTATGTCTGAACCTGGTATACAATGTCTGATTTAATGATTTACAATCAAAAGTATTTGGTGTGGGGGGCCATAATTTAGGTTACGTTTAGGTATTTTTATCGCTGTAGAATGTCCAAATAGTTAATGGGGAAGTATTAGTGTTCAATATTGGAGAGAAATAACGAACATATTTCCTGTCAGTACTTTGAATTTGAACGTTACATCGTAATTGGTCCAAGAGAATATTGATTATAATATAATATAATATGAAATATTAATTATAATCGAAACGCAATTAGGCGGGTATTCCACCGGCGATTTTACTTCAAATTTGATTTTGTCATTGACGTTTGTTCTGTTTTAAGGTGCCCATTCCACATACGTACAACGTCAACGAAAAATTGAAAAATGACGTCAAAATGACGTAAATTGACGTGGTAGCAGAATTTTTAGTATGTCTTTAATGTCTGCTAAAACGTCATTTTTCAATTTTTCGTTGACGTTGTACGTATATGGAATACCCCCCTAAGGAGACTATTATGTAGCTACTTAACTTATCTATTATAAATTAAGTAATAATATGGTAGCAGACATCATTAATAAGTCTCTACCATATTATAACTTAATTTATAATAGATAAGTTAAGTATCTACACAATAGTCTTATTAAAACAAAACAAACGTCAATGATAAAATCAAATTTGAAGTAAAATCGCTGGTGGAATACCCGCCTTAGCCTATGATACTCAAACGATAACAAAATAAACACAACAACAAAATAATATTGTTACATTAGTAAAAGCCAAATACTAAAAATTACAACTTTGATTATCAAATGGAATCCGAGAGTGTGAAATACGTAATGTTATTCAGCAAATAAGAAAAAAGCCAGTTAATGTAGCAAAATATACGAATGAGGTTCTCTCTTTTTCAAAATTTTTGGCGCGAAATATGCATTTTCTCTCTCATGTAGAACTCTAGGTCATCTCATAATGTTATACATTCCGTCTTTTACATTTTTACATATGTTAAAACTTAAGAATTTTACTAGTGTTGTAATACTCAAAGACTATGGTTGTGCCTATAATGAAATTTTAACATAAGCTTAAAGAAATCGTCGAATACACAGTAAATTAATTGTCCTTAATGAACTAAGAATATTCATTAATATTAAACAAGATCAAAGTTAGTTTGGTACCTGATCGAAGTTTATGGAATAGTTCTAGTAGTGTGATTTGTACAATTTATTTTATGCACCTGTAGCCTTCAAGTATTTTATTGCATTATATATGATTAAAATTTATAACTGTTTGCATTGTAGTAACTAACAAAATTACTAGTCAACCGTCATTGCGACCACATTGAATTGATTCCTTTATGCCACCCGGGGCAGGCCTCCGAACTATTTTGAGTAGCCAGAGTTACATCAGTCCGTCAGAGATCAAGATGGGATAGGATTAGATATTTTTTTTGCAAATAAGAATAATCGCATTCAAACAATTTAATGAATGTATCCGATTGACCTCTTCAGTCGCCGCTGTAGGGTAGTACCCGTGTTGAGTTCAGACACGTCTCCGATCGCATGGCGTGTAGAGACTCGCACCAGAACAAGCATGCTACCACCTGGCCATCAAAGTCGATAAATAATGCACACTGGCACACGTCCTCAATGCCAACCCACACTGGCTACAAGTGACAATGGGCAAGCTTAGGCATGCTTAACGTTGATAAAATGTAACAGGCGTGCATGGGACTTAACCAAGTTGGGTTTTGAGTCGCTATTAAGGCTAAGCTTATCAAAGTAATTTATAAACAGCTACAGGCCAAGTCATTTTGAAACTATGGAAATGAGATTAAAAAAAAATAATAACACAGGCTTCTTCAAATGGTAATAAATTACATTATAGTTGTCTAGATTTATACAATACAAAAAGGTTTGTAGAAAACTACCAAAAAACCGAACCCCAAAATGTTCGGTCGGTAAAAAAACAACACTTCTTACATTAACCTCTTCTTAAATTTTCGCACCCTTTGGTAGTGGGTTCTGCTGAGCAGATAGCTTGAGGAAGATTGGTCAAAGCCAAATTCTGTGTGGCGTCGCTGTATCGCTGCAACACACCAACAAATAAATGAATACATATAATAACGAAGGCTTTCACGGCCGGAGTCTAATAAGGAGACAGAAGAATCCGGGCTAATAGGCCAGTTGTTACGGTACCTCCGCGATACAACATTAGAAGTGTACGTAGTGCCACTGAAGATGTCGACCGCAGTTGTTGACGAAACGTTTGGAAGCTTACTTTCAAATTAGCCCTATTAGCCCGGATTCTTCTGTCCCCTTATAATGAATACATAGACGTATTAAGGCGAACAAATAAGAAACAGTGGGTCATGTACGACTGGCTCATATCGCTAGAAGCTTATAGCAGAAGGCTGTTAATATGGTTTTTGCGTATTTTATCTTGTTATTTTACTTTGAGGCTTGAAGTTAGGAATGCTAACAGCGCAGTGACCATAGGTTGCATCGCTAGTGAAAACTACTGAATCTGTCGACCTGTCTGTCATGTGTAACTTACGTCGTTGAAGATTATGGTTGGTACAAATTTAGGGCCAGGAGTGGACGAGTGCGTAACATCCCCGTTGTCTCCCAATAGTTTGTGTCCCTCCTCGCTCGTAGAACAGGCAGCAATGCCGTCATATTTCAGGTTTAATTTGTCGGCACACTGAAATAAAAAATAGCGATTACTCAGAGCAGCTCCGACCAACCGTCAGGCAATTAACGTGGTCGGCTGCGACGCTGCGTTGCATTAGAGTTCTATATAGAAGAGATGGGACATTCAAGGGCGCCAAAAATATTTTCGAATCCTGGTGCCACCTGAAACGTTTCTTCAATGTAATTACAAAGTCTTTCACGGCCGGAGTTACGTGATGAAGCATTAGAATCCTGGATGATAGGCCGTAGTCGTTCTGAAAGCGTACTTCCAAACGTTTCGTCAGCATCTGCGGTCGAAATCTTCAGTAGAACAGCTTAGACTTCTAAGATTGTATCTCTGAGTATCTCAGCAGCTACTGGTCATAGGAAACGTAGCATCAGGTGGGCCCAGGTTTCAAAGAATATTTTTGGCGGGTTCGAATGTCCCATCTCTCCTATAAGGAACTCTACGTTGTATCATTTTTTGCCAGAGCAAGAACGGGACACATTGCCACAAACGGATATTTGCCCTGTTTCCAACTTGTAGAATCTCCAATCTGTCGTGCATATGAGCTAACTAATGAGACACTTGAGCACATCGTTCTGCAGTGCTCACAACCCTTGTTCAAAACGGGACACATTACGCCACCAGATTGGACACAATGATGGCGGACTTTACAGGATCCTATCTTCGCCGCATTTCTCCGGCTGCATGCGACAATAAACTGAAACATGTGACTTAACCAAGTTTGGGTGCTAGTATATATGTAGGGATTAACTGTGTGTTTTAAAGTAGCTACTCACTTCTTGTCCAGCACCGGGAGGAAAGCTATTTGACATAACACAATTGACGAATTCTACTTGATCGTCAGGGTTTTGATATCTTGCCAAGGCGCAGGCTTGAACAGCGTTGCCTAAGCACTCATTAGGGCCGTGCTGGCATGAAATTGTCCACGGATCGTTGCTATGCTGAAATAAATAAACAACGTCTTACTAGAAGTATAAGATATATATTAAGTACTGTAGTCGACTGTAGAAAAAGTTGCCAAGGAATAAAGGTCGGGTATGGTAGCCCTTTTTTATTGTAGCCCAGTTTGCCTCCATCACCGATATTTTGCCTCTTTTATTGTATTATGTCCTAGCCTTCTGGAGAGCTGGAACAGTCCCTGGACTCATTCCTACTAATCAAAGCTCTACAAAGGAAGGGAAGCAGTAGAATCTGGGATAAATTGTCTATTGCTATTTCAAGGGCTTTTATGTACCACTATATCTAATTTTGGTTGCCCTTTGAACCTTGCCTTGCCAACAACCCCATCGAGAACATTGTCAGTATTGTTTCCGGATCAATGTTACCCCCCTTGATATTGTAAGACGAGTCTGCGCGTCCGGTATATGAAGTGAGCAAGATTGATTTAGTTCAATGCGGTATCGTCAGCTCTCGTAATAATATCGAAACACTATTGCTGGACTCTAATGGAAAACACTAGTCACTTACCGAAGCTTTACCATAGGGAACAAACTCGACATCAAAGTCCAGGAGTTGGTAAGTGGGATAAAGCTGCTTTGTGATAAATCTGATGCTGTCTGGACATAAACTTTCGTAATAGACGCTGAGCTTAAGGCCAGCAGCCTGAAAAGAAAATAGTTTAGTTTTAGTTCAGTTTTTCCAACGCCTACATTCAGCATTTCTGATTTTAAGAAACCTTGGTAGAGGGAGTGAGTTTGTTGATTAACTTGAGGCAACCTAAGGGCCAGTGGCGTAGCCAAGGGGGGGGGGGGGGTCAGCGGGGTCCGGACCCCCCCAAAATTTAGCAAAACAGAAAAATTTTCAGATATTTATTCAAGCAAATTCCCCGGGGAGACCCCGGTCCCCCTGTTTCCAGTTTTTTTAATAATTTTATCGTCTGCAAAATCAAAACTTTTTTGCCGGCAAACTATTTCAGACCTATCTTCTAAAAAACATTCCCCACGGTAGCCCCCTGGCCCCCCCCCCCTTGTTAGCTGTAATATTCTTCACATGTAAAATATGAGCATAACTGCTTTCAAAGTGCGTAAATTCCACTATTTTGGGCCTATTCTTTTTTAAAATAATTCCCCCGGGGGAAACTCCCGGGCCCCCCTTTCTTGCAGTAGGTTTACAATTCTTCGACTGTAAAGCATTATTAGAATAAGTTACAAAGACGTATATACACCAAAATGTGTAAAACTCCACATTTCAGGCCTATTTTTTTTTTCAAAAACCTTCCCCGGGGGAGACCCCCGGGCCCTCTTTCAGCCCCCCGACCCCTCGGGTGGGAAAATTAAGATCATGCATTAATTAGAAGATGCGTACGTCCATGAGGACGGCTTTCCTATTTTTCTACTATTTTACGAAAATACGGGGGGGGGGGCGCCAAATGAAACACCACCCCATTCGATAAAACCTATCGTAAACGGGCAAACTTTATGTATTGATGTTGCATGAAAACTGGACCCCCCCCCAAAAAAAAAATCTGGCTAGGCCACTGCATGCTAAGGACATACTTTAGATACTAGGATATAAAAATAGTAACAGTATGAAGAACCAGTAGATTCCGGGCTGATGGGCCGTGGTCGATATGAAAGTGAACCACGGCTCATCAGTCCGGATTCTAATAGTTTTTCATGACTCCTGCCGTGAAAGCCTTTTTAGTTACAACAAAACAGTAATCAACGGCCATGAATACGCCTTAACGTTATGGAGAAGGGGAGTTGACTGATAGGGTGGAACTCCTGATTATAGTAGATTGCGAACCACATGGGTAACAGTTTTTAACAGGCTCTGTTCTATTCAACGAAAGCCTAAATCAGTGCTCATTACTTTTTTTTCTTTTATTACTTTTTTAAACAATTTTTTTATTTAAAACTAAACCAACGTTAAACCGCACACGGGCTAATGCCTTGCAGTATATTCATTGATAAATTACTTGAATTGTTTGTATTGTTGGTATCAATAAAAAAAAATTATTATTTTTATTATTATTACTAATGTTCATAGTCTACATAGCGTTCTAAAAGGGCTAAAGCAGTGTCGGCGATTTTGCGAAATATGTGGTAGTGTACTTTAATAGTGCAATATGTTATCATCGAAGCGGAGTCGATGCTTTTATGAAATCTCCCTAGCCTACACCTGGTGGGCCAGAGCCAAAAGGGATGTTATTAAACTAATTTTCTGGAATAAAATGTGTTAAAGAGAGGGTACCGTAATGGGAAAAAGTCTAAAAAACTATTTAAAAAAAATAGGGAGTTTCACAGAAAATTGTTGATTTTAGGAGAAATAATATTTAGTTTTAGAATTCTAGGTGGGCAAAGCACTTATAGCAGGACAGCTCCCCCGTTCGAGTTAAAATAAGCTATGCATATATAATACATACCTGGTGTGCTGCCATCAAGGCGAAAACGGCCAGAATTAAAGTCTTCATTTGTGCCATTTCGAGTACGGTATTGCAACAGTTTATGCAGTCTTAAGCACCTGTAACACGATTTTTATTGCCTTACACAGTGAATTATCTTATCAACGGTACTTCACAAAATCAATTGTTTCACTGAGTGGCGAATGTCTAGCCAAAGTGTGTAAGTCCTGCTTCAAGTGAACCCCCGATGTTTTCATTGCCGGTAAACTGCTCCTCTTTGGTTTTATATAGGGTTTTGGGGCAAGGTCTAATTCCCCTTGTGCTGCCTAATGTATTCTCTTAGGCGTTTGGCCTATCAAAATGTCACGTTGGTTTTATTTCAATGCTGTCGATGTCGATGCATTTCCATTCCATGTAGCCTATCTAACTTCAAGAGGTGTACACTGTACAATCAATTAGGTACTATGAGCACCAGCAGCCTGATCATGGCGATTATAATACCGGTATTTATTTAATCCCCCGGTATTAAAAATGAAAACAAACAAATTTTGAATAGCACTTTCCATTAGCCTATATAATTATCTTGTTTACAGTTTTAATACCAGGGATTAAATAAATACCGGTATTATAATCGCCATGAACAGGCTGCTGATATGCGTTTTAGAAATCCCCGAAACAATAGAAGGTTTTATAGGTCAATAGAAGATTTTTTTTATATGCCAATAACGATGGAATTATGGGAATACCATGTCTGTGATTGTAAAGTCAAGAAAACATATTTATGAAGAGACATAAATTTACGTGCAGCAGCAGCCTGCTGTCTGATTGAGGCGTTTATAATACCGGGGTTAAATAAATACCCTAGGATTATGACTGTAAACAAACAAATTTTGAATAGCACTTTCCATTATAAAATTATCTTGTTTACCAGTGGATTAAATAAATACCGGTATTATAAACGCCTCGATCAGACTGCAGCACAACTAACTAGGCTATATATAATATTTTAAATGCTGCATCTAGGCTGAGAGAAAATATCGAGAAGGAGACTGCAATGGTTCGGACAAATAAAGCGAATGGATAGGCTATACGATAGAGGAAAAAATAGAGGGAGCACGAAGAAGGAGATGATCAATGAAGAGGTTCGGAAACCAGATTGATAGTGATCTGGGAGGAGAGGAATGATACCTATAAAATATTTCCTTTTTTTAAAAACACAAATAAGGTTTTGCCCTTCTGACTGTCTCTTTAATTTATATACGGTTTAGTAAGACCCCTACAAATGTATTGTATGTATATTATAAATTATTTATAATCTATGATATATAATAAATGACGCCTATAGATAAATACCTAATGTTTTAGATTTTGCATAGTCAATATATTTAGTCCTTCAAAGCACATCGCAGTAACCCCAATACGCGTTTTTTTTACAAAGCCGATTTTCACAGGAGATATCGTTCGTAGGCTAATGCAGAAATACTCGACATTTGGATGTCTTGAACTCTTTCCTGGGGATTACCACACCAATCGTATTTTGCACAAATCAAATAGAATAATATTGTGGCCAATCAGTATTAGAAAGAGGTACATGCCTTATATTAAAATGCTCTGTTAGACATGATATTTTTGAGAACTCAACGATTCATATCTAATGAGATATCAATCAATCAATAGGGTATTTGATTTTGCAATTACAATTACGGCTTCCGATTGTCTCTTAAAAAAATACTATAGGTAGTTGATTCCTTTACGAGAGGTATTTAAATGAAGACAGTTTATGCGTATAGGCTTACCTGAGTTGAGGCTACTTCTTTGAAGCTGTGCCTAACAATGCAATGGGCTGAGGAAGTGAATTGAAATGAAGTCCTCCTTGCAGTATATTTCTTCCTCTTGGCGTCAAGCGTATCTTCCAAACAGAGTCGTGATACAATGGTAATACCAGAGGCCAGAGGCGATGACTATACGAGGGTCAGAAACCTTGGATCTCAAGGTCCCCACCTGGTGAGCGAAGCTACTGACTCGCAGTGGGCAGTCTAGATGATAAATTGTTTTAAATTTTTTTAAAATATTAAAGTTCAAATGGGCAGTCTTTCTGAACGTAACGCTTGAACGTAAACTTTAGTTTATTAAAAAAGCAGGGCGTGAACCAGGGCAAAAAGCAAGAAAAAGGAGTTACAATAATACAATACAATAAATTTATATTTCCATAAAAAGTTAGGTTATACAGTAATAGTAATATATGCTGCAGGGCTCAGCTCAGTTCCCTGGTAAAGGGATGGTCAAGAAAGGGGTATACAGGAACCAGATTGCGGGCGATCTCAGAAGAGTGGGCTTGGTACCAGAGGAAGTGTTGATTAATTAGAAGTGGAGAGACGGGAGGATATAGGCTCACATATCACACACGGGCAACTGGAACTGATAATAATTTATGATGATGATGAAAGGGAACCACCACAGGCTATTGACATTGCCAATGCAAATCGCAATAACAGAACGGAATAACATGCACTTAGGCTTAGAGCGTACAAAGAGCTGAAGAGGAAGGCGCAAGACCGAGAGCGCTGGAGGATGATATGCAGGGAGTTGCTGCCAACCAATCGTCGAGATTCTGACCTCAAGAAGGCTTATATCAGATCGACTGGATTTATGCAGGTATTTTATACGTAGTACAACAGATTTATAAAATTCGATAAAGTAATTGTTATTTTTAGAGTGCGTTGTCTGCTTCTTACTATTAGCTTATCATATTTTATAGATTAACAATGGTTCCCACTGTATAGGTAAATATATTGTGTTTTATCAAAGTTTATGTATTACAGGAGGTCTTCAAAGAGCTATTTTGCAAATTGAAATTAAGTAATTAGCTCCCACGCTCCCCTTTCGGCTCCAGTTAACCATTTTTAAAAGTTTGTGGAAAACCTTAACCCAATATACTGAAAATCATATGTACACTAGACAATGGCAAAGTGTTTTAGACAGTCCTTGATCAAATCGTTGTCCAGTGCCCGATAACAGTTTGCCGAACCACACTGGTGCCAACGACACCAACCCCACCCATAACGAAGCCACAGAATTGTATTACATACGCGTAAGCCCCTTAGGGCGTAGCATTATGATTATTCAAAAAAATCACATTAGTGCATGGGTTATTGGTACTCAACTTTAAAAGCTATTTAGATAACCTCTAGGTTCTATGGAGGGAAATTAGAAAAAAAATCCAGTCTTTCTCCCGGTTCACAAAGATTAATTTATTACTAAGTTAGTAGTCCTATAACTTTACAAAAATACCTTTCATAACATTTCGTATTTTAGTCATTTCAACTTCTTAGGCAGATCAGTCTCAGAACTTATCTTAAGTCATTTGGAAAGGTAAGCATCACATTGACTTGATGAATCTTAGTAGGGCAACCAGCTATTATATTTAACACCCCACTGCACATAATATGGTATCGATAAAAGCCTAAACTTAACCACTTACAGTGAGTCAAAATTCATCGCGCCCTCTGCTTAACTTCAACAAATATCGCTACTTCGGAAGAAAAAGGACACTACTATAAATCTATCAATTTACAAAAAATAAAGTTAAAGTTTGTTTTATAATGAATTACCTGACAGTTCCGTCAAATACAAATGCTCTCGCGCGGAAAATATACTTAGTACATTAACGAGGTTTTTCTGAAAAAATACAGATTAAAAAAAAATATTATAGCGTTATTAAGTCAAAATCGACAATTTTTGAGTTGTGTTTTTTTCTTCCGAAGTAGCGACATGTTTTCTGGTAAATAAGCGTTTTAGTGATTTATTGTTGGTAAAGCCCAAATAAAGTAACTAAAAGAAACCAATTAATGTTAGTAAAAACCCTGGGCGCTTTCAGCAAGAACTTGTCAACAGCGGTAGCAATAAACATAACTATTATCTTTAGTAACTTAGTAGTATTACTAGTACTATTTACTTACTTACTAGAAATTAGTAAATTTTCTAATAATTTTCAGATTCAATTTTAACAATAGAATTGTCACTATAAAATTTATTCGGAACATTGTGGATAGTTTTGTCATTTAGGTCTACTTCAGAACATAGCCCCGCTGGTTCTTGTTTAATGGTACAGGACTCACTAATAACAGCTGCTTCATTGGTATCAAAATGTGTCACAATGCTACAATGTGTTCCATAAAGCATAGTCTTATTTGCGTCTGAAAATTTCCCACTTGACTCATTTAAAGGAAAAGTAATTGAAATCAAGTTGTTGTCCTCCAACATTTCATGGTCACTTTGGAACGCAGCGTAAACTACTTCGCGTATTGAAACTGTAGCCTCCTTTTTAACAACATCACCAACAGCTTCGGATTTAATGTGGACTTCCTTAGGAGGTGATCGAGCAGTGATCGTTTCAGCTTCCGAAATTGCAGCTTCCTTTCTCAAATTACAATTGTGGCGCTTCAACTTCCCACTGTCACTATAACATTTATGGCATGAATTGCACTCGTATGTCTTCTTTCCGGAATGAACAAGCATGTGTCTCTGGAGATGACTAATTTTACCGAACCCTTTTCCACAAATCGTACAAATATGGGGCTTCTCACCACTGTGGGTCCTGTAGTGACGCCGTAGGTAACACAAATATGCAAACGAACGCGGACACTGGTCGCAGTCAAAGCGCCGCTGTTGCGTGTGTGTCGTTGTGTGAGCATGCAAATGGCTTAAATCTACGAAGTCTTTTCCACACTCTTGACAGATAAATAATTTTTCATTGCTGTGCAGCTTCAAATGTTTCTTTAAATCACTATTCCTAGTAAAGCTTTTTTCGCATTGATCGCATTGGAAAGGGCGATTGGAGCTATGTATTTTAGCGTGGTCCTGCAGACGACCCGCATCTAAAAAAGTTTTATCACAGTTCGTACATTGAAAATTCTTGGCTCCAATGTGAATAAGGTAGTGTCTCTTGTATTCGCTCTTCGAAATGAACCTCCCACTACACTGATCACATTTGATTGCATTTACTGGGTAGTGCCGTTTTATGTGTTCATTTAGGCTGTCAAATCTGGAGAACGTTTTATTGCACTCGGGACATTTGTTTGAGGTGTTCAAAGCAGGGTAGTGTTTTTTAACGTGTCTGTGTAAGCTGGATGTTGCAGAGAACTCACTAATGCAGTATGGACACTGGACTTTGGTTTGTCTCTCCGTTGGTAATTGACGGGGTGCTTGTACTGATTCTGAAATATATTCGGTTCATTGTAACACAGTTTCTTTTCTGTTATTTTATTTAAGAAGGTAGGATTAGGATATAGGGAGTCATTCATGGAGACATGGTTAATGCTTGCCACTTCTTTGTTTTTTAGATTTCTACACGAAAGTTCTAGCCTACATTGGACAACATGATGGGGGGATTCCCTACTGTTGCTAAAAATGGACCTTTCAGCCATAGTCATACCACGGCACTGCCTGGAACGTCAATTTGTTGGGGGTGGCTATGCTTTAGTAATTGGCCAAACACTACATGCTTTTTACTGACTATGAATGATGGCCCATTTAAAAACATCATGAAGTAAGCAGGCTTGCACAGCTGGTTTCCATGTACTTTACCGGTAAATGTGTAGTTTAGCTACCCTGCTGTATCAAAAGACGAATGAAAATGATTTTAATATGGAGAGAAAACATCCCATTTGCAAGGGAATTCATATTTTAAGCAAGGGATGTATTATTTACATGCCTCCGACAATGTTCCTTCCATATAAATTTATTTCAGAAATTTGTCCCTATACCTGCACATGCAAAAATTTGAACTAAATTGGGCTGTAACTCAAAAACTATACTTTTCCGACTTTTAATTCTTTCGGAAGTGAGTTTCTTTAAAGCTAAATCAACGATATATAACCAAATTTTGTGATTTTATGAGGGTTAGTTAAACTACACCTTTACCACTTTACCTTTGGGGACACATACTGACAGAGAAAAGGCTCCCCCGTAGCAAATACTACTGTTAGCTACCCCTTAAGTCTACAATTTACGTCGCCTTTCATGCATTACACAATACAACAATATAGAACTTACTTGGTGTATTCTCTGCGTCGCTGTTAACTTGTAGCCGAACTCCAATTGTCCAATTTTGGTCACCCTCAATTTCTAATTCTAAACCTGGTCTTGGGCTATTGTTATTATTCTCATTTGCCGCCATTTTGGCTTTCTAAGTTCTAACATAAGCACAGGCGATGACAACATCATGAAAAATACGAGAAATGGCGGGAAAACTGGCGGCCATTGCATTTTGGCCAAAATTCAAAATCTCCATAAGATATAATGCTAATGTTTTTGTCTTTAAAAGCTGTTCAATATGTTTCTATTCATTTTTAACACCAGCATATACTAAATTGAGGTTTACTCTCTTGATGCACAGTGGAGAATATACATTTAAAGACTTGAAATGTATTTTATTTTAATTAGATTGATTGCCTGTCGAAAGTGAATGCATAGCAATTATAATTTAATGAAATCGTCAATTCTATTTCTTTCGATTTCTGGGCGCACTACTGTTTCCTTCAATAACGTATTTGACCTCACAATGATCATTTCCTAACAAAAATCCGTACATAACTTCTAGCTTTCAAAGTTAAGTAGTATGGTAGATGAGCAGGATGAGCTTCTGAGTAATGCCTTATTGGTTCAGAGACGAAAATCCCTTATCTGTATTCTGTACTGTCTAGTACTCTTAGAAGCCTAGTATAGTCATCTTAAAATTGCTACTATGATCGCCAATCTTGGATAGAAGAGGCATTTTAAGTATAAATACTTACTGTATATTCTATGTAGTGCCTTGACTGTTCTTCGCTCTATGTACTTTATTATCAACCTATCTATACAAAATGAAAAACTAGGCCTATAAGATGTATACATATATACATGCAAAGCACGGTATTAATAATTTTAATTTATATACCTAATGAGACTGAGGTTAAGTTACGGTTCATTTATTCAAAATTAAGATTCAAAATCATGGCAACTAAATTTATAGCCTAATTACAGTTACAAAAACAAATAATGAAAAGTTTACAATGTTTTTATAAATCCCCTTCTCACAGCTATTTACAATATTTGCAATGGACAACTTGCATATAAATTTCCTAAAATCCATGGTAACCCATTAAGAGGGGCATATCTACGCCTATCCGGGGCGTCGTCTTGTTGTTGTTATCTGTGAGCATAAGTATATAAGTTAAGGCGTCGGTCCAGACGATATGATTATCTTAACCACAAGCCCGACGAGTCTAGTGTCTGCTAAATCCTCTACACTAGGCTTGTCGGGCTTGTGGTGCAGCGGTTAAGACGTAGGCGTAGATCATGGGTTCGTACCCGGCAAGTCTAGTTTTCGCTAGTATTCGCTTCTTTAAGTTTTGACCAGCATAACAGCAAGATTCCTCAAAATGCTCTCCACATATTGCCGAGAGTTTAATCTTCATTGAAATTAGCCATTCTTTGAACAATGTCGCATTATTCATGGGAAAGCTAGATAGAAATTAAAATTAACAAATAAGAATTATGCCAAGCATACACAATGTGCGTATGACTACTGACTAAAGTTCGTTTACTGCTAAATTCTTGGTTTTACAGCTTCAAAAACTCTAGGACTGTTATTGAAGGATAATACTCAGATTTTGGTAGTATGCTTAAACAGATGGCATTCTGTATTCATGAAGGTTAGTAACTTGTAAAGAAATGTATAATAAACTATATGAAGTGAGTAGGCTACCTACATCCGTACTAACTAAATTATATTTCTACTGTACACAAGCCTACGTTGCCATCCAAAGAATACGGCACAACAGCCTTCACTGTTCTTGTCATTACGCTTATACTCACAACAGCTATTTCATTAAAGATATTCTATTAATATGCCAGAGATTCGAACATTTTAATGATGATAAAATACAAAAATAGCGCTTATAGTTTGATAGTAATTCCCACAGAACATAATATGGTTATTTCATAAGGGGGGTATTCCATATACGTACAACGTCAACGAAAAATTGAAAAATGACGTTTTAGCAGACATTAAAGACATACTAAAAATTCTGCTACCACGTCAATTTACGTCATTTTGACGTCATTTTTCAATTTTTCGTTGACGTTGTACGTATGTGGAATGGGCACCTAACAAACGTAAACACGGTGCACTTAAACAGGAAATATTGTGTTCCAGAGATTTTAATTTTAAATTTTAAGCCAGCTTTGGAGCGATTATTGCAAAAAACTGCAGAGCAATTAACCAAATTAATCCCTTAAAATTTAATTTTCAAAATTAGCAAGTCTCCGTATGTTTTATATAGACAACTGATGAAGGTGGCCAAATGGCCTGTCTTCTTACAGTGGTGATATTCTCATTCGAAATAGAAGTCCGCCTATACTTAGCATACTACATTAAAACAAAGTTTCCGATCCAGTTTATATATAGATCAATCAATTTGCGTACACCGTTCAATATGGTACGAAGTATCATATTGAACGGTGTACGCAAAGAGCTAGATCAATAACCTCATATGCTACTGAAAATTAAATCACTACAACTTTACTAGTGCGCGATATAGCGCTTGCTTCAAACCAATATATATAGATCAATGCATAAGCAAAGCAGTATCGAAATCGAATCGAATGACGAATCAAAGAAGAAAAACTGGACCCTTCACCCTTTCAAAAATATATATATATATATTTTTTAATAAAAGGTTAAATCGCGTACAAATAATTTACTGAACGTATCTGATTAACACATGATATTGCAGTATTATATGGAGTAAATAACACTGACATTAAGCTTCGTCCAGACGCTCCGTTTTGCACAACGTTTTGTGTGGACCGGAAAACTGCGCAGTTTTGAGTCCATCGGGAGGACTGCCCGACTGCACAGTTGCAGCGATAATATCCACCTAACTGAGCTCGTGAGCTCTGAAAACCGTGACCTGCGCAGACATGTCGTTGCGTGTGGACACTTCTCCGTTTTCCAATCCGTTTTGTTCCTCAGTTTTCTCTAATCATCCGACCATGGCAGATCTTCGGCAATGTTCTCGCGAGTTTTTGACTGATTTTATTTCACTTTATGAAAGTTTTCCGTGCATTTGGCGAGTTAAATCCAAAGAGTACAGTGACAGGGACAAAAAGGGGAAGCGTACGAGAGATTGGTTGAAAAGTTCAAAGAAATAGATGTCAACGCGAGCAGGGAGACAGTGGTGAAGAAAGTCAATTCTTTGAGAAGCGTTTATCGCAAAGAATTGGCAAAGGTAAACAAGTCGATTCGATCTGGAGCTGGAGAAGACGAAATTTACAAGCCATCTCTGTGGTATTTCGATTTGCTGCATTTTCTCAATGATCAGGAGACACCAAGGCCGTCGAGGAATACCATGGACGAAAGTGAAGAGTCTGTAAACTGCGACGAATCATCACAACTGGTAAGAAAAAAAAAAAAAATTCCTATTATTACCTAATCGCTTTATTAACTGAAACATATTCTTTTATTTAATAGGTACAATCAGCTTTTACAATGTTTATTACAAGTATCTAGGCCTACTAAAAAATTACAAGTACCAAATAATTATTTATGTACGCCATTATGATTAATTGTTTAAAGTTATAAATCTATCTTGCCAAGGAACAGACCCCTCATTGTTAAAGTACTCCTTGAAATGATCTCTAACCCTGTTAGCATTGTTCAACATGTGGCCTCTTGGTCCACGCTGTAGGTCGTGCACTAATTCTGGGTTACATCTTTCACCTAATTCAACAGTACATTCAGAAATATTTTCCTGATACATACTTTCTGGAGGGGTGTAGTTTTGGGGGGACTTTCTCCGCAAAAAGTTGTGTAAAGCGCAACACGCAAGAACTACAGTATCGACGTTGAGCATCTTTAAATTAATACTTGTGTGGAAAATACGAAATCGGGAAGCCAAAATGCCGAATGTGTTTTCAACAACACACCTCGCCCTAGATAGGCGGTAATTAAAAATTCTTCGGTCCCTTGTTAATGTTTCTCGTCGATATGGTTTGAGAAGGTCTTGACGCATAGCGAAGGCTTCATCCCCAACAAAAACATATCTTAAAACTCTGTTTGAACTTCCAATGGATCGGGGTTTTGGAATTTTTAACTCGTTGTTAACGAGATTTTCATAAAATTGAGTGTTATTTATGACTCCTCCATCTGAGATCCGACCGTTTGTTCCTATATCACAATACAAAAACTCGCAATTGGCATTGGCTATTGCCATAAGAACAACACTGTGGGTTTTTTGTAATTGAAATAATAGGACCCACTTCCTTTAGGTCAGGTGGCACAATTCTAATATGTTTTCCGTCAATTGACCATAAACAATGAGGGAACTGCCACATTCTTTCAAACTCTGCTGCAACTTCCATCCACTCCTCTTCAGTCTTGGGAAACTGAAACAAAACAAAAAAAGAAGAAATATTGCAAGAGTTTCATCCTCATTGAAAATTTGTAAAAATAATAAAAATATGGAGATCAATAATACATTTATTGTTTAATATTTTCAGGTGGAAGACGATGTGCAAGAAACTGTTATTGACAGTGGGCCCAGTGAAGCTGCTACTACCCCTGCTACTCCTGCTTCCGAAGCATCTACGAGTAATTCCCATTCTGTCAATACCTCGCGCAAGTTAACTCGTAACAAGAGGAAGGCTGTTGGGAATGATGATGGCACAACTGAAGTCCTGCAGGTGATAGGGAAGAAACTGGAATCGCTACAGGCAGATGATGCATTTCAGGTATTCGGAAAACATGTGGCTAATAAACTCAGAGACGTCCCGAATTCACAAAACATAATTGCTCAGAAACTAATTTCCGACGTTTTATTCGAAGCTGAGTTGGGTACGCTTACCAGAAATTTTGGAATTGTCGACATGAAAAGCCAGCGACAAGATGATTTTGGTTCAATGAATGCCACGAATTATTGGCGTCAACAGAATACGCCACATCAAATCGGAATGCAACAAAATCTTTCTTCACAAGTTGGACAATACCACTCCTTCTCGCAGCAGTCGCAGCCTATGCCACCTCACACTCAGGAGTATGAAACAATTGGGCAAATTCCGGCAGTTTCATGCATCATCCCACAGCAAGGTGAACAAGATGTACAGACACGCGCCCACCAAGCCCCTGCCCACTCTCCCGTTGAAACCTACTTGTCATCATTTCAACCAAACTGAAGTATACTTGCGTGCATTTCTATTGCTTACCATAATAACTTTTCTACAATAATAAAGTTTATAATGTTCAATTAAATAATAAATCGTTTATGGAAAATAACAATATTTCTTACCTTCAAGTAATCCTTCTTCAGCACCTTGTAGATAGCTTCACATGTTTCGGGAATGATTTCACTTAGCGATTGTTTTGATATAATTGTTGTGAACTCCAGGTCTTTGTAACTTCTGCCGGTTGCCAAAAATCTTAAAGTTGCTGTTAGCCTTTCATGTGGTGATATTGCTGCTCTCATACAAGTATTTTCTTTCTTGATATGCGGTGTCACTAATTCCAATAAGTAAATATACGTGTCCATGTCCATTCTCAAGTAGTTTCGGCAATCATTAGGTTCGTCACGTAATTCACGCAATAATCTTATATGGGAAAAGTCCCGCCTTTTTAAAAGCCATTTCCGTGACCATTTTGAACGAACGGTTCCTCTGATGTGTTCCAATCTTTTTTTTTTTTTACAATACAGCAGGCGAAAATTGACCACAGGAGAACCTCCTCCATGGCGATATCACACAAAACTGAGCGGAAAATACAAGACTGCACCGTCAAGACTGTACCGTCTGGACGCTCAAAGTTGCAACGGTTTCATTCCGTCTTAAAACTGCGCGGATTTAAAACGTTGTGCAAAACGGAGGAGCTTTAAATTAAATTTTGGTTGAAGTTATAAACGAAATTCAAGGATATATAAAAACTGGGCTTGGGGGAACTCGAACCCAAGATCTACGCCTATAACCGGGGCGTCGTCTTAACCGCTCGACCACAAGCCCGCACAAGGTTAAAAAAAAAAAAATTCGGAGAGAAGGTTCTTCCACCAGTTGATGTATATCCTCTACTTATATGCTCGGTAGTAGTGTCGCTGTACTAACCTATCTAACAATATGAATCTTGTCAATACGAGCATATTATAAGTAGAGGATACACATCAACTGGATCTTGTGGTCGAGCGGTTAAGACAACGCCCCGGTTAGGCATAGGTCGTGGGTTCGAGTCCCGCCAAGCCCAGTTTTTATATAACCTTCAATTTTGTTTGTATCTGATTAACATTAACCCATTCAAACCCCTCACTAAGTAACCTAATAGGTACATAATGTCAAGTTACAACTTACAACACGTCTCACCGCAAGGCTCCCACTAGTACTTAAGCACGCTATACCGCTTTGCCACCCAAGTCGCTAAGCTTAGCTCTCACGAAATTGCATACCTACTTATCTTGTGCAGGCCATGATAACGGTCCACACTCCGCGATATTCTAATTATCGTGGAAAATGTAAAGATAAAAAGAATTAATTAAGAGAGAAGGCTTCAATAAAGTTTTGTTTAGGCCCATTACACAAGGTCGATTCTTGCAGTCGCGATTTGCCGACGTCTGTCTGTCCACTGTAGTCATAGGCCAAGCACCCACGGACGTGAGACGCAGACTGGCAGAATCGTCCATGAGTATCTGGCCTTAGACAAGCCAGCACATCTGTGGATTATGCAAGCATATGCATATTTCTTTCGAGATCAGACGGAGGCTATCGACAAATTTGACAGGCGGTACCAATACAGATTTGGGTCCCTGTAGTTAGCTTGTGTAGGCTATCACTAGCACAGCCATATTGATAACTGTAAATCGCTCCTTGATTTGCCGACTGTTTTAGATGCAAAAAATCAATTCTTTTTATTACAAAAAAAAAAATTTAACTTTTTCCCTCGGCTCTTACGTCCAATCACCGTATCTGCAAGCCTGTAAAAAAATTGATTATTTTTTGGCCGAAGTGTAGAAGATATATTGATTAAAACCACCGGAAAAAGTTAGCATTTTGCAGTTAGAACAGTTGGCCAATCAAGCAGTGAAATGGTAATAAAAGGGATTAATGTTACTATTTATTGAAAGCCTAGACAATATTGTCTGTCATTTTGTATTAAAACAATTAAATTATAATCGACCTTATCGTCATAATTTTTTTGTGTAAAAGCTAAATGACCTTAAGTTACCTATATTAAAGATTTCGTGATTATTTTACATTTAGCTTGTAATATTATGCTGTGAAGTGTGAAGCATACAAGACAATTATATTATAACAATCAAACTAATTATGACCATACAATAAAAATAAAACTGAAAAATAAAATAAATATAAATTTCTTCTCAAGAATCTTCAGATCCGAACAGCTTAAATCTATCTTAACTTAGTATACTATGCATAATTATTTCTATTTGGTACAGTACGGTAACATTTTATACTCGTACATTAAGTACATAATTTCCATACTTAAAATATAACTAAAACTAGACTAGCAATCTGAGCCATTTGTCAATTTATTTTCCCACTATAAACAAAACAGGTTATAAATAGATATAAATAGTTTATAGTAAGGCGGGGTTTCCACATACGTCAATGGTCAATAGTTTTGACGTGGTAGCAGACATTTTTAGCATGTCTTTAATGTCTGCTAAAACGTCAATACCACATTTACCATTGACGTATGTGGAAACCCCGCCTAAGCAAAACAGCAAAAACACAGGATATAAGTAAAATTTTAGTATTACTGGGCCCTGATTACACATTCTAATGTTTATTCGATCCAATATTTATTCGACCGAAGAAATATTTGGAATGTGACCAAATAAACAATACCAATATAATAGATAAAATATTCTAAGATTTGTAAGTGTTTTAGACCATTATTTATAATTATTGTTTTGTAATGTTTTTGTTTTGTAATAGTTAAAAGGGCCACGACGCAAGTCTCATTCACAGGATGCGCTTAGTGTGGATATTTATTAATTGTATTGCGTTTTTTGATTAATAAAAATACCTTAATACCTTAATGCCCGAAAACAGATGGGGATGTTGGCAGGTCAAGATTCAATGGCCAACATAAACAGCCCATCAATATATATAATATCACTACCTCCCGCTCGATACGCCATGGAGGTTTTATATTATGTTTTGCGTTATAATTTCCCGCTTACTCGTGAATCCTTTGGCTATATTCCAATTATTAAGACAGTACCCTGTAAATATTTATTGATCTATTGAGCTGTCTTTCTCGGTTTCTTTAAATACATACTACTGTATTTCGGGCGTGGTAACTGTGGTGAAAAAGGGCAGATAAGGCAGGTGGGGTTTCTAACAACACTTCTGTACAGTCGCCAGGTACTCTGCAAGTAGCTGTGGTGGTTTTGGAAAGTCTTCTCTAGGGTTATTGACTTTTACGAGACGAATCTTTTTAGGTTCTGAGTCGAAGCCTGTAAAAAGTTATAAAGGGTTATTCACAATGTATTCAATTCCTTTTTTATTACACAGGAATTATCAATCATAGACATACCAGTTAGGTCACGTCCTTTAGACATCCCTCTATTTATATTTGATACGTATTCAAATGTAGAGGAACACTTTTTCTAAGGCATGTGACTTAATGGATAGCAATCAATCAATTTTGGCTGTGAAGGTGCTATCCTGGAAAGTTTTCGAATTTTTTTTTATGCCCTTTTCTCCCGTGTATAGCTTATGGGCAAAAGGCGCTCTATAATAGAGGCTCAAATTCGACTCGATTTCATCTCTTTAGTCTCTCGAAGTAGGAATTTAGGTTGTGTTATGTTTCTAACGCCTGCTTTAAGCAACCCTGTCAGCCTGGCGGGGGGAGTGAGTCTGTTTGTAAACTTGAGGCACCCTAAGGGCAGACTCCTTTACCTCAGGAGAAAGGAGAGGTGACCGGCAGGGTGGACCTCCTGATTATAGTGGATTCCGAACCATTTGGGGAACGTGGACACACGATTAAACGGAGGTGACCAGGACTCGACACGCACGTACACTGATTGGTATAGTCTCAGCGCGTCATCATGTCCCACCATGTTCCCTTGCCAACGCTGTGCGCACTACCAGTTTGAAACATGCTCTGCTCTAACGGATTCAACATGGTAAGGCCGTTGGCGTTGGTTGAGGAATAAGGGTTTAACGAGACGGTGGGTCAAAATACAACACAACTTACTCGCTGACTTCAAAGAGTGGTAGTCCGATAATGAGTGAAGGAGCAGTCGCTCGAAGCTGGAGAGCTCGGGTGATATGTAAACATCTCGTGGCATGTTAGAAAAAAACTGAATAAGCTCTTCTTCTAAATACTGAACCATTCCCAAAGGCAGGTTTTTCCTCTTGAGCAGACCTTGTAACGAAGAAGCAGGCTGCTTAACCGTGCCCAATGTGGCTTTAGGGCGCTCAACTCTTCCATTTATCAAACCTTTCTGAATTTCCTCTGTGCTGTTGACGAATTCTTCCCATTTCTAGAAAAATAAAAATGTTTAATATCATTAAAAAATGGATCGGACACCAGTTTAAGATGGTGGGGAGTCAGTGTGCATCTCGTTCAAATTATAATTTTATATTAAGACTGCATACCTGTAGGGAGCTTTGATCTTGAAAGAGGCGCCCGAAAGTAGATCGTGTTTCAACGAAATCTTCAATCGTCACTTCGCCTAGTTCACTTTCTTCGATCAAGGTAACCAAATTGCTCACTGCACATAAAGGACATTTTTGGTAGAAGTACAACATGATACAATTAGAACTAAACTGATTTTGTAACTCTGGGGTAATAAAATTCAAGACATCCATGACCACCTGCTTTACATGCCCACCGAAGCATGGCCAGAAAATATAGCCAGTGTGGGACTCAAACCAACAACCTTTCGGGTGAAAGTCAGATTCCATACCACTACTCTACATGTCTTGACTCTCGAGCACCTGCCCTTAGGCGGCTATTCCACAGGCAAATTTGCTTCACTAATTTACTTGTGTTTTGAGATTTTTGTTTGTTTTGTTTTAAGAAGACTATTATGTAGATACTTAACTTATCTATTATAAATTAAGTTATAATATGGTAGAGACTTATTAATGATTACATTGTAGTATTATATGGTATATATAACACTGACATTAAATTAACTTTGGTTCAAGAGGTAACCTCCTCGTTATGACCGAAATTAGAGGATATGGAAAAAACTGGGCTTGGCGGGATTCGAACCCACGATCTACGCCTAACCGGGGCGTCGCCTTAACCGCTGGACCACAAGCCCTGTGTGGTCCAGCGGTTAAGGCGACGCCCCGGTTAGGCGTAGATCGTGGGTTCGAATCCCGCCAAGCCCAGTTTTTTCCATATCCTCTAATTTCGGACTTATTAATGATGTCTGCTACCACGATTAGTGAAGCAAATTAGTCGGTGGAATACACTTTACGTGCCCAAACCCAAGCCTTAACAGTCTCAGTACTATAAATATCGGAGATAAACCAAATTGAAGATGATCTCGTGAGGGAACTGGAGGAAGGGCTGAATGATCAGAAGTGGAGGGACAGGATGGATCAGAGGAGGCTCACATAGTCACATATCCCAATTTGGCAACTGGAGTTGATACACATTTGGCTTCTTTATCAAAAATTATCCCTTACGTGCTTGGATTTATCTATAAATGTCTTTTCAACAAAGTTCCCTACCATTTTGGTAGCGCCGCGACTTCTTCTTGCCACACCTGGGGTTGAAAGAGCTTCCAGTAGCACCAACTGTTGGGACCCTAGATCGCCTTTGCAGGATCCGCGATTGGGCGTGACGAGCCGGAACTGACACCTCGCTCCTGTCATCTTCACTTGCTGACGGTATGCTTCAATAAATACAACCAAATTAGCGGTTGTTTTATTTTTAGTTGAATTACGGTAATTAGATACTGTAAAATAATCACTAATCCTTTCTGCAGTTCTGTGCAGCGGAAGTTGTGGTGATCCCAACGCGCCTTTTTGGCACCGGTTTAGTAAAATATGTAATGTTTTTTTTTGATAAATACACGCATTATTATTATTATTATAAAGTTAGAGATTACTTTAGTTTCATGGTCATCTTACGGGCAAGGCATGTCTCGATGTAATTTTGTCTACAGTTTTCAGCCTCACTTTTCACGGCGCAGATCCCGCATTATGGAAAGACCCCACAACTTCAGCCCAGTTAATCCCACTTTATCTGAGGGAGCAGACGTCATCTTCAGATGACAACTTGACTTTTCCTATTAAGTTCAGGCTTACACTCAAACCTAGCCTGAGCCCTGAATTATTACACATGAAAAAACAATAATATGCCGTTTTATTATTTATTACTTCAAATGACATAGTGCTAAAATAAACAAGTAAGGATGACAGCATAACAATTAGAATAAAGGAGGGAAATGGCTCAGTGCGAAGAGACAGGTATGGGAGGGTCTGGGTCTGAAAACGTAGATTTGGAGAGATTGCTTAGTGCTTGATGAATATCAGTTGATAATTCTCTGCAAACATATGTCTATCCTAGTAGTGAAAAAATTAGCTTTGGTCTACTACTGTACTTACTACAGAGTCTCCTCAGAAACGGATGACTTAATAATCAAGTTTCTTTCAGTTTTTGATATCACACCCATGGCCACTCACTTCAAAATTATATAAAGCAATTTAAACAACAATTTTGATTCGAAATTTAAGTTGTCAGAGGAAATCATGAAATGAAAGAATATACAAAAATTTGACCTTCCAATTTGGCCAAAATCAGTGTCACTAACTACCAACACAAACAATTTCAAAGCAGACGAAAATTGTCTAATTCCCCGATTCTTGTAAATAAAGTATAAATATTGGAAAACATCAAACAACGTGCTTCCTGCTTAGTTTTTAATTTATTTAATGTTATTGTAATAAAATGTCAAGAATAATTGTCAAAAACCTTCCCAACAAGGTAAGTTGCAATGCTAAAATGGTCTATATGACGACACATAGAATATTACAATTTCCTACATTGCCAACGCTCAGTGATTTGATAATGAATAATACATTTGGATTTATAACGACACCAGTAAAATAGACTGAGTTTGATTGCCAATTGTTCAAAGCTCTGAGCTTTTCTGGTTTGTTGCTTTCCAATTTATACGTAGTATAAGGAAAGCTTTGTGACGGTCGAAATTTTCGTTTCCGAGATTTCAACGGATTTACACGTTTTAAGGTCCCAGGAACCCAAAAAAGTGGTTTTTACGAAATGTCTGTCTGTCTGTCTGTCGTTCTGTCTGTCTGTGCGTCGATTTCCGGGCAAACTACTCGGTCGATTTTGATGAAATTCGGCATGTAGGTTCACAAAAATCATACCTCGGGACCATTTTTCTTAATTTGGGGGTTTTTATTTTCAAAAAACTAAAAAAAACGTCTAAAAAATTATTTCCCAAAAACGGCTTCAACGATTTCTTTTAAATTCACATATATTGTAGTTGTTGTTAATGTTGATAAAATGCTGGGGGTCGCTTGCCTCTTGATAGTTTGCTTCTGGGGGTAAAAAAATAAAAATGACTAAATTTTAAAGAAAAATGACTAAAAAAAAATTTTCCTGCGACACCTTTCTATCGATGATTTCGACCTTCAGGTATGTTTTAGGTGTTAAATTGAGTAACGAAACCGGATAGGTTGCTTTCCCAAAAAAGTATTTTGTTGTGTACAAAAAAAAGTTTTTTTTTGAAAAAATGATAGAAAATTCACGCTCAAATGCATTGCGTGCCCTGCCAGTATTGCTGTGTGGTAATGCGTTGGTCTGACCTATCTAGAATTTACCTCACCACCAGTGACGAGTGACGTCAGGTGGACAACCCCCCCCCCCCCCCCCCCGAGATATCGGAAATTTAACCATAGGAAAATTATTTACCATGAAATTACTCATTTTCTCTATCTACTAATTTTCATAAATTGGAAAGTGTGTTCGAGTAAACTCGGGCCGGTTCTTTTAAATGGCTTTGCTATTAAATGAGATTGCATACGCATACGCTGCAACTGAATTTAATCTCGACAGTTTTATACTGATGGGTCAAAAATAGAAAACGGAGGTACAGGGGCGGGGGTTTATGGGCCACGACTCAACTTAGTCATCCCCATGGGATCCCAACCCACAGTCTTCCAAGCCGAAATACATGCCATACGCGCATGTGCGGCGCACTGCATTAAACGTGCTTACCGCCACAGCAAGATATTCATTATCTCCGACAGCATGGCTTCCCTACTTGCGCTGGACTCGAATAGCTACGAGTCCAAGCAGGTGTGGGAATGTATGCTTGCACTCAACGCATTGGGGGTGACGAATAAAGTCACCCTCATGTGGGTTCCAGGACACGCCGGGATCGAAGGCAATGAAAACGCCGACGCCTTGGCGAGAGAAGGGAGCGCGCTACCCTTCATTGGGCCTGAACCCTTCTGCGCCTTCCCGAGAAACCGCCAAACCCTAGAGATTGGCCTATGGGAGGAAAAGAGAAAGGAAGCATACTGGAAGTCTGTCACAGGCCACAGACAATCCAAAATATTCCTCACTCACTCTAAGAGCCATACCGCCAAAGCACTGAACCTCAGCAAGCCTGAACTTAAGGTACTTACAGGTGCACTCACAGGACACTGCCACGTGAACTACCATTTAAAGAACATGGGTAAAGTCTTGAATGACACCTGCCGATTCTGCAAAGAAAAGGCTGAGACTGCTGAGCATATCATCTGCTCGTGTCCGGCAGTATAGAACAGACGACTGCTAGCAACGTCCTCTTGGTTTCTATCACCAAGGGAGGCTTGCCAGTTGGCCCCTGGGCAGTTGTGCAGGTTTTTACGGGACCTGCTGACTGACCAGGACTAAAAGTACGGGGATTCACAATAGATCTTTAAGGTCAAAGTGAGCCAAGCTCAAGTAGCAGCATCGCCCCATTACTAATCTAATCTAATCTAATCTCGACAGTGAGGGTGGCTCGATGTTTCCCACCAGCTCAGACGTATGTTTTCACTCATTTTCTGAAAATATCATATTTCTTTTATTTTACAGATATCCGAAGCTAAATTGAAAGAAATATTTAGTGCCAAGGGCGTTGTCACTGACATCCAACTAAAATATACACCGGATGGCGTTTTCAGAAACTTTGGTTTCATTGGTTTTCAGTCAGAGGCTGACGCTCAAGCAGCCTTAGATACCTTTGACAAGACTTTCATCAATGCCTCCCAAATAAAGGTAATGTGTACTACCCCTGTTTTTTTTTCAATGCTTGGTAGAAGCAAGTATGTTCAAATTAATCTAGAATTATATTGACAACGTCCTTAACATGTTGAATCCATGAGAGTAGAGCATGTTTCAAACTGCGGCAAACTTGGTGCTGGGCACAAAGTTGAGACGCTGAGACTATACCAGTGAGTCTACGTGCATGCTCAGTCACCTCCGATGTAATCGTGTGACTTGATCATGTTCCCATGTGGTTCGGAATCCACTGTACTCAGGAGGTCCACCCTGTCAGTCAACTCCCCTTCCTCCGAGGTGAAAGAGTCTACTCTGCTCTTATATTAGGGTGCCTCAAGTAAACAAACAGACTCACTCCCCCCGCCAGGCTGACAGAGTTACTTAATGCAGAAATGCTGAAAGTAGGCGTTGGAAACAACAACAGAATTATATATTCATTCATTCATATTTTAAAACCTGCGTTTGGCCATTTCCCCTTTCCTAATCTCAAATTTATGACAGAAACATAATGTACAAATCCCGATTTAATACAATAACAGACCATAATCAAATAGGGTTGGTATAATGTTGAGAACGATTCCATAATTTTTTGTTTCTCACCTAGTTTCTTGTTATAGGTAAATTTATGTCAGACTCTTGCTGAGCAGAAAAAGAAGGTGCAAAATGTAAAGACAGCTCAAATTAAGAATGTCCCAGAAAACGCTGAGCTAGACAAGAAAACAAAGAAGAAAAGCAAGATTAAAGATGAAGAATTAGCTAAATTACTGGAATCACACAAAAATGACAAATTATTTAAAGAATTTATGGAAGTCCATATGCCGGATAAAAAGGAGATATGGGCCAAAGATGAGAAAGAAGATGTCGTAACAGACGATGATGCAGATACTGAAAAAAGGAAAGATGCGGACAAGAAAATTTCTGATTTAGAATACATCAAGAAAAAGACAAAATTGGAAGAAAATGAATTAAATAAAAACGTAAAGATTAAAGTTAATCCGAATAAAGCCTTTGAGAAAAGATTTACTGTCAAAGTCTGTAATTTACCGTGTAAATTTAAAAAGTCCGAGTTAAAGGAGTTTTTTGCACCACATAAATTAGCATCATTCCGGATTCCTAAAAAGGTCCCAGGCATCGCCTACTGTGACTTTGCCACCGAGAAAGAAAGAAAGATGGCGTTAAATAAGCATCGTAGTTTTCTCAGTAAGTTTTTTTTAGGCTAATTTTAAGGACAGATTTTAAAATATTTTGGAATCAAAGAATGATCGTACATTTTTTACGAAATCAATTAATTAAAAAGATATGAAAGCGGTCAAAGAAAATTCATGAAAAATACATGTTTTTGTAGGATATTTAAATTTCCTCACCTGAAATATTATTAATTAGAAAACCCCGATAAAGTGCATTAAACAGATTATATCGAATAGTGGGAAATCAGTAGGGGAAATAGAGGTTTGAATAGAAAGCTTACTTTTTTTTATGAGTTTTTCATCTGACCACTTTCATATCTTTGCTGCTGTGGAACGCGAATTGAATTAATCTTGTCAATTATACACAAGCTTTCCTTGTTTACAAAATATTTTGAAATCTGCCCCTCAGGTAAAGCATGAAGAATGTACTTACTCTAGGGACGTAGCTTTCTGATAGCTAAAGAATGTCCTTGTTGTAAGACTGAGCCACAATTCTTGATTTGGCAGTTCTCCATACATTTCGAATTAATATTGTAAAATAAATCTAAACGTAAACCGAGGTAATCTAACAGTGACATCATGACAATTGTGTACTGCTACTGTGCTACAATGTGTACTGTCCCTACAAGGCTGTTACTGCAGACTATCCTTCGGGCATGCTCTTATTTTCTTCAGAATAATTTGCCTCCTCTTTTCCTGAATTAATTGCGCTGAGGTATTTTTTAAGATTAAAGGTATTTGTATGCACATGCCACAAGTAATTTACCAATTGCATGGATATCCTTGCTGTACCCGCCATTAATTTTTCTTATTATCCTTTTAGAAAACAACCGTGTAATAGTGAAAGTATTCGAGAAGAGCTCGTCTGTTCATAAAGAAAAATGGAGTAAAGAAGAGCAACTGATGAAAGATGTGGAATCAGTTGCCGAATCTGGTCGAATATTTGTCCGAAATTTGCCTTATACAATACTTCAAGACGAACTAAAAGCACATTTCGAAAAATTTGGTATGTTGTCTTATTTATGGCTGAAATAACTTTTAAAGTTGATATGCTTGTTTTATGGCCTTCTCCCTGCTTATCAGGCTTATTTTATGATTTTCTCCCAGTAGGCGTCCTTCAGGAAAGTACAACGTACCTGTTGTGCTTGTTTTCAGCGCCTTATATAATGATTTGCCAACTCTTCTAACTGCAAAATGCTAACTTTTCAGGAGAGCGTTCCAAAGTTTTTTCCAGTGGTGTTAATCTATGTATTTCCTACAATTCAGCCAAGAAGTTTTCAAGTTTTTTGCAGGCTTGTAGATACGACGATTGAACGAAAAAAAAGATGGAAAAAATTAAATATTTTGATGTAACAAAAAAAATTGATTTTTTGCGGTTAAAACAGTCGGCAAATCAAGGAGTGATAAACTATATTGTATTTCGCTTTAATGGATCTTAGCCTGAATAATAATTAAAAGAAATCCTTTTGTGTACAATATTATAGTAACAATAGACTTATCGACAGTCGACACCGACCCAACGAAGATTGATTAAATATTAAAATTATTATTACTTTATGGCATACTAATAAAAATCCAGGCGCCTTCTTGCTTCTGGCGCTATTTTCCTAACTTACTCCTATTTAATAACTCGATTGCCTGTAAGCTGCCTGACGTTGGATAAGACACGCCCATTCTAAGGAAAGCCTAGTGTGGTTTATGCAGCACTTAGCTAACCCTAAGCAACGGCAGTGGCGTAACCATACATCAGATGACCGAATGGTGAAAATAGGAGTAAGTTGGAGCATACCTTAGTTGGATTTGCTCAATTGCTCTCACAGTTGGTATTTTTTTTAAACATTGTATTGCATTTTTTGATAAATACACCAATTATCTAGGTCTATCTACTTAAGCCATTTAAATTGCCTTAAATATACAAATAATACAATTAAAACGGTTGTTCTGTTATTAAGTCAACCCGGTCGCACACTCAAATGACCCAAGATAGCATGTTTTACTTGCCTTTTGGAGCATGGCCTGAAAATTTAAAAAGTGTGGGACTCGAACCAACACCTGTCGTGTGAAGGTCTGAGTCCTTACCACTACACTACATAAACTGTCTACAATAGTAATAGTACCTTGATTAAATTCAAATTTCTAGGTCCTATTACCAATGTCACTCTACCTGTGGATCCTTTAACCAGGAAGCTGAAAGGCTTTGGCTTCGTGACCTTTTTAATACCTGAACACGCCTGTAAAGCCTTTAATGAATTGGATGGCACTGTTTTCCACGGGCGTATGCTTCATCTCATACCCGGAAGGCCTCAGGAAGAAGCGAATGAAGATGATACAGGTGAGTGAAATAAAAAGTAGCCTATATAAGGCGCGGTTTCCACCGACCTCTAAGTGCAAAATACACATACGGTGACGTGGTAGCAGACATTCAAGACTTAGGCGGGGTTTCCACTGACCTCTCATTGCAGAATGCAACTTATATTGAATTTTTCTTTTTATAGAAATCTATTAAAATGTTTGTACTTAACATATCCCATGACGCCATTTTTTAATTTTAGTTTGTGATTTTACTCTATGATCATTGATCAATTTTAACTATGGCATAGAGTAAAACAAAAATTTCCGTCAGTGTCATTTGCATTTTGCAATGAGAGGTCGGTGGAAATCCCGCCTTTATTAATGATATCTGCTACCACGTCACCGTATGTATATTTTGCACTTATATAGAAACCGCGCCTAAACAACAGCTTTCACGGTTGGAGTCACATGATGAAGCAGTAGAATCCTGTTGAGCTGCCCTGTCTACGCTATCCCCAGAGCCCCTCTACCGCTTCTGTACACACTACAACATCTCTAGTCATTTGACTTCTTCTTCAAGTCACAGCCGGATGGCTGGTTAGCAGCAGCATGAGCTCAAATTAAACATGGTTGCTGGTTCTTGGGATGCCACTTGGGCCTATAATGCGGTGGTTTCCCCTTGCCTTCCGCATCCTATGCCGTTGACCGTCACTTGTTGCCAGGATCCAGTTCGTCCGCCTTTAGGGAGCTTTTCGTCTCCCATGGACAAGAGGGTGCCCATGCCCTAACTCCACGGAGCTAGGCGGGGGGTCTTTGACCGAACCCCACTCGGTAATTTGACTTACTTGACTTAATTAGGCGCGATCAGCCCAGGGGGACTTTTGGCCGCTCTGACGATTTCCCTCCATCTTTGTCAATCCTCAGCAGCCGCTGTCCAATCTGCTACCTCGTCGCCAACTCGAAGGAGGTCCTCCTGGAACTGGTCCGCCCATCTTCGCTTAGGTCTTCCTCTTGGTCTTCTTCCGCGGGGATTGCTTCCCACACGGCCTTTGGGGGTCTGTGGTCCGGCATCCGGTGCACATGTCCTATCCATTGTCATGTCCTCTAGTCATTACCTCGAGTTAATCTCCCTCTTCTGAACGCTCTGAAGACAACCTGGGGTTAACAACAACATGAGCGCAGGAACACGCCTATTTAAAATAAAATAATAATAAATAGAATCCAGGCTGATAGACATCGTCATTGGTACTAAATTGACTTCTATGATTGTGTCTCGGAGACTCAGTAGCTTCGGAGCCTTCGACTTCGACCACCAGCTCGGATACTGTTCTATCAAAAATGTAGCTTAATTAGGCGCTGATTCCACCAACGTCAATAGTGATATTAAATGTTTTTTGACGTGGTAGCAGACATTTTTAGACAGTCTAAAATGTCTGCTACCACGTCAAAAAACATTTAATATCACTATTGACGTTGGTGGAGTCAGCGCCTTAACGGGCCCGGCTTAGGTCACTTGGTGGAGAACTCGAATTGAATGAGAAGCGTTTTACGCTGGGCCTGAGTCCACCTACTGCCACTACACCACGCCATCTCGGACGATTTTCTGCCGCTAGCTAGCTAGCTAGTCTCGGGTGCCGGTGGCGTGCACGTCTTCGAGCACTTGGTCACTCCATCTGAGCCTTGGCCTACCGGGCCGCCTAGGGTTGTTGAAGGTGTCTTGGAAAACCAGCTTCGGCGTCATCTCCCCTTGAGTCCATCTAACCCTAATCAATACCTTTTCTCCACTGTTAAGGAAAAAAATGTGGCTGCCGAGGATGTGGCTGACTCACTACATCTCAAATAGAGCAGAGGTATGATAAGGAATTGAGTATCCTCAGCCAGTCTTCAGTCCTTAAAACTTGGCGGGTCGCTTTATTTTTATTTATTTTTTAATTCGACGTAGTTTTCACAGCTATTTCTTACCATATACTCTGTTCTGTTTGCCTTACCATATTGATACCATCAGAGAAGAGCATGTTTCAAACTGCGGCAAACTTGGTAGTGGGCACAGCGTTGGCAGGGGAACATGGTAGGACACGATAACGCGCTGAGACTATGCCCATCAGTCTACGTGCGTATCGAGTACTGGACACCTCCGGTTTAATCGTCTGACCCCAAGTGGTTCGGAATCCACTATAATCAGGAGGTCTAGCCTGTCAGTCAACTCCCCTACCCCCGAGGTGAAAGAGTCTGCCCTTAGGATGCCTCAAGTTAACAAACAGACTCACTCCCCCCGCCTGGCTGACAGGGTTGCTTAAAGCAGAAATGCTGAAAAGCAGGCGTTGGGAACATGTTTTTATTGATCGACACCGTTATTGTTATTTTGAACAATAAGGAAATTTTAATTCATTGATTTATTAATGTAAAAATAATTGCAGGCTTATCATTCAAAGAGAAGAAATTGAAGAAACAAAAGTCTATGGCGAACAACAAAATTAACTGGAATACGTTTTTTATCAATGAAAACTGTCTAGCTGAAGCCATGGCGGAAACGTATAAAACATCGAAAGAAAACGTGTTATCCGATGAAAAAGGAGGGGCGGCCGTTCGATTAGCACTGGGAGAAACAGAAATGGTGCAAAAAACCAAAGACTTTCTCGTTCAAAATGGCGTACTTTTGGAAGCCTTTGAAAATATGTCTGACGCTAAGCGATCTGATACGGTTGTATTAATTAAAAATCTCCCCTTCAATACTGAAATTGATGAAATTAGGAATAAATTTGTGCCGTTTGGTGAATTAAGTGCAGTGTTACTATCACCGTTCGGTGGAACTGCCATCGTGGAGTTTATAGAACCGTCGGAAGCACATAAGGCGTTTAAAAAATTGGCATATTCGAAGTTTAAGCATGTACCATTGTATTTGGAGTGGGCGCCGAAGAATATATTTGATGGTAGGAAAAAATTGGCGGAGGCTGCTGCGAAAACGGAGGCTAAAGGGACTGATAATATAGAGCAGAAGACAGATGAGCCGCACATTCCAGTAGAGGGAGCTACCATCTATGTCAAAGGCATCAACTTTAGCACTAATGCGGATGTTCTGAAACAGGTATGTACCTGTATGGTGGGTGAGGTCCATCGCGCTATGTATATGGTATATTTTAGGCGATTAATATATTATTTTTGCGACTGCTTTGTGCTTTTTTTTAAGGCGGCCATTCCACCGCCGAATTTACTTGAAAAATTGACTTTGTCATTGACGTTTGTTTTGTTTTAAGGGGACTATTATGTAGATACATAATTTATCTATTATAAATTAAGTTACAATGTGGTAGAGACTTATTAATGATGTCTGCCACCATATCATAACTTAATTTATAATCGATAAGTTAAGTATCTACATTATAGTCTCCTTAAAACAAAACAAGCGTCAATGACAAAGTAAATTTTTCAAGTAAATTCGCCGGTGGAATGGCCGCCTAAATAATGCATGTCAAAGTCGTGTCATTTAAGGCTACATTATTTACTTTACTCACTTACACTAACGGTTCTGGAAAAGTCAAGTATCATATACAGCTGAACTTGTTGAAATTTCAGCATTTTGAGACCTGTGGGAAAGTTGCATCTGCGATTGTTGCTGAAAAGAGAGACCCCAAAAATCCTCAGCAAAAGCTATCAATGGGTTATGGCTTCGTTGAGTTTGCTGATACTGAGAGCGCTGATAAGGCCCTGAAGACATTGCAATTTTCTTCACTGGAGGGTCACACTATTGAACTGAAAAGATCTAATAGAACTACTGCTGCCGCGTAAGTTTTACTATACTTTATTAACAGCCTCAAGCCATTGGGCTTATTTTGATAGTTCGAATGAAGTGAGTTTAACGTTTTGATGAAATATACTACTTACTTTATCCAACGCCCACTCTTGGTGTTACCGCCTGACAGTATAGTGATGTAATGTCATTGTTATGGCTCTGAATCGATTGACACGAAGGTGGGCAGCATCCATGCGTTCGCTGAGGCAGAGTGGGCATTGGTCTGACGCAGCCAGGCCTAAGCGAGACAGGTGAGCCTGCAGGTAGTCGTGGCCAGTTGTCCAGCGAAAACGGGCGACAAAAGCAGCTCTTGGTAGGTCATGTGGTAAAGGATTTTTTACCAAAGTTTCCCATGGCTGTCCCGCTGCGCTGGTTGATAGCGCGCTGTTGTATTTTCTGGTTAGTGCGCTGTTAATAACCTGCTTCCCACTGTTTAGCGTTAGAGGAACTGCCGAATTCGCTGCACTTGTGGCAGCTAGCAGGTCTGCCGTTTCGTTTCCACATATTCCAACGAGGCTCGGTACTCATTGGACAGCATCCTGAGGATTTTAAACTGGCTAAGGCTCCCCTGTATTCTATCGTCCTCAGACATTCTGTAGTAGTTGATGAAATATTGGATTTGTGCCATCTATTAAAATAGACTTTCGCCCTTTTCGCTCAATTAATTATAGGAATCGTCAACGTAACTTAGACCTAGTCTACTTTTTGTTTTTGAGCATTGGTTGAATGATGAAAATCTTCAGCTAACTTAAAGATCAAGATCAAAAGCAAGAACCTCATTAAGTTAAAAAAAAAAAAAATGTAAAACACTCTTCTGTTGGCACTGTCTTATGTCTCCTCTTTGGAGTGAAATTTCTCAAATAGAGAGATCTACCAATTCACAGGCCTAGACCTCACTTGGGTTATAACGCCAGTGCGTTTCGTTGTTGTATGTTTTGTGAAAGATAGAAAACTATGTTACAAAAAGGCGAAAGAAACAATTCCAACTATTTTAATCTTTACTCCTACTAATTTATAGCAAATATGATTTTCATGCTATAATGACCATTTTGGACTCAATTGTAGTATATCTCGTAATTGAGAGTCTTACTTAATTTCAGGAACACTGCGAGTCGGGCTGGGACTAAGAAAGGAAAACCGTCTACGAAAATGGTCGTACGAAACGTGCCCTTCCAAGCTACGGAGAATGAAATTAGAACTTTGTTTAAAGTATTTGGTGAAATCAAATCTCTGCGACTACCAAAGAAGATGGTCGGCACAGGTTCACATCGTGGGTTTTGCTTTGTGGAGTTTCACAGTATTCATGACGCTAAGGTATGGTGCCCATTCCATTGACCGGCTAGGGCTATTTCCAAAAACGGTGACGTGGTAGCAGACATTCAAGACTAAGGTGGCGTTTCCACCGACCTCGCATTGCAGAATTGACGGAAATGTTTATTTTCCTCTATGCCATAGTTAAAATTGATCAATGATCATACAGTAAAATCACACTTGACTTACTTGACTTATGGTGGCTGGGTGGGTCCGGGGGGACCTTTCGCCGCGTACACACAAGCTCGCCATCTCTTTCGGTCATGCGCCGTCTCTCTCCAGCTCTGACGATCAATGCCCGCTTTATCTAGGTCGACCATGGCCTGGTCGAACCATCTTCTTCGTGGTCTTCCTCTTCCTCTCTGACCGTCAGGCGTCTGCCTGACGGTCAGAGTAAAATCACAAACAAACTAAAATTAAAAAATGGCGTCATGGGATATGTTAAGTACAAACATTTTAATAGATTTCTATAAAAAGAAAAATTCTAATTTCCGTGAATGTCATTTGCATTCTGCAATGCGAGATCGGTGGAAACGCAACCTAAGTCTTGAATGTCTGGTACCACGTCACTGTTTTTGGAAATAGCCCTAGGCGGTCAATGGAATGGGCGCCTAAGGATAATTTAAATTCTTCGCAACAATTTCATTCACAATGACTTCGAATATTACGTATACTTCTTATTCTAGATGTACAGCCTTTGACGGGCTTTGGCCTGCTCAACAACTGTCCTCCAGTCATCTCGGTTTCCCTAAGGCGCCCATTCCACATACGTCAATCGTCAATGAAAAATTGAAAAAGGACGTTTTAGCAGACATTAAAGACATACTAAAAATTCTGCTACCACGTCAATTTACGTCATTTTTCAATTTTTCATTGACGGTTGACGTATGTGGAATGGGCGCCTAAGCCAACAAAATCATTATCAATACGGTGAAATGTGCTTTAAGAGCACTGCTGACGATATTTGTCAAAAATTCGATTTAATTGAATATATAAGAAGCCCCTTGAATTTAATACAATTAATAATTAATATGTAATTTTCAATATTTTAATAAATAATTTATTAAAATAATAATAATTTTTTCTTTTTTTTTCTTTTCCTTGTCCAGTATTCCCTGGACAAGGAGCATATATTACAAAAATACAATACATAATAATACCATCCCGCATCCCCAAGCTATCGCTTATTTGGGACAAAAGACTCATTTCAGTGCTGCTAAACAAGGCTTAATCATTTATTTTTGTTATTTATTTATTATGTTTATTTTATTTTTATTTTATTTTAACTTGTTATTTTAATGTCAGTTTTTATTATTATTATTAACTCCCATTGACCAGCCATCTTTTTATACCAGCTTTTAAATAATAATAATAATAATAATAATTTATTAAGATATTGAATATTACATACAAATATCGTGTTTAAATTTCGGAGCGATTCCCACTTGAAAGTTTCTGTGGGTAGCGTTGCAAGGGTCGTTTTTTTTTTTTTTTAAACAAATTTCTGTTAGGCTGATCTTAATTCGACGATCCCACTCTAATGTAAAACTAGTAGGCTTGTACAAAGAACTATTCTGTAAACCATGATTAAAATCATTTAATTCAGAAATGTCCATTTCGTTTCACATGATACTTGCCTAATTAATTACAATATATTACTTACTTAGGCGGTAATTCCACCGGCGAATTTACTTCATTTGTGATTTGAGATATTTTGTTTGTTTTGTTTTAAGGAGACTATTATGTAGATACTTAACTTATCTATTATAAATTAAGTTATAATATGGTAGAGACGTCTTATTAATGATGTCTGCTACCATGTTATAACTTAATGTATAATAGATAAGTTAAGTATCTACATAATAATCTCCTTAAAACAAGACACACAAAAAATCTCGACCCCGATGGTCAGGTGGTAACGTGCTTGCACTTGTGCGAGTCTGTACACGCCATGTAATCGGAGACGGGTCGTACTCATCACGGGTAATAACCTACAGAGGCGACTGAAAAGGTCAATCGGATACATTCATTAAATTGTTTGTATGCGATTTATCTTAAAAAAAAATAGTCTAATTAAAACAAAACAAACAAAAAATCTCCAATCCCACATGAAGTGAATTCGCCGGTGGAATTACCGCCTACGTAAGTTATATATTGTAATTTATTAGGTAAGTATCATGTGAAACGAAATGGACAAGTTAATTCGGCGGTGGAATTGCCGCCGTACTTACATAATAATAATAGTAATAATCATTTAATTCCCAAATTAATAGTACGGTGCCTCATAATGTCACATCCCATTGGATTTATATTTTATAAAATGATTACTATTCTCTTACACAGCGAGCTTTTAAAGCTTTATGTGAGAGTACTCATTTGTACGGGAGAAGACTCGTCTTGGAGTGGGCGGAAGCAGACGACGATATTGATAATTTACGCAAGAAGGTGGCTCAGACATTTACTGGATCAGGTGATTCAAAGTTTTATTATTACATATTGCATATTATCTAAAGAGAGGAGATCATGATTAATGTGGGTTTGTGTTTGCGATGTGGGGATGTGCTTAGAAGAAATTTTGAAGAACGTTAAATTAGCAACAGATCTATTGTATATTGCTTCGTCGTGAAGGCTTTCTTAAGAAAATTGCCTGAAAAAGTTGATTCTTTATTAACATCGACCAATTTTTGTTTCAGACAGGGAAAAAGAAGTAAAAAAGAAGAAGATCAGCATGGAAGATTTACCTATGGATGTTGATGACGATTAAAAGTGCCTCTTAGCTGTATTAGATATATAATACTAACGTGTTTAATTTTAATTTTTAAGAGGATATAATACGTAGGAAAAATTTCGGACAGACCACAGATGAAAATATGAAGAAAAAAAAACGAAATATTTTTCTTCACTATTTAAGTTTCTAGTTTAAATTAAATGTATATTATTTAAAAATAATAGAGGCAATATAAAAATATTTAACAAAAACATTAATAATGTTCTGCTAATAAATAGATAATTCTAGTGACACTATCTGGCAAAACAAAGATGACCCTGAGCCAACGGCTCACGGCTGTAAAGTGTAAACTGTAAAGGTAGGGGAGGCATCACCCCCTGCTGCTTCGCTGAATGGTCTTTATACCTGCGACCCGCAGGCTGCTAGACCCAGCCCAAGGAAGTAGGAACTCGGAAGATTTTATTCGAATCTCAGGATTGATTTTTGCTCCAGCAGTGGCGGGTGCACTGTTTCATACTACCAGTGGCGACTAAGTCATAATAACCAACTTTCTAAAATTTGTTGTTGCCTATTTTCGATAGACGTACTCAGCTAGATTGCTATACATTGGCGTAGTTAGGGGGGCATAGCGACCCCCAGGTACTTGTCAAGCCCCCCCCCCCCAGGATGTTTGAGTAAATATAACAATTTAAAAAACTTAATAAATAAATAAACGAATAATTGAAAATCCGAAAAAAAAATTATCAGAGCATATCAATAACGTTTAAAAAATCACTGTAGCGCAAATATTCGACCATTTTAATGCATTGTGTTGGCTATTTTCCATTCGAAAACGAAGTCAAGTATGTAGAGTATCGAGTGTACTTTGACATGCCTTCTAACAGTGGTTTTTCGTTGCCTTCTGCATTTTTATGCCGTTGACTCTTCATTGAGTTCATTCACCTTCGGGGCCAACCCCATGACAAATGAGTACCTTAGTAGTGGTTGCTTATTTAGTGGCGGCAACTATTCGCCCCGTCACAAAGTCTACGTCGGGTTCTAGTGGCTTTCCCTAGACAAGCCTGCACCACCAGACTTGTTACCACACCCTCTGATTATGCCGCTGCTTGGTCGGGGACTGCTTATGCGTTATATTCGCTATCTGCCACCTGTGACCCCACTAGTAGCCTGCAGCTCAGCCCTAGCACTAATAGACTATACACAAATGAACTAAATAGAATAAATACAATTTACGAGGCAGTACGATAGGTTACAGAGAAATTAATTCAAAACAACATGACAGTAGGTACTATGCGTGGAACATTAGGCCACAACAAAGTAACTTACAATAAAAAGACGCCAGATGGGCGAAAGGGCGATGTGCAAGACTGTGGCAACCACCGACCTATAAAACTGCACTGCCATGCAATGAGGTGGATGGAAAGGGTGGTTGAGAGAAGACTCAGAGTTCTAATAAATGAGACCATCTCCAAAAACCAACTAGGATTCATGCCAGGTCGAGGAACTACAGATGGAATATACGACACATTGCAAGGACTCTGCTAGAAAAACATCGAGAAAAGAAAAAACCTGTTCATTGTGTTCGTGGACGTGGAAAAAGCCTATGATAGAATACCGAGAAGTTTAATCTGGGATGTGTTGGAAGAGAGACGAGTTCCGCAAAGCTATATAAGGCTAATAAAGAATATGTACGAGTGCGTAGTGCGGCAGGGGTCGGTTACACCTTCCCAGTAACTTATGGGTTGCATCAGGGGTCAACCTTGAACCGCTGTTGTTCGTTCTCATAATGGACGTAGTGACCAGGCAGATGCAAGGGCAAGCGCCAGAAAGCCTTCTCTTCGTTGATGATATCCTCCTGGTAGGAGACTCGTGAGAAGATGTCGAGAGTACTCTCAGACTGTGGGTGGAAACGGTGGAGCGCCAGGGGCTTAAAGTGAATCGCAAGAAAACAGAGTACATGGAATGCATAAGCCAGGAACCTGGATCGATAAAAGTAGATAACCAAAACCTAGAGAAGGCCAAGACATTCAAATATCTACGAGCAACGTTACGCGAGAATGGCGGCTGTGAAGACGATGTAAAAGTACGGGTAACCTCAGGTTGGGCCAAGTGGCGAGATATGGCGGAGATCTTGAAGGATAGGAGAATGCCGAAAAATTCAAATCAAATTCCGCATATACGTACAAGCAAGCGGTGAGACCGTGTATGACCTACCGAGCGGAGTGCTGGCCATTGCGGAGGAGAAAGAGCAATTGCTGCATGTGGCTGGGATACGCATGTTGCGTTAATATCTGGGTTACAAATTAACAGGCAGGAGGAGAAACGAGGGCATCCGGGCGGAGATGCAAGTAGCACCGATCACCGATAAAGTCAGGGAACGAAGACTGGCGTGGTGGGGCCATACGTTAAGAAGAGAAGATGGACACCTGCTACAACGTGTAAGGGACTGCACGGTAGAGGGCCCAAGACCTATAGGACGACCGAGGATGTCCCTTGTAACGAAAGTGAGAGAGGACCTCAGAACCTTCGGTCTCTCGCCGGATATGATTGATTCCAAAAACCGAAACACCTGGAAGAATAAGATCCGTGCCACTGACCCCGTGGGAGGGATGAGGCGCCGTAAAAAAAAAAAGGCCTGCATGGGTGTAAGCGACAAAAATAAATTTTTGATATAATGCAAACATGCTTTCCAATTTGTAAATTAGTAGATAGACAATGTGTAATTTCATAGTAAATAATTTCCTCATGGATAAATTTCGGATGCCTAAGGGGGGGGGGGGGGACATCTATATATTGACAACCCCTTAAAACTCAATTGCATATTCTGGAACGAACAGACCATTACATTGTAACAGTAGTAACAATGACACGGCACGCAATGTATTGGAGCGTGATTTTTCCATAATATCTTCAAAAAATAATTTTTTGCACAGAAGCAAATATTTTTAGGAAAGCAACCTGTTTGGCTTTGTTACTCTATTGAACACCTAAAACATACCTGAGGGTAGAATTCATCGACAGAAAGATTCCACTGAAAATTTTTTTTTTTACCCCCAGAAGCAAACTACCAAGGGGCAAGCGACCCACTGCATTTTGTTAACATTAATAACGTTTTTGAGAATAACCCCCCCAAATAAAGTTAGCCCAAAATAGAAATGAAAATCATCTCGAGGTATGATTTTTGTAAGCCTACGTGCCAAATTTCACCAAAATCGACGGAATAGTTTGCCCGGAAATCGACAGATAGCCAGACATTTCGTAAAACCCACTTTTTGGGTTCCTGGGACATCAAAACGCTTAAATCCGCTGAAATGTTGACCGTCACAAAGCTTTCCTTATACTACGTATAAATTGGAAAGCAAAAATTAAAATGCACGGTCATAGCCTAATGTTTAACATAGAGAATCATATTTTTTGGCTTGCCTCACTGTGCCCCACAAAAGGCCGCGTGTTAATACCCAAGACTGCGGTGAAGTTCAAGGAAGTAAAATCAGACCATTACTGTTTGTTCTCTTTATCAATGACCTGTTCTTGCTGGAATGTGTTAAGCATGTCTTTGCTGACATGCTGATCTACTTGGCGGGAAAAAACCTAGTAGAATTAACTTCGAAGATGAATGCGGAACTGAATTTCATTACTAGATGGTGTTTAATATTAAAAATCGAAGGCGATGGTTATTAGTTCGAGAGCTATGGACTGTTTGGAAAAGTTGGTTCTTGGTGGTGATAGAATGGGTCAAATCCTTCAAGTATCTTGGAATACTCATTGATTCTCGCCTTACCTTAAATTTGAACTATGAGACGGTCACAAGTAAAACAAAATGCAAAATGTCGCTCCTTCGTAAGGTGTAATTCCTTCTACCATGTACCACTAAAGTCACTTTGTTCAACTCCTTAATTCGGCCGCACTACAGCTACTGTATAACAGTGTTTTATCCGGCAAACTGCTCCGTGCTTGACGCTCTACAGAAGCTATGCCTATGCGTATTATCCTAAATAAACCTAGAGATGCCAGAAGGAACCGGGATGCAGAGGTGGCAGTCATGAGTCGAGGAATCTATTTTCTTCGAAGGCATGACATTTGTTTAAAATAGCCAAGGGTTTGCTTCCATCATATTTAAATTCCCTTGTCCACTCGGACGTCCATCAACACGCTACAAGATATTTTACAGGATTTGCACAAGTTTCGGCCACTGGCTCATACCCAAAGTAATTTTTTTGCAAATGGTGTAGTATACAATCGACTGAATCAAGCTATACGTGAGTGTGGAACAGTGTAGTCTTTTAAAAAGAAGGTAGGCGAAGAGCCGAAGAAGGTCGAGTGTATAACTTGAGCTGCAGTACAGCGGGAGCAGACATTTATTCGAGACATTAGGACCGAATTCAAATCAGCCTTTTGCTACCAAGCAACAACACAACAACCTGGCACGATTAGTAATTTCATGGCTTGAAATGCCACAGAACACTTTTTTAAATTAATTTTACTCTTCTTGTTGTACTCCGTTTTAGTCTTTCGTTTTGCCATGATGCTCACAACAGTAATTTAATCAAAATCGAACTTACAATTCACAGAACAAGATAATATTTGATTCAATTCACGCACAAAAAGTATTTGTTTATTATTTACATTCGTGGCAGTATACTCGTTCACATTCGTGGCAGCAACAAGAGCGCTGCAAATGCGGCGGAATATCTCGGAACTACTGCGATACATTTTGGGGTGCAAAATATTATTTGGTTTCAGGTCCAATTGTAAACAAAAATAACAAATTTTTAAATATCATGGTTTTTATGGCAAAATCGTGGAAAATAGCACACTAATAATGTAGATATAGACCATTAGCTAATATTAACATGCAAAACATCTCTCTTCCACTGAAGGTAAGATTGCATTTTCCAGAACCCTTTCTGAATATTGCGCTATTTTGTAATTTTTTAATAAAATTCTGAGCCTTAAAATTAAAATTCCATCGCATGGAAAATCTATATTGATGTTTCATGCTTCCAAGGAAGAGTGGCCGTTACAATTAACATAATTCTGGTGGGTCAAAACTCCAGAACCAAAGAGGTCTGAACAGCGATTTCGATAGCATATCCTCTTAATACCTAGCTGGCGTTACGAATGTACCTAAATACTGAAATGTTGTGCAGTGAAAGAAAAATCATGTGTCGTCAAATAAAGGCCGCTGTGCCTGCAGCCTGATAATGGCGATTATAATACCGGTATTTATTTAATCCCCTGGTATTAAAAATGTAAACAAGATAATTTTGTAATGGAAAGTGTTATTCAAAATTTGTTTGTTTACATTTTTAAAACCAGGGGATTAAATAAATACCGCTAATATAATCGCTATGATCAGCCTGCAGCTGTAGGCCATCCACAAGTGCTGTTCAGTGATTATAAGGCTGAGTTTTCCAAATATTTTGTGAACAAACCAGGCCTCGGTATTTCTGACTAAAATAAATTATTCCTCGTTTGACAGCCGCAAAGATACGAAAATGGTCGAATGAAAAGTTCATAAAAAATAAAAGCGTTCAGTAGGTACCGTAGTCAATATGAATTTTCACACCCAAATTTTCATAGTTCTAGAAAGACATGATTAAGCGTATTAAACAGATTATTGAGAACAGTCCTAAATCAGACGGATTGTATTTTGTATGAATTTTTCATAAGACTATTTCCTTATCTTGGCAGCCATAAAACGAGTAATTAATTAGTTGAAAATACCCAAGTCTGCCTCGTTTACAAAATATTAGGAAATCTCAGCCTTAGCAGTAAGTAGAAACATCAGTCTTTTTGGACATTGACATTGTTAATTGATATCTAAATATTTATGGTTATTAGTCAAACATTACCTACAGGAAGTCGAGCAGAAAGTTCGACTGGTGCAGTGCCGCAGTGGCAAGAAGTTATTTAAGCTACTGTACAAGTATAAATGAAATAATTGATATGTTCTCAATTAATCTGTAGTAGAATATTGAAAAAGTATACAATATTATTTCGGTATTTGCTGTTTAATATGGGTGAAAATGATTTAAATTTAAATCGTTAAGAGTAATAAGTAGGTCCAGAATGATTAGATCTACGGTAATTAATGATAAGGATATCGCCTTATAGGCCCTACATGGAATTTTTTTCATAATTAATTTTAAACATTAAAATGTTTCATAGAACCAACTATAGTGTCAGGGCCGGCCGCCATACCATGTTGAATCCAGCGGACCAGAGCAGGTTCAAAGATGCAGATAACTTGGTCGTGTGTACAGTGCCGGTAGGGAAACATGGTAGGACTTGTCCTGGTCACCTCCGAACTAATCGTGTGACTTCACTGTGTTTCCCAAGTGGTTCGGAATCCACTATAATCAGGAGGTCCACTGTCCTATGGGCCCACACCGTGGCCTGGGACTGTGTCCAACCATTCTACTACTAACTACAGTGTCATGTACAGTGATCTCTCGATAATCCGGCTCTTCGCTAATGCGGACATGCCAGTAATCCGGCATTAATTTGATTCTTAAAAGTGAACTATTTTGGGATTTCAAATTCATTGGAATTATAATAATAATTGGTTACTGTACTGTATTCCTCTAAAATATGACTTCTATTTAGTTATTGTTAGTACAGTACTGTATGTTATTACAAGTTTAATACTGTAGTACTGTACTGTGTTTTTTCACGTTTTTCCAGTAATCCGGCGGTGGGTTGGACCAACCCGGTTGGTACGATATCTGTCGGATTATCGAAAGATCACTGTATCTTCATAGTTTAGAATACTAGAATTTAATCATGATATCGGTGAAAGAATTGAGGTTTTTAAATGAAAATATACAATAGAAGAAAGTTGGATTAAATATTCCGTGGGATTAGAAAAATACCCGCAAAATCGTGGTAATAGCAATATCAAGGTTACATTTGTTTTCATTCCGAACTAACTTATTTTAATTTATAAAATTTTATTAATTTTAATTTTTTGAGTATTTGTGTAGTTCATATTAATGTAAGGAGTGTATTGCGATGAAAGAAGTTTGTGGAGACTGCGGAAAAGTTGGTAAGTGATTTTTAATAATTTTACGTAGATGCATGGCCAAAAAATGAATTCTATTTGTTTATACAGACCAACCCACCCATTCATCATTGTAAATAATTTTTGATTTCTGTAAGTAAATAGCTGTAATTGGAATTAATTATATTAGAATTTCCTGGACAAGGCGGCTGGAAAATTAATGTCAGAGATGGTGTAATTTAGAATTCTCAGTCTTTTAGTTACGATTTAAGATAGAAGAAGCTGGAATGCGCCTTGCGCGTTGTTTTTATTTTAAGGTTTTTAATTTCAGTAGTGCAGTTACACCTGAGTTGCGTTAGTTATTACAATTATTAGGAAAATAACTTGTTTAAAGTATGTGGAACGTGTAGAAAATTGGTAGCCCTAAATCCAATGTTTATATATTCAATTTTTATTTTTATTACATTTTATAACTGGTCTAGTAATTCACGCTTGTGATAATTTTTTCTTTTTTTCACATTGTGCTCTGCCTTAGCACGTTGGAGGAGACAGGCTCATATATCATTTCTAAAATCGAATTATTCCCCAACAGGTTTATTGGTCTTCTACTACCGTACTAGGTCAAGTAAATACGTACGAATCGGTCACCAGTACTATATTTCATGGGAGGAAAACATAGCACAACCGCTGCCGACTGCAGGAGCTGCGATTAACCAGCTAAAACAATCTGTTGAAGTAGACAGTGGTTTTGCCAGGTTTCCCACCATTATCTATTTGCTCCCATGAAATACCTAGGAGCGTAGGCTACGTACTGGTGTACTACGCAATGTATGCCTTTCAACAAATGTTTTCTGTCAGCTGACTGAACGGTTGTTACAAATGCGTTATCTGTTCTTTTAGATCCAGCATGGGCGTCATTAAACAGAGGAATTTTACTGTGTCAAGACTGTTGCGGCGTTCACAGAAGCATTGGCCGTCACGTGTCATGGGTCAGATCTTTGCATCAGGGGTGGTGGAGTCCTACACTTCTCATGGTAATAGCCAGAATTTTTTCGGATTTCTTGCGTCCAAAAAAACCGATTATTATTTTGTTCCACACATAGGGCCCGCGGGTCTCCCCCGGGGAAAAATTCTTCAAAATATATTCTAGAAATAATGGGTTTTCTAAAATTTAGTAATGTCTAGGGTCTTTTTTGGCCCAAAATATTTGTCCTCCCTCTTTTTAGTGAAACGTAAAAAATTTCTTCCTTTTTATTAACAAAAATATTTCGGCATAACATTCCAAAATACCGTTCTGAAAAATGAAAAATCTCATTTTCAGTTAAGTGGTATAGCTCTTTCTGCACTTTCTAATATTCTGTTCTTCATGTTGGCATTTTAAAGCTCGAAAAAGAACAAAATTTATTAGCCAATACTTTTGGCATTTTGGTATATGTATGCACATAATAGTCTTTAATAGAAAAGAGTACACTATTATGTCACTTAAATGTATTTTTTTTTCAATGGGTGACCCCTGCAGGAGACGTGGCGAGGGGCTACAGAAATTCAAATATACAAGGCCCCTGAAGGGAATTTAAATTTGGTTTTTTGTTTTACTATAATATCCAATTTTTATAAGCTTGGGTAATCGCTTTTAATAGACTTGCAAATGCACTTGTATTACATGCAGACTAGATTATTGGTACGGTATATATACTTGCAATCCGTTTTAATGCTTATCCCATGAGTCAGCTTTATAGCTTATCAAGTTGACTCACGGCAATTAGCCAGAATTTAATAGTTCTTTTTTCCTTAACAGATGGTAGAAACGTTGAATGCGGCCGGAGCTAATAGTATTTGGGAATATAGCATATTAGATCAAACGACAGTACCGACTGGCTGTAAGCCTTCCTCTACAGATAATATCAGGTAAAAAAATCGAAATCAATATAGCTTTTGTTTTTTACTGCTGTGAGGTTGTGGGTTGTCAGCTAATACAAATGAACAACTTTCGTAAAGGAAAACCCTAAAAAAAATCGCTCATTCCTACATAGGGCAGTGGGCCAAAAATATTTTTTGAATCCTGGCTGGTCATAGGAGGGGTAGCGAGTGATCCTGGAAATTCAAAACCATATTTTGGTGGGAAGTGAATATCTCATTTCTCCTTTATAGAACTGTAGAATATCCAACATGACAGGCCTCCACGCATCCCATTCGTATGTTGTGCCATTGCGCTGTGACTGTAGTCGGTTTTACAGGGAATTAGAAATGCATCAACCCTGGTATACAATTCTAATATTAATATTATTGAGCTCAGAGCGAATAAGGAGGAGTTTTTAAGAGCGAAGCATGAAGAATTGGAGTATATCCTGCGAAGTGATCAAGAACCTGACGGACCAGAAGGTCTTGGAGCGCAACTGCACGCAGCTGCTCGTACTCCTGATCTTCTCACCACACTAAGACTTCTCTCGTTGGGCGCTAATACTAACTTTTATCACGAGGTAAATTTAGTAGATGGAACCAGCTTGCCAACGACCAAAGCAAATTCGGAAGCAATACCAATAATGACTAAAAAGTTGTTGGTCTCTTTAGCATAGGAAAGGTTCTATGGGCCAGGCCTGCAGTGTTGACCAAAAATGCTGAAAATACACGTGAACAACTTTTCATTAAAAAATAAAAAAGCTATTGGACTCGTTCCAAACGAGTCATGCTTATTACGTCCGTTACATTGTGTCAATGTTATACTAGTCTCAGCTTGTCCATTATTTTGGGTTGACATCGAGGCCGTGTATCAGTTTGTCAATGGCCAAAAATTCCTACAGAAGCGATATCAAATGTCTGAAAAAGGACAAGGATCAATAGGCCACTATGTGTCCATTCCATCAGGACATAATTATTTAAAAAAGCTATTAAAAAATAATCCAGTCAACAATTCTGAGTACCCGTTTCAACAAATTCAATAACAGAATACATTGAAAAAAAAAAAAAGATTTAGGAACTAGTAATCAACACGTAGGCTACCTAAGCACAGAAGTTCGTTATGTCCAATTTCCATCTGTTTTACCCAGTGATTTTACATTTTTATGCTGCCTGCACTGACAGTGGAAGGATGCTCTCATGCGCCAAAAAGCCATCAGGTAAAACCAACTACTGGATCCATAAATCATGAAAAATCATTTATTGTTTTAAAATGGGATAAATCGGGCTTTTCCCAAGGTGTTAGATACTTCCAAATGAAACACATACCTTGCCTCAGCTCGCAGTTACGCCTAGCATATGCAAGAATGAACAGCAATGGAACCCTGTTGACAAACAATTTATAAATTATTTCTTACCCAGCTTTAATTCTCGTGAGTCAATCATTTACGTTCTGTGGGGTTTGTTTGGAATAATTTTATGTTGTTCCGGGATAAACTATAATGTACGAATAGGGAATGTTTTTAGTCTTAAACTTTAAAAGTATGTGGGAACTATTAGGCTTTTTCGTCGTTTGCATTCCAACTATCAACTATTTTTTAGGAGAAAGGGAGCTGCCCACTTCACGTAGCCGCCAAATCCAATCAACCCCTTCAGGTGGAGCTTCTAGTTGTGTACGGTGCGGATGTGGACCGCCGGGACAAGATGGGACGGACGTCGGAGGACGTGGCCCGGGAAGCAGGACACGAGGGACTGGCGCAGAGACTGCGCAGTGTGCGCTATCACGCCGTGGACAGGCTCATGCAGTATTTGTGTTCGAGGAAGAGCGGGCCCAGTGGCTGCTCTTTTGCAGCTCTGCCCAGTTTGGAATGGATTGGCGGATTGGAATCGGGAGACTGCTGTCGGGAAGGCCGGGCTAAGTTGCAATTGGTAAGGATGGCTTTTTTCGTTTAAAAATATTTATATGATTACCGCCATTTCTATGGCAGAGTAGATTGTTAGTATTTGCGTTCTATATATGAGAGATGGAACATTCGAGCGCGCCAAAAATTTGATGCCTGATGCCACGTCTCCTATGACCAGCCATTGAAAAACAGTACCAGCAGCCTGATCGAGGCGATTATAATACCGGGGTTAAATAAATACCCTAGGATTATAACTGTAAACAAACAAATTTTGAATAGCACTTTCCATTATAAAATTATCTTGTTTACATTTTTAATACCAGGGGATTAAATAAATACCGGTATTATAATCGCCTCGATCAGGCTGCTGTGAGCCGATTATGGCGATTGGTATTACTCCTGGGGTTAAAACTGTAAACAAACAAATTTTGAATAGCACTTTCCATTATAAAATTATCTTGTTTACATTTTTAATGCCAGGGATTATTTAAACTCCGGTATTACAATCGCCATGATCAGGCTGCAGGCTGCTGAAGGCGGATCATAATATATAATATAATGCCGGCATTTATTTAATCCCCGGGTATTAAAAATGTAAACAAAGAAATTTTGAATAGCACTTTCCATTATAAAATTATCTTGTCCACATTTTTAATACCAGCAGCCTGATCGGGGCGTTTATAATACCGGTATTTATTTAATCCACTGGTAAACAAGATAATTTTATAATGGAAAGTGCTATTCAAAATTTGTTTGTTTACAGTTATAATCCTAGGGTATTTATTTATTCATTATAAACGCCTCGATCAGACTGCAGGTGATTAAATAAATACCGGGGTTAATTAAATACGATGTCACGTGATGGGATTAATTCAATTGTTTAAAATAAAAGACAAGCAAATTTCAGATTTTTGTAATTTTTGATGTTGGTAGTCGTCGCAGTGCTAAGCGCGGAAAATTCAAATTTAAACAATTGAATTATCTTCAGCTATATTTTTGGTGGGTTTCTTCATTTTTTCTGCCTTAGAATTAGACGAATTATTTATAATCCTTAATATATTAATTCAAAATATTAAAACTTTTTTTATTTCTAGGGCGATGTTTGCTATTTATATTTGCTACGGCAGCGTCGCGTCAGTTCAGTTGTTTAGCATTGCCAACATCACAATTTAAAAATTCTGACATTTGCTTTTCATTTATTTTAAACAATTGAATTAATCCCATCACGTGACATGGTATTTAATTAATTATGAACTGTGTGCACAATTTTCAAGCATTCGGCAATGTAAATTAGTCAATGGTCCTTTGGCGGGGTTTCCATTGACCTCGCATTGCAGAATGTACATGACGTCGACGTGGTAGCAGACATAAAAGACTTATTAATTATGTCATTATACAAATGAATATTAGAAGCATAGGAGCTAACTTCGACGAATTTTTGCTAACTCTAAACGGCACTGGCATTCTCTTTGATATTATAATTTTAACTGAAACATGGCACTCCCAAATAAATCCGAAAAGAAATTTTACTATACCAAATTATCAGACTTATCTTTACTCAAGTGAAATAAATAAATGTGACAGAATTGCGATCTTCACGCGGCCTAGCCTCTCGGCTACCTGCCCACCGGCCGGAATACCCGGTAGTTGTGCGGCTCATGTCTCATTTAAATTCTCTAACGAACTCCAAAATATTCTGGCCATATACAGACCTCCACCCACGAACATTGCTACATTTATCTCCGGCTTAGCGACTTTTCTATCTGGATTCCAAAATAATGATATGATCCACTTGGCAGGGGATGTAAATATTAACATACTCGACACAGACCTCGATAACGTTACTTTAGAATACCTGAATTTACTATCGTCCAGAGGCTTTTACTCGGTTATCAACTGCTACACTAGAGTAGATGGAACTATTATGTCCTGCATAAACCACATCTTTACCAAACAAACCAATCATAGCTCGGGACATATACTACAATCTAATATTACAGACCACTATATCACAGCTCTCTCAATACTACCTAACAACTCGCAACCAGTGTACGAAAAAAGGAACAAACTCGTAGAAGTAATAGATTATAATAGACTTAGTGAACTTTTAAAAAACGAGTCATGGGCGGCAGTTCTGGAAGAAACAGATACAGATAAATGCGCCCAAAGTTTTCAAAATACCCTCAACAGCAACATAGGTGCCAGCAAGAAACAAATAAAAATTTCCAATCGCGTAACAAAATTAAAACCGTGGATGAATAATGATCTACTAATATTAATAAGGAAACGTGACAAACTGAAACTGAAACTAAATTGCCAGCAAACTAACGTAGCCCTGAGGCAAGACTATAAAAATAATAATAATAGGGTGAAACGCGAAATAATTAAAACAAAAAACTGTTATTGCAAAGAAAAACTAAAAGAACATAAAAACAACTTAAAGAAAACTTGGGAAACTATTAACGAAATAACTGATAACACGAAGATACATCACGAGATCACAGAAATTACTGATAGTAGGGGTCACTCAATAAATAACAGTAACCTAAAGGAGATGTGCGATTTCAATTACTACTTTTCCACTGTGGGTGAAAGACTTGCTGCAAATTTACCATTAGCACAAGCTTAGCTACCAAGATGGGGCAAGGCAAATAACAATCCAACATCCACATTCTTAACTCCTGTTGATGAAACAGAGACAATGAAATATATTTCCCAGTTGAAGCCTAAATCATCTTCAGGTCCTGACAAAATCTCTAGTTCCTTTCTTAAGAAGCATGCGGAACACTTACTTGAACCTCTCACCCATCTCATAAACCTCTCATTAACAAATGCGGTATTCCCTAAAGTACTTAAAATTGCTGAAGTCATACTTGTTCATAAAAAAGGCCCAAAGACTGTCATGTCTAACTATAGACCGATATCACTTACGAGTACCATTGCTAAACTTATTGAGAAAACTATCAAATCAAGACTGACCAACTTCTTAGAAACAACAAACTACCTATCAAACAACCAATACGGATTCAGAAATGGACGTAGTACTCAAGACGCGATTGCAAAACTTTCATCCCTACTATATAAGGATCTTGACGACGGAAACCACCCCATATGCATATTCATAGATCTTGAAAAAGCTTTTGACACAGTGTCCCATGAGTTATTGCTTAAAAAACTTAATCGTGCCGGAATTACAGGCCACGCTAACAACCTAATAAGATCTTTTTTAACAGACAGGCAACAATTCGTACGACTTTCCAAAACTAATAACGGTTATCAAACGTCTTCCCTAAGTGACACAACAACTGTGACATGCGGGATCCCTCAAGGTACAGTCCTGGGTCCTCTGTTATTCTTGTTTTTTATCAATAGCCTACTCGAAATGAATCTGGATGGTACTTTGCTGGGTTTCGCTGATGATACAACTCTATACTTTTCAGGCAAAACCTGGGACGACACACATACTAAAGCAGGAAATGGAATTAAGAGAGTTAAAGAATGGCTAGCTAACAATCAACTTACTCTTAATACCTCTAAGACGGAATACATCACATTCAGCCTTACCGCAACGGGCCAACCTGCAAGATCATCCATTAAGTTACATGAAAGACTATGCGACCCTAACGTCCCCGATTGCACATGCCATGTTATAAAAAGAGTAGATAGCTACAAATACCTAGGTGTGACAATAGACAAACATTTGAAATGGGCTGAACACATTGCACTTACAGCTAAACGGGTACGGAAGACAATATACAAATTTATATTACTCAGACAAATACTTGACATTAATTTACTGAGGCAAGTTTATCTCTCGCTAGTCAACTCTATAGCATCATACAGTTTATTGGCTTGGGGAGGTGCCCACCAAACTCATCTAGAACCTGTAGAAATCTCTATAAGACATGTCATTAGAGTCAGTTTGAGAAAACATTATCTGTGCCCATCCCTAACACTGAACAACGAATTCAAGGTACCATCGATAAAATCATCTTACTGCTTCCAATTATTAACATATAGATTACAGCAAAATCTGTCGCTCCAGGGACAAAGTTAACTCATCCAACATTACCGGATTACCCGCCTGCGTGAGAGTCGCAATCTCCAAATACCTACTTTTAAAACAGCCTCGTACAAACATTCCCACTTATATTTAGGGATTTTAGCTTTTAACGCACTACCAACTGATCTTAAAACATTAATGCCAGATAAGAAGTGCCGTAAAACAATTAAGCAATTTCTGCATAGTAATCCACAGTTTATAAACATAATATATCCTGGAGAATAGCTTAACGAAGAGAATGCCAATTTGCCAAATAATGTATAATGTACCGCATACCTAGTTTTATTATTTAATTATTATTCTATAATTAATATTAACATCTTATAATACTAACCTAGCAACTAAGACAGAACCCATCACGGGCCACATGGCCTATAGGGTTCATTTTCGAATATGTATATTGTATTGTATTCTTAATTTTGAATATATTGATTGATTGATTGATTGATGTCTGCTACCACGTCAACGTATGTGCATTCTGCAATGCGAGGTCAATGGAAACCCCGCCTTAGGACGCATCTTTCTTATTTCATTGTCCTATACGAGTGAAGCTTAGTTCGACTTCCCCCAAAAGATAGCTTTATTTACTTACTTTTGTAACATTTCTAGATATTCGATTGAGACCAATGACAATTGCAAAATACTAGCATTTTTCTATTATCCTGTAAACTAGGACTCGTTCCATTGGATTGTATACACCAGAGAGGTTTAAATTTTATCCTGACTGATTCTACTATAGCTCTGTATGTAGTAGCAGAGTCGGACAATCGCTTTGGCGGTTATTCCACCGGCGATTTCATTTGATTTTGTGAATTTTTTCATTGACGTTTGTTTTATTTTAAGGAGACTACTATGGAGATACTTAACTTATCTATTATAAATTAAGTTATAATGTGGTAGAGACTTATTATAACTTAATTTATAATAGATAAGTTAAGTATCTACATAATAGTCTCCTTAAAACAAAACAAACGCCAATGACAAAATTCACAAAATCAAATATGAAGTAAAACCGCCGGTGGAATAGCCGCCTTTCCCGAACTTAACTTGACCGAGTTATAGTATCGACTGAATTACTAGTGTCTGTTGAGTATTGTATTGACATGTTCAGTCATGACTAATAGGAGGTTTATTGAGGTTTCATATTCTTCTTCTTCCCAATGTTCCAGATAACAAATAGTCAATTTGAGAAGCTAGTTGCCGATGTTTATGACGAAATAGACCGAAGAGACGCTGGCTCCGTTTGGCTAGGAGCGGACCCGATTCCGTTCTTACCGACGCATCCGGACCTCTCGGCCACAAGAAACCAGGGCAGACAGAAGCTTGGTAGACTCTCGCAGCGGGAATTTGACGCTCTCGTCAGGGATGTGTTGTTGGATTGCAAGCGGAGGGATACGTCTGCGTTACAAGGTCAGTTTTATATTTATGGAAGGGGAAACTGCCTCCGTCGCGTTTAGTTTAGGTTGTGGACAGTAAGGTGTTGAGGTCTCTGCTACAACAAACCTGGGCAGACAGCAGCTCGGCAGACTCTCGCAGCGGGAATTTGACGCTCTCGTCAGGGATGTGTTGTTGGATTGCAAGCGGAGGGATACGTCTGCGTTACAAGGTCAGTTTTATAATTATGGAAGGGTAAACTGCCTCCGTCGCGTTTAGTTTAGGTTGTGCACAGCAAGGTGTTGAGGTCACGCATCCGGGTGTCTGCTACAACAAACCAGGGCAGGCAGAAGTTCGGCAGACTTTCGTAGTGGGAATTTGACGCTCTCGTCAGGAATGTGTTGAATTGCAAGTGGAGAGTTTTATCAGAGTAGAGTCGGGAGCGTTGGATTGTTGAGCCATTCGCTCCACCAAATTCCTTGGGCATCTGCGAAGCGAACAATGTTTTCTTGTTTCTGGATCTCGTCTATCTCCACCGTATTGTTCCATCTGGTGGAGAAGGTATTAGCCGTTGGGACATGGAGTCCCGACGTTTCCAGGGGATGCCCGATCGTTGGCTTACTTACGTCGCGGTAGCTAACGACAAGGCCATCCAGGCCGCTACCTACTGGACAACCCATAAAACGTGTTCCGCCTGGATTTGTTAAGTAAGTAAGTATCTCGACCGTAGTTATCTTTCTTCAGACTCCACACTCGTTCACCTCCCGTATATGCGCCTTACGATATATCTTTCAAATACTCGTAGTTTCGAGACATCAGACGGGTCTAATTAGGGTCTTGCACCACGTGACGAGATTGTGACCAAGAACCACTATTAAATAACCAAATAAGTTGTTGATGCCAATATTGTGGTGACCCACTTTATATTCAATTGTGATATTAAATCCTACGTTTAAGCTTAGCCTAGGTGCTCTGGATAGTGACCTTGGCGTTAGAAACTTTTGTTTCATGCTATCTTCCTTTCTAAATTCTTTTGGTCAGTTGGAAGGGTCACTACGACCAACCAACGTCTATTGCCATTTGGCAACAATGCTCGCCATCAGTATGTAACGTCACTTTGTTGTGTATAAAATTTTAGAAATTTAATGTTGATGTTTAAAATTTAGCTTTTCTAAGATAGGTACTTAATCAAAAAATGGTGTCAATGTTGTTATAGGCACAGCTATGCAAGCAGTAGTAACACAACAGAGTCCATTACTTCCACATAAACTACGTTCAGAAATCTCGGATGATGAGCCACTGTATGACAGCGTGGCTTCAGATGAAGACTACGCTTCAACCAATGGCAGTGTACCGCCTGTAGCTGCAGCCAAAGTCCCTGAAGACCCGCCAAAGAATATGACGGTTAATGAGGACATGGAGCTTAGAAAAAGTTTGGCGTCGTCTGCGGCCACGATTGCTAAATTGCAGTTAGAGATTCAACAGCTGCAGGGGAAAGTAAGTATATATTGTTGGTCATTCAAATAGCACAGAACTTTCATATAGTAGAAATCCAACAGGGCGGGCCTCCATAAATTACCTCGCTGTGATTGATTGGTGAAGCGCAATTACTATTGGCTGCCATATTTTTATTATTATTTTATATTATTATGATTAGTAGTGCTGTTCATCACTTTTCATTTTATTTCATAATGAAATACTAGTTTACTGAATCGTTTCTTTGGATTTACTAACAAATTGAAAAGTTGCCTCATCTTGTATTGCATCAGATTATGGGCAGCTCTGACCATGTGCTAGAAATCTTACTTATGATCTTTCCCAATGCAATGCTCCGGGATAGGGTAAACTGTTTGTCGAATCTAAATGACAGTTGATCGGATTATTCCTCTAGGTCTTTGTTTCATTTTCAGGTAGTTGGGCTAATGAAAGAGAACCGTCATCTTAAGGATGAGATGGAAGTAAAGAAAGTAAAACCAACGCAGCATTCTCCTCAAGTGGAGGAGACAGTTAATGAGACTCGAGTGCGCAGTCTTCGCCCGACTTCTATGTATGAGACAAGAGAACGATTAAGGTTTGTCTGTAATATTCTTGTACTATTTTTCTCATTTTAATGATAATATTGTTTAATAGCATCTGACAGACAAAGTTCAAAATTGTTGCATTGCAGAAAATATTTGGCATTAATTTCTTGGCAGCTAAAATAATAGTAAAATATCAGTAGTAGTATTAAGTCACAACTAAATTAGAGGGAACATGGAATAAATGTTATGACGTAGATTAGTTAGGCGGGTAAGGTTGGCACCCACAGTGCATGCAAAGTTGTGACTGAGATTAAGCTTGGAGGTTCTCGCCATGATCCTTCTCTTTTAGGGAGATTCATCTGCCTATTGAGATGGCGACCAATGTTCGACTTTCCGAAAATTTCTTCACAACTTTTCATTTCATGACCCCCTGAGCCTAAAACCACCCTCCGTTCAAAATGTTATATATATATATATATATATATTATGTATATGTATATCGATTTTAGGAAACACTCTAACTTCTGTTAATATTATCTCATTTTGATGAAAATTTGCACAAAAATTGGTCACACAAATGTCTTAATCGAGTTCGTTAACCAGCTAGATCCACTATTTAGTTACAAGATGGCGGCCGATTGACACCTTATATAATCCATATCTCAGTTAATATTGATTGCAGAGGAATGAATTAAAATTCGACTGAAAGCCCGTATTATTATCTGCGATAATGGTTATCAACACTTTTTGCGACAAATCAACGATTTCGAGAGTCAAAGTAATAATAATTTAATAAGTAAAAGTTCATAGTCGTCATTGTTTGGAACACTAGAGTGTTTTGTGTGTTGATGTTGTGGTGCGGAAAACAATGATGTATTTTTATTTTTTATTACATACATAGCGTAGGTAGCGTAGAGGAAAATCAGGGTCTGCGGAATCTCCCTACATCTTATCGGCCAGATCAGAAAGGGATTTTTTTTACTTATTTTGGCTTAGGGGATCTAATCAGCCATTTCCATGTTATTACTTATTCTTAATTAGTCCGATTTGGTGAGGCAAAATTGCCATCACTGCGCACTGGACAACGAGATTACCCAGGAACCGTCTAAAACAGTTTACCTACCTTTCTACCACTTTTGGCTGATCTTATCAAGGAATCGGACCACATAAGCTAATCACAGTCATAATAAAGTTATTTGGATTGTGAGGCAAGGGCTCAGTAACTTACTGCGCCGGATATTGTTGGCAAGCCTGTCTGCTGGATTGTAAATTAGTTTTTCATTGCCGCAATTTTATTTTTTCTTTCCTATTTATACGTTGTATAAGGAAAGCTTTGTGATGGTCAAAATGTTCGATTCTGAGATTGCAACGGATTTACACGTTTTAGGGTACCAGGAACCAAAAAAGTGGTTTTTAAGAAATGTCTGGGTCTGTATATTTATGTTGAAACCCTACAAACTCAGTCACATTTCTTTTGACCACCTTTGTCATTTCCTTTGACACTTCCCCGCATTTTCCCTTACGTTTCACTGCTATCAGCCTTAATTAGAGCCAGTTATTCTATATCTTTGAGTTTAGTACGGAGACCAGAAATAGGTTTCTCAATCAAGAATATTATCATATTTATTTCAGAAACTGGAACGCAAAGCTAGGAGAGAGACATAGCACAAACCATTGGCCGGATCACGATACTGTGATTCGGCGGACTGAGAACCTCACGAAAAGAATACAAGAGCTCTGTGCCGCTATGAAAACGGACAAGTTGGGCAGCTTCGGGCCGTGCGCTACGCGAATTAGATCTGCTGTTAACGATTTGACGGCGCTTTTCCCCCAGGTAAGTCTCCTGCTAAGTTACTAATGATTTAACTGCTCTGAAGCCCAACCAATGTATACATAAAATGATATAAAAAGATAAAATTCGCTAGCTAAGTACAGAGTTTTGACCGGGTATCCGTTCTGCTATGCTGCAATGTATAAGACTTCGATATTTTTTACACTGGTACTTTTCTGTGATAGTTGGATTATGGTTAAAGGATATTTTACTAGTAGTTCCTGCCATTCTGTGTGGCTAACCATAAGCTTCATATGGCCGACAGCGGGCAAACGTAGGTGGGATTAGTCAAATTTTCGTGGATGGAAATTTGACCAGGTTTGAAAATTTCTTCTACTCATGCAAAATGACAACAGAAATGCGCCAAAATTCTGTGTGCTTGGCCGCTGGCTCAAAACTGGTCACAACTGTGGGAATCGTTGATTGCCTGAATCACGAGTAGCCACCTTACCAGCTTGAAAATAGACTGTATTACAATACAATACAATATATATTTCCGTTAAATTATACAATGCAAATAAATAATAAAATAAAATCGTCAGAATATCGTCAAAATCAAGTAGTTCTGTCATTGTGCTAGTGCCTCAGCGACAGTATAGAAAGCTTTCTCTAAGAGATGGTTTCTAAGCAATTTAGGGAAGTTAAAAGCCTTTCTCGCGGCTCTCAGTTCAATCGGGAGTTTTCTATGGTAGGCGAAACCTTGTAGTATAAGATCCAGTCGCTCACACTTGGCTGTGCGTGGCGCTGGCCTTACAAGGTCTCCCCGTTGCCTCGTGTTGTAGGTGTGAGTGTCCCCGTTTTGATTAAATGTCCCCCACACCTCAGGCTTTAAGATATGTAAAATGCATCTAAATATGTACAGACTTGGGGCTGTCATGATTTTTAATGATTTGAAGTGAGAGCGACAACTCTGTCACGAGGTCCCAGTTTTAGCATGTAGCGCACTCCCCTCTTTTGGAGCCTGAGTACAGCGTCCATGTTCCCTTCAGAGGTCCCTCCCCAGGCCAATATGCCGTAGTTTATATGGCTCATTACAAGTGAGTGGTAGGCCTGGAGAGTTAACTACGGAGGACACACAGAGCTAAGGCACCTGACTACAAAGAGGCCACTATTTAGTTTTTTTAATAGCTCAACCACGTTTTTGTTCCAATTTAAGTCCTTGTCAACTTGCATTCCTAAAAATCTGACGCTGTCGGTTGCAGTTACTGGTTGTCCTGCTATGCGTGGGTATATGTCAAGCTCAGGTTGGGAGTATTGGGCTTATGGCGAGGACCACCCGCCTATGTTGGGTTACAACTGCGGAATCGTTGATTGCCCAAGCTGAGGATGACCATCTTACCCGCATTATTGGTTGAAAGAAAGAGAAAAGTTTTCATATTCCATTTGGGCGATTTTTTCCCTATCGCCTGCCCGGACGGCAGGGCGCATATACAGTATTTGAGAGAGAAAAAAACAGAACAATCATTATACAATTCAATTGGACCTCATGGGTCCCAAAAAAATGCTTCTATATAGTTATCAAAGAAAAAAACAAGAATCAATCATATCATTTTAGAAGAGAAAAAATTCTTAAAGTCTTTCGCCCCACTCTTACCACTAACCCATATGAAGATGAATGTTATCGGTACATTGATCTCCCTTTATATTCTGAAATAATTGTGGGTGGTCTTCGCCCTTCACGAAGCATATTTTGTTTACATTACAGAATGGTGCGGATGACCTAATAGGAGAACTGAACATTTGCACTGCGCGGCTAGAAGTGGAATGCGCTGCAGTAGAGAACGCGTCGCCGGGCCTCCAACAAAACTCCTTTCCCCGGCTTCGTAACATTGCCTACGAAATCGCCAAAGCCACCAAATTGCTAGTGTTGAGATCGCAGCGACAAAGCACTGAACAGTCTAGATAGAATTCCAGAAGGGCTAAATTTGTTTTAGATTATTGCAGTTTCTTGTCAGTGCGAGGAAAGGTTGAGTGGGATGCTGTGGACCTTATTCTTGAATGATTTTGAATGCTCAGCAGAGTTTTCAATTACGCAGTAAGACCCAGTGCACAAAGACAGGTCCTACTCAGCAGAGTTTCGAATTACGCAGTAAGACCCAGTGCACGAAGACAGGTCCTACGCAGCAGATTACCTTCTATACTGAAAACCAATTTAATCTGGAAGTACTGTACATGCAGTACAAAAAAGACCTATACCGTAATCTTTTTATCTCTTTTCTATTCTAAAACATCTCGTTATGATTTTAACTTTGCCAGTTTGCCTACTACCGCAAAGGGAAATACGTAAAATGCCTGTATATTTTTACAGGTGAAATTTTTTTTATAATATAATACCTGTCTTCCTTCCATTTTATGTACCTTATAACAGTTAAATTTCAATGTAATTTATTTTAAAGCTATAGACTTAGGATACGGTTTTATTAATTGTAACAAAATTTTTACTGTTTTAAATTTGAATATTAATGAATTAATTAAGTTAATATTACAGTATTGTGCTACTTTTCGTGTCAACTGATAAGGGTCGCAAGGCAAATTTAAGTCAATAATTACCTTTCCAATTTGCAGACAATTTTCAGTTAGAGACGAAATAATGTTAAGACCAGTTTTTCTAGATGACGAATCTGTACCGCTCGTAGTTTTACATCGGCATCGTTCATGTTCAGCTTGTGATAGTTGCATTAGGAATCCCTAAGGGCCCCTTTGCAGTCGCGGGTCAGACATTTGGATAAGCTTGTCCTTTGTGTTTTCTTCTTATCTTAAGGCGGCAATTCCACTGGCAAATTTACTTCATTTGTGATTTGAGATTTTTTGTGTGTTTTGTTTTAAGGAGACTATTATGTAGATACTTAACTTATCTATTATACATAAAGTTATAATATGGTAGCAGACATCATTAATAAGTCTCTACCATAATATAACTTAATTTATAATAGATGAGTTAAGTATCTACATAATAGTCTCCTTTAAACAAAACAAACAAAATATCTCAAATCACAAATGAAGTAAATTCGCCGGTGGAATTGCCGCCTAAAAAGAGACTACTTTCTATGTAAAACAACCTGCAAGCTTTCTTGTGTTTATTTTTCGCTAGCCCCACCTCCGCTCCTGCCTGCTATAAATGGGCCCTCAACTCTCTAAATACTGAGCATGAGATATGTGGATTTAAAGCTCGAGCGGGAACCTTGGCAAGAAAGCCTTCATTTGGACAAATTGTGTACCCTAAAAGCGGATGAAAAAGTACGCATGGGTGAATGGGGACAAAGCAGATCCATAATATAGTTTATTATAGAAGCGAAACATTAATACTATTGCATCGTTTTGTTGTAGTTATCTTCGTTTTAGTTTCGCTTATTTGAAAACCTAAACAAAAAAAAAATTTCTGAAATAGATTTTACTTAAAAAAAAAAGGAAACTTTCAAATTACTCTGAACAAAGATTTATAGTTAATTTTTTTTTAAAAATAATGATGACTGATTTTTTAATTAGCCAAAATACGCGCCATTCGAAAACATGACGTCACGCATGCATAAAAATATGTGGCCCATGCGTCCCAATTCACCCATTTTTACATTATAACGTGCATTATTATTGTCACTGCCTCCTTATAAGACAAACTCTATTGAGTATTAGGATGTAGACTTGGTTTCCACTAACCTTAATTCGATGAAAAAAGGTCATGCATGAAGCCATAAGTAACGTAAATTTCAGAAAACTGAGGTCAGAATTAGAATTGATTATATTGGTCAGGGATATGTAACAATACCTACAATATCCAAATACTGTATAACACTTAAATCAGACAATACAATAAAATACAACAATTTTAATTAGCCTACATAATTATATAACTATACATATATATATTTATATAACACTCCCCACAAAACTCACCAAACCGTAGTGTAGTGGTAAACACGATGCCACCGGATTTAGTTTTTTCTTAAGTGTAACAGCCCGTAGGAAAGTGGCAGCCCGAAATTTAATACTTTTTATTTAATGAACTAAGCATGTTATTAAAGATTTGGCTCATCAAAGTTGTAGAAGACTACTTTATGTATCATATAATAAGTTATTTTTAGTTTTCGAAATTGTAGTTTTTTTATAAAATCGATTATACGTGAAAAGTTATTGTTCATAAAATATTTGCATGTTTATACTTACTTACTTACTTAGTGCATGTTTATGAAAAAACTACAATTTCGAAAATTAAAAATATCTTAGGCGGCCATTCCATCGGCGAATTTACTTGAAAAATTGACTTTGACATTGACGTTTGTTTTGTTTTAAGGAGACTATTATGCAGATACTTAACTTATCTACTATAAGTTAAGTTAAGATATGGTAGCAGACATAATTAATAAGTCTTTAGTATATTCTAACATAATAGTCTCCTTAAAACAAAGCAAACGTCAATGACAGTCAATTTTTCAAGTAAATCCGCCGGTGGAATGGCCGCCGTATAATATGATGCATGAAGTAGTCTTCTACAACTTTGATGAGCCAAATCTTTAATAATATGCTTAGTTAATTAAATAAAAAATAAAAAGTATTAAATTTCGGGCTGCCAACTTCCTACGGGCTGGACACTCTTAATACTCTGGGTCAGATATGCTCGTTATTTTCTAAGCAGGCTGCCTCTTCAACCTAAAGTCAATATTGTGCCAAAATCGATAATTACTGAATGTTATTAGAGAAGTGAAGGATCTCCGGCTTTTTTTTTTTTTTTTGTTTGGGCTTGTGGCAACACGCTTTCATCAAACTTTGGTTAGACTATAGGAAATTTTACCGTATTAATTATAATTAATAATATAGCTAATTATTGCATGTTTAAAATCTAATTCAATTGTTTATTATTACATGTACATTTTATTATTGCCTACTGGAACTAGTTTTGTCAGAGTAGGTCCACGATCAAGGACGACCCAGACCGCAACCTCTGGACGATTAAGGCTGCGTCCTCTCATCATTTGAAAATTCTCGTAAGGCGCCCATTCCACCGACCGGCTAGGGCTATTTACAAAAACGGTGACGTGGTAGCAGACATTCAAGACTTAGGTGGCGTTTTCACCGATCTCGCATTGCAGAATGCAAATGACATTGACGGAAATGCTTGTTTTTCTTTTTATAGAAATCTATTAAAATGTTTGTAATTAACATATCCCATGACGCCATTCTTTAATTTTAGTTAGTTTGTTTGTGATTTTACTGTATGATCATTGATCAATTTTAACTATGGCATAGAGGTAAAAAAACATTTCCGTCAATGTCATTTGCATTCTGCAATGCGAGGTCCATGGAAACCCCGACTAAGTCTTGAATGTCTGCTACCACGTCACCGTTTTTGTAAATAGCCCTAGCCGGTCGGTGGAATGGGCGCCGAAAGGAATACTACATGGCACCGCCATACATTGTATGATGAAGTCGTCCATAATTCCTTACTAAATACGAAGTCTTGGCGCTTCGGAAGTTCCATAGTTGAACCCATGCCCAAGCAAAAATCGTGACAACGACAGAGATTGTGTTATGTATGAATTGTGAGTCCGTTGACACCCTGAAGGTTTACTAACAAGGTAGATAAGGAAGAGTTTCAGAGCGACCAAAACATTAAGCCTACTCTTTCGTTCGTGTTTATTTAGGGCAGTGTTTTCCATTTTACGAGAGTCAAAAGTTGTCTTCAAAAGACACTGCGCCCTTCGGATATAAGCACAGCAAGCTTATCCCATATTTTTGCCACTGCCCTTACATAAATGGGACCTAAGTAAGACATGGCGGGAGAGAAATTGAAAGAAACTCTAATAACAACAATTATTATAATAATTTAATTGTGTTACACAACATTCCACACCGTTTATAAAAGCAAAACATTTCGGAATGTTCAATAATATTCTAATACATAGTACTGTAAGCACGATTTAAGGTGATGTATATGTAATGCAGCTTAACGCCAAAAATCTCAAGTCTTGATTTCACAATAGTCTTTAACTCTGCTTAGGCTATTCGCATTGTATGGCCCATTCCTATTATTATGTTGCATATTATACTTTGATAAATGCAGCCTGAGCTACAGGTTTATGATGTGTTAGCTGTTAGTTTTATTCTTATACAAATACTATTTGAGACAGTCAAGACAAAATCCACTCAAAATAAATAATTTCCAACTCTACAAATAACAAACATAGACGGTAAAACGCAAGCTTTCACGACAAGTTTAATATTGAATGATCTAAATAGATATAGAACAGATAGGTGAAGAGTTGCAATGTTTGGCCGAGGCTATATTGGAACCAATTTAGATCGGAACTGACGTCATTTGCTTAGAATCGATCACAAGACGAGTTTGGAAATAGGGTTCTGTGACAATAATTATTAGAATTTTGCAGCGAGTGCCAACCAAGCCTAGTCTTAAGAGCAAATCTGACATCCCCACTACGCGTTTTTTGTTCGCAGTATCGGTATAAAAGAAATGCTTCTTCTATAATTTGATACATGATATGTAACCTTCACCAACATCGATTGGCCACAGTTAACCGTTATTAGAACAAATTAAGTTCGGTCATATTTGAGTTTTACACATGTAAGGTTTTCCCCTCCAATTTTCATACAACGGTTCTAAGCAAATCTCGACAGATATATAAACTGGTCCCACTAAAACACACTACCTCGTTTGCGCTGTCTGACTATGGATCCAAATAAGGACGGTAAAGACTAACTTCGGTCCCATTAGCCATTACGGAGAAGCACACTGTTGCTTTCCTCGGTACATCCACAGGCTACATCAAGAAGGTAAGTTACTACTTTGTATTAGCTATTGATTATTCGGGCCTCGGTTGTTTGCATCTAAATAAACAAATAATGGTTTTGTTTTATGCGAACCTCTGGTGGAGTTCATGTTCAATAACTGCGGACTATAGGTTTTAGTGACGGCTACTTAATGTACTCTCAAAGCGTAGAGGAATGTGTTCTTTCTAGTTTACGACACCTCATTTGTGGCTCTGCGAACAATATTTCATGTGCAATTTGACTGCGCAAAAAATGAAGGGGGGGGGGGTCCATTAGCCCTTTAAGGAAAGCTTAACAATAGTACGAACTTCGCTGTCATTCAACAGATTTAAAAAAAATGCCCCTTTGCTCAGCCTACAACTCCAGCCGGAGCAACAGCGAAAGGTCTCCATTCAAGTCATTGTGATTCTATTGGGGAAGAAACTCAAACGCCACTAGGAGTATTTATTTTTTATATTTGCTATTGTTATTATTGTTTAAGAATATCAAAATAACACGAAAAATGTATAAAAGCTATGGTTTCCACGACGTCAGCATTTGTTTACTGTTGTTTCTTGGCACTGTTGCTGCTATTCTGAGACTGTCCATCACTGCTTCCCTGTAACGAATAATTGTCCCAGGGTCAAACTTCGATTTTTCCCTATACTAAAGCACGGAATGGTAGATTTCTTAATCTATAATGGTCAGACCAATGCAATACTACAATGAAAGCAACCTGTTCGGTTTTATTACTCTATTTAGAACCTAAAACCATATTGGACGTTAGAAGGTATCGATCGAGAGGTTCTGTAGAAAAAATTCAAAGATATCATTTCTGTAAACCAGAAGAAAATTTTACCAAAATCTATCGTGCCGTTTTCCCGCAGACAGAAATTTAGTACAAGCCACATTTTTTGTGTTCCTGGGACATCGAAACGTGCAAATCTCGAAATCGATCATTTCTACCATCATAAAGCTTCCTTTATGTTGCTTCTAACGCCTGCTTTCAGCATTTCTGCTTTAAGCAACCCTGTTAGCCTGGCGGGGGAGTGAGTTTGTTTGTCGACTTGAGGCACCCTAAAGGCAGACTCTTACACCTCGGGGGAAAGGGAGTTGACTGACAGGGTGGACCTCCTGATTATAGTGGATTCCGAACCACCTGGGGAACATCATCAAGTCACACGATTAAATCGGAGGTGACCAGGACTCGACACGTACTTATACTGCCTAAGCGGGTTATTATGTCCCACCCTGCCAACGCTGTTCCCACTACCAAGTTTGCTGCAGTTTGAAATGGATTCAACATGTTAAGGCCGTTGGCACAAAGCTTTCTTTGTACTAACATATAAATAGGAAAGCAAAAAATGAACGAAAATGAGAAAACTTACGTAAAATTTTTTGCCAAACTTCTGAGGAATAACCAAGCAAGTTGTGACGGCATTTCCTAGGAAGAGTGTGAAGAATGTGGCACAAAGAACTGGGATCTGCAAAATAAAAACAATATGAATGAATGTATCGGTAATATAAACGCATTATCGACTTAAATATAGTACAACCAGTTAATTGGTGTAGCCCAATGTGATGAAGCAGCGGATAATCCGGGCTGATCTTAAGGCGTACTTACAATCTTTCGTAAACATCTGCGATCGACTGCGTAGATACAATCTGAGAAACCTTCGCAGTGCCACTGAAGGTGTCAACCGCAGTGTTGACAAAACGTTTGGAAGCACGCATTCAGATCGACCACGATCCATCAAACCAGACTCCGGTCGCGAAAGCCTTTGCAATTAAATGAAGTCCAAGCTGTTTGTTCCAATTGTGAAGTTGAATGAAATAAAAAATCGCTGGTATAGGAATCATTTTCAAAATACGTACTATCGCATGTTCTTTGACGTTTTTAGTTGCAAGATATTTTTTTCTGGCGGTGGCTTCATATTCAGATAAGATGTGTACAAAGTGCAACTACTACGACCTGCGACTGGTTCCAATATAATTCCTACCTGCCACGTGGCCTGGGTATGCGAAGTCAGCGCGTAAAGAGTGTACGCGTTGTACAGCTGGAAAATATAGCCGACAAACAGGGCGGGCAGAAGGAAGCTCAGCCCTCTCCACATCCAACTGTGGAACCCCTCGATGGTTATGTCCATATTGTGCCGTTCTCCCAACGCCTTCAGTCGATAAAGAACCCCCTGCTGGTATCTGAACTGAAGATACTGCACGAAGCCTAAAACATTGAACCATTAGCCAAATTAGCATTAGATCCATATTGAAGTCCATTCGTTCACTACAGTGAGTTTCTACAAATAGGATAGAATTGAACATATTCTTTCACATCCTAAAACAAAACTATTAAGATTCTCCATAATTAAGAAATATATATTTTTAAATCATGTTTTGTTCGTTTGTAATCCTTAGGAGAGCACGGAACATTTCTTCAGTTTATTTACGTGTTAACTGGTTTTCTTGGTAACTTTAACAAAAAAAAATCTCATTTCTGCACATTTAAAGTTTAATTGAATATTTAAAGATTATAATTAATTAAATTTGGCTAGCGAAAACAGTAAATCAAGACTACTTACAAAACCTAAACAGAAATCTCAAGTAAAGTATGAGCTTTTTTTATTTATATATTTAGCTTTTAATATTTTTATTTATATTTTTTATTTTTATATTTTAATATTTAGCTTTTCTTACTAAAATATTATTTCTGAAAAAATAACAAAGTTACTATAGCAATATTGGCATTTCATAAATTTTCAGAGAGTAGCTTACATAAAATTATAATCACAGAAATTCTACTAAGTCTACCAGACCAAGAATCTCAATACTTACTAATGTAGCAGTTGAACCAAATAAACTGCTTTCTGAAGATATACCACGGTTCATTGGGGGGCCATATAAGAAGAACGCCAGCTGCGAACGTTGAAATGAAGTGATGAAGACGCCACCACCCTTTAATCCGGGACCCATTCACCTAAAACAAAAAGCATTTTCTGATTAAGTAACGGAGCTCGATAATTTGTGAGACAGTTTCGATAAGATAGGACGAATGCCGACAAGAACCAAGGTGAGGTATGCGCGGAGAGAAGGGGCACATGACTAGCCCATAGAAATTTATTAACTGGAGCGGCGGGAGCCATAATAACCATTGCGGGACACCCGTTAACCATAATCCAACTATCAGAGATAAGTACCAATGTAAAAAATATCGAAGTCTTACACATTGCAGCATAGCAGAACGGATACCTGGACCCGGTCAAAACTCTGTACTTAGCTTATGCAGATTATTTTCCCAGCGAAATTGCGTGCTTATCTTGTGCAGGCTACACTAGCAGCCATATTGATAACGGTCTACAGCCACTGGATAAACTAGCTCTGCTACCTGCCAACCACTGACGAACAATGAAGCAACATAGATACATGAAAATACTCCAACTCAGCGTAAATTGAAGCCGGAAGTGGAAAGACCTTAACCAAATAACACAGTAGAAAAAGAAACGACCATCCTGAAGTAATTCTGAAAAGCGGTTCCAGGATAGTTCGGGGGAGGAAAAAAAAAGGCGCGAAATAGTACATTTTGAATAGTACATCATGAAAAAGCAGTGCAATCTAATATATTTAAGAATTAATGAATAATACCTTAAGTATGCTTTCGCGTATAGTTAGGGTGCAGTAGTACCAAACCAGCAGAAATATGAAGGTGAGCTCCAATGGCCGCCATATGACGAGGAGGTTGAGGACTGACAGCGCTAGCGCTATGACACTGAGTACTAGCTTGAATTTCTCATATTCATCTTTGTACCTAAACCTGAAACATCATAAGAATACAAAATAATAATTAATTTCTTTCACCCAGAACCACCATGTTTAATGGAACACTGTACACAATAAGTAGTAATTACATTTCATGCTGTGGAGGAATGCGAGACAACTTATTTCAATAGAAAAATAAAAATAGTTTGAAGCAACCTGTACACCCATTTATGTGATTTATTGCTTTTCAATTTATACGTAGTATAAGGAAAGCTTTGTGCCGGTCGAAATTTTCGATTCCGAGATATCAACGGATTTACACGTTTTAAGGTCCCAGGAACCCAAAAAAGTGGTTTTTACGAAATGTCTGTCTGTCTGTCTGTCTGTTCGTTGATTTCTGGGCAAACTACTCTGCCGATTTTGATGAATATCGGCATGTAGGTTCACAAAAATCAGAACTCGGGACCATTTTTTTTATTTGGGGCTAACTCAATTTGGGGGGGGGGGGGGGGTTTATTCTCAAAAAACTCCAAAACAACGTCTAAAATTTTTTTTCCCGAAAACGGCTCCAACGATTTCTTTTAAATTCTCGTATATTGTAGTTGTTATTAATGTTGATAAAATGCGGGGGGTCACTTGCCCCTTGATAGTTTGCTTCTGGGGGTAAAAAAATAAAAATATGTAAATTTTAATGAAAAATTACTAAAAAATAATTTTTCTGCGAAAACTTTCTATCGATGATTTCTACCTTCAGGTATGTTTTAGGTGTTAAATTGAGTAACGAAACCGCATTGGTTGCTTTCCCAAAAAATATTTGGCTTTGCACAAAAAATTATTTTTTGAAAAAATGTTAGAAAATTCGCGCTCAAATGCATTGTACCTGCGGAGGTAGGGGGCTGACAGGTTCGCGGTGTGCCCCGCAATTATTGTGTTGGTCTGACCTTTCTAGAATTTATCTCACTTTGAGTGACGTCAGGTGGACAATCCCCCCCCCCCTCCGAAATAACGGAAATTTAACCACTGGAAAATTATTTACCATGAAATTACTCATATTCTCTATCTATTAATGTGCGTCAAATGGCCTACCAGCCAAGGACGGGCTGAAGAAGGAGAAGAAGATCTACTAATGTTGATAAATTGGAAAGCATGTTCGAGTAAACTCGGACCGGTTCTTTATAAATAACTTCTAAATGAAAACATTCAGTTTTGACTCATGCCCGATCACATAATATTTACTCTAACCTGGAATTTGGAACCATAACATTTTTTTCAAACTTTAGCCTTACAGCGCAGATCCATTTCCCACTGCTATGGCGGAGTGAAAATACCCGTATTTCGTCGCTGACTATGCAAACCCGCGTAAGTGACTTTTCTCTACTTTTTCAGGAGAGGAAAAACTATTGCGCATTCAATTGCGCCTTCTGCTACGCAGTCATGTTTTTAGCTTCCTGTTGTGTAAAAAATTATCTTATTTGTTATGTTTAGCTTATAAGACGATGAGGGTTTGAAAATTTTGAAAATCAATGTATAACCTCGATTCAGAAAACAATATTTACAATGTCACTAAGGTGGCAATTCCACCGACCTCGCTTTGCACCTTGAGCGTGACATTGACGTGGTAGCAGACATTTTTAAGACAGTCTTTAAGCTACCACGTCAATGCCACGCTCACGGTGCAAAACGAGGTCGGTGGAATCTGGCGTGTCTAAGGGAAAACCGTGCACTCGTGCAGTCGGCATCACGCTTGCTTCCAAAACCGTGAAGAATCGACAAGAAATCTTCTGCTAGCTCTATAGCTACAATGGAAATCGCTACTGGGAGAAACGTCCGTGTGTACCGGGCCGAAGGCGTCCAGGCGCCATACCAACGGTTTTAAAGTGCATATCAATTCTGATTGTGGAAGCAAGGGTTTAATTTTTATGCCTCTGACACGTTCCTTCTAGAAAATTTCTTATAAGCAATAAAGTACGGTCTATACCTGCCTGAATCTACAAGAAATCTTCTCCTAGCTCTATAGCTACAATGGAAAAGACGTCGGCAATTCGCGACTGCGAGAATCGTCCGCGTGCACCAGGCCATATTCAACTTACTTGTCATTTTTATTGGGTATAGACACATTGACACTGCCTAGGATGATGCTAAGATAAAGCCCATTGTTGGTTTTCGGTAGCGACTGCTCAATATCATGCAACTGCGTCTTCCTCTTCTCCACATTCTTCGATATTTCCTTTAATTGTTCATAATCTTGTGGACTGGATTTATTGTTTTCCAATCTGTAAAAAACAAGACAATAACAAACACTCCAAAAACTACATGACGCATGGCTAATGCCAAACTCGTGACGACAAATGCTACCATGCAAAGCAATTAATCTTTTCTTCCTTCTATAAAATAAATGGCTAGCAATTTCTAACTAAAAAAAAGTTGAAAGTTAAAAAAGCAGAGAGTGGCGTATTAGAAGCAACGCTGAAATATACGCAATACTCAATGGATAAATAGTCAGTCTTATAACAGTGCAAATTTAATATGGCAGGAACACGTTGTAAGAATGTCAGAAGGGCGCAAGCCAGATAAAATGGGCAAAGCTTTTGCTACGCCCAAGGCCTTACACAAGAGAATTCGTTCCTCTTGGCCTAGGCTCATGGCTAAGGGCAGACAACAAACACGGCTCGGTAAATTTATTTCTTTACTCTTTCATCTCGGGGAGAAGGGGAGTTGACTGATAGGGTGGACCTCCTGATTATAGTGGATGGATTCCGAACCACTTGGAGAACATAATAGTAAAGCCACACGATTTATTCGCAGGTGACCAGGACTCGCCACGCACGTAGACTGACTCGAATAGTCTCAGCGCGTTATCATATCCCACCATGTTCCCCTGCCAACGCTGTGCACACTACCAAGTTTGCCGCAGATTGAAACACGCTCTCATGGATTCAACTTGGTAAGGCGCAAATTCCACCGACCTTGAAAGAAGACTAATCAATACCAATAATGTCCGAAAAATCAGGGTGGTCGTTGGTTCAGTTCAGTAGGCCATAAATATACTTTAAACAAATAATAAATTGTTACCCACCTTGTTATAGCCCGCCCTAATAAGCTGATGCGGTAGTTCTGGTGACTCAGCTGTTTTGAACATTTCTCTTGCAAACTGACCAGCTGTTGCAAATGTTCCAAATAATCTTTGTTTACCGCCTGAAATGGAAGTCGACATTAAAATGAAGCCAGTAAAACTTTTATTTTAAATTTATTTTATTTATTACTCTAGGCTTCTCTCTGGCAAAACGTTTCCCTCGCCAACAATCGTATTGCAACACTGTCTTAATGTTCTTGTACATGAAAAATTATTAGAGGAGTAATAACAACAGCATTTTGGTAATTAATAAATAAATAAAAACACATCCTTTTGCTTAGCCCTCTGCAGCCGTACCTCGAGGTTCCAAGTTAACATTGTAATTGTTAATTGTAAAAAATTAAAAAATGTAAACGAAGGATTTGAAAAAATGCAAAGGGCTGTTCTAAAATGGTTTTATTTACGCTGGGTTAATTGTAAGAGTGGACCGAAAAGTAAAAAATTCGCCCATACGGAAATTAAACACAATTTTCTTTCTTTCTTTATTTTACCCCTCAGCAATAACTTCAATGTGTACCTCGTGCTACGGCTGCTGCTGGAACGGTTGGGTGAGGACGACAAAAGACATGGGCTGAAAAGTCAATTAATTGGACACCGAAATTAATCGAAATTCGAGAATTTAGAAAAAACTTGACATGGCGGGATTCGAACCCATGATCTACGCCTATCTGGGGGCGTCGTCTTAAATGCTGGACCACAAGCCCGACAAGTATAGTGTCTGCTAAGGTGCCCATTCCACCGACCGGCTAGGGCTATTTACAAAAACGGTGACGTGGTAGCAGACATTCAAGACTTAGGTGGCTTTTCCACCGACCTACAATTGCAGAATGCAAATGACATTGACGGAAATTAGAATTTTTCTTTTTATAGAAATCTATTAAAATGTTTGTACTTAACATATCCCATATGACGCCATTTTTTAATTTTAGTTTGTTTGTTTGTGATTTTAGTGTATGATCATTGATCAATTGTAACTATGGCATAGAGGAAAATAAACATTTCCGTCAATTCTGCAATGCGAGGTCGGTGGAAACCCCGCCTAAGTCTTGAATGTCTGCTACCACGTCACTGTTTTTGTAAATAGCCCAAGCCGGTCGATGGAATGGGCGCCTAAATCCTCTATCTACATGCTCTTTGTCAAGATTGGACACCTCTTCAACAATATTTAAAATTCAACTGATTATTATGCTCAAGGCTATTTGACTGGAAACAGACTGAATTTGCAGAGGCTTTGTTTACTTAATATATTTATGAGCGGAATAAATAAACAAAGAGGAGTAATACTGAGAACTTTGCGAGCTACACACCGCTGCCTGTACTAGCCGATCCAGCCAAATAATATGGGGACATGTGGGAACACTTGTTAATTGGAAAATTATGGCGGTAAAACCTTACAGGTGTATACAAAATGAAATTTCACATGAAATATTGATTGTAGAGGCATAAATGAATGTTACAGAGTAGGTTAAGTGACGCTCTACATTTTGATGTGGCTTTCACTTACACCGATTGGTCACAGTTCGATTCGTAGTAAAATAACGTACACGGAAGATGTCAGGTCGGAGGAATTCCAAATCTGTGGCCATTTGGTGACAGTGATGGCCACATAATTCAAAATGTAGAGGAACATCCATTGAATAATTCCTCATTTGCGGCTTTCCTGTCAGTCAACTCCCCTTCTTCCTGAGGTTAAAAAGTCAGCCCCTAGGGTGCCTCAAGTTAACAGACTGAATCCCCCCGCCAGGCTGACAGGGTTGCTTAAAGCAGGCGTAGGAAAACAAACAAACAAACAAACAAACATTTATGGCTGTATAATCAATATTTTCCATGAAATTAGTTTTTATTTAAAAAAAAAAAAAAAACGGGATTGTGTCGTCATCAAGAATATTACGAAGATCCAAGCAGCGTTCTGAAAATCTGATGTATAAAAGAGCACTCCTCGGCAAAAAGCTCATAAAGCGACAGAAATTATAATTTTAAGACGTTCGAACACATTTTTGTCTTATTTTTTATAAAAGGTTAAATCGCGTACAAACAATTTAGAGAATGTATCCGATTAACCTCTTCAATCGCCTCACTTAGTCACCTAATGGGTACTTGAGTCGAGTTGCGACACGTCTCCGACCGCAAGGTGTGTAGATACACGCACAAGTACAAGCACACTACCACCTTGCCACCGAAGTTGCTAAATGCATGGCAGTGCAGTTATTCCTTAAGCGGGGTTTCCACCGACCTCGCATTGCAGAATACAAATGACATTGACGGAAATGTTTGTTTTACTCTATGCCATAGCTACAATTGATCAATGATCATAGAGTAAAATCACAAACAAACAAACTAAAATTAAAAAACGGCCTCATTGGATATGTTAAATACAAACATTTTAATAGATTTCTATAAAAAGAAAAAAATCAAATTTCCGTCAATGTCATTTGCATTCTGCAATGCGAGGTCGGTGGAAACCCCGCCTAAGTCTTGAATGTCTGTGACCACGTCACCGTATTTGTATTAGCACTAGCAGGTCGGTGGAAACCGCGCCTTACCTAGAATTTTCAAGGGATGATGGGATGGGAAGTAGAAGAGCTAAAAAGCCTCGATTCTTACCTCCAGCGCTTGGTATTCATTATTTAGCTCTTCCCAGTCCTTTTGGATCGATGTAGTGTCGAGGAGATCCATCCAGAATAGCTAGAAAAAAATATATATAGATTTTTTTAAATAGTTTTGTTGTTGTTGTTGCGTTGAACGCCTTTTTTCAGCATTTCTGCTTTAAGCAACCCTGTCAGCCTGGCGGGGGGAGTGAGTCTGTTTGTTTACTTGAGGCACCCTAAGGGCAGACTCTTTCACCTCGGGGGAAGGTGAGTTGACTGACAGGATGGACCTGGGGTTTCGTTTTCCCGCAGACAGAAATTTAGTACAAGCCACATTTTTTGTGTTCCTGGGACATCGAAACGTGCAAATCTCGAAATCGATCATTTCTACCATCATAAAGCTTCCTTTATGTTGCTTCTAACGCCTGCTTTCAGCATTTCTGCTTTAAGCAACCCTGTTAGCCTGGCGGGGGAGTGAGTTTGTTTGTCGACTTGAGGCACCCTAAAGGCAGACTCTTACACCTCGGGGGAAAGGGAGTTGACTGACAGGGTGGACCTCCTGATTATAGTGGATTCCGAACCACATGGGGAACATAAACAAGTCACACGATTAAATCGGAGGTGACCAGGACTCAGCACGCACGTAGACTGACTGGTATAGTCTCAGCGCGTAATCATGTCCCACCATGTTCCCCTGCCAACGCTGTCCACACTACCAAGTTTGCCGCAGTTTGAAACATGCTTTGCTTACGTAGCATGTCTTCTTAAGAGTGTACAGGACAGGCATTTCTTGTCTACGAAAGCAGGGTGGGGTAAGATGAATATTGACTCTGTGGGGTATAATGAATAATTGTTTTTTACTCTTTTTTTTTGCCAGTTCGATTGTTATGCTTGATTTTTATTATAAGTGTGTATGAAAGAAGAAACGATAGGCTCCTGGGGGTAGGAATGCAAAAAGACATTTTAGAGGCAAAACAAGGGACTTCTTCCGGATAGTCTCAGTTTCCAAGAGGTTCCGTATACCGCAGCCTACAAGCCCTTGATTTTTTTTTATATTTCGATTTGATAATAAAACTGTTTAATTGACAATAACGTTTTCTCAGTTTTAATCATAATAATCAATTCAGAATCAGTTATTCATCGTACCCCACCCCATGGGGTAAGATGAATAAGTATAGGGTTCTGCGGAAATCAATCTAAACCTTCTAAATTATACTTCCAGTTGCGCGAAATATGTTCATGAAGCTAGCCAAGACCCATGGGTACCTCGTTAAGTTGCCAAAATATCGAAAACCTAAGTTTAACTTCAAGTTTTAGGGGTCCCACCTTAAGCTATCCATCTTACCCCCGATCTCCCCTATTGTAAAATTTATGGAGAATGTCAGCACCAAAAGTGAAAATAACCTATATGATATTGTGTATGAAGTAGTCCTCTACAACATCCTTCTAACAAATCTTTACAACTTGCATAGTAAATTAATTAATATAAAATAGAAACTGATTTTTGCATGAGGCGCCCATTCCATTGACCGGCTAGGGCTGTTTCCAACAACGGTGACGTGGCAGCAGACATTCAAGACTTAGGTAGCGTTTCCACCGACCTCGCGTTGCAGAATGCAAATGACACTGACGGAAATTAGAATTTTTCTTTTTATAGAAATCTATTAAAATGTTTGTACTTAACATATCCCATGAAGCCATTTTTTAATTTTAGTTTGTTTGTTTGTGATTTTATTGTATGATCATTGATCAATTTTAACTATGGCATAGAGGAAAATATACATTTCCGTCAATTCTGCAATGCGAGGTCGCTGGAAACGCCACCTAAGTCTTGAGTGTCTGCTACCACGTCACCGTTTTGGAAATAGCCCTAGCCGGTCAATGGAATGGGCACCTAACAAATCTTTACAACTTGCATAGTAAATTAATTAATATAAAATAGAAACTGATTTTTGCATGATCCAGGGATTACCGCACTATCTAGTGTCTACGTTCCATGTTATCTTAAGAGTAATAATCAAAATAACGGATTCGAGTAACTATGTCGGTCAATAACTTTCCTGTGAAATGTGAAGGTAATATATCTGCCATCAGCTACGACAGGTCAACAATTGCACGTTGACCTCAACATTGTAGAAACACGCAAAATTCGAAACTACGCAACTACTAGTATATCCTCGTAAGTAAGGCGGGTATTTCCACTATATCATTTTTGAAGCATTTTCTTATTTTACTTTTTATTTTAAATGACGCTTGAAATTTTTGACCATAATCATCCTTTTTTCATGTACATTTTTTGGCATGCCAAATTTAAAATTAATTGTTTTTGTTGCAAATTTACCTATCGTAATTGTAATTTGTATGTAGTAATTATTTTAAGAGGGCTAGTTAAAATCAGTGCATTTTTGCAATATGACAATATTATAAAACACTCATGTACAAAAGTAGCTAAACATCCCTAAATAGAGAAATTCAACGTTTTCTCCAAGATGACGCCTTGTCACCATGTTAGTTTTTATTTGTTTTTCAATCGAAAACACGCGAAAAAAAATTTTCTGCGACAAATGGTCATTTTTAATAGCCAGCATTTAAAAATAAAGACGTCATGGACTCACGGAGCAAAACACAAAAATGGTTAAAATTATGCAAAAGTGATATAGTGGAATACCCGCCATTGAATAGGCCTAGGTATATCTCTACATCTATGATACATACTACATACTTGCTGTTTAGACTGATACGAGATGGATAAATTGCGCATAGAAAAAAAATGGTCACCCTCTATACGAAAGTTCTTTATTCCAAATTACTGACTGCATAGATCCTAGGCCAGGCCCGTATCCAGGATTTAATTTTTATTTTGGGGGGGGGGCAAGAACAATTTTTTGTATTATAAATGATAGGTACATCCGTAGTGATTTCAGTAGTTTTAGCTAAAACTCTTACATTATTTATTATTAAATTAAGGGGGGGGGCTGGCCTAGGCATAAGGTTATCTCTAGATTATTTCACCTATAGTAGGTCCAGGCGCGGATCTACGGGGGGGGGGCTATACCACCCCCCCCCCCCCCATTAGGGTCCTCAAAATGCGTAATTCCCACTATTTCAGTCCTATTTTCTATTTTTCACACATTTTCTCCTCGGGGAGACCCCCGGGCTCCCCTTGTGCTCGATTGTATTAATTACCTATAATATAGAACCCTCATTGCTCTGAAAATGGGTAAAACCCCAATATTTCAGCCCTATTTTAAAAAAAAATAGAAATTTAATCTTAGCCCCCCCTTGGTCTCATTCTAGATCCGCGCCTGAGTAGGTCTAGGTAGTTGAAAGTAATGACAGTACCTAGCCTACTCATACTCAACTAGCAAAAACAACCTAATACGGCACTGCTAAGTCATTGCCAGGAATTTTAAAAAGGCTGCGTCTAGGACATTGAGTAGCAACGAAAGAAAATGGTCAGTAACCCGGCTATATAAACGAGAGGGCTACCAAATAACATAAAATGTGGTAACTCAAGATAAATAGTTGCTATTGCTATTGTAATTTGTAATACGACGGCTGCAGGGCGCAGACGAGACGACTCTCGATCATTGCGACAAACAACATGTCCATGTAGCCAAGAGTTTTAATATTGCATTTTAGATTTTCAGAGGATCACAGAAACGGAATATTCGTTAACCAAACTGACAAGAGAACTCACACATAGGACTGGTGATAACGAAACACAAAGTTCAAAAGAAACACTGAGTCACTGAGCAGTCAACAGTTTTGTCAACGATTTGGTGAGGCAAGTAACCGCGGTAGGTAAGTACATTGCACAACATTCAACAGGCTGCATGGACGTACCTAGGGTTAGTGGTTACTACGCGGGCCACGCGGCGGACTACGACCTTGGGATGGGATTGTTGAGGAAGTTGCGCTCCCCCCTCGGACTGCAGTATACAGTCAAAATTTTCAACAATCAATCAATATTTGTCCATGACCCACCAAGGTGGGATAGACGGCGTCCAAAAAAACAAAATCGAAAACAAAAAGTTTCATGTGAAAGCATACGTTAGACAGGGGGAGGGGGCGCTAATGTTTATGCATGCCAGCTTAGTTCCCTGAACTCGTCCTAGCTATACAGTGGACATTCTCTCATTTTCCTTGTCACCGCGGCCTTGAATCCTGAAAAATCCTTATTAGTAAGGCTGATGGGCAGGGCAAGAACAAGAACTCAAGAAGCTTTGTGTTTCGACAAGCTAGGCCAATGGCATGTACCTAATGTTAGAACTTAATGAAAATGACGCAGGAAGAGCTTAACGTATTACAATTACAGTATTTACAGTGCCGGATGAACCCCTGTGGGCTGGGGGGGGGGGGGTGTGTGTGGCCCGTGGGTGCAAACTCTTTCTACCAACATTGCAACAAAAAAATTTAATTTCCCGCCAATGTAAAAACTTGTTTTCACATTTGTAGGGGTCGGAATTATAGGCATTTTTGTGGGGGCCGTGGGCCTGTGCCCCAAGTGCCCATGGGTTCAACAGGCACTTACGCAAAAATAAAGAGAAATTGTGATTTCATAACATGGTAGATTTTGTTTTAATAATTCTATACTCTTTTCATTAAGCTAAGAGTTCTAAAAAAATGTTGAAATGGATTCTATTTAAAAAAAAGAGAAAACTTTCAAATTTACACAAATATCCAAAAATTCACAGTTTATTTATAGAAAGACATAGATTTTCGAATTGGCCAATATAATATATACATTGATATACAATGTATATATATAGCCTATAGTTCAGTGAATATATGCTATACATGCCATTGCTTATTAGCGCAGCCATTAATATTCAGCTAAGGCGGCCATCTTGGAAATAATGCACGCGTATTGTCATGTCGTTATTAAGGCGCCCATTCCATTGACCGGCTAGGGCTATTTCCAAAAACAGTGACGTGGCAGCAGACATTCAAAACTTAGGTTGCGATTCCACCGATCTCGCATTGCAGAATGCAAATGACATTGACGGAAATGTTTATTTTCCTCTATGCCATAGTTAAAATTGATCAATGATCATACAGTAAAATCACAAACAAACTAAAATTAAAAAATGGCGTCATGGGATATGTTAAGTACAAACATTTTAATAGATTTCTATAAAAGAAAAATTCTAATTTCCGTCAATGTCATTTGCTTTCTGCAATGCGAGGTCGGTGGAAACGCCACCTAAGTCTTAAATGTCTGCTACCACGTCACCGTTTTTGTAAATAGCCCTAGCCGGTCAATGGAATGGGCACCTAAGAAAAGAATGACGCGTATTTTGAGGGTTTGTTGAAGGTTCAAAAATCGCTTTCTGTTATTTTTATTTCTTTATCTTTAACTTTTTTCTTTAGAAACTATAAATCTTTGGATATCAGTCTAAATTTGAAAGTTATCTCCGGAACACTTTTCTAAAAGGTGCCCATTCCATTGACCGGCTAGGGCTATTTCCAAAAACGGTGACGTGGTAGCAGACATTCAAGACTAAGGTGGCGTTTCCACCGACCTCGCATTGCAGAATTGACGGAAATGTTTATTTTCCTCTATGCCATAGTTAAAATTGATCAATGATCATACAGTAAAATCACAAACAAACTAAAATTAAAAAATGGCGTCATGGGATATGTTAAGTACAAACATTTTAATAGATTTCTATAAAAAGAAAAATTCTAATTTCCGTCAATGTCATTTGCATTCTGCAATGCGAGATCGGTGGAAATGCAACCTAAGTCTTGAATGTCTCCTACCACGTCACTGTTTTTGGAAATAGCCCTAGCCGGTCAATGGAATGGGCGCCAAAGTGAGAACTCTATTCTATGTTTCAGAATAAATACAATGGCTGCCAGAGTACTTCCAAATGCAAAAGGCGTGCCAATTCTTGGAACATTGCCGGCTCTTATAGCGGCAGGAGGAGCACAGAAACTGCACGAGTACGTCGACAGACGACACAAACAACTAGGTACTGTATTTATTGAGATCCTTTCAGCGCCTCTAAGAGTCCGCGGGCTTCGCGCCAAATAACGTTGAGGCCTGGCCGTGTCCAGGGGAAGCTCACAAGGTGAGGTGACCCCCCCCCCCCCAAACATTTAATGGGACTAACCAAACCGGAGATTTCATCACTGTCAGGGTACAGGGGGCTCTCTCCCTCGTGAGAAAAGTTGTGAAATAATTTTTAAGTTGTATGTATGTTACACAGAATTAATTACCCATTTCAGGTCCAATTTTCAAGGACAAAATAGGACCTGTACAAGCGATATTTATATCAAAAGCCGACTATATGAGACGCATTTTCGGAGCTGAAGGCCGCACCCCACGACATATAATCCCGGAGTCTTGGCTGTTGTTTAATGAAGTGTACGGCCAGAAGAGAGGATTACTATTTATGTAAGTACCGTACTAAACATATGAAAGGACCCAGATAAGATAGGCAAAAGTGTTATGGGTATATATTGACAGTTAATTGAACTATGTTTGTTCGTAGTATTAAAGTGGCTTTTCTAACGTTTTAATTACTTAAATTTAATGCTTGGTAGTAGGGGAGCCCAAGCGGAGATTTCAGGATTTACTCGAGCGCGTCAGATTAAGGTATGGTAAGTTATGTGAATTAAAGTTTATAAATATTTACTATTTAATATTAGTAGTATTATATAATTTTATATTTAATAATTCCTGAGCTTTTCAATTAAGTAAGTTCAGTGATTTAAAAAAAAATGTCAGATTAAGCAGATCCCTCCAGATGACATAAAATTGAACCATATACAATGTATGTATCAATATCTGACCCGCTCGAGTATGTCCACGCAACAATTTTTTTAATTTTTGAAAATCTATAGCCCCTTCCTCCAGCAGCCTGATCGAGGCGATTATAATACCGGTATTTATTTAATCCTGGTATTAAAAATGTAAACAAGATAATTTTATAATAGAAAGTGCTATTCTAAATTTGTTTGTTTACAGTTATAATCCTAGGGTATTTATTTATCCCCGGTCTTATAATCGCCTCGATCAGGGTGCAGCACCGATGAAGATGCACATTACGTAATTTTTTTTCTTTTTATCATTCAAGCTTTGGAACCCAATAGGTCTCTATGCTATGACGCTTGAGTAAATCTCCATTTAGCATCGCGGGCTCCCCGACTATGGTGGCTAACAAATTTTTATTTTTATTCATATTTTGACCGTTGCCAATTCAGCAGCTTGGTTTAATCGCAATCTATCGATTGCTTTGTAGCTGATCTTTCCATAGTCTTTTTCATTTGTCACTAACTGTCCTGTTCCAAAGTACACTATAGTGCCGATACCAATGACAACCATGTCCTTGAACAGCAGATGAGCCTAGTTAATAAAGCCAGACAATCCACATTCGCAAGTGTTGGCAATGTCTATAGAAAATGAGTCTCATGGATTATCGTTTTACGCAAATATCATTTTAATTTTAGGGATGGCGAAGAATGGATGAAATTTCGAAAATTAATGAATGGCGTATTTTTAAAACCAGATTCAAAAATTCTGGTCCCAGCTATTTCAGTAGTGGCTGACCAATTAATTGAAAGCTGGAAGTATGACATTGAAATTCGGGACTTGGAAAAATCACTATACAAGTGGTCCTTGGAGAGTAAGTTAGAATAAATAAAGCAATTATGTTACATCTATGACATTTATAGTAAAAGTGAATGCTCATCTTTTCAGACATTAAGATTAATATTAATTACATAATTCCCATTTTTTCAGCCATTCTAAGCATACTTCTTGGTGTTGATGCTTACGTCAACAACAGAAAAGGTCTAGAGACCTTGATCGCAAGCCTCAGTGGTGACATGCACAAAATTTTCATTGAAAGTGCAAACCTTTCATTACTGCCGGCCAAACTAGCCATGCAATGGAACCTTCCACAGTGGAGACGATTTGTAAAAACAGCACAAAATACTTTTGCAACAGGTTGGTTTTTAATATTATAAATTTTTTAAACTCAGTACGCTTTCAGATTCAACCGCTTCACCATTTGACTCCGACCGTGAAATCCTGTGTATTACACTTCCCTGAGCTCCCTTAGCGACTTCGGTGGCAAGGTGATAGCGTGCTTGTACTTTGAGCGAGCCTCGACACACTTTGCGGTTGGAGACGTGTCGTAACTCGACACAAGTACCTATTAGGTTACTTAGTGAGGTTAATCGGTTACATTCATTAAATTGTTTTTGCGCGATGAACCTTTTAAGAAAAAGAAAAAAAAGAGAAATTGCGTAACGCGACCGTTGGCTTTGTTAGTTTCGTGTTTCGTTTCCCAGCGACAGATATAAATTACTGTATATATTTCGCAGGAAATTATAGTTTTTTGGCAAAGTCTATACCAATCAAAGCAGCTCAACCAAATTACTATATCCACTAGGTTCCTAGACACATAACAGTTGGACATTTCTTTCGATGTTTGAGACACATTCGATAGGGCATAAGCTAGCTAAGACATTAGTGCCTAGAGGGCATTGTGGTATATTCAGCGGCAGACACAAGAGGGGGGTCGTAGGGGTCATGAACCCCTCCCCCGAAATTTGAATAGAAATTTTCAAAAAAATATTACACATAATATCGCATTAAAGTGGAGGCGGGAAAGTGAAGCTCGCTCCTTTCGTGTTTGGTGGAGATAGTAAGGTATTGGGAGAAAGACATTATTATTATTTTATAATCGGCACACATTCCCAACTACCTAGCGTAAATTCCCAATAGGGACCCGCGCTTTATAAAAATAAAAAAAATGACGGCCACTTGCCTAAGCCAATAGCAGGCCGAGGAACAGCACAAACTTAGTTACTCCTAAATCGTGACTACATCGTCCAACTCCCTTGTCAGGCATCGCAGGACCGATGATACCCCTAGACAAAGACATTATATCAGTCCACATAAAAAGAATGAAGCGACCGTTTCGGGCCTCGCGCTCGGTCTGACTTCATGCAGACATTAAGAAACCTGCTAGTTTTCAAAAAAATTTCCCGCGGAGGAAAACCCCGGTTTGCAGTTATATATAACTATTTGTCTATAAACCCCCCCCCCCCCCAACACCTAGTCTAAAAAGACATAGGCGAAACTAGAATTTACGAGGGTGTGCCGCAGTTTCATGAATCAGTCTTCGCTTGTGAAATACGTATGGCCTTCATCAACATGTCAGAAATCAACTAATTATATCTGTTGTGATATGTTATACACTAAGCCTAATTAATATCTGAAAATTAAAAAAAATATCAATGGAAAAAGCATTGGAAAACAATTTTGCTCAGGAACCGCGCAAGTGGTAGTGTGTTGTGACAGATTTCTAAAATTCACCCCATCCCCCCAACATAAGAATAGAAACAGTATCAATAAGCTAAGCAAACATCGACTTACACGAGTGTATTATTCAACTATATTGAACCGCACAAGTTATCACCACCACAGACAACTTATCACTGACACAATGTCACTATCATGGCTTATCTAGCAGCCTTCAAAACGCATGACCTCTTGATTGGACACAACGTCCAATGGTCTGCTTACTCAGCTACATGACGCATGGACGACAAAGGTGCAATTCGGTAGATAGAAAACTAGACGGTGAACACCGAGTTCAAGGGTATGATTCAAACAAAGAGACAATTTTTTTGCAGCTCCAATGGGTTACAGTGGCAAGGCCAAGTGTTTTTCTTCAACCACAATATCTATCTTTATAATGCATTCTTGTTCTGGCGGCACATGCTATCCGTGAATCGGACTTCCTCGTTTTCGTCTCTTCAGTAGTAAGTAGTTGCGTCACCTTCCTCTTTGGCGTTACAGCTCGGGGTGAGCTTCGAACCTTCACACCAGCTCTATCCAGACATCCCTGTCATTGGTCTTCCTCTGCCATGGCGCAACTTTCCACCTCGAATCTTCATCGGTTCCGTGGCCTTCCTTACCGCCTTCTGCTTTCCATTCTCCCTCTATATACGGAGTTTGCGCGCCCTTGTGATTGTGTCATCAACCATATTAATCTTAAAAGACCTCATGACTCACTGAATCGGCCTATGAATAACCGAGCTTACAAGGTACTCCCATGCTTCAAGATACCGGAGAGTCAAGTGAGAGAGCCTCTACTGAGAAAATACTGCTGTGGCGACTTCCCAAACAACAACCGGACACGATTTTCTGGCTCCACACATCAACAGCTTCGGCCTAAGGCGGCGTTTCCACCGACCTCGTTTTTTTTTTAGCGTGAGCGTGATATTGACGTGGTAGCAGACATTAAAGACAGTCTAAAAATGTCTGCTACCAGGTCAATGTCACGCTCACGCTCAAATGTGAGGTCAATGGAAACCCCGCCTATGCTCCTCAAGTGCATGTCCACTATATAACGAGCAGCAACAGTTGATTCCCCCCCCCCCCAACTCAGGCCCTGTCTGGCGCTTGAGGTGATTGACCCATCCGTTTTAACTAAATGTATTGAATTTTTCAGCTACACAACTCATGACCCAAATTGAGCCGACAGGCACAACTTCCAATGGTTTACTAGCTCAGTTACTCAAGTCAGGAATTCCGAAAGATGATTTACACCGTGTGACCACTGATCTCATCTTAGCAGCTGGAGACACTGTAAGGCATTTAAGTTTCAAATTTATTTAAATACATTACGAGACAATCTTTAGTTTTGCCCTGACTAACAAAAAGGGGGGGGGGGAATGTAACAGGGATGTGCAACTCAAGGGAGTGATAAATTTACTCACTGAAACAATGAGAGAGTTTCTCCAGCGACTTCGTGGAAGTGATATATGACAAATAAGAATAAAATTATAAATAACTTTGCACTTAATTCCACAAAATAAATTTGGTGTCACACCGAAACGGCTGTTATAATGATAAAAAATGAGTAATTTCATGGTAAATAATTTTCCTATGGTTAAATTTCCGAAATCTCGGGGGGGGGGTGTCCACCTGACATCACTGGAGGTGAGGTAAATTCTAGATAGGTCAGACCAACACATTAACACACAGCAATACTGGCAGGGCACGCAATGTGTTTGAGTGTGAATTTTCTATCATTTTTTTGTACAAAACCAAATACTTTTCTGGGAAAGCAACCTGTCCGGTTTTGTTACATAATTTAACACCTAAAACATACCGGAAAGCAGAAATCATCGATAGAAAGGTTTCGCAGAAAAATAATTTTTTTAGTCATTTTTCATGAAAATTTAGTTTTTTTTTTATTTATTTACCACCAGAAGCAAACTATCAAGGGGCAAGCGACCCCCCGCATTTTATTAACATTAATAACAACTACAATATATGTGAATATAAAAGAAATCGTTGGAGCCGTTTTTGGGAAATAATTTTTTTAGACGTTTTTTTTTGAGTTTTTTGAGAATAAAACCCCCCAAATAAAAAAAAAATGATCCCGAGGTATGATTTTTGTGACCCTACATGCTGAATTTCATCAAAATCGACCGAGTAGTTTGACCGGAAATCGATGCACAGACAGACATTTCGTAAAAACCACTTTTTTTGGTTCCTGGGACCATAAAACGTGTAAATCCGTTGAAATCTCGGAATCGAAAATTTTGACCGTCACAAAGCTTTCCTTATACTATGTATAAATTGGAAAGCAAAAAATTATTTTGTGGAATTAAGTGCAAAGTTATGTATAATTTTATTCTTATTTATTACCCACTGAAAGTTAAAAGTATATGCTGTATCTAATCGAGCGTATTTGTATAGGTAAAAGAGTAAAACAATTAAAAAGAGCATGGTGCAATGGCATATCAATGCCTCTCTGAATTAACATACCAGCATCCTTGACAGTGAAATTAACTGATTTCTGTCTTCGGTAAGTAAGCTCTGATACCCAATCGAATGATTTCTGATTTCGGTATGGAAACACAGATACCCTAATTGACAATTACAAAGCCTTGCTAAAGTTTTGCAATACGTACGTGTTGTTTTAGACTGCCTACACCACACAATGGCTACTGTATCTGCTTGGTAAACATCCCGAAATCCAACAAGGAATATACGAAGAAACGAGTGGGCTCTCGGAAGAAAAGGTGTTGGATAGTCAAATTATTAAGGGTTGCTTGAGGGAAACACTTCGCCTCTATCCAGTGGCTCCGTTTGTTACAAGGTATCTCCCACAAAGCCTTCAACTGGATGGTTACCAATTGGAAAAAGATGTAAGTTCAGTATAACACTAAAAATCGCTACATATACAGAATGTCGACCTATCGTTTTCAAAGCGTACCTGCACTAGATTTTATAACTGAGTTAAACAACATTTTAAGTTCGGTTGCAACCGGCACCTGCAGCCTGAACGAGGCAATTATAATATCAGTATTTATTTAATCCCTGGTAATAAAAATGTAAACAAGATAATTTTATAATGGAAAGTGCTATTCAAAATTTGTTTGTTTACAGTTATAATCCTAAGGTATTTATTTAACCCCGGTATTATAATTGCCTCGATCAGGCTGCTGCTACATTACTGGCGATATTAATCTGAATTTATTGTACTATTGTATGCTACTTTGTCACTATTGGCTGCAGCTCACTTCCACGTGCTAAGGCAGGGTTCCCACCGACCTGCTAATGCTAAATACAAATACGTTGACGTAGTAGCAGACATTCGAGACTTACGCGGGATTTCCACCGACCTCGCATTGCAGAATGCAAATGACATTGACGGAAATTTGAATTTTTCTTTTTATAGAAATCTATTAAAATCCCATGACGCCATTTTTTAATTTTAGTTTGTGATTTTACTCTATGATCATTGATCAATTTTAACTATGGCATAGAGTAAAACAAAAATTTCCGTCAAAGTCATTTGCATTCTGCAATGAGAGGTCGGTGGAAACCCCGCCTAAAAAAGCACACCTAGTGAGGGATCTCAATCATCTACGTTGCTTAACATATTATGTCTTGTACTATTTGGGAATTAAATGATTATTATTATTATTTGAATACCTCACCAAAATAATGCAGAAAAAAGAGCAGCTGCCGCCTTCGACACGCTCTAGAGATTTTTTTTCCTAACGCCTGCTTTCAGTATTTCTGCTTTAAGCAACCCTGTCAGCCTGGCGGGGGGAGTCAGTTTGTTTATTACCAGGAGGCACCCTAAGGGCAGACTCCTTCACCTCGGGGAGAAGGGAAGGGGAATTGACCGACAATGTTGCACCTCCTGATGATAGTGGATTCCGGACCACTCGGGGAACATAGTAAAATTACATGATTAATTCGAAGGTGACCAGGACTCGACACGCACTTCGACTGACAGGCATTGTCTCAGCGCGTTATCAAGTCCCACCATGTTCCCCTGCCAACGCTCTATACATAGAAGAAGCGATAAGCACCCGTATCGCAATAAAAAACATCACGATTGTTTAAGATTCTCTTTCTTGGCTACTGCTTAATTTGTGATGGAGGTCAGTGACTACTTTGTATGTAAAATTTTATAGTCATTTATAAATTTCAGGCATTAGTTATTATGTCGCTATATTCGAGCGGACGAGACGCAGCCAGCTTTCCTGAGCCTTCCCTTTTCAAACCTGAGCGGTGGATTCGCGAAGGGAGAAACTACAAGCAAGTCCTAAATCCATATGCGTCATTGCCCTTTGCAATGGGCGCTCGGTCTTGTATAGGAAAAAAGATAGCAGAGACGCAGATCAGCATTACGATAAAGAAGGTAACGTATCGTATAATAATTTATTAGCGATGCTTCAAGTTATTGTTATCACTAATAATATAGTGAGACAAGAGATATGGAGATAATACGCTGGGCATCAGGGTTGTAAAGTACTGTGTGAAGTGTAAAGTATTGAATGAATATGTGTGAACAGTCATGTTCTCTGATAAAGTTGGCTACGTAATGGACTTACGGTCACTATTCGGAACCACCTCCCTCCCTCGTTTTTTTTACAAAGTCAAATTCCTCAGTAAATATTTATTGTACAGCTGGGTAAAATATTTTTGGCACTAAAAGAAATATTTTTCGACATTTTGTTGCATGTTGAATTGGTGTACACAAAAATGGCGTCCGGACGCCTTACCAACCAGTTGCATTGAGTTGATAGGTGAAGACCGGCATGTACTCATTATAATTGTGCTACCTATGATCTAATGCTAATTATCTATTTTTGTTATAGATAATAAATAGAGCTATTGTGGAGATAAAAAATAAATCTGAACTGGATATCAAACTGCAACTTATCACTGCACCATCGACCCCTTTAATCATGTCTCTTAAAAAGAGGAAGCAAGAAGTTTAAATTGTCAGGTTGTTTAAAAGACAATCGTTTAAAAAAAAAAAAAAAAACTTGCGGAGGACGGGGTAGAGGACGTTGAGCAGTAGTTTCTGGATTAAACTTTCTGCGAAGTACTACTTCAATTCACAGCTACTACTACAATCCATACATATCCAGAGGAGACCATGCCTACTTCCGCGGATTACCTTAAGCCCTAAGGGATCGAAACGAATAAAACCACTTTACTTGATTCTATCTTGCATTACAATGTAATGAGAGGGAAATGTGAGGCATATAGCAGGAAATAAACCATTGCCTAGGGCGACTCAGACAGTCCGAATACAGATCTATTAATCAGGCGTTTAGCCAGATCTTCCCTAAAATGGTTAGCTTGTTTAGACTTTAGGTAATTGCCATGGACCCTATTGGCAGGTGGGATGTCCAATCATCATCCAAAATAATTGATGTTCTATATTATCTATAAACCAGGGCTCTGAATATCTTATTACATATTTAGATGTCTCTAACATGTAATGTTCTTATAATAAACTTAGAAAGTAGTAGTCTATTTTAATTTAGTTCCGGATTGATGTGAGGCGTATCGCTGACATATAGCCTAACCACCAGCAACTATTTAACACCCAATACATTTTGCTCCGTTGTCATTTGACCTAAATTTGTATACACATGACAATTAATACTCAAAATACAAAATAAACAGCAACATACGTGACACAAGTGGCAAACCGGTAAAAATCATCAACATTCGTTAATACAGAATAGTTCAAGAATAATTTCTGAACCACAAGTACGCGCCTTTTGACTCACCTTATAAATTGTAAAATTGGTAATAAATTAAAGATTTAAAATAAAATTATTTTCAATTATAAATTTCACACAAAACAAAGTACACAAAACATACGAGTCGGTCAGCGTAACACCTGTGTTTGCACCATTCGTTTGCACTGCGCATGCTCATGGACTCCGTCCACAACGAAACGTTATTTTGCTTAGGTTCCTCACCTTTCGGATTTTGTGTCTGCGCATGCGCGTAATATCCCAAGGCCAAACAAACATTTTGCATTGTCGACGTCGACTGCCCCTTAGGGGGGTATTCCATATACGTACAACGTCAACGAAAAATTGAAAAATGACGTTTTAGCAGACATTAAAGACATACTAAAAATTCTGCTACCACGTCAATTTACGTCATTTTTCAATTTTTCGTTGACGTTGTACGTATGTGGAATGGGCACCATAGCGTTGTTTATCGTCTATTATTTAAGAGTTTTAGTTTTTAATAAATTATTGAGAAGTATAGAGAATTAAATATTGTGAATTTGAGAAACGAGCTTAAGAAGGTGAATGCCAAATTAATGGTTGGAGAAGGCGAAATAATAGCAAGGTTATTTTAATACCACTCAAATAGTAACTTCGGCCATCATGCCTGTATTACGACAATTCTCCAGCAATGGAAATCCAAGGGCTTCCAAGGAAAATGAAAAATATACACGTTCATTCTTGCACGGTGGTGCCTTCAGTGACAGCTATTACTTATTAAAGTGTTGGGCTACCTTATGGTGAATGGAAAGAATGTCATCGCATCTAACGATGCCGAAACTTTGAAAAGCAACGTCAATGAAAGAATAATGGTCTTACGAGGTAAGTTAAGTTACCGGTCCCGCTACCTGGGGTGGATGCTCCGTAAAGTGCGACTAAGAATTGAAAGAAATTCGACACTGTTCACAAATTCATTTATTGAATGTTGCCTTTCAGGTTAACTTTAATTGAAAGCACCGTACAATATGATCAGTAAATCGAAACTGAATATATTTATCAAAAGTAAAAACGTTTTACATTTTTTGTATGGTTAGTTGTTTACATTATATAGGCCTATCCTGACGAAAATGAATAAGTAAACCAAAATTTTGTGAATTGTAGGTAGCCAGGTAGGCCTACACTTGTAAATAAAATCCTATGTGCTGTTGCCTGCAGTCTGAATTTTATCCAAATACTTATTAAATATTAGAAAAGCTATGTACAATATATAACCTATACTCTTAGGTATACAGTATCTATAAATTCATTTCAATTCTAGGCAAAATAGTCTGCAGAGAAGTTTTAAGCTGCCAATGTGAATGCGCAGTAGGAAGTTCTCCAGTAGCCCACTGCCAACATGTGACAGCGATTCTACTGGGTTTGTGCGACTTCGGTGGTAGCTTGCTTATTGACTTCGGTGGTAGTGCGCTTGTATAGTCCACGCAAAACGAGAAAAGTATGGACATGGAATGTTTTGATCCTGCGCAATACTGTAATACAATTCTGTGTAACCTTGTTGCATTGCATGCACGGAAAAACAAAAATTGTGCAAAGAATATTTTTACAGTGTTGCACAGGATCAAAACATTCCATGACCATACTTTCTCATTTTGCGTGGACTATACTTGTGCGAGCATCAACGTCGGACACGTGTTGAGTTACGTGTTACTATCAGTTGACTTAGTGAGGCCATTGAATAGGTTAATCGGATACATTCTTTAATGTTTGTAAGCGATTTAACCTTTTACAAAAGTGAGTAAGTGTGACGCTGTTATTAGCTTGTAACCTGTCATCATAACTATCACAAGCCAGATCCACGCATTTCACCACCCATTTTTCTTCGAGGTGAAAGCAGAAACCTTGGGATCCGAAATGAAAACAATGTCGGTAACGATGTTACTGAGCCCGGCTTCGCGTCTAGTTCCAAGACATAGTGAAAAAATTATACGGCGCTCACCCAAAGGAATCGCAAAATGGGATTAGGAACTAATCACGATAATGGCACCCGCCAGCATGCGTTCAGTTGATGGGGACCATGATTATTTCGTTTTTATGGAAGAGTGATATTAAAAAATCTCGTAGTAATACAATATTGCTTGCTTGCTTGTTACTTCATGACTATACACAAAAAAAAGACACAGATTAATAGTCAGCTTTATTGTTTCAATGTAAATTATAGCAGATGGAAAAGGACTAACTATACCATTGTGTAATTTTTTGATATATATGTATACAAGTGTTTCAGGAGATCGGCTGCCTACAAACTTCTTGGACATATTGCCCGTTCAATTTGAAACAAAAATATCCCGCACAATGCACAACTCGGAATGCACCGTTAGCGATCTTGGGGTGGATCAAACGGTAAAATATAATTGAAGACGTCAGGGGAAAAAAGGAAAGGTGCACTTTTGGTCGAAATTGAGATAATGGTGGCATTCTGTTCAGTTTTTAATGTAGTTTTAGATGACCTGACAAACCCGAAGAAAACCAAGTAAGGTTCTGCACAAATTGCGGGGGGGGGGGGGGGGGGGGGGGCAGAAAACATGGAAAGAAACGGCTACTTTCGACTTTAAATTCGATTTCAGAAAAATCAACTTCTTTTGATCACCTTACCGGTTTTTCCCCTGTCGTCTTTATTGCATTGAATGGATTTTTTTTATTAAAATACCAAAATGCGAAGAATAAGAATATAAAGTCTTGGTTTCATGCTAACTCTAAAACAGATTATATTATTAAGAGTGTACATCCCGTAGAAAATTGGCAGCTCGAAATTTAATACTTCTTTTTTTCTATTTAATTAACTAGCCAAGTCATTAAAAATTTGGCCCATTTAAGTTGTAGAAGACTACGTCATCCATCATACGGTATAACAGGCCCGTACCCAGGATTTTTTTTTTTTTTTTGGGGGGGGCAAGAACAATTTTTTTTTAAATACATGATGCATCCGTAGTAATTCACCTGTGAGGTTGTAAATATAATGACCATCCGAGCATTTTTGGGGGGGGGGGGGAGGGGGGTGGCCCCCTCGCCCCCACCCCTCTGGGGTACGAGCCTGCGGTATAATTGGGTATATTTAATTTTTGATACCATACCTTTTTCCTATAGATATAAATATTTATAAACAATATTATTTCATAATATATATAATACATAATATATATAATACATAATATATATAATATATATAATACAAGATACCCGGTGCCATGAAAAAAATACAAAAACAAAAATTTAAAATACCCTAGTATAAGATGCATGAAGTAGTCTTCTACAACTTAAATGAGCCAAATCTTAAATGACTTGCTTGGTTAATGAAATAAAACATGAAGTATTAAATTTTGGGTTGCCAATTTCGGTACAGACGCACTTTAAATTAATCCTAGAAGAAAAAGAAAAAAACGGGAGAGAAAGAGAGGAAAACAAGGATAAAGCATATGCAGAGGGGGGGGGGGGGGTCCATTGTTATCACTATTACCAAACCGGAGCAAGTTATCTAAGATATAATTATTTTTTAAATATTTTCTTAAAACTACTGAGTGAATTAGCTGCCCCAACCTCCATCTAATTATGTCTTGTTTTTTATGCATCCTTGGCACAGCTGGTCTATACCCCGATAAAACTACCTTGAGGCGTAGGACATACTGTATATATAATTATATATAGTATTATGGTGTTCTGTGTACGTAGCATATTTTTATTTATTTATAAGCCTATAAGTTGCAAAGTAGGCCTTCGGGTTATGTGTAGTTTTTATTATAGACTAATAAATAGTATGCAGGCCTATGTATTCTATGAAACTTATAAAAGCAATAAGGATTCCTTTTACTACCCGACCACGATAGGATGACTTTTGGAACACGTATAAAAGTCGAATTAACTCGGTGTCTCGCTTATCCCTATGCAAGTTTATAATAAGTAAAATGTTCCAAATGTTATCCTATCTTGGTCGGGTAGTAGAGGGCTACCGGTATTCATTTTGTTTTATTTGCCAATTACCAGAATGTAGGCCTATGTACTTAAAGAATTTGTACATATTATGTAGATAGGCTACCCTATTAAACCCATTCGCCGTTATCACACTGCCTAACTTGGGTCCTATTATATTATTTTATTTATACCCTATCACTGAATTTATTTAAATTTTTAGTAAAGGCTTACCGCTTAATCACAGCACGGTATCACGTCGGAAATTCCCGCCTTTTTGCTTGGGGACCGAAGTATACCAATGACAATTGCTATGGGCTAGGAATAGGCTAAAATGTGACAACTAATTCTGTAAATTTGAGCGATTAATGCCTAGCAAATAGCCTAATAGGGAGTTTTGGTCTAGGCCTGCCGGCTATTCCCAATTCATGATTGGCTTGATATGGATGCACATACCACACTATTATTAAATTGATGAACTAAATATTGTATCTTTAAATAAATTATCATAATAGCAGAGGCAGGCCCTGTACATACTGTAATTGCATACAATATAAAAATAATTTATTTACCGAATATAGGTTATTAGAATGGAATAGATCATACTAAACAACATTAATGTGAATCATTATTTATATGAATAGGTTCCATACTGCATACGATGTAGGTAACACAAGCATAAATAATAGTATTAAGGATAATTTTTCAGTATGCACATTCGTATTTGTAAAGAATAGAGCTGTGACAGTGAGCATTTCAACCATTATACACGCTAATCTATTCATAAGGAAGCGGTTGAGTTAATGTTCCATGAAGTCACTCGCAGGCTGCATGCTGCAGCCCAGCAGATTCCGAGTTGGCTAGAAGAACCCAGGGCAAATATCGGGTAATCACAACTAATGGAGATATTTGAGACTATCATCGCACTCCTGATGGCGGCATAATAGAAACACAGCTATTGCAATAGCAATAGTCCAGTATTCCCATATACGGTACCTGAATTTTAACAGTGATATTTTTTCAAAAAGGTCTGATTTAATTAGAAAGAACCAGTCCGAGTTTACTCGAACATGCTTTCCAATTTATAAATTAGTAGATAGGCATTATGTGTAATTTCATAGTAAATAATTTCATTGTAGTTAAATTCCGGATCCCTTCGGGGGGGGGGGTCCACCTCAATATATTAAAAACCCCTTAAAACTCAATTGCATATTCTGAAACTATACAGACCAATACATTGTAACAGTAGTAACAATATAAATATTTATTCTATGACAGGGCACGCAATGTATTGGAGCGTGAATTTTCCATAATTTATTTAAATTTTTTTTTAATGGACCCAAATATTTTTTTGGGAAATCAACCTGTCAGGTTTTGTTACTCTATTGAACACCTAAAACATACCTGAATGTAAAAATATGATATACGTTTTTTTGGAGTTTTTTGTGAATAAACCCCCCCCCCCCCCCCAAACTGACTTACCCCAAAATAAAAAATCCCTTTCGGCTATGGCCGATCAGGTGTAGGGAGATTCCGCAGACCCTGCTTTTCCTCTACGCTACCCAGAGGCGTACAGTTATAGAATGATGGCGGGGGCAAAACTAAGTAGACCTTATGACGTCATCAGGCAGGATTGAAGAAAAAATTCATTACACTTCATTATTCCCCCGATCACAACATCAACACACAAAACACTCTTTTGTTCCAAACTATGACGACTATGAACTTTTACTTATTAAATTATTTTTACTTTGACTGGACGTCATCTTGAAACCGTTAATTTGTCGTAAAAAGTGTAGATTACCATTATCGTAGATAATAATACGACCTTTCAGTCAGATTTTAATTCATTCCTCTGCGACCAATATTGACTGAGATATGAATTATCTAAGTTTTCAATCGACCGCCATCTTATAACTAAATAGCGGATCTAGCTGGTTAACGAACTCGATCAAGGCATTTGTATGATCAATTTTTGTGCCAAGTTTCATCCAAATCGGATAATATTTACGGAAGTTAAAGTGTTTCCTAAAATCGATATACATATATATATATACATACATATATAACATTTTGAACGGATGGTGGTTTTAGGCTCAGGGGGTCATGAAATGAAAAGTTGTGAAGAAATTTTCCGAAAGTCGAACATTGGTCGCCATCTCAATAGGTAGATGAATCTCCCTAAAAAACTTATCTCGAGGTATGATTTTTGTGAACCTACATGCCAAATTACATCAACATCGACTGAGTAGATTGTCCGCAAATCTACTCACAGACAGACATTTCGTATAAACCACTTTTTTAGGTTCCTGGGACCTCAAAACGTGTAAATCCGTTGAAATCTCGGAATCTAAAATTTCGACCATCACAAAGATTTCCTTATACTACGTATAAATAGGAAAGCAAAAATCTGAATAGATGGGTGATAGAGGCATCATTCCTTTATACAATTTCAGAAAAAAAAACTAAATTATGTGCCAAAATATCGCCTGGCTAATAAATAAATGAATACAGACTTTTTGTTCTATTACTAAGCCAACCTAGCGGAGTTATGGCTATAAAGCCCTTTCTTACACGCAACTAGGAAGGCCCGGGGCCGCCTGCTTTGTAACTAGTGTAGGACTCGAACCAACAACCTTTCGGGTGAAAGTCAGAGGCCGTTCCACTACTCTAGATATCCTGACTGATTGAATGATGCCTCTATTCACCCATCTACTTCGTTTTTATCTAATTAAATAAGAACTTTATGAAAAAATTATGCTGTTAAAACTCAAGGTGGTCCAACTTCAATGTACCGGGGTTGCAGTTTACTATAATTCGCAATTCATTCACAAATAATTCTAAACTAAGTTATGAAGTCAAAAATTGTGTTCCAAACAATTCCCTCTATACCTTTCCGTTGCCTGTTCTAAGGCGTGTATTTCACTGGTCAATATTCCGTCATTTGTGATTAATAAAAGTTGAGATTTTTGTTTTAATGAGACCATTACAATAGATAAGTTAAGTATTTTCATAATGGTCTCCTTAAAACAAAAATCTCAACTTCTTTTAAACACAAATGACGGGATATTAACCAGTGGAATACACGCCTTAGAACAGGCAACGGAAAGGTATAGAGGGAATTGTTTGAAACACAATTTTTGACTTCATAACTTTGTTTAGATTAAATAGGAGGTGAACATATCAAAAGTCCTACGAGTAGCCCTTGAGCCGGGGGCTATGATGGTACCGTTTTTTTGTTTTTCGCTTATATCTCGGAAACTACGCTCTAGCGATATTTTTGCTGTATACCAAATTGACGCTGATAACATTTGCTACACGTTATATGAAGTGAAGTTTTTCGATATCTTGCAGTTTTGAGATATCCGCTCGGTAAGTCAGTAACTTTCCTTCTAAAGTTAAAAAAATTCTAGTGTTGAGAGGCGTCAAACGTATTGGCAGAAATATACACCATTATGTACACATAGGTAGTGAGTATTGTTGGAATTAAAGATTAAGATCTATTCATTAAAGATTGAAATGAAATACAATGAAAATGAAATGAAATGTCGTCTTTATTTTCAGGCGAGCTTTAGCCCCGAAGAGCTACTCCTCCAGCTAACCTGCACATTTTTTTTTGTTTACGTTAAACTTTTGAACAAAGATAGTTTTCCTGTAAAAAAAGATAGCCTAAACAACATAAGAAAAGAAAAATTCATACACTCACTCATTTACTCACACACAACAATCCCCAGAAATTGATGGCAGGCTGCCTTAAATCTCCCCAAACTGCGCTCTGTCCTTGTTTCGTCAGTCAGGGAATTCCAAAGTTTAAAGGTATTCACACTTAGGCCGACTGTGGGTGCCTTTGCTTTACAAAATTAGTTTCTTCCGGACGTTATTGAATTCACCTCCAATAAAAATCGTGGCCACAATAAGCAATTAACATTACGTTGGGATATGGAAATAATTTCGGTAATTAGTTGGTAGACACAAAATAAGTGCATACATCCAATATGTGTCAAAGAGCAAAACAGGGCTGTCAGGAAGATGACAAAGTCGAATAAAAGCCATTGACAGCATTACCCGAACCCAGTAGAGTCGCATATATCACATGTTGGCAGGGTGCAACTTAAGAACTTCATACTGGGCGTTCACATTGGCAGCTTACAACTTCTCCGCAGTCTTCCAAGACCATATTTACCTAGAATTTAAATGAATTTGTAGTTACCGTATATCTAACAGTATGGGTTATATTCATATATATATATATGGCTACTCTAATATTGAAATTTAAACTTTGACTGAAATGCGGACTGCTGGCAACAGCGCATAGTATTTATTTGCAAATCAGTGTAGGCCTACCTACAATACAGAAAATTTTGGGTTCCTTGTAAATTTTTCTCAGGATATGGCGGGGATTCCACCAACGTCAATAGTGATATTAAATGTTTTTTGACGTGGTAGCAAAATTTTTTAGACAGTCTAAAACTGTGCTCATTTAATCATTTTATGTCTAATTTAAAAGTGGTATCAAAGACCGGAACTATAAATTAATTTCTCTAGTAGAAATACAAGATATCACAGTAAAGACTGAAAAGTCGTCGCTTGAAAACACCTCAAGACAACAACTACTATTGACGTAGGTGGAATCCCCGCCTAAACAATATTTCTTTGGATATAGGGTACAATACAACATAAAATGTAAAACTTTTTTACTTTTGATAAATATGTTCAGTATAGATTTACTGATCATATTGTACGGTGCTTTCAATTAAAGTAATCTGAAATGAAAGGCAACAATCAATACATGAATTTGTGAACAATGTCGAATTCCTTTCAATTCTTAGTTGGAATTTACGGAACATCCACCCCTGGTAGCGGGTCCGGTAACTTAACTTACCTCGTAAGACCATTATTCTTTCAATATAACTGCAAAGGCTTTCACGGCCGGAGTCGAATGAGGAACCAGTAGAATCCGGGCTGATGGGCCGTGGTCGAAGTGAAAGAGAACTTCCAAACGTTTCGTCAACATCTGCGGTCGACATCTTCAGTGGAACTGCGTAGACTTCTAAGATTGTATCTCGGAGGCTCAGCAGCGACTGTGAGCCTCTGTGAGCCAGTGAGTGTGACTGTGAGCCAGTCGCTGCTGAGCCTCCGAGATACAATCTTAGAAGTCTACGCAGTTCCACTGAAGATGTCGACCGCAGATGGTGACGAAACGTTTGGAAGTTCTCTTTCACTTCGACCACGGCCCATCAGCCCGGATTCTACTGGTTCCTCATTATTCTTTCATTTACGTTGCTTTTCACAAAGTTTCGGCATCGTTAGAAGTAGGTAGGCTAGTTTGAGTCGATGACATTCTTTCTATTCACCATAAGGTAGCCCAACACCTTAATAAGTAATAGCTGTCACTGAAGGCACCAACGTGCAAGAATGAATGTGTATATATTTCATTTTCCTTGGAAGCCCTTGAATTTCCATTGCTGGAAAATTGTCATACGGACAATGGCCGAAGTTACTATTTGAGTGGTATTAAAATAACCTTGCTATTATTTCGCCTTCTCCAACCGTTAATTTGGCATTCACCTTCTTAAGCTCGTTTCTCAAATTCACAACATTTAATTCTCTATACTTCTCCATAATTTTATTAAAAACTATAACACTTAAATAATAGATGATAATCAACGCTTGTATGGAGCAGACGACTATGTAAAATGCCCGAGCGATGGCGAGAAAGCCCGAAAGGTGAGGAGCCTAAGCAAAATAACGTTTCGTCAACCACAGAACATCGTATAATTATGTATTAGGGCTGCCACATTCCGTGGTTTAACTCAGAATTCCGTGGGAAATAATTATATTCCGAGAAATTTCCGGGATCAACAATTTTTGAGGTTTTTCTGTGGATTTTTGGGGAAATACCTATGCATACCAATTTTTGTATGCCAATTTATGGAATCATGTCAATTTGTGATGGTTGAATCTGTAGCTAATGGGTATTTTTTATCTGCTGCAATTTAAAGTTACAATTAAAATTTAAAATAACCAGATAAGGTTAGGAACCAGGGCCATGGACAGATGGGAGTTAAACAAATCATATCATATAAAGGGGACCAACATTTTAAAAAATTCCGGAGTAGGCTATTCCGTATTCCGTGAATTATTTAAAAATTGTTAGGAATACGGCTGAAGTCGTTTGGCTGCCCAGTCTGGTACTCATCGTAGCCTACCATCATTAGTATTTAGTGCATTAAGTTTTTTTTCTACTACTGCACCTAATAAGCTAAATGATGAAGCAGTGATTCAAATTATGTAAATAGGATTAAAGAAGCTTGTGTTTTGATATTACTAAATTACGGAAAAATTAAAATTCCACAATTAAAAATTAATTAGACTTATATTGTGTTTGCAATTGAAAACTTCACTGCACTTTACAGAATAGTCAACAGCACAGAACACCAAAATAGCATGTAGTACCGTAGGCCAAAAGTAAATTACAGTATTACAACCCTTCACATTGAACTGTAGCCTATACGCACCTACAGTGCCCACTGTTCTTAGGTACTCAAAAATTGTTGATCCCGGAATAGAATTATTTCCCACGGAATTCTGAGGTAAATCACGGAATGTGGCAGCCCTAATATATAATTATACGATGTTCTGTGGTTAGAGTCCATGAGCATGCGTAGTGAACGAATGGTGCAAACACAGGTGTTACGCTGACCGACTCGTCAAAACATTTGTTGAAAAGAGAAAAGACTGAGGACAGGGATCACAGAGACACAAAGTTCAAATGTTCAATTATTAAAATAATATAAAAATTAATTTAATTAATTATTGCATTTAGAAATCAATTTAATTGTTTTTTACATGCTTTTAAATTAATTTACTACTAACAATAATATAACTACTATAGTCAGCTTCATGATTTGTATGAATTTTAAATATAAATTTTGCCTATTTGCAGAAAAGAACGGTGTTATTATGTAATTAATAATTACTCCAACATTTAATTATGTACGTTTAACACGTCGTTGCCTATAATTGGGTTATTTTTACATTTAAATTAACCTTTGATGACTAGTATTATTTTTCGAAATTTTCCGGAGTCTTGGTCATAGACAAAAAACTAATAAAACTAATGGTCTAGATCTAGGATCGCGGCCGGCGGCCATTTTGTGACTTTGTGAGTTTGTGTCGTCTTTCGCTTCGATTTTTGATCCAAGACGACGCTTCTGTTTTGAAAGCAATTTTCACTCTTATTTAAAGAATAAACACCATTTAACATGTCTCAATACAACCGAAGATCCCGTAAGTACTTGTAACATTCAACCAGTATTTGAATTACAAAAATATAATAAATTTTATTCTTCCCATATAAATGGCCGGCTGTCGCATCGCTATTGAGGGAACTAGGAATGACGTTAGATTAGTAAATAATAAGAACAGGGACAAGTATCGTCCCGGAAAGCATTTTGAATTGAATAAATTTGTGTTAAAATTTTCCTTATTCATTAAAACAATAGTTCCTCTTGATAGTTCCGCCGGATCAAACGTACTAATGAATTTTTCTAGCATGTGTAAAATCAAGTTCGCATTCCGCGTAGGCTGCCGCACATTCTGAGGCTGTAGCATTGTCCTTCATTTGTACTTAATTCCTAGTAGTAGTATGGTTTGACACAGTCCCAGGCCACGGTGTGGGCCCATAGGACTCCAGTGGACCTCCTGATTATAGTGGATTCCGAACCACTTCGGAAACACAGTCAAGTCACACGATTAGGTGCCCATTCCATTGACCGGCTAGGGCTATTTCCAACAACGGTAACGTGGTAGCAGACATTCAAGGCTTAGGTGGCGTTTCCACCGACCTCGCATTGCAGAATTGACGGAAATGTTTATTTTCCTCTATGCCATAGTTAAAATTGATCAATGATCATACAGTAAAATCACAAACAAACAAACTAAAATTAAAAAATGGCTTCATGGGATATGTTAATTACAAACATTTTAATAGATTTCTATTAAAAAAAAAAAAAAAACATTTCCGTCAATGTCATTTGCAATCTGCAATGCGAGGTCGGTGGAAACGCACCTAAGTCTTGAATGTCTGCTACCAAGTCACCGTTGTTGGAAATAGCCCTAGCCGGTCAATGGAATGGGCGCCTAAGTTCGGAGGTGATCAGGACAAGTCCTACCATGTTTCCCTACCGGCACTGTGCAGACGACCAATTTATCTGCAGCTTTGAACCTGCTCTGGTCCGCTGGATTCAACTTGGTATGGCGGCCGGCTACTTAATTCCTAACTGATTGTCGGAAATATATCTTCAAGTCATAATAAAAATAATCAAATCACCCAATGTGCTAATTTTAAAAATAGTAATGGCTATTAACTCACTGTCTGAAGCCTTTAATATGAGTATGTTTTTTTTGCCAATAAGCTCTATTCCTGATTTCAAACCATCACTTTAAGTCTGTCAATGCGTGACAATACTTGGGGCAATTTCAAAATGGCTGCTTGTCAAATATGGTGTACCCCAAGGCTCAGTGCTGGGTCCTACACTGTTCTTAATCATGGTGAATGATTTAGGCCTCCAGACCCTGCTATTTGCTGATGACACAACCATACATTGCAGGGGCCCCTCCCCCACTGAAGCCCGATTGTTGGCAGAGGCCTTATTGGCCGAAGTCAAACAGTGGTTCGAAGACAACAAGCTACTGCTCAATGACGAAAAAACACAAAAAATGACTTGTTCCCTTCCAACAAGAACCCTGAACATCGAGCGTGATAATGTAAAACTGTTAGGCTTCACTGTGGATTCCATGCTGACTTGGTCCGCACACTGTGAACTGCTGTGTAGCAAATTATCAAAAGTAGTATTTCTACCAAGAAAGCTAAAAAATTTGGTTCCCCAGCAGTATTTGGTTGTGGTGTATCATGCTCTTTTCCACAGCCATATAAACTACGGTATACTCATCTGGGGCCACTCGCCAGGAGTGACTGATGTCCTTTTACTTCAAAAAAAGGCTGTCAGAATAGTGGCATCTGGTGGCCGGAGGGACCACTGCAAGCCTCTATTTACGTCTATGGGTATACAAACAGTGTACAGCCAGTATATTCTCTCTTGCTTACTGTACGTAAAAGCTAATGTAGAGCGTTTCGCAGAGAGAAGTACTGTTCACTCCCATAACACAAGGAATGCTCACCGGTTGGATTTGCCCAGATGCAGGCTAACTAAGTCCCTTGCATCGTTCCCAAACTCGGCTATCAAGTACTACAATGCGTTGCCCACCGATTTGGCGAATAAAGATTTTTCAGAATTTAAGGTCGCTGTAATAAGCAAGATGAAGAAATGTCCACTGTATGGCTTAGACGAGTTTAGGGAAATAAATTGGGATATAATATAATCACATACGGCCCCCTCCTTTCCATTTAACGTGTGCTGTTGCATAAAATTTGTTGTTGTTCTATATTCTTAACACTGGTAGATAGATTAGCTTTGGACGCCGTCAATCCCACCTTGGTGGGTCACTGACAAAGATTGATTGATTGATTGATTGATTGATTGTACTGTCACATAGCTGTTACTAATGCTCACTTTTGCTACCTCGTTGAGCACAAAGTGGGACAGAAGCGCCATAATTGATTGTTAATTTGGATTCCTCTTACATGCGTTGTCCATCAAAATCAGCAAAATTAAAATAACAGCATTAGCGACCAAAATGTGTGGTTGAACGAAAGTGTACAATTGCCAAGGCAATTTCCATTTTAAGTAAAGTATGTTATATTTGCATGCCTCGGCATGTTCGTTTCACTAAAGATAAAAATAGGCACCTCATCTAGAGGTAGCCTTTACCAAATAGTGATTACTGCACATGATATTTTGTTTCAAACAGTAACTGTATTAATATATTTGTAACATTATAGCTCGGGCTATAACTACAGTACCAAATCCGAATCAGTATGGACCATCTTACCAGGGAGGTTATCAGAATGCCCCTCAGAATCGTGCGCCACCAAAAGCAGAACCGCTCCAGCATAACTTTGTACCGCAGTCCCAAAACGTTGTAGTGGTAAGTATTCAATATCATTTTACGCAGTCTTGGTGTACTTCATAAGAGGGCATAGTGCTGAGTCTTTGGTTACCCCTGGTTTGACCTGTTGTGGCCCCTGCTGCCCTTTACAGGGCCCCTAACAAGCTCCAAAATACAAGTCAAGTATCCCATGCATAGTAATATATTCTTCCTAAATCCTATTCTGGCTATTCATAGTCAAGTTAGTGAACTATTGGCGTCGGTGGAATAAGCGCCTTAATATGCGCTCATTTGCTGTCCTCTTCTTGTTGGCTGCTGGAGCTCACGATTCTGCATGAGACATTTAGAAAATTAGTTAATGAATCATATACCAGAGATGTTTCATGAGCAGCTCATTTTTCCTAACAAAACGAAGCTATAAAAAATTACCTCAATTAATTCTACAAATATTTTTCTATACGATGTGGTTCATAAACTAGTTAACTACTAAGTGAATGAGGGTATAATTTTAATAAATTTCATAGTCACTGGAATTCGCAATAAAAAATATAAATATAGGTTCGAACCAGGGGTCACCCAAGTGTGCGTGTCCTCTTGTAGTGAAAAGTGTGGCCATGGTGGAAATGATTGTCTTATGTGCTTCTTTTACTCTTGCAACTTTATGAGGAAGCTGCCCGTAGATATTGGCCACCCCTGAATCAGCGATATCTGTTGGTTCAAATGTAAATGCCAATGTAAATTGATTGTCATTGATAAATTGTATTTTTGTTGTTGTTAATTCTAATTGAATTGAATGTACTAAAACCTTATAACTAACGTATTAATTAATTTAATAAAAAAATATAAACTAGCAGATTTTGGGATGATCCAGGTGCAGGTCAACTTCCCCTAATAAGATAGCTCTTGCCAACTATATGAGGGCGGTTCATTAAGTACCTGTGGCACATGGAATGACCGAGGTGGCGAGGTGTGCCAATGGGTTTGTTGTGTGCCGCCATCTTTTTAATGACCTCGTGGGGATTTCATTCTGCCCACCTTCTAACATGCCAAGCAATCCAGAGCCCTAACAAAGACATCTCATCACTTTACTGGCAGGCGCGGCACCTGCAGCCTGATCGAGGCGATTATAATACCGGTATTTATTAAATACCATACCACGTGATGGGATTAATTCAATTGTTTAAAATAAAAGACAAGCAAATGTCAGAATTTTTACATTGTGATGTTGGCTATGCTTAACAACTGAACTGACGCGACGCTGCCGTAGCAAATATAAACACACATCGCCCTAGAAATACACAAGTTGTAATATTTTGAACTAATATATTAAGGATTATAAATATTTTGTCTAAATCTAAGGCAGAAAAAAATGAGGAAACCCACCAAAAATATAGCTGAAGATAATTCAATTGTTTAAATTTGAATTTTCCGCCCTTATCACTGCGACGATTACGAACATCAAAAATTACAAAAATATGAAATCTGCTTGTCTTTTATTTTAAACAATTGAATTAATCCCATCACGTGGTATGGTATTTAATAAATACCGGTATTAAAATCGCCTCGATCAGGCTGCTGATGGCGGTAGGGGTTGGATAAAGTAAAGTAAGCAAGTATTCTGTTCCACTGTTAAGTTTGGCTTCAAAAAGTTTTTTTTTGCCCAGTCGGTAGTCAGATTTTTTTACATTATGGAAAAATACCCGTATCGGTCTACCATTCGCTTCTTGATTTTGGAAGGGATACTAGTGAAGAAATAAAAACAAGGTTGGATTGTGCTTATAATAAACTTGCCCTTTCTATGTCAACAGTTAGATTTTGGTTCAATGAATTTAAGCGTGGCCGAACATCCGTTTTGGATGAGGATCCTCACCCAAGAAAACGGTGACGAAATAAACAAATGATACTGATCGAAGGTTGTAATTACCAGAGATAGCTGAAACTACTCGGGTGTCAGCAGGAACGGAACGGTTTTCAATATTTGGCATGACTAACTAGCCATGAATAAGCTATCAGCCCGGTGGGTACCGCGTTGCTTCCGCCGGAAAGCAATCGACTAAAAATTTTAACTTGACAGCTGTGTTCGAACAGATTTAAGAGAGATGCCTTCTTCGTCGTGTAGTCACCGTTGATGAGTCTTAGATTCATTACAATCTAAACAATGGGTCGCACCAGGTGAATCTGCACCCAAGAAGGCGAAAACCGTCCCATCCGCCGGCAAAGTCATGGTGACGGTTTTTTGGATTGCTAAGGGCGTCATACTTATTGACGTTTTGGAAAAAAGAAAAACCATTACCGGGCTTTACTACAGTGACTTGATGCAGAGATTAGATAATGAACTGAAGGAAAAGCGTCGCCATCTTGCGAAGAAGATGGCGCTGTTTCACCATGATAACGCGCCTGCACATTGAATTACTGTCTCACACCCCTTATTCCCGTAGACCTGGCTACTTTCGTCTGCTCGTTGTTTCCGAGCCTGAAGAAATGGCTGACTGGACAGCGGTTTTGCTCTAACAACGCCGCAATAGCTGAGACGGAAGCATATTTTGCAAGGTTGGATGAATCCTATATGGGGGGGGGGGGGGGTGCAAAAATGGCAGATACACTGGGAGAAGTGTATATCGCTCCAAGGCGACTGCATTGAAAAATCAAAATGCATATAAAAAATATTTTGGAAAAAGTTTTCATGTTTTCATTCGAAACACAGGTAGTTAATGAACCGCCCTTGTATTGACACTACGATTTTGTTGAAATTGTGCTTAATAGACTTGGTATATTGAAGGTCGTGAATAACTCGGATCATTCTTAAACATAGCTCTTCCATGTTTTATTTTTTATTTTTCAATGGAACTCGGTTCAAGCAGTACCATTGGTACTGACGCAAAAGCATTGCAGTGTTCAGCAATTTTACATTTTATGATTCTTGAATTCGCCAATAAAATATTGTGAACAATGAACAATTATGACTGAGGCCCCTATGCGCAGTTGTTATTTTAATTAAAGTATTCCTTACAACTGTTTTGAACTTTTTTTTTTAATTCCTCCAATTCGACTTTTTTGGTTTAAAGTCGGATTTTCACAGGAAATGTGAATCGTATAGAGCCGTTAAAAATATCCAAATAGCCAATTAGAGAATTTCGATATGTGGCACGCGGCCTTAACTATCACCAGTTGGCCACAGCTCTTCACCCCTTCCTCGGGACTACCACACCAATCGTTTCATGTACATGTACAAGTTCAATAATTGTGGCCAATCCTTGTTAGAAAGTGGTACTTGTCATTCATCAAAATGCTCCGAAAATTACTCATGAGATATCTGAATTTTACACTTATAACGTTTTTCCCCCTCCACTTGTCCCATAAAGTCTCGATAAGGAATGCAATGAGTGAACGATCTCCTAGGCATAACATTCGACGTAAACTGACTATACTGATCTGACGAATTTGCCGTTTACTTTTTATATTTATTGTATATTGTAAAAGAACTTATTTATTTATTTATTATACCTCTGGATTGTATTTATTTCAAACATAGGAGGACAGAGGTAATGCGCCATACATTTGGAAGACATTATACAATGCAATACCTGATGATGGGGTAAGTCTCGTAAGTGGATACTGAACTGCGGAGAAGTGTTCGCGGGAAGCTTAATATCTTTATATTTTACTTCATCATTATTTCTAAATAATTATTTGAAGGACTTCTCATGGACGTAGACCTACTTGTGGACATACCCTTGCCCTGCCAACGGCCCCATCGTTTTTGCGGACATTAATCACACAGAAACAATACGTTTCACATCCTAGATGTCAACCCCCACCGACTATAAGTGGCAACAGGGGCGTAAAGTTGGAGGGGGGGGGGGGTACGGTCCATCTTGCCCCCCCCCCCCCCGCCTCGAGCATTGTAAGATGTGGTTCATGGAGACCCTTCACAGCAATATCAATATAAGCATTCCTTTGTTAGCTTTGTAAAATCTACAGCTAGACTTTACTACTATTAAAATGCGTAAAACCTTACTATTTTGCTCTTATATTTTCAATTCTTCCTTATCCTGCCTGATGACGTCATAAGGTCTACTTAGTTTTGCCCCCGCCATCATTCTAAAACGTAACCCCTCTGAGTGGCAATGATCAAGGTGAGATATGCTTATCATTGACATTCGAGCCGGTTAACTCTACCAAGTACGGGAACGAGTAGTTAGTCCGTCAAATGGGTCCGTGGTTAAATCAGATAAACATTGACATTAAAAAAAAATATAAGGGTCGAACCCTTCGCTGGTATGGTGGTAGTGTTCGCAATCGTGCCAGCTTCTTCACAACATGGGATCGGAGACCTGTCGTAACTCAACATAGGTGTTACCTACAGAGGCGACTAAAGGGGTTATTCGGATATTATGTATGTTTTTGCTTTGCGTTATTTACTCTAATTTATTATTATTTTTAAGCAACAATTTACGTTATTCCCTACCAGTTACCACTTTTCGCGTCTCCGCAGTTCAATGTCGCTCAGTACCTTGACTGATCTGTTTGCACCGGACATCGTTAATTTTAGAAGCATACAGGCTTGCTTGGCCCTTATAATTGACGCTCATACTAATAATACCAGAACACATCCCACTTAGACAATATCCAGTGAATCAGAGCTGCCAATCACACGAGTAAGATGGCATAATTTAATTGAAATGTGACTAAATAAATATTAAAATATTCACGATCTTCAATATATGACAATATGCCATAATTTTTCATGCTTAGGCGCTAATTCCACCGACTTCGTTTTTGATAGTTACCGTGATATTGACGTGGTAGCAGACATTTAAGACAATCTAAAAATGTCTGCAACTACGTCAATATCACGGTAACTATCAAAAACGGGGTCGGTGGAAGTTGCGCCTTATGATTATGAGAGTCTGTTGATTGCTGTGGTTATGTGAAAGTATGGATTTGCGTAAAGGCTTAGACGCTTCTGAAAAATTTTTGGGGTGCTAGCTAGTTGAGGCTAACAACTCAAAATAGCATTAGAGTAGTGGTGGAGGAAGGGCGGATTCTGCAATACTACCGATAAAGTATTAAATACAGTTCACCATATGAGGCTTCTTTCACGAATAAAGTTAATTATAAATTTTCGAATTGGCCTTATCATCTTTCCTATAACGTAACTTATCGAACAGCTATACCAGGAACAATGCCTGTAAAAAATTACTATGGGTAATCCCAGGCAGGATCTTTACAATGTGCACACGGTTCAGATTGTTGTGATTCCATGTCGCTGTATGCATGAAGTAATGCGTTTTTTACACGAGCTATGCCAATGGCTATATCCTGTTTTATTGTTAAGATTGCTCCCTGTTATTGTTCGTCCCATGTACATCGACTTCGATGGCGTGCTTGTACTTGTGTAAGTCTCTACAAGCCATGCGATCGGAGACGTGTTGTGTTTTAAGCTGGCTATAGGGGAAGTTTTATTTAATTTTTAAGTATTCTAACTAGTTCCTCTGAATTTATGCTATGTTTCATGTTCATAACTATTTTTTTTTTAAACTTTCGATACTCCTGGTTGGGCTGTTTGATAAGCTACATTACTGGGAAGATGATTAGGCCTATTCAACTATTTACAACGAACTTTATTGGGGAAAGAAGCCTCCATAATTTGTTAAACCGTATATACAAGTAGTACTTACTCAGACGTATTATAGATTCCACCCTTAAAAAAGTATGTCCTAGAATACCGCAGTAGCTTCCAAGACATTTCTTGACAAAAGTAGCGTGTAAATAGGAATAGATTCCGTATTCAGTAATTAATTGAACACGGTTTTATTTGGTTTTGACGTGTTCACATCTTTTTAACACAACTATTTATTATTTTACTGATTGAAGGAACCGTTCTTTAAACATTAAATTAACGATATCCTTTCAAACAGTCCAGCCATATTGCTGAAAATGCCTGCTGACCTACGGCCCGCATTCTAATTTGGTACCAATTTTCTGGTGTAGAAATGTTCATAGAATACAATTTTAATTGTTAAATATATTTTAGAACTTCAGATTATGCCTCTTCGATAAATGTATTTGAATATGTAGTAGTCATTGCAATTAATTATCTTCTCTTTCACTCTACATTGGGGGTATTCACATTCCTGGGTACTGTGTTATAGCAATAATAAGTCAGGGAAACCGTAATAAAAAAATTAAATTAATAAGCATGCGCACTTTTTTTATTAATTTAATTCTTTCTTTGGTTTCTACTTTTCCTACTGCAAAGTGCAGTCTGCAGTACAGTTATGTGAGTACCGTGCTTCAATTGCTTTGCCAGCAGGCTGATAATGGCGATTATAATACCGGGGCTATTATATTACCTTGGTATTAAAAATGTTAACAAGATAATTTTATAATGGAAAGTGCTATTCAACATTTGTTTGTTTACAGTTTTAAACACAGGAGTAAGTTAATACCAGTCGCCATCATCAGCCTGCAGGAGGGGTAAATCATGTTACGCTGGGCTTTCCACTTGTTTAAAGTTTTCTTCTAATAGTGCTAGCCTGCTAGTCATGGTGGAATGCGGCCATATAATGGCCTTCCTTTTTTATTTACGAACTTGGGTAAGGCAGTGGCGGCGCTACGGGGGTGCCTGGCCCCCCCCCCCCGAATTTACTCTGGGCCCCTCCCCCACTTATGAGATATTTTACATGTTATATCTAACAGAATTTTTGTAATTCAAAAACGTCAGAATTAAAACTGGTTGCATTTTACTTACTTTCATTATGCCTACTCCCAATGAAAAATGTTTTGTTTTTTCATAGCCCCCCCCCCCCCCGCCTTAAAATTTCTAGCGCCGCCACTGGGGTAAGGTCGTCAATAGCACCACACTTGTGCTATAGTTAGGCGGCAATTCCACCGGCGAATTTACTTAATTTGTGATTTGAGATTTTTGGTTTGTTTTGTCATTGAATATATAATGTTATATATTCAATGGTTTTGTTTTAAGGAGACTATTATGTAGATACTTAACTTATCTATTATAAATTAAGATATAATTTGGTAGCAGACCTCATTGATAAGTCTACCATATTATAACTTAATTTATAATAGATAAGTTAAGTATAAAAATTGATAAGACTAGACTAGCTCATTCGCTCAAATTAGCCCAGTCTTCTCGTCTATTTAAAAGCAAATGACGTCCGATCCAGTCTAATATATTTGTACTTTACATTGTTCTGCCAAATGTGTTGGTCAGTTTATTTGCTTACATCACAAAAACAAAACGGGGAGTCGTTTGATTCAATAAATTCCTGGGATATTTCAATCCTTTTGGTCATTTTAGGGCATTGATCTATATTTATAGGGTTTCAGGAGTGACCTAATGGAGTAGGGTTACCGTTCAAGGACCCGTCCGAATAAAGTCCGATTAACCTTCAGGTAAGCTAACTGGCAGATTCGCTATAATAGCCTCAGTCGTATGTAAACAATACACAATGCAACTGCAAAGGCTTTCACGGCCGGATTCAAATGAAGAATCAGTAGAATCCGGGCTGATGGGCCGTGGTCGAATTGAAAGTGAGCTTCCAAGTTGGCTTCGCCCTTTTATTTTATTATTATATATTTATTTATTTTAGCCCGCCTAAGACTAATAGTTGCAACTCTCCATTTTCATTATTTTTGAAAATGGAAATGTAATATATAGCGCAAAATAATAAGAAAAATAAAATATATTTTTTGATGCAATAAATAAATCAGGGTTTTACAGTTTTTGCAGACCATGTCACCGTCATATGATATCGCCGGTATAGACAAGATATCTGTTTATAGCTGCCCATAAAGAATTACATTACAATTACATCCACAGACAAAGCAAACAGCTGAAAATAAACAAACATTGCGACATTTTTTAATTTTTATATAATCACCCAAATTAAAAGTTAATGTATTTATGCAGATCAGCCCAACATCGTGTCCTAAGGTGCATATTCCACCGACGTCAATAGTTCACGTTTGACGTTGTAGCAGATCATTTTTACACTGTCTTTAATGTCTGCTACCACGTCAATAGTTAACTATTGACGTCGGTGGAATATGTGCCTTAATGATAGTAGACCGAGACTGAGTTGCTATGTGGCATATGGGTGAGAATAAGAGACCGCCTGTTGGCTTATTAGTAATGGAACAAAAAGTCATTATTTATTTACTGTGTCGAAACTGGCAAGTCAACCTATTTGAAGGTCAATCGGATTTTATTAGGACAGGCCATTTATTATCTATTCTAAATGCGTTTTCCTTTTTGGCACATTAGCGTTGAACTGCCGATGTGGCAAATATCCCACGGGGTTGCACTTACCTGTATGATCTTTTGTGGCATGTACGGGCGCTGAGAGAGCCGGAGGGGCAGCACAGGACAGCACTCCTGACAGTTCTCTCGGTTGTGCGTACCTTCGGAACATATTGTAGGACAATGTACACTGTCGGCAATTCGTGCGCTTAAGAGGATATGCTACTAAGGCGGGGTTTCCACCGACCTCTCATTGCAGAATGCAAAGGCATTGACGTGGTAGCAGACATTCAAGACTTAGGCGGTTATTCCATCGACCTCTCATTGCAGAATGCAAATGACATTGACGGAAATTTTTGTTTTACTCTATGCCATAGTTAAAATTGATCAGTGATCATAGAGTAAAATCACAAACAAACTAAAATTAAAAAATGGCGTCATGGGATATGTTAAGTACAAACATATAAATATTTTAAAAAATTTTATAAAAAGAAAAATTCAAATTTCCGTCAATGTCATTTGCATTCTGCAATGAGAGGTTGGTGGAATATCCGCCTAAGTCTTGAATGTCTGCTACCACGTCAATGTCTTTGCATTCTGCAATGAGAGGTCGGTGGAAACCCCGCCATAGAAAATGTGCCCCCCCCAAATTTGTTGTCTTTATTGACTTTTTATTATTTTATCTCATTAACAAAACAAGTCATTAAAGATTTGGCTGCTGGAAGTTGTAGAAGACTACTTCATGCATCATGTAACAGGAAATATTAAATTTTTGGTACCTTAGTTTTTTTCATAAATACCAGAACGGACTAAAATCACGCGTATTCTGGGATTTTTGGAAGAACTACAAAACTGAAAAGTAAAAATACCCAATTATATGATGCATGAAGTAGTCTTCTATAACTTAGATGCGCCAAAGTTTTAATAACTTGCTGAGTTAATTTAAAAAAAAAAAAAGTATTTAATTTTGGGGTGCCAATTTTCTACGTGACATATCCTCTTAACACAACCAGATAATGACTATAAAGCTACGAATTTGCGCTAGTGTATGCGGCCCGAATGGTTTGTCTTTTGTTTTGCCGCTTCCTTAAATTTATTTACACGGTCTCATGTCGGGAAGTTTTGGTTAAATTGGCCTAACTGTTGGTTTCATTGCTATAATTAAAAATTCTGCGACTAAATTGACTTCGGAATATGAGTTTTGATTAGCCACGTTGGTTGAGCGTGATGTGCTATTACTCGTATTTTAGCACACATGATAGTATTTGAGGGGAATATCGAAGGATTTATTATTTATTAATATGATAGGGTTTCCTTGTGAACTGAGAAAAGAAGTGCGGTAAACCGTGTCTATTTTCATATGTAGAGTAGTGATGCGGGCTTCCACCCGAAAGGTGGTTGGTCCCTCACTTGCTACATTTTCTGGCCACGCTTCGGTCGTTCCTTGATAAGTCTAAGCTAACACCGTTTAGTAATAGAGCAAAAAGTTATTATTTAGTTATTTTTTGTGATGGTATGTGTTTTTCAGAATTTGTTGGCCAGCGTCAGCTTAGTCTCATAATTTTTAGTTCCGTATAGCAATGAAACAAATATGCCTGATTTACCTAATGGTGTTCCGCTTGAATTTGATGGCGTCAGATCGTTAAATAGGGAAGTAAGGGAAGCAACTGACAAGTTTTGGGGGTGAGTAGTGGTTGTGTCTGCCGTTCAGTTGATATTCAATGTCACCAGTCACGGTTTGAAATAATTGGGGGTTGATTGGACCATGGGTGCCTTGGAATCAATACTTAAATGCTGTAAAAAATATATATTGGTGCTCTTCTAACGGAGTTATTTCTGTTATTTCGTTATTTCTGAGGTCACAGTGCCATGCTCGTTTCGTGTGAAGCTTGCCCCATTCCTCCAATCGTGCTATCTATCCCTTCATCAAGTAGAAATGATTTGGGCACATCTGCAGATGTATTTTTATTGGTGAGATTCAAATGGTCCTATGGGTATTATGGTTCTTCTTCTTCAAGTTACAGCCGGCTGGCTGGTTGGCAGCAACATGTGGCATCGATGTCTCCACTCCCTTCTATCCTGACACGCCCTCTTCAGCTCCTCGTATATATTGGCCCCTATATCCTCCATAACTTGCTGCAGATACTCTTTCTATGTTCTAATGTTTCTAATGTTCCCGTGTCGAAACAAATGTCCGATCCAGTGAGCTCTTCTTTTACATATCGTTGCAACCAGAGTTTTTCTTTCGTTTACTCAGGTTATTGGTTAGGCACCAACAACGTACGGGTTTTAAGGACATGTCTCCAGTTGCGAGTTGCCGACGTCTTTTTCATTGTAGCGAATGGGGAAGCAGAAGATTGCCTGTTGATTTCTGAAGCTGGCGCGAAGCCAACCGCACTCCCTGTTCGGTTTTCAGCCAGACACGCCAGCTCATAGAATCTTCTGAAGGCGACTGTAGTTTTGCACCAACCATTCAAGAAATCCTATGGCTACAATGGGAAAAACCGTCTAACTTGCGATTGTAGGCTCGTCCGCCGAATTTTCCCGTTCTCTCTGGCCCTTTGGCGCCATTTTTGAATGACCACGTGACTGGTGTGATTGAATGTGGACGCTGACGGCGGACGTAGTGCGATCTGCTTCTGAGTGCATTCCCATCCGAGGTGTTGTTGCATGGGCGCTTCATATGCTTCTTTCAGCCGCCGCCCCCACCTACGCCGACCATCGTCCACGAGCCTGTCAATGAGCCGAGCAAGGTGTCCGCCACGACCAAGGCTCTGGAAGCTATGGAAGAAGATGGCGAGGAGAAGCCTAGATGGAAGAAAGGAGGTAAGTGCCATTGTTCGAACCAGTAAATTTTTCATTGAAATAATTTAGTCTAAAGCCCTTACTCCACCGACGTCAATAGTCAAAATATTGCTGATATTGACGTGGTAACAAACATTTTTACACTGTCTTTAATGTCTGCAACCACGTCAAACACGTCAATAGTGAACTATTGACGTCGGTGGGATAAGCGCCTAAGTAGACTACTTGGCAATTTAGTGCTATAATAGAGGAATTTTATTTTCATTAAAATATGAATTTTTTTACCCATCAATTAAGTTTGTAATTTTGTCGATCTCGTTTTGATGACCATTTGGTTAATTTAAGTTTAATGATTTAAAAAAGGGGTCCCATGACTCTGAAACACAACGTGACGTTATCTGTTAGCCGCGGAGTAGCCGCCAGTCTCCTGACAATCCGGAGTGTGACGTCATTTTTATGTTCCCATGTCTGCCGGCTTTTTGACCCTTGTAATCCACAGCTAAAAACATTATTTATTTTTTAATATTTACAATTTGTTTTCATACAAGAACATATCGTATGATTATTGTAAACGTAGATGCTACTTTATCTAGCATATTTTATCTTTTTACAACTGCCAAGTAGCCTATTACCTATCTCAATTAAATTTTTCTTGGCAATTGATGTCTTGCTGATAAGGACGACAGTAACCGCCACAACTTGCAGTCTTAGAATTCACCCACCACAATCGGGCTGCAATTTGAATTCGCTATAGTTCTTAGTGGTCCCCCGTGACATAAACTTATTAACTTAGCTTACCTCGAGTATACTGAACATGGCTGTGTACCCATTGGGTGCTATTGTGCACAACCGACATCAGCGAATATTGAAAGCGGTTGCCATATGCTCTCACGTAAACGGGTATATTATGATTTTATTTTATTGTTGGATTAGTTCGTATCTCGAAGGCCGAGAAGAAGAAAAGGTTGAATAGAATGATCTCGAGGGTTGTGGCGCCTAAGTCGGCGCTGATGTTGCTGCACGAGTTCAAGCCTTCGGTGACTTACCGGTTCACTGAGTCCTCAACTGTACCCAACCCCAGCTACCTGGCTGAGGTTCTCGTCGACAACAACGTGCTCGCCATCGGGCAAGGTTCCAGTAAGGCTCAGGCCAAGAGTACCGCCGCCGAGAACGCGCTCAAGGCCATTGTCAGCCAGATGGTCAAAGATGGCCAGGCTGGCAGGAAGGTGAGATTTGTAGGCTTATTTTGTTAATATAAGCTTAGGCGTGGTTTCCACCGACCTCTCTTTGCAGAATGCACATACGTTGACGTGGTAGCAGATATCATTAATAAAGGCGGGGTTTCCACCGACCTTTCATTGCAGAATGCAAATGACATTGACGGAAATATTTGTTATACTCTATGCCATAAGAAGTTAAAATTGATCAATGATCATAGAGTAAAATCACAAACAAACAAACTAAAATTAAAAAATGGCGTCATGGTATATGTTAAGTACAAACATTTTAATAGATTTCTATAAAAAGAAAAACAAGCATTTCCGTCAATGTCATTTGCATTCTGCAATGAGAGGTCGGTGGAAACCCCACATTTATTAATGATATCTGCTACCACGTCAACGTATGTGCATTCTGCAATGAGAGGTCGGTGGAAACCCCGCCTCATTAGATAATGGGGAAAATGGACGGAAACGGGATTTAAACCACCTTGCCGGGGTTTGTTTGTTTTTCAGCATCGGTGCTATTTAGGAAGCCTAGCAGGAGGAGTGAGTCTGTTAAGTAACTTGAGGCACCCTAACGGTAGACTCCTTCAGCTCAGGAGTCAGGAGGCTCCCGTTGCTTAGGCGAGCTTTCCACCGACCTTTCATTGCAGCATGCAAATGACATTGACGTGGTAGCAGACATTCAAGACTTATTAATGATATCTGCTACCACGTCAATGTCATTTGCATTCTGCAATGAAAGGTCGGTGAAAACCCCGCCTTAGTGATTGATATGTGATCCTCCTCAACTAGTTCCTGTCTCACTTCTGATTATTCAGCACCTCCTCTGAAACTAGTCCAACATCTTCGTGTTCCTTCTATTTCTCCCTCCAACCATTTTCGTCATTTCCTCCCGCACCCGTTGTTATATATTCGAACCAATGAAGTCTCCTCGCTATCCTTTCCCCCAGTGGTTCTTCCACCCCGAACCCTCTTTTCATCACTTTATTTATAATCCTATCCTTAAGGTCTGACAGGATGTCCTGGTAAACTACATCTCAGCCGCTTGTAGTTTATTTTCTTCAATTTGATTTATTCGATTTTGGCAATGGGTTGGCATAAAATTCAATTAGACTGCACCAATTGAGGGTTAACTTTTGGAAATGTGTTCCAGTTTATTTTCGAACCAGCTGAAATACGCACCATTATCAAAATGACGTCACGTTTGCATAATTTCGGAGATGAATATTAATAGCCTGGCTAAGCAATGAGGTTCATTTGTGACGTCATTTTGTAGATGGCAGCACCAGTTGCAATGATATCAAAGCGTTGATTTTTCCATAAGCCTCAATAATATTTTAAAATTATTTTATTTATGTATTATTTTGAAGTGATATTTTTCTATAAATCATGGAAAATATATATATTAAATTGTATGCAGCGAAATACGGTCCAGGCATAGTAAAAATATTATAAAAAATATCAAAAGAATTAATTAGATGCTAAGAGCTTAGTTTTCACATGCGAACGGCGGCCATTTTGAATAATATGGATATCTTATTGTCGTCAGCGAACCTAGTGACCAAAACTGTCCCTACAGAACCTCAGTATGCACTCGCGACGTCAATTTGGCAATGGCGCGTGTTTCGACTGGTTAAAATATAGGTGGTATATTACTTTATAAATCTTTGGATGTTAGTGTCAATTTGAAAGTTCCCTCTTTTTTTAAAGTAGAATTCATTTTGTTTGTTTAAAACGTTATTTCAATGTAATTGGGCTTTACAGAGTTATATATAGGAGATTTGGGACATTCTCTTCCCTATAAGGATACATTTTTTATTTGCAAGGGCCACCTGCCACGTCTCCTATGCCCCGCCATTGAATAGACGTGGCAGATGACCCCCTGACATTTTAGGTGGGAGTGGCTCTCTTATGTAGAACTCGAGGTTTTACAACATTGAGTGTTGTTGTAGGTACCTGACGCTCAGAGCATCACCGCCATGGACACCTCAGGTGAGGGGGGCGAGGGCAGCAGTGAAGCAGGGGACCAGCTGCCGTGGACGGGTCTGGCGGCGTACGCCATGTACAGGATGTTCAACGAGTGGCAGCAGGAGGGCGTGCAGGTGCCTCTGCCCAGCAATGAGCAGAACCCGACGAGGAGGGCGACGGTGAGTCTATAGAAAATCCAACACGGATGGCCTCCACCATGCTGTGATTGGCCGATCCTCCAACTCATGGCTCTTGGAATAGATGTGCTGTTCAATTTAAATAATTTAACAAGTAACTACAACAGGGTTGCCACTCACGATAACCAAAATAGGTGCTAGGCCCTTAAGTTAAATTGGCTAGAGGGCGTAGTGGTTGGAACTTTCTTCGGTGCATAGTAAGAATTTTCCGGAGATTAGTTGGAAGATACAATACTTTTATGGAAGGGCTACTCATGGATAAATAAGGAAGTATGTAAATCGGTCTATAATAGGTTTGACACGCAACTTTTTGTGCTGGTGATTCAGGGGGCTTCTTCAAGTATTCACGTGAGGGGTCCCTCAACCAGTCAACCTACAATAATTAGGTCAACGCGCCGTTGAATTTGGTATTGTTGGTATAGTTTCCACTACATACTGGCTGTTGGCAACTAACAGTTGACCTACACTATTGGGTATACATCCTGGAACAAACACGTTTATGGCTTTTTCTACAAAAGTTGTTCACATATCAAATTGTACATGATATTGTAGTATCGTGGGTAGGTACCACACACTTTCACAAAAATACTTTGAAATTGGATCAGTGGTTTCATGAGGATGAGCTGAAGACGGAAATTAGGTTGGCCATAATGGTTGGAACGAAACTATCACAACTGTTGCTCACGAATTTTCGGCTTCTTAAATAATAATTTACCATGTAATTGTAAACATTTACGTTTTAAAACATGATGTAGAGCAAATCCCTGACCATGGACATAAGAGAAAGAATTCTGGCCCCTTCAAGTAAGGGATGAAGCCTATTGACATTGGGTGGCAGGTCCAGGTCATCAATTTCTAGAATTATCAAGCGAACTGTGTATACTGATACCCCCAAGCAAGTGCAGGCCGTCCTCGTAAAGCTGGCCGTTCACGAGGGCTCCAAACGGACTCGCGCCAAGCCAAATGGCGCGTCCTTTTCCATTTGGCTTCAGCGCCATTTAGAGGGGTCATTCACGACTACGCTGAACCAGTCGCTCCAAATATTTCAAAATCTACAGTGGAAAAGTACCTCTTCTATAATATGCATATGCTTATTTCTTGTAAAAATTTCCATGCTTCCAATCAATCAAACATTTTGCTGCGGATCCTCAGATCAAAGCTCATTATTATTTAGAACTTTAGGTTGAGAAATCTGAAACCTGAAAGCCTTCAGGTTTTTTTTTTTGTTTAAGAAAATTAGTGGGTTTATTTGCCGAAGTTAATTTTTTAACGTTTATTCCGGTTTTACTAACTCTAGTACACTTAACAAGTTTTTTTCTAAACATTATTTCATTTTTGTTCGTTAAAATTAAACTTATTTTTGTTTATCCTTTTGTGTCTAGTGGGTACCTGCGTTGACCCACTGAGTATATTGCGCTGATGCTTATCTGATGATCTGATAAGGTATTTTGCGAGGTCAGCTTGCCGTCCCTGACTACGTAGACTTCATAGCCTGGGGCGTATTTTTTCCCCAGTTATTCCTTCAATAGTAGTGTACTGTTGTAGGCCCGACACAGACGGACGATTCGTTCGCCTCTGAAATTTGTCATGGTAGCAAAACCAGTCTGCTACAACAGAATGTAGCTGCGATTAGTGAGCAACAAGCCAGCTCAAAACATACTGCCGCAGTAGACAGCGGTTTTGCACTATTTCCTATTTGCTCCCATGGCAAATTTCTTAGCTGATCACGGGCGACCGAATCGTCCGTGTATACCGGGCCGCATGATTGTTGATAGTTGGGGGCATTGGTGTGGCATTTTTAGCTTCCTGATAGCAAGAGCTCCACGACCGGTTTTCGTTCCCAGGGCAAGCCGAAACCAGCCGAGGAACTGCCTGCCGACGCAGCGACAATGCACCCGACAGTGCTTATTACACAAATGCGGCCGGACGCCATCTTTACGGAGGTGAACCGCGTCTCCGGGCCTGAGGGAGGTGTAACCGTGTCCGCCGAGGTTGAGGGACAACTCTTCAAAGCCACAGGTAAGTCTCTATTTCTATTACACCAACTTTCCTCGTGCTTTATTAAGGGGTTGGTACGGCATTATCTCTTCCACATCCCTCTATCTAGGGCGCCATGGTGTGAGAGTGTGAGTTGTTCCATATTTGCCTCGATCTTTCTGGGCAGCGTCATCTATCTTCGTTCTTCCTCTTCACCTGTTTCCTGGGACCATAATCTCATCAAACCTTTTCAGGAGATGAGGTTCGCGTCGCCTTCGGACATGGCCATGCCGTTTTTCCCTGAGCGTGAGATTGGATGATGTGACAGTTTTGAATGGATGATGTAGGCAGTTTTCAAAACTGAGCTCTGATCTGGTCGTAACATCCTCATCCGCCATTTGTAGGAGCTGCCCCTCTTTTTTTCCTTCACCGACCAGCACTTTGCGCTATGTATCATGCAGGGTTGCACCTTAAACATATTGAAGACTCTCAGGCCGGATGCACAAAGTCAGTTTTACTGCGACAGTACTGCTAAGAGATTCGTCATTGGAGCAGAAAGGTTGGTGCAAAACCACTGTCTACTTGAGCCGTCTTCTGCAGATTTTTCATTGCTGGCACAGTTTATTACTGAGACGACGGCGTCACAGCCTTCTATTATTGCAAAAGGTGGCGGAGTTGTCTGTTGAAGGTTTTAGTAATGTTTAATTTATCGGAAATCAAAGGGACACTTTTACACGTCGATCAGTGTTCACCAAGTCACGCACATGTTGCACATTGACGTTGGTAGTAGAGGTTGATGGCCGTCCAGCGTGGGGCTCGTCGTTGGCGTCTTCCCGACCTTCTGTGAAAGCCTTGTGCGGTTGTGCCACCGGAAAATTTGCCTACCCGAAAGGCAATCGTCGTCGAAACCCTTCTTCAACATTATAATGGTTTCCGCAGCATCCTTCTCCAGTTTTACACAAAACTTGATCGCCATCCGTTGCTCAAGCGAATGCTTTTTTTTCTTATTGCACCGGCTTACTGTACCGACTCACATGGAACAACTGATGTGACCACTACAACGATCAGTAGCCAGCTGACGCTTGTAGGAACTTGTTACCAGATCCCCCCACCAAAATCTGAGCCAGTAAAGCGCGCACTTGCGCGTACAGTCTCCGTAAAAAAAATTCACTGACATTAATTTCCGGACAAACCTTGTATATCAATATCTGACGCGCTCGATTATGTCCACGCAACAGTTTTTTTTTACATTTTTGAAAATCTATAGCCGCTTACTCCACCGCTGAAGAGGTATACATTATAGAACCTTTTTTTTTTCTTTTTATCATCTGAGGTTTGCAACCCAATAGGTCTCTATGACGCTCGAGTAAATCTACATTTAGCATCGCGGGCTCCCCTACTATAAAGGTTAGAATTAGATGCCCCCAAATCTTCAAGTTAAAAAATTCGGACTATAGTGTTACCTTTTCGTTTTTCTAGCTCGAAACCGAAAAGACGCGAGGAAGGAGGTTGCAAAGCTGGTTGCGAAGACGCTGTATGGAATTCAGTACCCTGCTTAAAATATAAATTACGAAGCGTTTTTTAAAATGAAGTTTCTCAAAACATAATGTCTCACCGTGTTGTAGATTGTATTGCAAAATGTATTTGCAGTGTTTAATACCCATAGAGTTATTGTTATTGGTATTTTATCTCATATAGGCCTAGTTAATTTTTTTTCATGCCAGCTACAATAAAATAATATATTGATGATTGTTTTTTTTTAAATATTGGTGTATACTGACTGATATGGTAACATGGGTTTATTATAGGCCTAATTGATTTTTTCATGCAAGCTATATTATATCTGTATTGATAATAGCCTATTAAAAATAGTGGTGTATATTGACTGATAAGGTAGCATGGGTTTATTTGTTTTAAGCGTTGGAATTCCCGCTTAAATTTTAATTAAATCTGTGAGTTGCGGCAGCCAAGTCTATAAAACATCACACTGGACTGACTGAAGGTAAATAGCCAGTCCAGTCATTCATTTTAGCGTGTCTGGAACAACTTTATTGCGTAGTTTTGGTAGTTGCGAAGCACCGAGTCTCCGCCCACGCAAAGGGTTTGTGTGGAGGGAATGTTTTAACTTTGTGCCACATTTAATTAGGGCTATTGTTACATTATAGAATTTGAAATTTTGAACGAGTAAAGCTGCATGTAATTTTAAATGCGGCGTCACATCGGACACATAAACAGCAATGTACCTCATAATTGTTGACATTCGAACAGCGTCTTAATCCTGACTTGGTTTTAATTTCAATTTTTCTTATGGATTCTTTCACTAATATGAGAAATGAATAAACATTGTAAATTTATTAATACGTTTTTTTTTTTTTATTTGCGTAACGATAGCTAAGAGACAATCGGACTACCCACTATTTTCTCACAAAATATCGATCGAGCCATATATGAGATTCCATAAAGTAGAAAAAAAGTTCCCTCTGCATTATAATGCATAGTATGTGACCGGTGCTTAAACCCTTTGGCCCCAGTTGAAGAGGCGTGAATAAAATCCAAGGTTAGGTCCACGACTTTTAAAACTGTGAAAGACGGGTATTCCACTGGTCAATTTTACTTCAAATTTGATCTTGTCATTGACGGAAACTCATCAATGTTGCATTATTTATTTTTACACCACATTCCATTTGTTTTCAACAATATTGATCATTTTTGTTTTCAATTTTTTCCAAATTTGTAAAGCTGGCCATTCACGAGAGCTCCAAACGGACTCACGCCAAGCCAAATGGCGCGTCCTGTTCCGTTTGGCTTGGCGCGAGTCCGTTTGGAGCCCTCGTGAATGGCCAGCTTTAGTTTACCCGCCGTCTTTCATTTAATTTTATAATCTACAAGAAATTTTATGATTTAAACTACGAAATATTCGTTCGTTCTCCAAGAAATTAATTTAAATTATTTATCATCTCTAGACGACGCCATTGTTTAATTTTAGTTTGTTATTGTTTGCAACGCGTGATTTTACTCTATGATCGTTGATCAATTTTAACCCGAGGAAATTAAAATGGAGAATGTCATAGAGTAAAACAAAAATCTCCAATCAAATTTGAAGTATAACTGACCAGTGGAATACCCGCCTAAGTGGTGGCTATATACTATCCATTAAAATGTAGAGGAGCCTTTCTTATACTTAGTAGAATCTCTCATTTATGGCTCTGATAGTTTTTATGAGACATTTGACTTTGCACAAGAATGGTTAAAAAATTGCTCATCTCTTCAGGTATTATATACATAATGTATTTATAATGGCAGTGCCGTAAAACCGACCGGCATAAATACTCTAAATAGTTTGGCACCTAAAAAGAAAAAAAAGCTTACGCTAACAAATAGGTGCCGCTGACGTAAGGGCAATCCGGTTATTTTATAGCGTGAAAATTGAGTGGTGACAAAAATGTTTATGTATTTAAAAATATTTTGATTCCTGAATATTTACATATTTATTATATAAAAAAAATTGTCACTGCCAATATAGTAGTTCAGTAGTTTTGAAATCTGTAATTCTAAACAGCATCGAGCTCATACTGATAAATATGGCGTAAAAATTTGTCATCAACGAGTTCAGTAATAATTTCTTCCACTAGATCGTCAACCAGATGATCGGCTACGCTGAAAAACAAGAAAATAAATCAATTTTTGTTACTTTGCTATTAGGGTTCTATATTAGACAGGTATTGTCATCCGCCATTTTGAATCCATTTTAAGTCTGGTGTATAAGCAATGCATTGGGTGTTAACCTATTTAATTTTAGAAATCTATCTTTGTTTATTTATTATTATTTTAAACAAACTATCTACCAATTAGGGAAATGCTTAATAAAAAAAATACTAAAACGTGTTTGCTTAGTAATAGAACAAAAAAAGTCAATATTTATTTCATTTTCCGTTTATTTTTTATTTTTTACTTTCTTACAATACAGTTGCTCGTTAGCTTCCGCCACTGTGGTGCTGAGTGTTGGCCAAGGTGCGTGTAAAATGGAAAATTTGAGCTTGGAGCATCGTTGGGTCATTAAATTTTGGACACTGGAGGGAAACGACCAAAAAGTGAGCGTATGCTGGCTGTGTACAGTGATTCTTCCCCTCCTTACATATTAAAAAACTCGTCCAAGCATTTTAAATCGGGCCAAAGTTGTATTGAGAACGAACGTTGTACCGGCGGCCACCCCGCAGATAGTCGCTAGGGTAGAGAAACCTATGCTGGAATACCACCGCTTAAAAATGATTCATATAGCTAAAACATTTGGCATATCAGAAACATTTGTCATGACTTAAGTTAATTTAGTGTATTTACAATACAATAGAGGCAGAGCTGAGAATAATTATTATATTAAATTTAAATGGTGCATATAACACTGACATTAAATTAACCTCTTCGTTAGGCGGGGTTTGCACCGACGTCAATAGTGATAGCAATGGTGATATTGACGTGGTAGCAGACATTTTTAGACTGTCTTTAAGGTCGGCTATCACGTCAATGTCACTATTGACGTCGGTGTAAACCTCGCCTTATAACCGAAATTAGAGGATATAGAAAAAACTGGACTTGGCGGGATTCGAGCTCACGTTACCACCTGACAAGAATGGTTTATCTAAATACTAATACTTTTATAATATGCTCGTATTGACATGATTCGTATTGTTGGGTTAGTATAGCACAGCTACACAACTATCTGTCTTTATTATAGAATTCGATTTTTACCAACCTGCCCACTATGTTGGCCTGTTGCTTCACCACTTTATCCATTGACTTCCGAGCTGGTGTCCACTTTGTGACCAGTTTTTTACAGACTCTTAGTTGCCGTAAGGGTTGTTTCGTTGCCTTCTGCCTTCTGTAGTGTATAGAACTTTGTCTTCCTTGCGGTCCTCGAACGACGTTGTCTTCTATCTCACTCTCTGACTCATCACCATTATCCAATTGTTCTTCTATTTCACTTTCAGACTCACTTGCATACTCTGTCACTTCTGAAGATGTCTTCCATTCTTTTGTCGTTTCCTTTGACTTGCCAGTAGCTGTTCGTACTAGCTCTTTAATATCCATGTCTTGGAATCTTGCACTGTTTTGAGGCCCTTCTGTTATCCTAAACGTTGACTCCTCGGGACGTTGTTGAATATTTGGCTGTTCTCTAAGAAATCCCTCTTCTGGGTGGTTAACATCTTCCCGGTGTCTTCTAGAAAATTCTTTTGGCTCACTAACTTTGAGCTCTACTTCCTGAGATTGTCTTGTACTTAATTGCTGCTTGGACCCGCAAACCTTCTCTGGAGACCTTACTCGTCCTCTCGCGGTCTGAGGTCTCCTTGCCGTCTTCACCCTTCCTTTATGACTTTCTTCGTCGGTTCCATGTCTTAAAGCCTCTGGCCGACTAGTTCTTCTTGACGTTCTTTTAGTAGTCACTTTATGCCTTCGTGAGGACGTGATTTGAATGTCTTCGGTGTCGTCGGTTTCTCTCTCTATCTCCCCTTTATCGTGTTGGCTGAGAACTGATGATCTCGCGGTCTCTGCATGAGTTTCATACAACTTTCCTTCATTCCTCTTGGATTCTGGAAACGAGTTTCTTGCTTCTGTAGACACTCTTTTTAAATGCTGTTCTTCTTTGTCAACTACCTCTTCATCCATGGACACTGATCTGATAGTAAGGAATTGCACATTGCTCGGCGTCTGTTGTATTTGGCTAGATTCCTTGGTGACCGGCATGTCCTTCAGTTTCGCCAGAGCTGTAGCTTCGTCGCCTAAATCGACAAGTTTCAATGCTTCAAGAAGGGTTTTTCGCAGTGTAATATTCGGTGCGGGCTTTTTTTCGCGCAGATCTTCCTGCGACCGAAAAGAATGTTAGACACAATTTGAAGAGCCAGGTAATATATTAATGTAGTTCAAATTCCAATTTACAACTGTCTAAATTAATATTCCTGATACTAACAATTGGAAAACAAATGGCTAGGATTTCCAGTATTGGGCCCCCTAAATTATGGCAATCTTATTATTGATGGAGTTTTTCTGGACGCAGGCATACTTGCAGTTCGACCTTGGTCTGCCAACGACCCCACTAATTTATTGGACATTGGTTTCTTTATGCCTACTTACAACTATGTTCTCAGACTTGGTTATGTCTGACTCACACCTGTAACAATATGTCAGGAATGATAAGCATGTCTGGGTTTGTCCATTTTCGATTTAGGCGGTGTGGATTGACATCTTTACCATTTTGCTTGCAACCGGCCCAAATTCATTCGGAAACAATAACACAATAACAATTGGCAAGGCAAGGTTCAATGGGCCACTAATAGTTTCTAATCGTGTGACTTCACTGTGTTTCCCAAGTTCCCACTATAAGGCGCCCATTCCATTGACCGGCTAGGGCTATTTCCTAAAACAGTGACGTGGTAGCAGACATTCAAGACTTAGGTTGCGTTTCCACCGATCTCGCATTGCAGATTGCAAATGACATTGACGGAAATTATAATTTTTCTTTTTATAGATATCTATTAAAATGTTTGTACTTAACATATCCCATGATGCCATTTTTTAATTTTAGTTTGTTTGTTTGTGATTTTACTGTATGATCATTGATCAATTTTAACTATGGCATAGAGGAAAATAAACATTTCCGTCAATTCTGCAATGCGAGTTCGGTGGAAACGCCACGTAAGTCTTGAATGTCTGCTACCACGTCACCGTTGTTGGAAATAGCCCTAGCCGGTCAATGGAATGGGCACCTAATCAAGAGGTCCACTGTCCTATGGGCTGGCATAGGACATTCAAGTCGGGGTCGCTCTATGGGCCCAAATGAGGCCTAAGTCGTTATTAACCCGACGAACACTACTACTACTACTAAAAATAGTACGCCTGCGTCCATAAAAACCCCTTCGAAATATTAATGACTGCTTACCTTCGTTTTTGCTTCATGTAAGGTATACCGTTCTATCTCTGTGTCAACATCTCCTTCTGCGCAAACCACTTCTCGACGACGAACAACCAACCTATTCTCTTGTATATTCCTTCCTACATTTTGCGTTGCCACCGTATCCGAAGCTGGCTCAAGCTTCTCTCTTTGCACCTTCCTTTTCTCCCTATCCTGTTTGAGTTTCTCAAGCGTCGCAGCTTTCAGCTTCCATGTTTCTAATTTCCCGCCATATACGGACACCAAATCACCCTCAACCGGTTTTGGCGTTTTTACTTTCTTCTCCTTAATGAATGTTATCTTTTTCTTCTTCTGAGTATTGATTACCATCTTGTCTAAAAGCTCATAGCACATTTCTGGCATAATCTCCTCGGTCCCATGACCTACACTTTCCATGACCGGTATCAGTAAGTTTCTACAAATATTGTGGATATCTATCAACGTGTGGAGCAATATCGATAGTTTTTCTGTGGCATGAAGTCTTCCAAGAGGTGTCACGTAGGCGGAATAGGCTGCAACTGCTTGTAATGCCATCTGGTAAACGTTTGTCAATATTTTCTTGAGGGTTTCGCTACTTTTTGGGTCCATTGCCTTTCCCGATGTTATTAATCTATTTAATTTACTTAAATTCAGTTGCAAAGGGTAAATATAGTTTCTGGAAAATCTTGCACTGAACTCAGCTGCAATTTTACTAATTTTTCTTAGCTCATTTGAGTCCATTTTACTTATAATGTCTTCACTCTAAAAAAAATAACTCTACTTCTTACAAAGAACTAACTATTTTTAATGAAGGGGCAGTAGAGTAACGAGGGGGCGGTCCGGCCTGGGCGCCACATACCCTAGGAGCGCCAAACCGGACAAAAATAGTCAACCTGCATATTATGTACAAAAATAAATTAACCTTTTTTTAAAAAACACAAAATATACTGTAATTATTGAGTTTTTGACTAAGTAAATTCACTTGGAGGGGACGTCGTTCTGTACATACTCAGGTGGAGTCACTCCTATATATCATATGGCGGGATTTCCACGTTGAGCGCACCGACCACTTTCGATCAATATTTCACCTGACCTTCGCAAGATATCGGCTTGATTCATTTTTTTTTTCTGGTGATAGGTACGGGTTTTACGTAGGGTGACCATCTGTACTGTTTTTGGCAGTACAGTACTATTTTTCGGTGTCTCTGTACTGATGCTATTTTGATTTGCCAAAAAACATCAAAATGTACTAATTTTCGGATTAAAAAAAGTCGTAGAATTTGTTTTGTGTTTGACGGGCCCAAGTGCTCCTGTTGATCGGGTGTTTTCAATTATCAATGGGTTCTGAGACTACAATAAGTCCAGACTAAATGTTGACACTCTGGAAAGCTGTATGATTGTTCGAGTAAACGTCGAAATGTCATGCCATGAGTTTTACGAGATGTTAAAAAGTAATAAAGATATATGTGCGCAAATATTTTGTCTGGAAAAAAAATATGCAGCTTAAAACTGTTCTTTAAATTAGACTAAGATATTACGTTTAATTACAATACATAATACATAATTTGATTGATGTATGATCAAGTAGTATCTATTATTTATGATTAGGAAAAAATTAATTCAAAAATAATTTTACACTGGACAGAATGAGTATTTGAAAAAGAAAGAATGGACTTCCGTATGATGTACTGTTTTTCAATTTCAAAATTATGGTCACCCTAGTTTTACGTGAAGTGTACGTTACATATATATATATACTGTATATATCAATAAGGGCCATTGAATTTCCCTTCAATTGAATATGAGCCTTTAGCTGAATACGCATGACATATTGAGTATTGGTGACTTTCACCCTAAAGGTTGTTGGTTCGAGTCCCACACTAGTAATAAAACAAAAGTCAATATTTATTTATATTGGATTAGCTCCGCATCTGAGTCGATACAGAATGACATCCCTAAGGCGGGGTTTCCACATACGTCAATGGTCAATGAGAAATATGGTTTTGACGTGGTAGCAGAATTTTTAGTATGTCTTTAATGTCTGCTAAAACGTCAATTTCACATTTCTCATTGACCATTGACGTATGTGGAAACCCCGCCTTACCACGCGTCAAAGTACATTTGCTTGTTCAAGAAATGCAAGCTGGAACCTGTCAGCTTCCTGATACTGATGATACATAATGACAAATAAAACATGTGATTGACATGGCAGCCCAAAAGTGTTAACCCGCTTACCTTATCATAGCGAGAATAAATTATTCTAAGATTGTCTATAATTTGTATGTGAGTCTCATAAACTTTAACCAATTCATAGTCTTGTAGAGGAAAGCAGTGGAGCTTCACGAACTCGGATGGTGATAAATCCCTGTCGAGATGCATGCTGGACGCCATCTTCTTAAGGTGCCGGACTATTTAACTGCTCTTCTCAAGACATTTTACCTGGACAGTTTAACTTAAATTCAACATGTGGGAAGTTAAGCTATAGTTTTTTAAAGGTTCTTTTGGGGGCATACGGAGAATGGATCCGAAAATGCACGACGCGCAAAGGCCATTTTGGTCGCGACGGCATCGCTGACTGTACCATACTATAACATACATAAATTACTGGCAACTAGTGGTAGTTATCGTCATTGTTCATTTACCCATATTGCAGATTGCTTTTAATACATCGCAGCGACAAAAATCGCTTAATGTGTTGCTGTGTTTTTAGCCTTTATTTTCCTGACGTAGGCCTAGGTTTACAAAACCGCCAACCAGTTCAGTACACACAAACGATTCAAACTCGCTGAGAAATTTGTCACTAGCAAATGGGTAGTTGGAAAACTAGATTCAACTTCAGATGATTTGGAAGACGCACGCAGTTGCACGGGTCCCCCCCCCCCCCCCAACATGCGTCAGCGTCAACAATTTTCGGAAGTGCGTTCAAAAATTGACTGTTTTTTGCACCAACTCATTTTTTTCGCATGACAAATCGCCCGTGTGTAGAGGACCTTATACTTCACTAGTAGGTACCTTACTATATTACCTAACTGCAAGTTTCTCGTAGTAAACTACCTACCTAGATTGGTAACATGTTTTAGAATTTTCCATTACCGCATGTATTTATAGATGCTGCATGGTATCTAGCTACCGGTTTCGTCATAGTTTTTATATGGATTCCCTAGGGAGTTTTTTATTTTATATCCTATATTTGTATACTGTATGAGATTAACCGCATAGGCTACTGTAGCCTATGCGGCATGCAAGCAAATCAATGAGTCCGCTCTGTAGGTAATGCCGGTGCTGTTGAGTTACACCAGGTCTCCTATCGCTTGCTGTATAGAGACGCGCAGACGTACGAGCAAGCTGCCAATGACGCCTTCGAAGACTTAAAGATACCTGCAGGTCTACGGTTAAAGGCTGGCAACTGCAAGAGCATATGCGCTTAATAATTCCAATAAGCCAGGCACTCCTTTTTATTATTCTAAAGACATTAAAATGTAACTTACTTACCTATTACTAATTCAGTGTTATAATATGAAATAAACAAAATTTAAAAAAAAAAACATTAAACCTAAACACTAAATTTGTATTGTAAATAAATATAACAGCTGCGTTGTGCAACGTTCCGGAACCTGACCTACGAGCAGGTGTTCGAATGGTTCCCCTCATTTGAAACTGGGGGTGTCACCATAACTGCTACATATGTATAGGCATAATGAATTAAAAAACAATTGAACAAATGTTCCTCTACATTTTTATATAGGTTTCAGCTAGTGGATGGTCTAGCACCGATGGCTGTTTAATAAGAGTGCTGTTCACAAATTCGGGTCGTCTAAGCCAGGGTGTATTTCATTGTTATTAAAGCAAATGTAAGCCAATTTTAAAAAAAATACTCTCAATTAAGTTTATAAATTAGCAGCAGCTGCCCTCTCCTGGCGACGCCCATGGCTAGATGGGATTTATTATTTAGCCTATAACTACTATGATAACTTAAGGCGCATATGCCGCAAACGTGGCCTCGCGCCCTTACTAAAAAAATATATAATAAGCATACCGGTAATAATTTTATAATAAATATTCTTCAACTAGATTTTTAAAATTTCAATTAAAATAATCAATTCCGTAATTCTTCTCTAGGTTGACTAGTTTTATATATACTGTATAGTTAGGTTAACAATAATAATGAAAATAAAATGATCTAAAATTAGCTAGCTTATTAAGCAGTGGTGTCAGCTAGACCACCACCTGACAAATAAATAACTGGAGCAATAATTTGCTCGTCAGTTTTGGTCATGGGCTGGTAGCTGGTTGCCAGTTGGTTGCGTATCTCCATCTGGCGCATTGCACGGACGTTCTTGACTCGGCGGATGGCTTTGGCTAGGGAGTTGGAGTAGTAGATACCCATAGCCTGTAAGAATAATAATATAAGAAATAGGTGTCAGACAGCCAGAGGTGCATGAGCTACTTAGGTAGTGGGCCTACTTATTGCTTTCCAATCTATTCGTTGGTATAGGGATAATAATAAATGTGTTTAAACTGGAACATACATTCATTAATTTGTCATAGTGCTATCCTGGCAGAGTTCCCCCGAGCTCAAGAAGATAAAAAAATACATAGCCTACCTGGTCTAATATTATTCTACCTGTATTACCTCAAAAATATATTGCTATTAAAATGAATCTCAAGTAAAACTCTTGTGATGCTCTAAATTTTTGATTTCGTGATTTACACGGATTTGCACGCTTCGAGGACCTAGCAACCAAAAAGTGATTTGAAGGAATGTCTTTCGGTGAATTGATTTAAGAGCAAAACACTCGATGGATTTGATGAAATTCAGCGTGTAGGTTCACAAATAGGCCTATCTTTTTTCTTCTAAAATACGGCTTCATTTTTTTTTAATTCACTTTGTAGGCCTACATGAATGAATGTATATAGAACAATTTAAATACAATAATTGTAAAGCCCCACATGAAGACCTATAAAAATTTACCCTACTCTAAAACTAAAGAAAAAAGAAAAAAACATCAATTAGACTTAATTTAACTTATTAAACTACACTTACAAATTAATAACAGATATCTCTCATAAACACATAACAGTCTAGTCCACTATTTCAAATAAGGATTCCACCTCTTCCCGTCAGCCATTCCCGGACAAATTTGGAAAATTTATTTATTGACAGCGACCCAGGACAAATATTAAGTAAGTTAAATAATTTTGGTGCTATATATTGGTAGGATTTGGTAAAATTTGCTATGTATGCCCTTGATACTACAAGGTGCTCAATTCTTCTAGTATTTGCTGGTCTGGGTCTCTGTACCATGTCCCCACTGATAGAGTAAAAAATTCGCAATGTCTTGTATAAGAACAAGTGCCGCAGCGGGAATAAACCGAGAGACGCAAAGAGAGGGAATGATGGCCAAGTTCTAGGTTTTTTGACTATAGTTCTAATAAGGTATTTTTGGGTAACTACAAGTGAATTTAAATTTGTAACAAAGGTCCCACCCTACACTTGGATACCATACGCTAACCGAGATTCACAAAGTGAGTGGTATATAGTTGGATTAAAATTTTTTGAGGGCAGACCGTGCGGAGGTAAAAAAGTTGTCTTAAAAAATTTTGACATTTTCCGTTTATCGATTTTAAGTGGCTGCTCCATTTCATATCACTGTCGAAGTGGACGCCAAGGTATTTAGTCGTTTGTGCTTTAGTGATAGCTGGGCATTGACAATTTGGATTTTGTAAGTCGCAATTATACGCATGGCATCTCACATTGTAGTCGTTATCAGGGGACGTTATACAGGATCTGTCTGATTGTCACGCACCATTAGCATTCTTTATTGATCCATTTCTTTCTGCATACCTGAATTATAGCAATGGTGAGCGCAGTCATGGTGAGAAGGACAGCATTGGTCCGGGCGATGATACTCAGCGAAGAGAGGCAGCCATCCATGTAAGGCTCGTTGCAGGTGGCTGCCGGCATGTCAATGTCGCCACAGCACGTGTCTGGCACGATAATATCTCCCTCGTCAATGAGGCCGACGTCGAGCAGGGAGAATACGCCCTCCCAGTCAGCAGGGCTGTTGGCACCGCAGCACTCAAGCTGGAAAAACATACAATAAAACGCACAACCCAATGAGGGTCTATTTGGAATGCTGTAGTCAGCAACATCGCACAAGTCGTGCTATGCTACTAAAATAATGCATAAATTAGCCCTATAGCTGTCTCGGCGCCACCTTCACTGTTTAAAAAAAAAAAGTACACATTGTAACTTACTCTGCTTTGGATGAAATCAATTGTGTCCTTCATTTCGTTGGTGGTTTCATTGCTGACATATTTATGCTGGATGGCGTCAATCATGTTCAGTTCGAGGTTTTTGGAAATGGTGCTCTGCATTGCGAACCCGGCAAAACCGGCTGACAGCTCAAAGATGAAGATGATGACCAGGCAGCACGTGTACTGAAAACACAAAATTTGTAACAATAATTTGCCAGCTTATATATTAAAATAGGCTTTTTATTGTACTGTATTAAAACCTTGTAAATATGAAACTTTACTTATAGGTACGGACATTGTCTTATGGCGGTTCCCCTCATATCATGGAAAGTCTACTAATTTACTGTAACCGACCTTATGCTTTAACTTTATCGGCTTCGATGGCAAGGTGGTAGCATGCTTGTACTTGTGCGAGTCCTACGCGCCATGCGATCGAAGACGTGTCGTAACTCAGCACAAGTATTAATTTACTCATTGAGGCGACTGAAGAGGTCAATGGGATACATTCATTAAGTTGTTTGAATGCGATTAACTTAAAAAAAAAAAAAAACTACGACTTTTGGTCTACTTAACTAGGCCTACTCGTATGTATATTTTACGAACTGTACCTGAACACTTGTCTTACTCATAAACATATATTATGTTGTTCTGTGGTCTTACTTAACAAGGACAATAGTCTGCTCATTTTTACATGTTCATTCATGCAAATGTGCATTTGCATCTTCTCCTCGAGTTGAGCAAGTCTCAAATCGCTGATAAGGTGTAACTGTGCAAGTGGGTTTCCCTCTGTAGATGGCAGTTCTTGCCGAAAGTGCTCAGGGTTTCTTAGGCAAAGTTAATTTTTAACGATTATTTGGGTTTTACTAATTCTAGTTATAACAAGTTTTGCTAAAACACAACGAGGGCTAACGATAGAGGCGAAGGTCGGCCAAGAACTCAGAATTGTAGCAGCCAGCAACTGCAGCCGAAGCACATAATTGCAAGGAGTGGAAGGTACCTAATCTGCTGTATCATCACTGACTGACTGAACCCTCGTAGGGATAAAAGCGAGGAAAGGGTAAGGCGCTTTGCTCTTCTAGGCTTCCGCGCTTTTGTTTTTGTATCACTTCCTTGGCCTTCCAGCCACTCCTTCGCGCACTGGGCGGCTGCTATCCATTCTCTTTAGGTGCACAAACCATCGCAGTCTTCTTCACTCTAAACTACCCACCCAATATTTCATTTATTTACCATATTAATGAGGCAGGTGCTCTCCCTAGCTGCTCCAACAGCGCCAAAGAGCGACACAGCGAAGATGATACATCCTACGGCAATGAGGAACGATGCCGGTGAGATGTAACCAGAGTCCAGCAGTAAGTCGAAGTTGCTGTACAGGCCTGTGACTGAGGAACCCACTGCGATCAGCAAGATTCCAGTTAACTGTAAGCAGTACGTTATGGCTGGTAATAAACAATGCTAGATGCCTCCCCTATACTTGAAAGGGTTCATCTCAGAGTCAATGTGAGGAACACAAGATTAAGAACTCTGTGGCGGTCCAAGGCACAGAATACTATAATATATATGGTCCAAGGCTCCACTGTCTAGAATTTTAAGAATTTTAATTTAATTAACGGATATGGTGATCTAGACACATTTTTCAGCCTACCTCATTTTAAAATGTGTTTACGGGGTTTTATGAAGCAGACGATTGCCTAAATTGTAAATTGTGATGTTGAAAATGTAAATGCCTTCGCTGTGGATCCGATTAATCTGTTGTTGGCAAATTAAACGCTATTTATTTATTGGTGAGGTAGCGTCCGAACAATCTATGCTCTTTTTAGGGTCATTTGCATGCATAACAGTTCAGTAACAGACTTTAAGACCAAATCCGACACCCCCAGTGACTCGTATTTTGTGCAAGTGCAAGTCAAATTTCACAAGAAGTAGGTATTCATTCGAGAGCTAAAAAAACATCATAACCATCAGAAGAAATATTTCTCTACATTTTGATACACGATATGGGTCTATCACTAATACCAATATTCAAAATTGATTTGTCCAAAAAACGATTGGTAATGAGCCCGGATATGGAAGGAATTTGAAAACTGTGGCCAGTCGGTGTTTGTGATGGCCCCGTATCAAAATGTAAAGAAATATTCCTTCTAAGGGCAATGATATTTTTTTTGCTCTAAAATGATTAATTCTTGTGAGATTCTACTTTTTACAAAAAATAAACCGAGTGCAGTGAGGGTGTCCGCAGTGCACTTATCAAAACAACAGGCCGTGAAACGAGGGACAGCATTAGAAAATTAAGTGATGAGAAGAGGTCTCGCGGTGGAAGAACCATTGGCTGTGATAATATCGAGAGTTATGGTTGTTTCATCCATTTCTCACAGCAGCAAATAGTACAAAAATTCAGTTAAAAGGACTCGTTCTTAAAAGAAAACGTTTTTCTCCTATCATCATTTTCCTTTTGTGAATTATAGGGGGTTTTAGCTCAGCATGGCAGAATTGTGGTAGGTTCTTGATGAAAGTTTTAATGGGACTCAGTCATATGGGGCCCATGGAAGAACTACCTTGTAAGATACCTAATTCCCTCCAAGTACAGTGGGCATGCAATGATTTAAACCTTACTTGGGATTGATGAATAAAATCGACTTTAGTAATGGTTAAAGCAAAGGTAAGGCAAATTGATAGATCAATGGCGATAAGATAGTAGCGGGGTTTGATAAGGAACCAAAGTAAAACCTTAATCACCGGATACATTCAAAGTCTACATAAAATAAAACAATGGAACCATCACATTTTCATAAGTTAGAGACGAAATTCTTCACTGTATAGGCCTAGCCTACAGTCTGTTTTGGGAAACGTCACTTTTTACAAACAAAAATATCCATAAGAGAAATCTGATGTCGTAATCATGAACAGCAAATTCGACGAGTGTACCGAAATGTCTTAATGTAAAGAAGCAGTGGTTAGGGGAAAACCGAATTGTAATAGAAAAAAAAATATATATAGTATAATCAGAAAATATAAGGAGTAGGCCAAATATTGGAAATGAGCAGGAGGAAACATGATTGGGATCCATCTTGGCTGAGCTTTGTTTTTTTCTGATTGTGTTGCAAATTTGAAGGACGGAAATTAATTTTTTTATGAGCTCTACCTTTATTTTTCTTTCGGTAAATGAAATAAATAACATGGAGTAAGAAGCCCGGAGAGATTGTGGGGGACCACCCCTTGGTGGGGACCCGAACGTGAGTTTTAAGACATTGCCCGAGGATGCAGCAGGATAATGTACGTGGCAGATTTTAAAGCCTGGGCATCTCTAGTTCAACGACGAGGGCTGGACGGACTGGGCGAGTGTTTTAAGAGGTATTACTGAACTACATGTCTTCTAAATAAGGTACAAGTTTCTTTTCTCAACGGCGCAGAATAAAGGACCCATACATTACCATCAATTTAAAACAGTGTTGTTACTTATTTTTTTAATTACAGAGCCACTACCTTTTCATCATTTTAGTATTAATTGTATAGATATCCAGGATGCGTCTTACAAATAAATATTCCTAATTACTGTTCGTTAAGCACAAAGATTTTATAACTTTCATTCTGGTGGCGCTTTATAAATAGTTTGCTTAACTTCGGTTATTCAGTATAAATTAAGTTGTGGCTCATTTCATTATCTTTTGTATTTCTAACCGTATTTAATGTTTAAAATTTGAGTTTCCGATTCACTATACTATACACTTACCTTTTCACACTACACACATATTCTGATCACCTGTTTTGTTTTGTATTTAAGAAATATATTTTCCATTTCCTTTGATTAAATAAGATGAGCCAGCTTTGTCAATACAACTCTGAGTGCGAGAAGAGTCTACGGTGAATCCTGGCTATTGGATAACAATTCTGCTATATAGTTTATGTTTAAGTAATGTTTAGCCATGCTGGCATTTATTAAGTCAGGGATGCTATTTGTTCCCCGTGGCTGATATAGCCTACAGGATTCACCGGAGATGCTGCTGCCAAAAGTCGTGTGAGGTTGGTCATCTTTTTTGAGCTAGTCGTGTTGGGCATTTAACACCAGATGGACTCTTCACGCGATCATGGTAAGGAAATAACCTACTTTTATTTAGAACAAACTCATAAATATTACAGAATACAGTAGAATCCGTTTATTGTGACACCGAAAGGAATAGACAAGCGTCGTAAAAAGTGTATATACGAAGCGTTAATTAAAGCCAAATTGTCTTGTGTAATTACGTCATAATAGGCGGTTGGTCAATATAAATATAATAAACGGATTCTACTGTAGCTCAAAACCTTTAAATCCATTTGATTGAAACTCACTTTGGTTGACATTAATCGATTTTAGCCTGTGCCCTTAAACGGCAAGGCGTGATCTCTTGAAGCGGTTCATTGAGGGCACCGTAGTGGCCTGTTAAATGTCCTGATGACGGCTAAAGCCTTAAAGAACTGCTCTAAGCGTGCCAACACTATACTATTTTTCTAAGATTATAACAAGTATTGGCATCACATACAGTATACATCCACGATATATTAATATATACAATATAAATAAATAAATAAATTGAGCAATAAACTTACCACAAGAATGCAGTTGAATGCAAGAATCAAATATTTAACGCACACCATGGTGGGCTCCAGGGCCCTGGTTGGTTGTTCCGTTGGCATAGTGAACTTTAACTTTTTGTGCTGTACAAGTGGAACAAAAACGACTGCTGGGTCCTGCGTGAGACAAAGCAATCTGATTTGCCAGTCTTATCAGCAGATAACAATCACTGACTCATAGTCGGCTATGCACTGAGACTGTAATAATTTGGAAAATAGTCGATAAGAAAATAGGCAAACAGATTGGCAAAACATGTGTTGCGAGTTACTATTAGCGCGATTGTGACAATCCAGCTTGCTTTATACATTGTTTTTTGCTGTAGTAGTATACAGTAAACGTGATTACGTTAATCCTAGGAAACGATTTAAATAACATTGAACCTAATTCTTTCAAAGCTTGGGGTTCAGGCATAGTTTCTGCCAAAGAAACAGAAATCAATATAGAGAGCACAAAAATATGTATCTTATTTTACGGTTGGCAAAGTTTCCTTGCAAATAGTAACCATCCTTTTGCCACGGACTAGATGTGCGAAAGAAACTAACAATATAAGCTACAAAAATATACAACAGAGAGTGATGGAATGACGACATCATGCCGAAACTTTTAATTAATCATAAGAATAAGATGGGTGATGGTAGCAGGACATTTCACCGAAAGAAGCAAATCATGTTCTTTGCCGTTACCTACCTAACTGCGCGACACTTCAGACTAGGCTTAAAAAACGCCCACACTAGCACAGAAAATCGCCCAGTAGACATCGTTTGGCACCAAAAGAAATGATTATACGAGAAAGAGCTTATTGTTTTTCAAAAACAGTTTTCAGGAGAAGATTTGACCACTACTCTGCGCAATTCCGGCATATCTCAAAAAGCGTAAGATAATTCTCACATACTCCCAAAGAGACCAGCCGTGCCTGTCTTCTTAGGTTTCCTGTTACTGCGTTCAATAACGGAATAAAGTATGAAATAACTTCCCAACACTACTGTTTCCATGAAAAAAAAACTTGTATCCAAATTCATTCACAAGATTCATTACGCCAAATAGGAAAACAAACATGGATTTTGTACCACCAGGCGAGGTAGAATAAAATGTATTGCAAAAAGAACATGAGAGGGATAATCAGTTCCCCAAAAAACTCTAGGACAGGTTGACACACATAAAATCTATAGATTTTACCTCTAAAAGTACTGGCACTATAATATAAAATATATGAGGAATACAAATTATAGTACAAAAAATGATATTCGTAGCTTCATATAAACTAATTGTTACGACTCCCTTTTACAATAATGATCTCTATAACTAAGGATTACATTTTACTTTAGCAATGAACTCTTCTCAAGAGCTTTAAGGAACCATGTATATAAACAACACCCTCCACCAGACATTTCCTTCCATTAAAAGTTGCAATATAGAGGCATAACATTAAGTGTGTACAGCCCGTAGGAAATTGGCAGCCCGAAATTTAATGCTTTTTATTTAATTAACTGAGCAAGTTATTAAAGATTTGGCTCATTTAAGTTGTAGAAGACTACTTCATGCATCATATAATAAGGTATTTTTAATTTTCGAAATTGTAGTTTTTTCATAAACACTATAATAATTTATAAATAATAACTTTTCACGTTAAATCATGTTTATGAAAAAACAATTAATTTAAAAATTCCTTATTATATGATGCATGAAGTAGTCTTTTACAACTTAAATGAGCCAAATCTTTAATAACTTGCTTAATTTAATAAAAAATAAAAAGTAGTAAATTTCGGGCTGCTAATTTCCTACGGGCTGTACAGTCTTAAGCTAATTAGTAACAGACAGGTGCCATTTCTACCAGTATAGGTTTAGAGAAATTTATATTTTCTTGCACATTCTACGCCACATTCACAACCAGTCCAGTCCAAGCCAAATAATAATGGAATATGAAATTGTAATGGTTGAAGGCCTTTTATGGACCCAGGCCTACTTATTGGGCCATAGGTCCCTTGTCCAATGCCAAGGACCGACCTCATGGATTTCGGACATTATTTGTATTGTTTCCGTATGAATTTTTGGCCACTGGCAAACTGGTACTTCTTGATATCAACCTACACCGGCTTCATGCGATAATGGACAAGCTTTAAATTGACGCAATGAAACAGGCGAAAGCATGACTTAACCAAGTACAGATACGAGTCAATGGAATATGTAAAACTTACTTTATTTATAGCAATTACGACGTACAGTATAGAGACAGAGTTCACGAAAAACAGACAGTACACTAAAATACAAGCGGCTGAGATGAAGTTCAAAAGAACAGCCCGTGAGAAGACAAGAAGGGATAGGATTAGAAATGTTGTGATGAAAAATGAGTTCGGGGTGGAGAAAATTGACGAGGAGACTGCAATTCGAACATGTAAAGCGAATGGCTAACAGCAGGTGCGCAAGGATATAGAGGGAACACTAAGAAGGGGAAGACCCAGAAAAAGATGAGAAAGGAGTTCGGGGTGGAGAAGAGAAGATAGCTAGGAGACTGCAATGGTGCGGACATGTAAAGGGAATGGATAACAGCAGGTGCGCAAGGAAATAGAGGGAACACTATGAAAGGGAGGACCCCAAAAAAGATACATTCTCCGCCGGTATTTAACAATGGATATGATTAAAAAAAGAAGTGATGAGAAAAGAGTTCGGGGTGGAGAAGATAGCAAGGGGACTGCAATTGTGCAGGACATCTGAAGCTGCAGCCCGATCATGGCGATTTGGGATTATTATAATACCGGTGTTTATTTTTAATACCTCAGTAGTAAGGTGTCACGTGACGGTGTTAAAATATGCGTGGGAAATTCAAATTAATAAATGATTAGAATACAAGAGAATGGTTCCATTGTTTAATAATTGAAGGAAATACTAATAAACAATAAAATGTACAGGTAGAATTTTGAAATATAATAAGAGATTTAATTAATGTGTCTACATCCAAGGGAGATAAAATGGAAAATTCACAAAAAATATTAATTTATCAATTTGAATTTCCCGCGTATTTTGCACTCATTTGTTTAAAACAATTGAATAAACCCCGGTATTATAATAATCCCAAATGCCATGATCGGGCTGCATGTGCGCGAGGAAATGGCTAGAGGGAACACGAAAAAGGTGAAGAGATACAGGAACCACATTGAGTTCGATCTCAGAACAGTGGGACTAATACCAGAGGTATTGCTGACTAATCAGATGTGGCGCGACAGGAGTCAGTGGAGGAGGCTCTCATATCACACCCGGGCTACTGGACCTGATTATTCAGAAAGCTCACCATTGCAACAATGTTGGACCCTGGTTGAAAACACTGGATTTTCCACTTATCGCAAACACATTCAAATCAAATCAAATGTACTTAATTCTATCTCAAAGTACATTATTCCTTACTTTTGGCTTGCTTTTCAGGATTGAAATGCCTGTCAATGAGGAGCACCCTGTTGGGGTGCGGGTGTCATTGATGAGTGGAAAAGCTGCTTGATTTTGGGTGTTTGTATAATCAATTTGATTTAAGGTAACTCTGCTGACATTGACTAAGTGGCTTGGTTAGATTTTGGGGTGCATCCACAGTCAATTCAATGAAAAGTTTGGTAGGCTAAGAGCGAGCTACAGCCACTTGGTAAATGACAGCCTACCAATACCCTAAGAGGAATATTTCCACATTTTTGGCGTGAGAGCTAATTAATTAAATTCTCGTTACACAGTGGCTACATTTGCAAAATCACTCTGAAAACACCTGAAATATAAAAATTACAAAATAATATAATCTAAAAGGAAGAAACAGCCGACATATTACAGGAATAAGACTTAAGAGGATATGTCACGTAGAAAATTGGCATCCCAAAATTAAATACTTTTATTTAATTTACTTAGCAAGGTATTAAAAATTTGACTCATGTTTGACTCAGTTGTAGAAGATTACTTCGTTCATCATATAATCGGGTATTTTTATTTTTCGGTTTTGTAGTTCTTCCAAAAATCCCAGAATACCCGAAATTTTAGCCCCGTTCTGTCTGTTGTGGTATTAATGAAAGAACTAAGGTACCAAAAATTTAATACTTCCTATTATATGATGCATGAAGTAGTCTTCTACAACTTCCATGAGCCAAATCTTTAATGACTTGATTTGTTAATTAAATAGAAAAATAAAAAGTCTTTAAAAACAACAAATTTTGGGGTGCTCATGTCCTCTTAATCGATTTTTATGGATTAACGATAGATAGTTCACAAGACAAAATACATTGTGCATTATCAGTTGATACATTTCAGGTGTTTAAATATAAGGGCTGAGTAGGTACCTAGAAATGAATTAATTAGCTCTCACCTCATGTTGTTTTTTAGCTGGAAAGATTCCCTTAAGGATACAAGGATAATGCTCTCGATGAATAAGGCGGAGTTTCCACATACGTCAATGGTCAAAGGTAAATGTGGTATTGACGTTTTAGCAGACATTAAAGACATACTAAAAATGTCTGCTACCACGTCAAAACCATATTTACCATTGACCATTGACGTATGTGGAAACACATGAACATGGAAACGCCTTATGCAAGAAACACTCGTGCTTAACACATACAATGGGTAAAATTCTCCGTCAGGAAGTTTTGATAATCGAATCGACTCGACCCCACGTTTTTTATTTCTGGGACATGTTTCCGTTTTCCTTTCAATACATACAGTATAACTTAAATTATCCGAACTCCTTTTCCGAATCGCATGTTGTGACCGTAATATTTTATATTGTAAATCTTGAATTTTATTTATGCACAGTACAATTGATTTGAATATTAAATATTTCTTCAAATTTTGAAGTTGCACTGCAAGTGTGATTGAAACACTGCACTGGGTCTATAAACACTCAGTCAACAAATAAAAAGTTTTAAAACGTGAAGCTACTGTCAATGAGCGATAAAATGGGAATACAATGGGGATACAATTGGTGAAGGGGTAGTACTGGCTGTATCCGGTGGAAAGCCTAGCAATCACGTAGCGTAGCGCTTGGTCCACAGGCGTGCTATGCGGTCATGCTCCTCCCTATTCTGCAAATACTGCGTTGCAATGCTCCCTACGAGCGGGTCCGCTGGAAAAAAAATCACGTCAGTAAGGCACAGCACACGCGAACGATTTGACACGCGCGAGTTGCCGACATTTATTTTATTTGTGGGAATGCGGAATATTTCTTCTGAAGCCGAAGCTAAGCCGACCCCACGGTGTACGGTTTTTCACCTAGACACGCCAGCTCATAGAAATTCTCTGTGGGTTTGCACCAACTTTTGTCGTATGATCCCTCAGATTCAGAGGTCAGGGTGAATCTGAGGTACCATATAACATCTAGAAAGGAACTTACCCTGAACAAGAGAAGGCCGGATTGGTTCATCTCACCAAGCCCAATTCCTACAATGGAACAAAAAACGCCGGCCACTCGCACGTGTCGAATCATTCGTGCATACCGGGCCTAGTGCCACAGTTCCACGGTACTATGTCTGTCAATAACATGTTAATTTAATATATATCTTTAAGTGATAACTTTCCTAACGTTTTGTAAACGAAGGGTGACATGAGTTATTTTGAAAATAAAATTAATTATTATCTCAATCTACTGCCGCAAACCAATTAAAACAGTCTTATGTAGACTTAATAAAGAACCGGTACGAGCGATTACTTCCCTTAAGCTATACTATCATAGTAACTATATTTGATACCCTACAGTCCTCTTTCTTTAACTTACAAAAGAACCGGTCCGAGTATACTCGAACATGATTTCCAATTCATCAATTAGTAGATGAGTAAAATGAGTAATTTCACGGTAAATAATTTTTCTATGGTTAAATTTATAATATTGGGGGGGGGGGGGTGTTCACCTGACGTCACTTGAGGTGAGGTAAATTCTAGATTCTAGATAGGTCAGACCAACACATTACCACACAGCAATAAGACAATACATTTGAACGTGAATTTTCTAACATTTTTTCAAAGAAAATTTTTTTCATGAAACCAAATAGTTTTTTGGGATAGCAACCTGAAGGTAGAAATCATCGATAGAAAGGTTTCCCAGAAAAATTATTTTTTAGTCATTTTTCATTAAAATTTAGTTATTTTTATTTTTTTACCCACAGAAGAAAACTATATATGCGACCCCCGCATTTTGTCAACATTAATAACGCCTACAATAAATGTGAATTTAAAAGAAATCGTTGGAGCCGTTTCTGAGAAATAATTTTTTTAGACTATCTTTTTTAGTTTTATGAGAATAAAACGCCCCCAAATTCAGTTAGCCCAAAATAAATAAAAACGGTCCCGAGGTATGATTTGTATTAACCTACATGATAAATTTCATCAAAATCGACCAAGTAGTTTGACCGGAAATCGATGAACAGACAGACAGACATTCCGTAAAAAACACTTTTTTGGGTTCCTGGGACCTCAAAACGTGTAAATCCGTTGAAATCTCGAAACCGAAAATTTCGACCATCACAAAGCTTTCCTTATACTACGTATAATTTGGAAAGCAAAAATATGAGTCCACAGTAAAACTTGCAACAACAGGAATAACTCACCAGGATTGCAGTCAGTCAGTAAGGAGCAAATGGATAATAGCACCTTGGATATAGTCAACGCTGGTGACCAGTTGTCCTTTAGAATGTCCAGACAGATGACCCCCTGACTATTTATGTTGCAGTGATAAATCCGTGTTCTAAATGTGACTTTTGGCGGCTTGAACGGATACTCCGGAGAAAAGTGGATGTCCAGGAAGAAGACACCGCCTTCGTACACGGAACCGGGAGGCCCGAGGATCGTCGACACCCATTCGTACAGATTGTCTCCCTTCGGGCCAGCACTGCAGTTGGGGGGTGGATCCAGGGAAATCTCCGCAAGCTCCTTTTGGATCCGTTTAGCAGATGTCGACAGCGCCTTTGACATTTTGGGGGTTGACTTGGGTTGACTCGTAGAATCAGACTGCGTAGGTGACCTACCGCGATTAGGCCGGCTCGTTCCTGACACCGATTCCGACATTAACCTGCAAGGTAAAGACAATCTTCGTAAACTAGCAGGCCTAAAATCTAATTTACTGAATTTGACTAAGCTGTACAAGTCTGTTATGTTGGCACAGAAGAACACAATAAATCTTATAACGCGAGAATATTAGTCGTATGACAAATATAATTGTTGCTGAGTTCACGGATTTTCTCGGTCTGTACCTTGGGTAGCGACTATAATCAGAAATATTTATGTATTTATATATATATATATATAAATATTGTTGAAAGGGCGAACCAAAACTTACACGAAATGAGGCTGCTTAGATGTTCACATGGTCTTACCCTCGCCGATGCAGCTTTAACATAGACTTTATGTTTAAATTAAAAAAGATTAATCGCATACAATTTTAATGAATGCATCCGATCGACCTCTTCAGTCGTCTCACTAAGTAACTTAATACTTGGGCTGAGATGCACAAGTACAAGCACGCTATCCCCTCGCCACCGAAGCCGAAGAAGCACGAGAACGGAGGCTAGCATGGTGGGACCAAGTTGAGTGAAGGCGACAAGACGAACTCATTTTACAAGAGGGGTAAGTCGACGGTAGGAGAGGCAGAAGACGGCCAAAACTAATCGTCCAGGCGAAAGTACTGACCTTCTCGTGAAACGTCTCAGCGGCAAAAGCATTGGACCAGAGAAGATAGAAAGCAGCTTACAATGTTGCTTAAGAGACAAAGCGAGGAAACTGAGAAATGCCCATAGACCAACCACGAAATAGGCACTTGTCCAAATTTAAAACAAAAATTACGCAACTGAACTCTCAATGGGAGGTACGCTGTACAGGTCATGACTCACGAGTAACTATCCGACTTTCAAAAGTAGAGTCAAGTGAGAGAATTTTTTTTTACAGGGAAACAATAGCTTTCCATTGTTACAAAAAGGCCACACTAAATACTTTTTCCCTTAGCGTAACTGTTTGCATATTAATTTGAGATTTTATGCGGCGGACGGCGGTTCCAAGTAATTTGGATGTAATTGTCGTAAGGTATTAAGAACTCACAATACAATGACTTTTTAAAACAGAGGGCACCATTTTCTTTATATTCTTCCAAGCCGGTCACTCTAATGTTGGGCTACGGAAACTTAATTCTGTGGATAAACCCAGATCTTTTGTAGGATACACGATTAACGCGAATATGTTAAATCATGAAAAGTTCCAATTTAAACCTTAAAACTGGACCTAGCATGATTGTAATTCAACTTGTAACAAAAATTTAAAAAATCCTTGATTGTTACTGCTTTGGTGAATTTTGACACAGTTGAGAGTACGAAATTATGCCTTATTTAGGCTGTCAAAACCTACAAAAGTATGGGAAATAGACAATAACAGATCAAAATTGTTTTCACTTACCATGGGCAATGCTTTATACAGTAAAAAGCGCTAATAATAAATTTAAAATTTAGTTTTTTAGATTTGTTTGGGTCAATATGCAAGCGGCTCCAGATTTTTTGGGGCCTTTTCTTCCCGAACGCTAGTGGACAAAGGAATAAGGATCCGGAATTCCTCGATAAAAGCCGATCATTCAGGCGCAATTTTCAAATAGTTTCTTTTTCTTTGTCACCTACCACGCTACTACCTTTGACCTAAACTCTTCACTCAATAGTATGTAATATGTATATTCAGTAGCGCCAGGAGTACTCCTAGCAACGAGTCAATTTTCGACTTCTTTGATCTGATCTACAGGTATCACCTGTACCTGTACACCTGTATGCAGTTATTTTATTTCCTTACACCTCCACAGTATTATTAAACTTCCAAATCTTAACACTAACATTGAGCCTTCTGCCTTACCGTCATAGCGCAACTTTTGCGACGTCATTTGCTTACTAATCGATTAGAAGACTCTGCTTGGTTTTCCCTTGTTATAGAAGTGGGGTACCGTACGTATTGGCCAAGCACGCAAACGACAAATAAACTAAACTCATTTCTATAGCGAGGGACAATTAAACCTTAAGTCTTGTCGATTTAAAAGCAAATGGCATCAGCCTCAACAAACAAAAATTACGCCAAATTATGATCCATGTGTCCAGCCTACGTTCTTATATATTATGGTATTATCTGCGTCCAGCTATTGATAAGTAAACAAAGTTTATTATGATGTCTCTAAAATATATGTATTGACACAAAAACAGTAAGTCAATATGTATTGTAAACTCACTGCCAATTCAGTGAACTTGTGCAAAATCCGTGCCACCTTAACAACCATCGCATTGGCAGTAAGCTTCTAATTTTATTGTATAATTACACCAATATATTATTATTTAAACATCTACAAAAAATTTGGCAAGTGTCCTCAGTTAAAATTCGCGAACAAGAACAGGGCAATGAACGGTTTTACAACGTTAGCTTTATCATTAAAATTTTCAGAAACTTTTAGGGCTCTTTCAACAAAGCCCTCGGCACACGAACCAATCTTTTTTTAATTAACAACAAACTTTTTATCGTGCGGTACATGGTGTAATGAGGACTTTTGAACATGAAAGAACCGTAGTTTTTAAAACAATGTGATTGTGTTTGAACAGTAGAAAAATATATTTCTCTACAGTGTTTTTTTCATTAACTACAATTATAACGTAACCGAACTTGCTTAGAAATATAGCCGAAAACGTCAATTGAAAGAAGCGATTACAAAATCTGATATTTTAGCAATTACAATATTTTTAGATCTGTCAACATTCGATTTTGTAATTGCCTGTAATTTTAGATCTTTGTGATAATGCAGTAGAACGTAATGGCGCTTATGAAATGTTATGAGTGGCTAACAAAGTCAAGATATATCTTAATATATGCGTATTGTCATGCGCGTCACTGAAATTACTGAACTATAAGCTACTTTAAAGCTTTTGAATATCAGAAACGATTAAAATATTATACTAGTTCTACAACAACAATGTTAAGTAATGTATACTACTCAATGAGAATGAGAATACACTGGGTTTTTTTATGTTTTCAAGACTAGGCCCAACCGACTTAGAATTGCCAAGAGCACCCTGATGCGATGCCCCGCGCATAGATGTACGGAAATAAATATAATTTTAATTTGAATACGAATTATTTTGGTTATGCCAAATAATGCAACTATTGTTTGTATTCCTATTTTCGTTTATAGCGTGTAAGCACACAATTGAAGGAAATTTACTGTAAGAAGAAAAGAAGACTGTACATTGTCCACGAAAAAATTAATTTTTCCTCCAATGTCCATGGGTAGTATAAATGATGAGCAAAACACGAAAGGAAAAATAGAGCCAAAAACATAACCCAACCACAGCGTATCCCTTTAAAGCCCCATTTTTTCTCACCACTATCGACAACACCATAAATAACTTTTCTCTATTTACACAAGTAGACAATTCCTTACGGAACTAAACCGAATAATATGAAACAGCGCATAACTCGTTTGCAACGCCAAATTAATGAAAATACAGTAAGCGCAATTGACACGATATGAAGAAATGTTTAGGTCTATAACGATTTTTCGGTCAATTTTAAATTAATTTGAATGATTTTATTTGAGGTCGAACACTGCAGATGAAAAAGTCATGGGAATCATTAAGGCACATTTTTCCAAATATTTTGCAAGCAAGCAGGCCTGGGTATTTATTGACAAAATTATTTAATATCATGTGAAATGGAAATGATCTTATAAAAAAACATAAAAATACAAGCTACACAAGTAAATTTGAATTTTTGTGCATAAATTATTATTGCTATAGTAAAACGCGATCAAGACCATTTGAGTTTATAAAACAGTCGAACATCAGACAGGTACATGGTCTGCATTTTTTAGAAAGCTTGTATTTTTACAAATTGTTTTCATTCTCATATCTTTGTGAAACGAAGAATTAATTAATTTAGTCAATAATACCCAGGCCTGCTTAATAAACACAATATTTTGATATCTCTGCCTAAATGCCACAGGTCCCAATATCGTCCCCAATTATTGCACAAAAATGTCCCTGTCTCTTTTCACACGGTGAAAGCAATTCTTCATAACCACATTTGTTCCTCAAAAAAATGCATACTCTTCCTAATACTCCTATTCATGGAGGGGCTAATCTAGTGAGACAAGCCAACAAATTGTTTTGAACCTAAAAACCCAATTCTTTCAACCGCGGCCCGTATTATAATTTAGATTGTCTTATTGGACAAAACCACTCGTGAACAGGGGGCTTGCGTATTGCTATCGTCTATGCAATCCAAAACATTTCATATTTACAATACAAATTTTAATCTGCTAAGCTGTGGTACGGTACTCACATTTCTAATTGAAGAACAAAATTTCCATTAGCTCTTTGCTTTGCATCTTGTTTCAATAAAAATACATGCGAAAAAGAATAAATATTTTTTAATATAATATATTCTCGAAAGTCAAAATATTTGAGACCAAAATTCAATCTTAAAAGTCAAAAGTGAGACAAAGCATTTCTTACATTAATTTTCGTCATTCTATAATTTTTACGCTACACAGTTCTTCAAATGCAACCCAACGAAAATATTATAGGTTAATATTTTGAGCTGGACACAATGCTCGGAAAGCAAATCGTCTGAAAATGACCTCAGCCCACAGCACTGCAGGCAGTCAGTCTGGTGAGTGGAAAATTCTACCTAGAACCTTCACCTTACAGAGCAAAATTAATTTCGTTCGCTATACAATTAAATGGAGAAGCTGCAAACAATAGAAAAAAACACTCAGCACTTAGAAAAAGCTTTGTTAATATTTATAAAAGGAGATTCAAGCAGAATTTTCTTAACAAATGGCCGCCGAAAGGACCAACGCACAAAGACGTAATTAATGATAGCATAGGAAAGTTATAAAAACAACAATATTGTTAGACATTGAATACTGCAATATTACAAATACTCAATAGTAACGAATGCACTATGGTCCAGTTATAGAATACCGATAGTAATGACAAAAATGATTATATTATTTATATTAATATTCCACCGACGTCAATAGTGATTATTGACGTGATTGACGTGGTAGCAGACATTAAAAACAGTCTAAAATTGTCTGTTACAACGTCAATATCACCATCATTATCACTATTGACGTCGGTGGAATAACCGCCTTATAGTAAGAGCAATGACAATAAAAGTAAAAGTGTAATACTGTACTACCAAACTAGAGAGACAGGACTGATCATGAACATGATATTTATTTCGACTGCATAAAAAATTCAATATAAACCTAATACGACTAATACTTCCGTCTGGAAATATAACCCTTGACACCAGAAAAGCTATCCTCAAGTCTTTTGTGTGGAGTATAATGATGTTTGGGTGCGAAACGTAGACCATAACGGAAACTGAGCGGAGCCAAATTGAAGCCTTGGAAGTGAGGTGCTACCGAAAAATGTTAAGCACGGCGTGGATGAACCGGGTCACCAATGAGGAAGAGCTGCAACGTATAGGGGAAGGAAGACATCTGTTGTCAAGCGGAGAGCCAATTGGATCGGTTACACGTTACGTCACGATGGACTACTTCGCACGATCTTAGATTAGAAGGACATATGTATGGCTGTGTCGCGCGTGTGCAGAGTATTTGGACCAGCTGCACAGAGACTTTAACTGCACGACCTGAAGAGGCTGGCCGAGGACAGAACGTAATAGAGGAAAGGGAGCGTGTTTGCTGCAAACCAACCCCTAGTGGTTGCTCGCCAGAAGCAGAAGAATACGAAATAAAGTAAAAATAATGTCTCACTGGCTATATGACGTTTTGTTTGCACTCAGATTGTCCTCACCCTGAATAAAATAAATATTTTTTTCCATCTCTGTCTCTCTCTTTCTCTTCAGAGTATAACACTATGACTATCATTAAAAACGAGAGTTAATACAATACAATAATGCTCCCGAGTATAGATCCGGCAAAGCCTGCAATGTTAGTAGCACTGTATACTGTGTGTTTCTTCACTTAGACGATTTCGTATCCCCGCCTGATCGAGCGAGCCAAGCAGAATGCAAACACGATTCCGATGATCTGCATACAAAACAATTTCAGTCAAAAATTTTCAATTTATAAATGTGTATGGGTTGTTTAAAAACACCTGTATATATGCAAATATTCCAAACCGGTAACTCTATATGCTATTTGAATAGAAATCTAGGATACCCATGGTGCGCGCCAAAATTTAAACGTATATTATAGTTTTAATTTTTTGCCAACACCATAGCATGCCCGCAAGCAATGCCTGTATAGGCTCCTGTGAGGAAAAGAACTGGACCCATTGTGAGCCATGACTATAAGGCATGTTTTTTTAGCTTAAGGAATATAGTATTAGTCATTTTTTTGGTTTGGCCGGTTTAATCCCGGCTAGCAAGGTGGCCATTCGCGATCAGGTCAAGCATAAGCAGGTGGCCTTTCCCATTTCCTTTGATATTTCCCTGCATTTCACATTTCCACCGCTATCGGTCTTACTTAGCTTACGTCTAGACGCTATCTATTTTATTTTATGTCTTTGGAAGTAACTTACCTGAATAACGGAGACGCAGGCCCCGAAAGTGCCGAAGGCCCAGAGAAAATCGTTAAAGGTTTCCTCAGACATTGCGTAGCAGCCGGCAGTGTAAGCCTTTTCCTTGGGGCAGGAGTCATCGATTTCGCCGGGCATTGGGATGGCCACGGTGGGACAGCACGAGAACGGAATGGACAGTGCATCGTAGTCAGCCGGTCCGTCAACGCCACAGCAATGGAGCTGCAATAACAAATACAATAGGCCACTTGACAGTTGTAACAAGATAGAAAATAAGCTAGATAAGGTGGCATAAAAATTAACAATAGTTATATGTTTTTGCAATGAAAAAAAAAATATAGAGATGTGTGCTAAGACACATCGCAGAAGTGAAACTTCAACTTGGAAAAACGAATCACAACGGACAAGTGGAATAACTAATAGCAACAGACAAGTGGAAAAACGAATCACAACGGACAAGTGGAAAAACGAATAGCAACAAAATTTTTACTTGAAGTTTTACGGGCAGATTGTTAATGTACTTGTCGAATTTGAAATTTGACAGATGAAATTTGGCAGATTGTTAATGTACTTGTCGAATTTGAAAACCTACCCGTAAAACTTCAAGTTAAAATTTTGTTGCTATTCGTTTTTCCACTTGTCCGTTGTGATTAGTTTTTCCAAGTTTAAGTTTCACTTCTACACATCTCTATATTCTTTCACAGGTTTACTGCATATTATGATTTGGTTTGGGTAGGTACATTTTAATGAATTAATTTTTTATTTTATTTAATCAAACAGGAAAACAGAAACCATAGTCTACTCTAAAATTATACACTTACAAAGGAACATTAGCAAATGCAGATTTTTTGTCATTAATCTGTATTCGGCTTATCTGCGTTTTAATCAATAAAAGATACAATCAGGTTACGGAGAATACCAACAGAGCAGATGTAACACACACGTTACACACGCACCAACACTTGTCGTTCGTAAAAATGTGAACAAAATTATGTCAATTAATATTTACAGTATTGGTCATAAATCCTGGAACAAACACGTTTATGGCTTTTCACACAAAAGTAGTTCACATATCAAACTGCACATGATATTGTAGTATCGTGGGTAGGTACCACAGAGTTTCACCAAAAAACTTTGAAATTGGATCAGTGGTTTCAAGAGGATGAGCTGAAGACGAAAATGTCGTTTGTCATAATGGTTGGAACAAAACTGTCAAAACTCTTGCTCGCGCATTTTTGGCTTCTTAAATAATAATTTAGTTTGTCATTGTAAACATTTACGTTTTAAAACAAGATAGAAGACAAATCGTTGACCTTGGACACAAGAGAAAGAATTCAGGTCCCCTATTAGGGGATGAAGCCTATTGACATTGGACGGCAGGTACAGGTCCCCAGGTCATCAATTTCAAGCGAAATGTTTATACTTTAATCCCTCAAGCATGAAAAAGTGCAGGTCGTCCTTATAAAACGCCAGCGAAACACGAAAGAGAGGTGTTTTCAGTGTTTCGCGGAAACCCCTATTGCGTATCGCGGAAAATTTTGGCTGAAGTTAAAATTTCTGGAGCCAAAAAAAATTCAGTAGACAGTAAGACTTCAGCTAACTGGAAATGGCCTTAATAGTTTCTGCCCTACAAATAAGTTTTGTCTATCAAGGAAGAACATAAAGTTTCGGCCGAAATTCGCATTTAACCATATCCATTGGACTGATTAGGACTGGAAACTTTTAGTTTTCAGCGATGAATCAAAGTTCAATCTATTTGGATCGGTTGGTATGAAGGCAGTTAGAAGACCTTTTGGTAATAAACTTGAAAATAAGAATATCCGGGCAACAATGATGCATGGTGGCGGTTCCACCATGGTGAGGGCCTGTCTTTCGGTGTTCGCAGTTGGAATACTAGGCTACTTCTCCGGAATTATGGATTGTTTTATGAAACGAGACACTCTTAGAGACAATTTCGAGACACTTCTGTTCCAACAAATGCCTGTAAAGTCCTATTTAACGCATGATAATGATCCCAAGCAGACATCAAAGGTGGTGAAAGAGTACCCGGAGAAGGAAAAAATTTGAATTCTATGTTGCCCTCCATCAGGTCCTGACCTCAACCTCATTGAAAACCTATGGGAAATTATTCCTCGTGAAGTGCACAGGAAAAAACTGAGGTGTATTTAAGAAAACTGAAGAACTAATGAAGACGTCTGGAAGGACATCCCCGGTGCAATTATTGCACTTCCCTGATACAGTCAATGCCCAATTGATGTGTTGAGGTGATGAGAGACATGAGGGTCACACTAAATATTAATACATTAAATCAAATAAGAGTCAGTTTCACTTATTTAGTTTTGTTCCAACCATTATGGCCAACGATATTTTCGTCTTCAGCTCATCCTCTTGAAACCACTGATCAAATTTCAAAGTTTTTTGGTGAAAGTGTGTGGCACCTACCCACGATACTACAATATCAAGTGCAGTTTGATATGTGAACTACTTTTGTTTGAAAAGCCATAAACGTGTTTGTTCCAGGATTTATGACCAATGCTGTATATACTTAAACACCGCGGAGAATACCAACAGAGTAGAGGTGTGTCGTTCTTACTTGAGCCAGTTCTTAGAAATGATTTTACGTAAGCTAAATATACAACACTAGGGTCAATTTTTATCAAACAAGAGCCGATCGCTGCCCTGACAACGTAAGAAGACCTATTTTGCGGCCGCACGCAACTGCTTCCTACACCACGCGGCTGCCTGCTTGGCTTCTTCCACCACGCGCCTGCCAGCTTAACGTTAGAAGACCTATTCTGCGATCTCTCACTACGCGATACCTCGGCTTTCTACAACTGTTATAATTTTTGTGACACAAAAATCCTAATACCCCCGTCTACATAGAAGTTTACACTTCAAAAGGTTGTTGTTTCCAACGCCTGCTTTCAAAATTCTGCTGTAAGGGTCATTCTTATGCCTGGATAAACTGATAAACATACGCGAACCAACTGGCGGCTGCAAGAGCTTGAACTTCGTACCCCCCCCCCCCTTCATTCGAAAAATAATCCTAGCTACACCCCTGGTAATCTAGACAATCTTACCCAGTTCTGCAGATCATCGACAAGTTTTCTGGCATCGTCGTTGGTTTTATACTCGCGAACGCTATCCGAGAGCGCAAACCTGTAGCGGTGGGAGATCTCATCGCGGTAGAAGTAGCCCACGCCGACCACCGCGATCTCCACAACGAATAAGGTCACCAACAGTGCTCCAAACTAAAAAAAAAGTTGTTTGTGTTCAATTTCTAAGTTCATCTTTCGAAGGAAACAATATAATAAAACAATCCGAACTCCGTTTCTCACTTGGTGGTGGGGGTGCCATTAAAATCAATGTTAATCAGCAATACCGGTATAAGTCGATGATTAATTAATTCGTCCACCAAGGTATATTTTACTAATTAATTGCGACAGCTCAGCCTTTAATAGCATAACAGACTACTTACAGAAGTAAGCAAGCAGTGTTGTTCCTTAACAGCTCCGCAGCATCCGAAGAAGGCAACGAACACGATGATGCCCCCAACGACCACAAAGACGACAATTGGGTACAAGAAGATGTCCTGCACGTAGAGAGAACTCTGTTTCAGCTGGTAGAGACACAGCCCGGCGAACGCTAAGATGAACAGTCCGCAAAGCTGGAACATGAAACATTTAAAAATTATCAGGAGCGTCCGAAAATTTCTATGAAGCTAATTGTATGTAAACCATACTAGGGGAAATATTTAGTTTCCAAAATTAAAACAAGGAAAGGTCCTTTTTCTGAGGCCACAATCTCAACGATTGGCACCCAGTAACTCCCTACATATTATCTTATATATTACTTTTCATAAGTATCTTGGTCCTACGCTTTCCTTGTCAGCTCAAGCTCTTGCCTCCTCGTTCAGTTAGTCAATAAATTCATAAATTCCTTCTTCGACCGTTAATATATGATAATTCTGGCAGGCCTAGTACGAATAAAACATTAGCCCCCGGGGTTGGTGTTAGGTCTCTAAAAATTACCACCAACAGCACATGTACTTCTACTGCGGGTTAAAAGTTAGTAATGAAACTATCCAGATCACTGCCTAGATCCCATTGCTTTGCACAAAGTAAAATTTGTTTTAGTGCCGGCTACATACTATGTATGTAGAGTAGAGGAGCATTTTCTCCAATTTATGATATATATATAATATAAAAATATATTTGATTTCCTATAAGATCCTATAATTAACTTATGGAGAGAGACATATCGTATCACTATTTTATTTCATTCATTTTACGACGAAATAGCAGTTGGCTGTGTTCATAATTTCAATTATACTTGTAATGAAGTAAGCTATACAATTAATAACTGTTACTGGAGTATTAGTCTTGGATGTAGATTAACACTAAAGAAAGAAAGAAAATTGTCTTGATTTTGGATACGGGCGAATTTTGCGCCTTTCGGCCCACTCTTACAACTAACCCATTAAGTTGATTATTCATGGCGGGAATAAGTGCTTTACCCAAGCCAACCAATCAACAAACAATCAAAGCGATGATTCTTCCGAAGTTAAACATGGGCGCTATAAATTCGAATTGACAACCCAATCACAGAAGGTAATTGTACGGGAAAGTTGACCATTACGTATGATAACCCGTAGGAGTTGTTAATCTCAACCCATCAATTGCAAGCTACTGTTGGCGGCGTGCCCGGCACTTGGTGCAGCGCAATTGCGTAACGATCAGTCCTGAACTTCACATTATTAATTTCAAAAATTCCAAGACGAACTCGCAATTTTACACTGTACACTGTCTGTAATTGAGAGCCGATGTCAACCTACACTGGCTACAAGCGATAATGGACAAGCTGAGACAAGCTTACCATTGACGCAATGAAACAGGCGAAAGAATGACTTGACCAAGTACAAATACGAGTCAAACTTCCACTACATTTTTCAAAATACACAGGAAATATCAATTGTAGTGTTATAACGATGAAGTACATTTTGATAAATACACCAACACGGATTGGCCAGTTCTGAAACTTGCTTTGCATAGGAGGGGGGGGGGGGGGGTCCGGCGGAAAAGGAGTTCCATAACTGTGGCCAATAGGATTAAAAAACTAGGGACCACCAAGGGCAATCTATAAAAAGGGTAGAGGAACATCCCTTCCAATGGATCGGTATTGCATTTGAAAATAATTAATTTAGTTAAAAAATGATTTTGGCTATTTCCGACTGGCCTTAATATTCATAAGAAGGTAAATGTAACATTGTAGATTTATAGTGTGCATTGTGTAGGCTAGTTGAAAGCGAGGAATGCGTTTAGATTGTTGTGCCTGAGGGAAGATATCATATATCAGTTAATTCCGCTTGCCTCACTTCTACTGCTTCGTGGGTTCCCAGACTACATAACATCCACATATTGACATTTCTGTTAGCCAACCTCAACAAGGAAGCAATTAACCTGGTTTCCGATGGGACAGATCTTCCAGCTGCTCTTACCGTGTCTTTTCTGGGCCTTAATATTGATCATATGTTGACCTGGCGACCACACATTCACAAATTATCTTCCTGTGTCTTCCTCCTGCGCACTCTGCAGCCTCTCGTTAGCCAAGACGTACTAAAAATTGTTTATTTTGCTGTTTTTGACTCCAGAATGCGCTATGGGATAGCAACATGTGGAAGCGCCACTGAGTCCGATCGGGTTTTCAAAGTCCAAAAGCGAGCCATTAGAGCTCTGATTGGGACATGGGATCAACGATTGTATTGTCGACCCTTATTCGAGAAACTCGATATCCTCCCTCTGGCATCAGCGTTTATACTCGAGACCCTGACGTATACTCGTAGGCACTTGCACAAATACGCTTTTAATGCAGAAACTCACCACCATCAGACACGGAGTGGGGGTGACTTGCACCAGGAGCAATACCGTACAGCCGCCATGGGAAAGTCACCCCACCACTTAGGTGCGAGGTTGTATAACCACCTACCCAGCCTCCTCAGGCTTCCAACTTTAACACCATGCCAATTTAGGAAGGGCGTGATTAGGCTTCTTGGTGTGGACCGCCCTTACTCCGTGCCTGAATTTTTTGACCACAACTACAACAGTTGAGTTTATATCTTATGTACCGTATTATATGTTTCTGTGTTTCTGTTTGACGTAATAGAGTTGTAACGACGCCGAGAATACCATTGTATTTTTAAAATGGCCAATACATGACTTATGACTTATTACTAGTATTTATAAACGAAACAAGCTCAGTTCTAATCTTAAACCAATCACTGAGAATTTCTCATGGTAACACATACTCTTGTGAATTGTGGTCTACAACACGGCTTAACAACGGCCGATGGCGAAATGAGTGATAATGTGGTAAAATTAAACGTATATATGTTTAGAAGGGATTATTATAGAGTACAAATGAACATGCCGATGGTTAAAACCCATCCACTCATGCGGCAATGTTATTTAAAAATCTACCTCTCCAATGATCTTTGCCCAGAGAGATAATAATAAGAATAGTAATGATAAGTATATGAGAAACCATTGCTTATTGGTTGCGGCGGTCTTTCAAAACATTATTTTAAAAATACTTACGGCGATGACCAGGTTGAAAAAGAACATAAGATACCGCACACAAGAAGTTAATCCTGATCCCATTTTGGATCGATCTGTGAAAAATTAGAATCTATTTGTAAAATATAGTAGCCAGCTTGTTGTTTCATACGTAACAATAAGTAGTGTCGAACCCTAATTCTTCTTCATTGAGGCTCGGTACACACAGACATTTGAACCCCGGTAATCCGCTGAGAAATTTCGCATGGGATCAAATGGACAATCGACGCCAAGCGTCAGACGCTGAGATATTTAATATGTGAGCGAATGGGTTGATAATCGGTTGATACAAAAACAGTATATTTCTAAACGAACTTCAGAAGTTTTCTAAGTGACTAGTGTGCCGAGGTGAAAAACGTACACCTGCGACAAGCCAACCCATAGGATACCATTACAAGTTTCTCAGCAAATCACTGGCTTTAAATCGTCCGAGTGCACCGGGCCCAGCGATTACAAGTATAAACCAAACTCTCAAGCGATACTCTTCATTCCTTCATTGGAGGACTGGAGCAATCATCTTGTATTTTTGACTAAAATGGTCGAACAAAATTGAAACTGCATAAGGAAGGTGAAGACAAGGTTTTTTACTAGTATAGTACATAATATCCTTGTGCAGGCAACCCATAATCAATGCAAAACCATATGCTCAGTTGGGGATACATATTTGCAGAATTATATTGCAGATATTATTTGTCAGCAATAATCTCATCCTTAATATTTTCGTTCTGCAATCTGATGATGTAAGTAGACTTACGAGCCCAACTCTACAGCTTACAAATCCCCTACTATAGCACTAATATGCACGTTGTTAACATTTTACATGGCTTGTGGTCTAATTATGGAGAAGATAATTACAAGCTTTGGAATTACCCTGCGTAGCAAGTGACTCACTGTCACAGCCCACGGAATGATACTTTCCCTGCTGTGTTTCTAGACTAAACTATCAGTCCCAACGTTTAAAAGGGCATTATCCAAAATAAGAAAGAGTTAATTGATATAGTGTATACAGAACAAACCAATAGAACTCACCTGGAACTGATGAAATAAGTAAAATTAGTCTGTCAATTTGCCTTCCTCTGCTCAACTTGCACAGAAATAAAATTTTGTTATGTGTTGATCGCAATTTCTTCAGGGCTCTATCAACTAAAGGAAATTTTGTTTGCAGCAATGTTTTTATCCCGCGAAAAAAGTAATTTTAAACTTTGAGACACAAATTATAAAATTAACGTTTAAATGTTTTAAAACCTTCAATTGGTTGAGTTATTTAATAGAAAGTTATTATTTTAAATATTTCTATGAATTCTTATGGCAAAATGTATAAATTCATAAACTAAACTATACCACGGAGAAGCCCAAAAAAACAATTTGAATTATGTTTGCAGCCATGTTTAGTAAATAATAATGTAAAATAATAATGGCCGCAGCTTTAAAATTAATAAAACAAATTTATAATTTTCTTTTTTATTAAACTAATTTTACACAATTGAGACTAAACTTTTTATACAAATGTTGCATTAATATGGAAGTATGGTCGACCTACGAGGTTTGGAGGTAGTTCTGCTTTTGGCATTCACAACAGGTAATAATTACTCTAATTTATAATATTTATCGTTAATGGTTTCAGGACAAAATATATTTTGATTGCATTTTAATGAATACTGCGTAAATTAGTCACCCCCGGAGCTTTATTGATTTAGAGAATATGAACCCCAAATTGCCTCATTTTCTTAAATTTTACTCCTCAAACGTAATCGATAGATCGGTAGAGAACGTGATGTTGGATGTCAATCACTGCAAACTCCTAATTCCCCTTATTATTATTAACACTGAATTTCTAATTTTAGGCCTCTCTGAAGCATCAGTCTTGACAGAATTATCCGTGAAGGTCGGGGAAAATGTCACGCTACAGTGCGCACACAATGGCCAGAAGGTGATGTGGGTCAAAGAAGACCGTTCTGAACGTATGAGTCAGTGGCAAATTCAAGCCGATGGCAGTTTAAGTTTGCCTTGTATAGCACGCGATGCCACGGGTGTCTACACGTGCGCGCTAGAAGATGAGAAGGTTGGCACTGCTGATGGAGAGGCGATTAGTGCTCGGGAACTTGACACAGATGAGGCCTTGGTTTGTTCCAAATACAGACTGATTGTTAAAAGTAAGTTATTAAGTTTTATAATTTAATTTTTCTGGATTAACATTCAAGACACCTATAGGGCAGTGGACAGTCTCGTGAGTTCAATATAATTACTACTTTAGCCAATGCCCGCTCACGGGCATACCGCCAACTGGTGCCGCGCCTACCAGTCGACTAATGTCAGGCCGTTATTAGTGTTCCAGTTAGATTGACACTCAATATCTATAATATAATAATACTTAATAATAGGGTGGCAGTCATACGTCCATTGAAGCAGAGTAGGCCAGGCGGAACAGTAGAGCCTGCAGATAATCGTGGTAATATGTACATTTGAATCGAGCGACCAAAACCGCTCGTGGCATGTCATGAGGCATGATACTTGATTGTCCTGCTGCGCTAGCCATTACAGCATTTTTGTATCTTATAGTTATAGTACTGTTAATTACATGCTTCGCATTTGTTAACGTTAAACGAACTGCCACAATAGCTGCCCTTATGGCTTGTGGCTCTTGCCGAGCAGTCTGCTTTTCGTTTCCAACTAACTTACTCCTACATAGCTCGGTATCTATTGCACAGCAACTACCGATCTAGAAGCTGTCAAACTGGCTTGGACTTCCCTGTATTTAATCGGCCGTAGGCATTCTGCATCGGGAAATGTATTAACTATTGAGTCAACCTAACGCAATTTTTCTGTCGTTCGTTTCAGCACCGCCTGGGGCGCTGGTGAACGTGACTGTGCACCCGTCTACCGTCCTTGCCCTGTTAATGTGGGAGCTCGAGGACTCTGGAGGCTGTGAGATTTCCCATTTTTCTGCGCGTTACCGTCTAACCCACACAACTGTGTGGAAAGACGTAGATCCAAGACATATTACTCCCACAGTGGTATGTACTCTTCTTCGTAATTTCCCATTTTTCTGCGCGTTACCGTCTAACGCACACAACTGAGTGGAAAGGCGTAAATCCTAGACATCTCTCTTCTTCGTAATTTCCCACTTTCTGCGCGTTACCGTCTAACGCACACAACTGAGTGGAAAGGCGTAAATCCGAGACATATTAGTCCCACAGTGTTATGCACTCTTCTTCGTAATTTATCATTTTTATTTAGCCTACTTCATCAATCTAAACCAGTGGTTCCCAACCGGTGGTCCGCGAGACCCTGGCAAGTGGTCCGGGAGAATGCCTACAGTGACTTAATAAACAGTTGCTATTAATAACAACATTAAGCCGAGAATACAACGAATTGTAAAAAAAACATGTGTGCCCAAGCTTCACATAAACTTTTTAGTACATTAAAATAATACTGTAAGCTAACTATAGAGATATCCTTGAAAGCCTTTTAATTCTTAAAATAATAATAATAAGAGATGTAAGGGGAGGTCCGCAGCAACACATTGTCGGCCTGAGTGATTCCCTGGTTGGGAACCACTGATCTGAACTATAACCAAGTTCCCCGAGGTGAAATTCTACCGCTGGGGTAAACTGTTAATTTTAATATAATCTGGTGTGTGTTTGTGCTTGTGGTTACCTAGGTGTAATAAATAATATAATAAATAAATCTATATTAGACAGTATAATATCAAAATACAGTCAATGCGTATTCAATAAATAGTTGTAACCTATAATAATCTACAGATATTAATCTGCGGGTGGCCTGTTTGACAAGGTGACATTAGTGAGCTGTGCTGCCCGTATCATTAACTATCAACCTCATTGCGCATGATCTTTCACTTATTATATTTAATATTTTATATATATATAAGCTTATATAGTCTTGAACTTGTGAAATAAAAGACATCAATATGTGTTGCTCTGCAAACAAAGAGTTTTATTGTTAACACAATAGTTATAAACAATTAACACTAATAAACAACCTATTATCTAAACACATACCTGCAAACAAAGAAACAACATATTAAGTTTATTGTTTCCCACTTCACAATTCCTTTCCTTTTAGTAATTACTCTTATAATACAATTTTTAATATTCTGAACATACATAAACACAAATCTCCATATTTAATCATTCAGAATCTAGATCAAACAAAAATACCACAGACTATAAAAAAACAAGTGGCAATACAGTTTAGGCGGTAAAATTCAAATAAAGATATATGACAATATATTTTCTTTACATATATATATATATAAGTTACCCCCCCCCCCCCCCCCCACTAACTAAGCACAAACGTTCTTAAATTGTTCACTTCAGCAATCATAGGTATGGGATAGCTCCACGCATTTCTTCCTTTCATGTGGATGATATTGAATTACTATAACTCGTAACACAAACAGAAAAATGTTGTTGCTTACTTAATGTATGTTTAAATACTTTTTTAGCGACAGATTGATGTATATCACCTTCACCCTAATGCCACGTATACATTCCAAGTGTGGGCTGAGAATGAAGTTGGCCCTGGTGAGAAAGTCACTGTTGAAGCTACAACTAAACACGTGCTAGCTGAAATTGGTAAGTGTAAATTTAGTAATTCTAAGTTTCCATTGGCTACAGCGTAGGAAACACTGCTTCAGGATACAAGTGAATCAACATGTTGGTTGTCGATGTTGGTAAATCGTTGGTGCAAACCCACTGAGTATACTTCGGGAACATTTTTGCTTTCCAATTTATACGTAGGCCTAGTATAAAGAAAGCTTTGTGATGGTCGAAATTTTCGATTCCGAGATTTCAACGGATTTACACGTTTTGAGGTCCCAGGAACCCAAACAAATGGTTTTTTTCGAAATGTCTGTCTGTCTGTCCATCGATTTCCGGGCAGACTACTCCACCGATTTTGATGAAATTTTGCACGTAGGTTCACAAAAATCATACCTCGAGACGATTTTTTTTTATTTGGGCTAACTCAATTTTGGGGGGACTTTATTCTCAAAAAAGTCCAAAAAAACGTCTAAAAAAATTATTTCTCAAAAACGGCCGCTACGATTTCTTTTAAATTCACATATATTGTAGTCTTCATTAATGTTAACAAAATGCGGGGTGTCGCTTGCCCCTTGATAGTTTGCTTCTGGGGTTAAAAAAAATAAAAATAACTCAATTTTCATGAAAAATGACTAAAAAATAATTTTTCTATCGATAATTTCTACCTTCAGGTATGTTTTAGGTGTTCAATAAGGTAACAAAAACGGACGGGTTGCATTCCAAAAAAAAGTTTCTGTGCAAACAATTATTTTTTGAGAAATTATGGAAAATTCACGCTCCAATACATTACGTGTGCCATTGATACTACTGTTACAATGTATTTGTCTGTTCGTTCCAGAATATGCAATTGAGTTTTAAGGGGTTTTTAATATATTGAGGTGGACCCCCCCCCCCCCCCTCGAGTGATCTGAAATTTAACCATAAGGAAATTATTTCCTATGCAATTACGCATGTCTATATCTACTAATTTATAAATTGGCAAGCATGCTCGTGTAAACTCAGACCGGTCCTTCTTTTATTTTGAGTTAACTCAAGGGGGGGGGGGGAGGTTTACCCTAAAAAAAGGCCAGAAAGTCGGTGACTGTACCACTATTCTACATGTCCTGACATTTTGTTAATACTTTTACTTCACAGAGTTGGCTAGGCACTTGCTGGAAGGAGTTGAAACGTTCGACACCAGAGTCTGGGTGGTCGCAGTAGCTGTTGTCATGGGAACACTGTTCGTTCTGTCCATCGGGACCTGTTACCTAATGTTCAAAGATTATCACGTATCCCTTTGTGAGTATCGTAATGCATAATTACTGTTTGGTGTTTCTTAGGGCTCTATATTAGGTTATATAGACTATATAGTGCCTTAGTGTTTCTTTAACACTTAAGAGTGTACAGCCCGTAGGAAAGTGGCAGCCCAAAATTTAATACTTTTTATTTAATTAATTAAGGATGTTATTAAAGATTTGGCTTATCAAAGTTGTAGAAGACTACTTCATGCATCATATAATAAGGTATTTTTAGTTTTCGAAATTGTAGTTTTTTTTATAAAATCGATATATAAGTTACTGTTTTTTAAAATATTTGCATGTTTATTAAAAAACTACAATTTCGAAAATTAAAAATATCTTATAATATGATGCATAAAAATATAGTCTTCTGCAACTTTGATGAGCCAAATCTTTAATAACATGCTTAGTTAATTAATTAAAAAAATAAAAAGTATTAAAATTCGGGCTGTCAATTTCCTACGGGCTGTACACTCTTAAGGACCGGCTGATAACCAAATCATATATATAAATGACTTCGTCGCTCCTCAGGCTGTATCCGGCACTTCATATATTTAGAGGTCATGTCAATGAAGAAGGGAACTTAGGCGGGGATTCCACCAACATCAATAGTGATATTAAATGTTTTTTGACGTGGTAGCAGACATTTTTAAACAGTCTAAAAATGTTTGCTACCACGTCAAAAAACATTTAATATCATTATTGACGTTGGTGGAATCCCCCCCTTAAGAATGTTTACCTGCTACCGAGAGGGGGAGTAGCGTCTTCACTTGCTATAAGTGAAACTTAAAATCACTTTACGTGTAGTATGTGTGGGACTCCAGCCAATAACCTTCCGGGTGATTGTTGCGGTCCGTACCACTACTCTATAATATTTCCTGACTAAAAAATGTATAGAGTTTGGTAATTTTTGCCCGTATAATATATGTTTCTCCTGGTTTGACATAGGGTCTAGCGACGATCAAGAAGTATTGGAACTAGTACCGAACATCATTCTTAATCCCGGTTTTCTGGAAGGCCCTGAAAGACGCCGTGTCCCGGATGAGAACTGCAATGATCAGCCAAATGTCGCCTTCAATAATAACACTATCATTCGACCTCAGGCTATACGAGTCTAGATTTATCATCAGACGGTGATAATCCGAGTTATAATACTCTAAAATGGTTGTAAGTCGCTTTTAATTCAGTGGTGCATTTATTAGTATTGACGGTATTAAGTAATGGGCATGAATCAATTTGGGCACAAGTGCAACTAGACATATACCTTGGGCTCTTATCTGAAGCTAAATCTTTACATTGCTGATTGAATATAATACTAACTTGTGCTAAGATATTTCCGTAATAATCGGCTATAAGATGCAGTGCGTGACAATATGCTGGTGCTAATGAGTCTACACAGCTAAGTAAGGAATTTTACACTGGTCGATTCATCCGTTTTCCACTTACTTGCTAGCCAACGCCTACCCTTGGCATGTTAGCCATTAGGTGACGCACTGACCACTAACTTCTTGCAGTCCCCCCGAAGATGTCCCGTAGCGGTGAGTCATCCACCAGGGTATGGCAAATGGCAATCGGACGGATGTTTTGTATTCGTCACTGCTTCGTTGCAAGGGCGGGGGGGGGGGGGGGGGGGGCGATGTGAGAAGTAAGAACCTCGATGTGATGCAGGTGGGGTCCCATTCCGCCCCCTATTCACCTGCGTCCAATTAGAAATAAGTTTTTCCACTATAATCAGAAGGTCCCCTCATTCAAAGGGATTTTTTAATGGAGTAAACCGATCAGGCTTTATCGAGGAAGGCAGTAGTCACTCAAATTCTCCGAAAGAATTTTCCGTAACTTTGCATCTTTTCACGTTATTTAAAAAAGGAAAGTTTAACTGTTCTGTGGACCTTTGTTGTCTTTTGCTGTAGTGTTTGGCTTGCTATTGAATTGGTTATGTCCATTATCTTGTAGTAGGCCTATATGACAGTAGAAACCGTATGGTGCAAAGCTCAGGTGGGCATGGAATGAAGCCGGATATGTATGAAATGAAAAATTAAGCAAGGGGCTGAATTATGATTCCCTATTTTTTGCCAATAATTTCATCATGTTATTATAGTACTTTTAGATTACTTTTACTTTTAAGCTCTTGAACTTTCACCTCGTGAAATTGACAATTTCAGCATTGATTAAATGATTTCTACAATAAACCTTATGCGTTGGTAGTATGAAAAGATAATAAAATGGGATGGCGGCTAACCATAACCTAACTATGGCCGATAGCGGTGAAATGTAGGGAGAAATGTCAAAGGCGGTCAAAGTAAATGTGACCAAGTTGTACGGTTGCAACATTAAAAAAAAAAAAAAAAGCTGACAACAGAATCGCAGGCGATTTTACTGCTTAATTTAAAGCTATTTTTGGGTTATGGTGAGAACTTCCCTATTAATCCTCCGAAACTGACGAATCGTTGATTGACTGAGCTGCGGACGTCCATCTTACCCGCCTAATAATTTGCAGCTCGGGTCCATTTTTTGTACTTGCTTTCTCTATCTTCACTCACTTTTTTCTTGTGTACGTCTGCAGCAGCCCGATCATGATGCTTTGGTATTATTATAATACCGGGGTTTATTTTTTAATGCCGCAGTAGTAAGGTGTCGCGTGACGGTGTTAAAATAAGCGCGGGAAATTCAAATTTATAAATTATTAGAATACAAAAAAAAAAGTTTGTACTGTTTAATAATTGAAGGAAATACTAAGAAACATTAAAATGTTCAGGTCGAATTTTGAAATATAATAAGAATTTTAATTAATTTGTCTACATACTGTGTAAGGGAGAAAAAATTGAAACCTCACCAAAAATATTTATTTATCAATTTGAATATCCCGCGCATTTTGAACTCAATTGTTTAAAACAATTGAATAAACCCCGGTATTACTTCCTTGCTTACTTAATCCTTGTTGCTACGGCCCGTGAGTGGCCTTGGCCTGCTCTGTCACAGCCTGCGCGGTCCTGCCCTCTCCTTCGCCAGACATCGACGCCAAGGGTTGCCAGATCCACCTCGACGTCGTCCAGTCATCACATCCGTGGCAGTCCCACTCGGCTTCTCCCTTGGGGGACCTTATTGGGGCACCTTGTGTAGGGCTGCTCTCGTAGCCCTATTTTCTGGTATTCGTTCCACTCGCTCTTGACTTCGGCTATTATCAGAGGTTCTTGGTATATCGCGTAGAGCTCGTCATTTCTACGGATACACCACTCTCTCCCCGGTATTACAATAATCACATATCGACATGATCGGGCTGCAGTAGCGATACTTTAATTTTTATAAAATGTGATGGAAAAATTGACAAACTTTTGGATACTTGCCCTTTTGAATAATACATTACTAAGTTGTATTGAGAGATATTTATAAATGTCTCATTGTTAAATAGTTATTATACAATAGATATCAGTAGCATAACATACGTGCTTTACACTTATACTTACATTGTAATAATGGTTGTTTTATACGACGCTCATACATTTTTGATATTTGCAGTGGGTTAAGTAAGGAAGCGAACATTTTCATAAGGACTGACAATGATAATTATTAACATCCAACGCCCAATATATGTATAATAATATATTTTAATACCTTCACTACAATATTTTTATTAATATGGAATAAATTAATTTTTCCACCTCCTTATTTGCTTAACTCCAAAGTTTAGATGTAACAATTGCTTATAAAATAATACAATGTTTCATGTTTATGACTGGCATAAGTAGTATGAGGTTATATTTGTCTTTCACCTATTATGATGTTTCAATTACAAGAAAACTATTGTGGGTTGCCAACTGTGGAAATAAAGCGGTAACATTGGACAACTTTCCTATAGAAATAATAAAAAAAGTACTGCAAAATGCCCTCCTGTGAGGGGGGGGGGGGCAAATCCCAAAAAAGGCGCTCATCCTTAACTTATTAGAGAAGTGTATCAAAATACTATTTATTTTTTTTTGTATAAACATAAAAGTTTAGAAAGTATTAGAAAGTAGAAGACATAAAGTTTTGAATTACTATAACAAACTACGCATAGATTCAGCGAAGAAAGTGCGATAATTGCTATATTTTATCATTTGGATGCAGATTATCAACTAAAGTTGCTGTAAATTCAAATATTACTTTTGGCGGGAACAAATGCTATTTGCAGTCCTACCTACCAATTAGCAGCATTATTAGTTCACAATCTACATGCAAATGATGGGCTAAGTCTAGTTGATGGCTCTCGTCCTATTTTCTTTGCAGAATCTAGTTTGTTATAATTCACGGAAAGTGAAAACTGCGTGAAAAAATAAATAAAAATTAGTGTGATACACCGGTATCTAATATAATATAATAAGTTATTTCCCATTTTGGGACCCAACCCACATAGCACAGCGAATATTTCTATAAGAAAGTTGTCTATTCCAATTATGTTAAAAAAAAAAAAAAAAAACAATGGGTAGCCTGAGAGCCCTGAAGACCATCATAATGTCCTTTAGTATTACTATTATTGAGTGGCGTTTTTCCGGACGAGGGCCTACTTGTAGTGTGCCCCATTTAACAGTGCCCTGAGAAGTGAGAACGACCCCATCGGTTTTTGGACATTATTGGTGTGCCGTATGCACACAATGCACAGGCAAAACAAGGACACACAACCCCCATTCATAAGGGGCAACTCAGGTATCTGCACATCGGACTCCACCACTCGCGACAGCTCTAAAACAGTCCTCTGTACTTAGCTTGTGGACATGGAAGTCTCCAACCTGTTCTAGAGGGGTCGCGAGTGGTGGAGTCCGATGTGCAGATACTGAGATACCTGAGTTACCCCTTATGAATAGGGGTTGTGTGTCATTGTTTTGCCCGTGCATTGTATGCATACGGCACACTGGTATTATTTCTCAATTAATGCCAGCCATTGGCAGACTGGTAGTCTTCTCGATGTCAACCCACACCGACTACAATCGCCAATAGACAAGCTCCGATATGCTTACCATTGACATTGTAACAGGTGTTAGCTCGAATTAACCAAGTATGGGAACTAGTAAGAAACTAGTAAGAAACCTGTTTATTTTTGGCCGCCATTTTATGTTTATTTTTAAATTTTGAAGTTATATTATAAATTGGCATAGGCTAGCCTACCTGTATTTACCAGAATTATTGTGTTTTTTTTCTTCAAATGCTGCTACTAACTGAACCCACTTTCCGCCCTTGCGTCAAGTTGTAGACATTCTTTCCAATGTCAAAAAAAAAAAAAAAAAAAATACTTAGATGCTTTGTAGAGAAGCATAACAATAAATTTTTAGTCGCCATTTTTATGTGGCAATTTTCACCCCCCACCCAAGGCCGTGCCCAGGTTTTTGTTTGGGAGGGGGTCCAAATTTGTTTTTACGTATTTTATTAATGAAAGTCCATTCTAACCAGTGTAAAGCCCTTTTATTTCGGAGGAGGTCCTGACCCCTTGGACCACTCCCCTGGGCACGGCCTTGCCCCCACCATCAGTAAGCCTGGCACAAGACGAAAAGATAAACTTATTAAAGGAATTGCTTAAATGTATAAATTAATATTTAAATACAGTAATAAAATGAACCCGATGAAGTATTGAACTTTTTTTTCATGTTGGTATCCCTAGAACAAAAGTTCCGCCTATCTCTAGCCCATGCAAGAAATCCAAGAATGAACATTAATTAATCTTTTTTGACGAATATTCTGTAATATTAATATTATAATCTAATCTTGTTCTCGTGAGTCAATTTACATGCATTAGTATTATAATAATATTAATGATATTTAGAATACTTTATTCTTATTCTCGGATAAGTAAATTGTATCATCTCGTGCCTGCGCTTTTCTGTTACCATCTTTAACCAATATTTTTGTAATATTCACCATCAGCCTGTCAAGCAGTATAGCCAAGACGTATTATTTACAAACGGGAGGTCTGCAACTTGCCGCATGTATTTTTGTAGATATTGTATCTGTGTCTTAACCATACTTATATACTAGTATTATATAAATCTACTAAATAACCTTCTTGTAATTCATGTAAAGAGTTGTGACGTTTTCGACATGCTTAGTACTATTTTTTAGGTTATCGTAGACTCGGGGTATTTTGACTTATTTTTCCTGTGGCATAGTTTGTGTCATGATCATGCATGTGTCACCATAGATATACATATATTAACCTAGATGGGAAACAAGCCGTTATCAATATGGACCCCTCCGCGTAGGCCAATTCTACATCTCCGCATGGGCTGGGTTACGTAAACCCTACACTATACAAGCTAAGAATAGAATCTGCTAGTTTGGCGTGATGATTCCGCATCTTTTACACTGTAAGTGTAAACAAAACATACCATACCATTTTGTATGGGTAACAGCCGCTCCATAAGGAACTGAACGGGATTTCCACCCGATATGTGTGATTCTCTAGAAATGGGGCAATCAAAGCCCTGTCGTTTCTCTATAGAAGATGTGCAAGAAGGTGTCCCGGATATAATCATCACAAATCATCTTTTACTAAAGAAAAAATAATAATGTTATATGTGTATCTTCTTCTTCTTCTTCCCCCTTAGTGCCGCGTGCGCAGCGTGAGCGTGGGAGGGGGGGGGGTCGCCCCGAACTGAACTTGCCCCGGTCGGACGTTAACGCCTTGAGGTCGGCCATTGTCTTCCCTCTTGCTCCGGTGAGTTGTTCAATACTTTCCTGGAGGATTGTCCTGGGTCTGCCGATGGGTCTTCATCCTTGTGGCCTTGCTTCCGCCAACCTCCGGGTGGTCCTGTTCTCGTCCATCCTTTCCTTTGGACGTGGTCGAACCATTGCAACGGCTTGTTCGCCATTTTTCTCTCTATGGAATCCACTTGCAGGTCTTGCCTGATGCGGTCATTTTGGATTCGGTCCCACCTTGTTCGACCAGCAATCCGTCTTAGGCTTTGGGCTGTTTTATGTGTATAAGGGCATAAAACATGACAGATTTTGTAGAGTACTGTTTTTTTAAAAATCACTTCATCATTTATGGCATAGTTGGTAATAAGTTTTGTTTATCATTGTGTTATTTTGTCAAAAATCCACTTTTTTTTATTTCTAGCAGTCAATAATTCATTGGAACTGCTCCTTTACCTGATTAAGCCTGACAACAAATTATAAAAAAAATTTCTGACTAAAAAACGTAATGCTCAGGGCATCTATTGATCATCGTTCGGTGGTAGCTCATGATTTCCTTGGTCGACCCGAATACGTTTTATTTTTTAATATAATTGAAATATTCTTAAAATAGAAAAAGGCAAAACATGGCCCGTGTCTACGGTACCTATTAGGTGCCCATTCCATTGACCGGCTAGGGCTATTTCCAAAAATGGTGACGTGGTAGCAGACATTCAAGACTTAGGTGGCGTTTCCACCGATCTCGCATTGCAGAATTGACGGAAATGTTTATTTTCCTCTATGCCATAGTTAAAATTGATCAATGATCATACAGTAAAATCACAAACAAACTAAAATTAAAAAATGGCGTCATGGGATATGTTAAGTACAAACATTTTAATAGATTTCTATAAAAAGAAAAATTCTAATTTCCGTCAATGTCATTTGCATTCTGCAATGCGAGATCGGTGGAAACGCAACCTAAGTCTTGAATGTCTGCTACCACGTCACTGTTTTTGGAAATAGCCCTAGCCGGTCAATGGAATGGGCGCCTTACGTAAATGTAAGCATTGCTTTGGTGCAATTTATGTTATTGAGATCTCTTAAGAAACCATGACCGTGATATTTTTAACTAAATAATTTTAAAATTGGAGCAAAGGAACTACTGTACCGTAAATTGTGGAGCTAATACTCAATGTTAATTTTATTATTGTTTGTTACGTGTAATTGATTTTTTTTTCTGCTAATTGCATTTTTTTTGTTTTATGGTAGAGTTTTCCAATCGTTTTTAAATGTAGTTTATAAACTTTTGCAAACCTTAGACCATAAATGAACACAAAGCATTGTAAATGGTGCTTGGAAATTGTTTCCATTGATTTGCGTTCTGCTTGATTTTGAACGGTTTGAAAACCTCTGCAGAAAGAAAACCTTGATTATTACTGGATAGTATCATAATGTCGATCGCATCCATTTTGCATGTTGTATCAACCATTTTGGAAGATAGCTACAAAGCTCCGCAAACAAGTGAAACTTTAAGTAATATTACTTTTAAGTTATTGAAATTGCACTAAATAGTCAATATTTCAGTTTCAGTTCTGGTTCTACTAAAACTTAATGGAAAAGATTTTGGTCTTAGCTTAGGGATTCCATGCTATGTGGGGCCCATCTTAACTTTCGATGTTTCAGTGAACATATTTTCTTTAAATCACTCTTTTATCGTAAGGCTTGTGAAATTGTATTAGATTAACCATCCTTTTTGTCTTCGGCAAATATGGGAAACAACATTTTTTAAATCAAAATATAATATTGACTTGTTTATTATACATAGGGAAATCACTAAAACTACTTTAATTATTTGATGTCACTTAAAATTACGCCCAACAAAACTAATTGTAATGGCCCCACATAACACAGTTTTAGGCCCGGTGCAGTCGGTACGGTAGAGTCTGCAATCGCGAGTTGCCGACGGCTTTTTCCACTGTAGCCATAGGCGGCTATTCCACCGGCCAATTTGCTTCATTAATAAGTCTCTACCATGTTATAACTTAATTTATAATAGATAAGTTAAGTATCTACATAATAGTCTCCTTAAAATATGGCAGAGACTTATTAATGATGTCTGCTACCACGTCGGCACCACGATTAGTGAAGCAAATTAGTTGGTGGAATAGCCGTCATAGGACTTGGTGAATGGTTGGTGCAAAACCACAGAGTCTAATTCAAAGGATTTCTATGAGCCGGCGTGTCTATTATGGGAAACTGCCCTTTCATCTCAAATCAACAAGAAATCTGCTAGCGTTATTATGCAGTGGAAAAAAACGTCGGCATATCGCGCGTGTGGAATCGTCCGTGTGAACCGGATATTTCATTTTGATGGGTTATTTTGTTGAAGTTTAAACATAGGAAGATTGCTCGACCCGCCCATTTGTCGCTTTAAGCCTGATTAAGTTGGCGTTGGAAACCTGTGCCAGTATGCCAATGGCCAAATTGTTGTGAAAACAAGACCTACCAATTCGAAATGTAAGACGAAACTATGCGAATATTGTGCAAAAATCATTAAGGTCGTTGGCGTCGGGCATGGTTCACTGACATACTTGGCCAGTTTTTATTCAAGGAGAATAATATCAATAAGTAAGCTGTGGGAATGTTGCAGCTAGTGCACTTTTATTTCTAGGATTCAAAATGGCGCACATGCTGCATATATGTATAGATTGTAAAATAGTATGCTTTCTCTGTTAGTGCTGTGACTTTTAAAAATGAAACTAGAAATAAGAACTATAAAATACGAGCGCTAGACTAGTCTTATATTTTTTGTGTTATATCATCTGCGCATTCCGCTCTCTACAAACAAGGTTATTTTTTAATGTGTCGTGTATATGGTATATGAAATGTATTTTCGAATGTAATAGCTTTGTTGTCAATGTTTTTAGAACTGCTCATTATTACTGCTTGCCCTATTGTATAATGTACAATTTAATAATATAAGTTAAATTGTCAATTCAGTGGTTTTCAATCGAGCAAAGTTGCCTAGGCTTACTACCCTGAAGCCTGAATGGGCCCATGTCCTGCTGACCTGTAAGGTCCACGGTGGCCCCAAACCCTTCTTCCCCTTCCGTACTGCAATACCTGCCCGTTCCCAAGCCACCCCCCGTCATCGGAGGACAGTCTGGGGTCGACCTCAACATGTGCGCAGAAGCCCCGTAGGGCAATTGTCAAAGCCCATTAAGCATTTTCATGTACAAATGTTGTCCATTCCAATCATAAGAGTGGGCCAATAGGCCCAAATCACGCAAATGAGAAAAAATAAAGACAATTTTGAGACATGTTACATTGTATTATGCATTAATCGGCATTATAAAACTTGGAATTCACTGTTTAAATTTTAGCGGATTTTTAGGGCCTTTTTTGGGCCCATTTCAAGCGTCTTTTTAGTTGTTTCTTGTTATAGTTGTTATTATTTTGTATTCATCTGGGTCTGACGCGCTGATAGCCTTTTCGGTTATTAAAAAAAATATATAAACTTTGAATTAAAGAAAATAATTAAATACATTGAGGATGCCACAAGGAAAGCTAAAAGCAAAGGCTAAGTTGCCGAAAGCTGCAGCTGCCAAGAAAAAAGCGAAGGGGAAGGCTGTTACCAAGCGTGCAAGTAAGTTGACTGATAGGTTACTTGAACGCACCTTGTTCTACGCATAATAAATTAATAATTATAAAATATATTAATTTGGTTAGCCACAGTGTTAAATTAATAACTTTCTTGTGGGGCTTTACGATTGGTTCTCGGCGTCGCGTCGTTACTGTTAAGACATAATTGTTTTATTTAGTCGCAAAGCAGTAGAATGTGTAGGAGTTAGTTAGGCACCAATTACACCGACGTCAATAGTGATGGTAGTGGTGATATTGACGTGATCGCAGACATTTCTAGACTGTCTTTAATGTCTGTCAATATCACTAGTATCATCACTATTGACGTCTGTGTAATTGGCGCCTTAAGGCTCTGAATATAGCGGGCCCTAGTCGAAGTGAGACTACTGTTTGCAATTACTTTGGAATAAGGTAAAAGTAGCACCAGATAAGATTATTCGGGTTGAGCTAGTCGGTTCGAGTCGCCCTCAGCAGGGATGGCGCCAAACAAAGAATTTAAGTCTTCATAATATGAAACCTCATTAGGTTCTGTAATGTTTGAGAGTGGGACGAAGACGTCACGCAAAAGTTAAATATAACTCTATTTTCTTTATCCACATCATTAACAGAACCAAAATAACAAACTCGTTCCAAATCTTTAACTACAAGGGTATCTAGTTCTTAAAGAAATAATGACTTTATTAAATGTTTTAACTAAACCGTCTTAGTTAAGTTATCAGCTATAAATTACGCACATTCACTCTTGCGTGCATACATGCATACAGGCATGGGGTGGTAGAATGAATCCTAACCTACGCTACATTAGATATTAGATACAAATACAAACATTAAGGTCCTTGACCAGCCAGAGCGGGATCGACTGTGTTACAAACCGTAATAGGTGCACTAAATTAACCACCCTGTTCCACAATAATGGGGTTGGTGCACTCACACTGTTCAGTTCTAGGGGTCGAACCCAACCAAGCCGTAAGGATGTGCGTCAATAAACTTACCCTTTATAAATATATATTATATAGATTAGATACTCCTTGAAACAGTAGGACCCTGAAGAATGACTATGACGCCGATTCTCTCATACCGCGGAGAGAGAGTTCCTCGGTAAGATAGAAGACACTGCGAAAGAAGCCCTCGGCAGTCTCCAATGTCCAAATTGGAATGGTGACCACCAATCTTCGTTAGAAGAGGCATTTCAAGAAGACAAAAAGAAGGATGGACTATCTGGGCTAGTCAGCAAGAAGATAATCACTCCTGCTGTTATAAACACAGTTGGAGATACTGTAGATGTTTTGTGAGAGATAAGGAGGAGTTAGTTCGTTTTCGGTTTTATATCTCTCAGTACTCCGCAGTCTACATGGGTATACGAATTAATTGTTTACTAAAGCCAACTGTAGAGAGTAGCCTATAAATTTTTTAATTTATTATTATTATTAATTTACCGTACGTAGCTTATAATATTGTTTTGGTTTTCAGACGCTCCTATCACTCCAAGGAAGGCAAAGGCTGAAAAAGCTGCCAAGTTGAAAAAAGTCATAACAAAAGCCGTTAACGCCACTGCTGAGGCTGAGTTAAGAGCCGTGGCGTTGGGAGGACAAAAGGGATCTCCCCCCAAGAAGGGGACCCGCTCAGCTGCTGGCAAGAAGAAAAAGTAAAGTGGATTTTGGCGCCATCTTATTACGTAATACTGTAATTTATATAACTTGTTAATTATGTAGGGGGAAACTGGCAGGGTGGCAACCTGGGGGCTTGCAAAATGATCTCTATTTTTAATTTTGAAGTATGTTGAAGTGTTTTTTTTTAGTTTTAAAATATTAGATTCACTCACTCACATGACAGTGTTATTGTGTGGTTTGCAAAGGAAAATGTTTCTGTCTTATATGAGATTCAACTCACGATTTTACAACGGTTGATTGGTTTATTCGAAACAATCCTTGACTAACTACTGCGCTTGCATAGATTAAAGGGATATTATCGGTCCCATTATAAAATGGGAAAACTCAGTTGAAATGTTAATTTTAGATAATTAAATACTAGACAGAGAAGATGTGCAATGGAAAAAAAAGTATTTGCATTTGTAATTTTACATTATGGTTTGAGTTTACGTGTGCTGGTACTACCCCTAAAATTGTAACGAAATATTTTAGAAATTCAAGTGATGGTTTATGTTTTCATTTCGCGTTGTTAATCATGAACAATATCCAGTTTTATTAAACCACATAATATTAAAATAATATTACTATTCCATGCTGAGAAAATGGCATTTTCCATTACTTAAATTATTTTTTATAATTAAAGATTTATGTAATGGGCCGTAATCTCCACCCTAGGGTCCCTGCCTGAGAGTAATACATTCTTTTTTGGTTTTGACATCTGCTACCCAGGTTGCAATATTTATAACTAAACTTTTTCCATCTTCCCAACACAGGGTACCGAAGTGTGGCAATTTAACAGATGCCATGTATTAAGGACTCGTATGGTGGTTCTATTAAGTGGCCACGAAAACTGTTAAACCGTGGCACCCCTCTGTTTCATTTGCACTTTAAAAGCTCAACTTTCGTATAGAAATCCCTTGATCTGGTGTACATGGCAGTTAAAGCTCCTGTGACTAGCTTCAAGTAAATCACCTGCCTCCATGCTAACAGGCAACTTGGCTAAAAATTTCAAAAATTGTTTAAAAACATCACATTATAAAAATTGTTAGTTTACGTTTCTAACCACAGTGCTAGGTAGGCCATGCTGGGGCTACAGGTGATTAGTAGACATGTATTGTGTTCCGATTTTTTGACTTAAACTAACGCCTTGTACTTAGCAAACGCTTCTTTTTTTATTAAGATACTTTCAACTTATTTGCTGTAGAGCGATAGTGGCATAATTTGCTTCTGTAGTCTGTGCCGTACTCTGGAGTAGTCTCAAAGCCCTAAGTTCGCGCTACCCCAGTCCGGTCAACCCATTCATCGCAGTTGACCTCTTGTGGAAAATATTTAAACGGTACTCCGTGTCATTGACTTGGGCGACGAGTCCTCTTAAGGTTCCAGAAGCAAATGAGCCTAAGAAATTTCACTTAGGCGGCTATTCCACCGACGTGCATTTTTAATGTGAATTTGTCATGACGTGGTAGCAGACATCATTAATAAGTCTCTACCATATTATAACTTAATTTATAATAGATAAGTTAAGTATCTACATAAGAGTCTCCTTAAAATATGGCAGAGACTTATTAATGATGTCTGCTACCACGCCATGCCACATTCACATTGAAAATGCACGTCGGTGGAATAGCCGCCCTAACACTATATTAAATGTTTGTTTATTAACATGAGATACTTTTATAATTCAGACTGTTTGGGATACCAAACTATCTAGTTTAAGATTGAACTACTCTATTGGGGGAATATTATTATCCCCTGTATTCTAATTTTCCTTGAATTTCCTGCCTTTTATTTATTAACTAAAATAAAATACTTGAGTAGTACGGGCCTGTCTTACCTTGCGTAATGGATTAATCACATAATAAAACTAACACGCAGTGCAATTAGGTTTGCCACCGTCGATGATGAAAATTGCAACCATTATCCATAAGAATAATTTATGTAGGTTTAACTTAACTTATAAGTTGTGTGTCATTGTAGTTTTTTTTAGTGTCAGCTAGAAATGGTGACAAGATTGCTGCCGAGTAATGGAATTTGGGTTCTGTAATTTATGATGGTGCCGCCAGGTTCGCATTGAGTAACCGATTACCAAAGCATATACCTTTAGAGTGTAGATCTTAAAGGCCCGGTACACACGAACGTTCGACGCCGGCATCAGCGCTGAGAAATAGTTGTTTGTAGGTTGGTGCAACACCACACGCTAGTACACGATTTTCTGAAAACTTTTTTGTTCAAATGACCAATGTCCCAGCGCGCGTTCCAATCCAATCATTTGTGTGTACCAAGCCTAGATAAAAAATCTGTTGCGGAATACGTGGGCAAACGCTGTAACTGTTTCTTTGCTCCTACTAGTCTTTTTTTGCAATAGGTAAACAATATTAAATATCATATTTCTCATCTTCTTGATTAACTCCTACTTTACCTCATTCAATGGGTAGATCCACCATGTAAATTACAGTGCCTCGTCTATGAACAAGTACAATAATTATATTGCAATGCACAAAGGTATTGCACCTGCAGCCGTAGGCACGAGGTACCAATTTAACTTGTTACCGGGGTTAAAAATGTAGACAAAGTAATTTTATAGGTCTTATAGCACATTGCATTTTAAATATAGTTTGTTAATATTTTTACCCCGGGAATAAGTAAAATTGGTACCTCATGCTAGGGCTGCTGCAAGCAATTTGGTTTCTAATTTCGTGGTTGTAGGCTTACTTATTTTATTACTTTCTCTGGAGATGTAACTTGTCTGGGTTTATAATTACAGTATATCTCTTTTATTTGAGAAAAACAATAATGATTATATATTTACCTGTATTTTAGATCTGTAGACTGTAGAGACAAATTGAAGGAAAAGGGCTCCAGGGGTGTTGTCCTTACTTCGTGAACGAGTCCATGGAGTGTGAGAACCAGTTATAGTATGCTGTTTTCTTTTTGTTTATGACGGTGCCGAACGTACAGTATGTTTTATATGTAGCCTATAAATGACTGTGAATAATGGCCTATTATATCGAATATTAGGCAGGCAACAGTTGTAAGGGTTTTTAACACTGTTTTTTTGCCATTACTGATACCAAGCTCCATGCGTGCAAATAGGCGATAAGCGAGGGCAGTAGGTGATCAGGGACTTAATTACAGTGGACTCCATAAATTATAGTATAGCTTACTATAGATTTCGTAAAAACCACTTTTTAGGGTTCCTGGGACCCCAAAACGTGTAAATCCACTGAAATCCCGAAATCTAAACTTTCGACCATCAATAAGCTTTCCTTATACTAGGCCTACGTACAAATAGGAAAGCAAAACAAAAAGTGGAGGGTAATAATAACAACCAATGTTATACACAGGCCCTATAAAAATATTATAATATTCTGATTGTACCAAGGAACTGGAATTGTAGTCCGTTTATTTTGTTATTTCACTTTATTACATGCAGTACTGTAGTAAAAGAAAACATAAAACTCGCATTATTCGCACAATGTATTAAATAGAGGCCCATCACAGATTTATCTACTGGGTCCCTCCCTACCTCCCTCTGTACTCTCTTATACTATAAGCTGTATTCTACTTTTGTATTATTATTAAATAACAAATTTTGTTATTTAATATAAATTGTTATGGATGAAGGAAATAAATACATTATTTAACAGTTGGGGTAGGTACAGGTACCTAGGGAATTTGTCATTTACTGCATAAAATATTCTTTGCATTAAGCAATGGTTATCATATTATAAAACATTATTGTACCTATAAATAATATTATTATCTTGATTATTAATTTATTATTATATTAATGATTAGTCTCTGAAATGTTTGAAATTGGCGCCCATTGTTCAATGTTGCGGCACATGCGCAGAGAACGTTGTTTACCCGCCATTTTGCTGTAGTTGTTTACAATTTTAGTTACTTGTCAAATCAACTTATTTTAATACAAAAATCTATATTTACGCTCAACTATGGTATGTATCAATTAAAATGATGTTAATAAGACTATATCTAGTGCATATTACAATCGGTAAGAAGCAATGTTTACATACTTATTCTTCTTTCTTATTGGACATTACATTGGGGGGTGCAATTTTTGTAAATTTTCGCGAACCCACCCCCGCCCTTTATAGCAGCACCTGTCGTTCCAATATACGCCAAGTAAGAATCTTGATACTCTGCTTTTAATGATTGATCAATATTTTAGCATCAGATGCCGTTTAACGCCGTCGCCGGTTGTTTTCGGGTACAGTAGTTTAGCGCATGTAACGATTGAAGTGAAACATGTCCAGCACGGACATGTTTCACTTCTAGGCTCTAGCCTATTATTAAACTTTGAAGGACTGATGGTCTATTAAGCCAATAAAATTTCTTTCATCATCTATTTTTCGCCTGCCTATATAAGGTTTCATAGTTAGTATTTCTACTGGTTCTGTTTTAAGTACGGTGCCGATAACAGCGAGAATTATTACCTGCTACGGTATCATTAACGTTCGTCGTTCAAATTGAAAAATTTACTAAAAACATAATGCCGGCCCGAAGACTGGTTTAGGATCCTCTCTCTTGACCACTGCTCTATTTTGGATGTTGTCGTCAACGGCGGAATTTTTTGCTTTCTAATTTACACGTAGTATAAGGAAAGCTTTGTGATGGTTAAAATTTTCGATTCCGAGATTTCAACGGATTTACACGTTTTGAGGTCCCCAAAAAAGTGGTTTTTACGAAATATCTGTCTGTCTGTCCATCGATTTCCGGGCAAACTACTCGGTCGATTTAGATGAAATTTTGTGTGTAGGTTCACAAAAATCATACCTCGGGGCCATTGTTTTTATTTTGGGCTCTCACTGGACACTCAATTTGGGGGGGGGTTTTATTCTCAAAAAAACTCCAAAAAAACGTCTAAAAAAATTATTTCTCAAAAACGGCTCCAACGATTTCTTTTAAAGTCACATATATTGTAGTCGTTATTAATGTCAACAAAATGCAATGGGTCACTTGCCCCTTGATAGTTTGCTTCTGGGGGTAAAAAAATAAAAATAACTCAATTTTCATGAAAAATGACTAAAAAGTAATTTTTCTGCGAAACCTTTCTATCGGTGATTTCTACCTTTTCTGGTGTTCAATAGAGTAACAAAACCAAATAGCTTGTTTTCCAAACAAATTTTTGGTTCTGTGCAATAAATTCTTTTTTGAAGAAATTATGGAAAATTCGCTTTCCAATACATTGCGTGATTTGTTATTGTTACTACTGTTACAATGTATTGGTCTGTTCGTTCCAGAATATGCAATTGAGTTTTGAGGTGGAACCCCCTCCCCACACCCCCGAGGAATCCGAAATTTACCATAGGGAAATTATTTACAATGAAATGACACATTATGTCTATCTACTACTTTATAAATTGGAAAGCATGTTCGAGTAAACTCGGACCGGTTCTTTTCCTTTCTGTCGAGTCTCAAACCTCGACCTTCTGTTTCATAGTCCAGTTCTCTGCCAACAGCACTATTCCAGTCAATAATTTTATAACACTATAATTATTTCGTCGGTTTGCTGTAGAAGATTCTTAACTGAGACGCATTAATTCTGCTGCGCACGTCTTGGGCCCCCTCCGGACACTAATGTATTGTTTTGTTGTAGGATGTTAATATGGAGATTCCGCTTTGCGAAAATAACCTGTCTTCCCACGATCCAGGTGGTGGAATTTCCCAATATGTTTCCTGTATTCAAATTAATGGTCGGCCTATATTGCCGCCTTTGGTAAGTTCATTTCAGGATAGGCTTTATTATCAAAGTGGAAATTTGTAAATAGTAAAATGGCTTTTGCCCATGTAAATGCAATAACCATGTGTTACAGCACAATAATAGTGACAGTTTTGGGAAATTGGTTAATTCATACAGTAATGATAGGATCGATAAGATAATAGGTATCGCCATACAAGACATGCCGGAGACCTCTCAGCCACAGCAGCCAGGCTGACAGCCCGACAGCGCAGTCCACGATGTTTGATTATTATTGTTGTAATAAGATGTAACAAAGATGGGCAAATACACTTTGATTGATTGATTGAATGGTGTAGCACTAACACTAGTTATTAGTTAACGTGCCCGGGCATCACGCATCAAACATCCAAAAATGGTTTGGGCCTTGTCTGAAGCTTTTTATTGGAGTGTCAATTCCACTTTCGGGACACATGCGAGAAGGTTCTCATCGCCTTGGTGTGCGCCACAACAGCAATTTCGCGACAAAAGACCCCTAACTTTCCAGGTTGGCAACTCCTACTCTAAGACTAAGACTATTAAAACAGCCCCGTGCTGTATAGTACAGATCTCTGCCTCAGAACAATACCTGTGACTGTACAAGACTTATAGGAACGCTATCTTTCATCCTATATGTTTCACTTGTTGCTTGCAGCTGACTAACGAAAAAAGACGGGAAATGATATCGTGGCGCAGAGCAGCTATCACCAAAGAGCAGCAGAGATGCTCTAGAAGACCAAGTTCTTGCTCATCCGACGGGATCGCTCAGCTTGGTCCACATTCTACCCCCACAAGACCGGCATCTCTTAATTTGCGACATAGGCCCAACGCATTTGGTTTGCAGGCATGGGGGCACCAGGGAACATTAGAAAATCAATTAGCCTTCGAATCGGATTCTGAAGTTGAAGGCAGGGAGAAAGTTGGTCGGTCTGCGCTCCAGGTACACATGTTTTGCTTGTTTACGTACGACTACGCTTTGGCTCTATATGTCTACAAGTCGTGCTGGATTAGGGCTTGCTCTCCAAACCCTGTAGCCATGCTGGGTGGTCCTCAGCCACGCAACGCCACCATTGGATTCCCAGCAGCTTCTGATCGTGTGTACCCCACCTTACTTTCATCTTTCCTTGATCTCCCAAGACGTCGACGTCACTTCGCCCTCAACTGTCTCTCATGCCTTCCCCTTCAATCGACCTTCACACCTCATTATGTATTCCTCATTCATGGTCCTTACCTTCTGACCTTTGCCCCTTCTTACACAATAGACTGTAGTTCTTGTAATCATTTTTTGTTGGTTACTTCCTACATTGTACGCGAACATACCAATGACGCATTTCCAATATTACTACTCACACTTTACCTTTCGTATTGAAATAGAATTCCAGAATTCTATCCAGTGACTCCATACACTTTAGGTGGTATTTTCATCATATCCGAAGGATATGAGCCTGCGCGCTCAGCCAGTAAAAGACCCAAAACATTCTTGTAGAATGATTGCTGGCTAAATTGTCATTGAAATTTATGGGCCATCTTTTTTTCGTTTTTAGTCAGAGAGCTCGCAAGAACAATTAAACACTCCAGGAGAATCAGGGAGCACGTTGGACACACCTGAGACACTGACAGGTTCGCCTAAAAATGGGGGATTACCCCGACAGCGCTCGTACACATTGATTTCGCCTGGCCCTGCGCTGCTGAACTACCTTGCCAAGGAGGAAGAGCGTGCACAGTCTGGAAGGTAAAGAAACTCAGATATTATGAATAAATAAATAATGACTTTCTGTTCTATTACTAAGCCAGCTTAGTGGAGCTGCAGCTATAAAACCCCCTCTTCGTACACGCAACTAGGAAGGCCCGGGACCGCCTGCTTTCCATGCCCTCCAAAGCATAGCCTCAAAATGTAGCAGGTGTGGGACTCGAACCAATCTTACCACTGCGCTACATGTCCTGAGCTCAGGCGCGGTTTCCACCGACCTCTCATTGCAGAATGCACATACGTTGACGCGGTAGCAGACAACATTAATAAAGGCGGGGTTTCCACCGACCTCTCATTGCAGAATGCAAATGACTTTGACGGAAATTTTTGTTTTACTCTATGCCATAGTTATAATTGATCAATGATCATAGAGTAAAATCACAAACAAACTAAAATTAAAAAATGGCGTCGTGGGATATGTTAAGTACAAGTATTTTAATAGATTTCTTTAAAAAGAAAAATTCAAATTTCCGGCAATGACATTTGCATTCTGCAATGAGAGGTCGGTGGAAACCCCGCCTAAGTCTCGAATGTCTGCTACCACGTCAACGTATGTGCATTCTGCAATGAGAGGTTGGTGGAAACCCCGCCTGAGCTCAACGAGTTAATCAGAAGCCTGGAATAGGACCTGTGTGCAGGGGTCGTCCGAGAGGGCATTCTACATAGGAGGTGAGATACCACTCTTGTTCCACTTTTTCATTTCATTCTTTCTCTAATAAATAAATAAATAAATAAATATTGACTTTTTTGTTCTATTACTAAGCCAACCTAGCGGAGTTAGGGCTTTGAGCCCTCTGTTACACTCAACTAGGAAATAGTTTTCGTAAGTTTACGACGACGCTAGTTTGCTTCTCCCCTACCAAGCTAGCAAGATGGCCATCCGCAGGTCAGTCAAACAACGATTCCGCAGTTGTACTCGAGTGTAAGCGGGTGGATTCTCGCCATAAGTCAATTACAGTTAAAATTAAGCTGTTAACTCAGGCATGTCATAGTTTCCCGTAGTTATGGCCCAAGGTCATGTGAGCAGAACGTCTGCGCCTGCCATTCTGTTGTCAGCGCTGTCTGTTGAATTGTTTTTCATTTTCCGATATTTTCTATTTTTTTGTTTGCAACCCCACAACTTGCTCACATTATTTCCACGATGATTTGACAAAATTTGTCATCTATGTTTTACCGCTTTCGGCCATACTTAGCTTATCGTCAGACGCCATCTAGTGGAATATGTCTCGTATACAGTAAGTGGAATATGTAATTTTTGCAGACGGACATGGGACCTTCGCTCAGCCAGGGACGCCTGGCACACTCAACGGACCCTGCTGTCAGATGGCGACCGGAACTCCGACGATCAGTCGCCCCCCACCAGCAACAGCAATGCAACGCAAGTGCCTTGTACGGACGACGTGCCTTCGGACCCCTCCAGACAGAGTATACCCGTGCCTAGCGTCGTCAAAGAGGAAATGGACAGTCTCACCCTGATGATGATGACCTTGAAAATGCGACACGATCAACAGCGGCTGCAGTTGGAAGAGAAGCTGCGCGACGAAGAGGAGACGTTGCAGGTTATATTTAGGCGGAAGATTTCCGAGTTTATGGGGCTGAAAAGATCGGCGAGTGTTGCTGGAGAGGTGGTGAGGGAGCAGGACTGGTCCGCTGGGGGAGGGGGGGAGGGTGCAATGCTCAGAAGTGTCCGGTCGGCTGGCGAGACGCGAAGGGTGGTGCGGCCGCCATACCTCGCTCAGAACGGAAGGCCTGCGTCAGCTGATCCGTTTGGTAGTGTCACCGATATTGATATTAGCTTGCGGGAGGATTCTTGTGCATTAAAAGGTAATTTTAATTATTTTTATTATTAGGTCCGGTATACACAGACGATTCTCCCAGTCGCGATTTGCCGACGTTTTTTCCATTGTAGGTATAGGGCTTGGTGAATGGTCGGTGCAAAACCAGAGTCTAATTCAAAAAAGTTCTATGATCTGGAGTGTCTAGAGGGAACCCGTTGACTTTTGTTTCGAAATCGATAAGTAATAGCCCTATGGCTACGATGGAAAAGAAGTCGGCAAATCGCACCTGAGAGAATTGTCCGTGTCTACCGGGCCTGAGAGTGCTGATGGTATTTCCCAGTCCTGATTTGTGTGTTTATAGTATTGCTTTTTTGCTTTCATATAATTTATACGTTAGGAAAGCATTGTGATGGTCGAAATTTACGATTTCCAAGATTTTAATGGAATTACACGTTTTGTCGTCGTTTTGTGGACCAAGTACTGGATGGACTTTGGTAAAATTTGGCGTGTAGGTTCATAAAAATCTTATCTCAGGTTCCCCCTCACCCCCCCCCCCCCCCAGGCCAAAAACTGCTGCCGAAGACAATATCCCAAATACAGCAGTGGCCAAGAAAGAGGATCCTCTACCATTCCTCAGGCCTAGAACTTGAGTTGCTCAAGTAGGTCCCAAATATGGTTCGATGCTGTCTTCAAAGTAGCTGAGATTCTGAGCAAGCCTTACGGTCTTTGAGGCGAAGATGTGAAAATCCCTACTCTGTACCCCCTCGTGATGAGGGTGATTGTGATGATTGAGATTTCATGAGATTTTTACACTAATAAGGCTTTTCCCCGTTCTATTATCTCTTAAGAAATGTTCCTTATTTTATTACAGCTGTTCCTAAACGTGATGATCTGTGTGAAACATGGAGCCTTAGCAGTGTTGCGTCCACTCTCAGCAATGAGCCCGTTGCAGCCACGTACCGATTGGAAAACAAGTACCGTCGTAGTACTCGTGCTGACTTCGAACGGTATAACAGGGTAAGTAGTCGAAGCAGTAGCTAGTGCTTATACTAGTATTGAAGAAGGAAGTCAGTCACGCTTTGCCTGTTGTCCCAGTCCAGAAAATTGTAAAATTTCCGTATTAACTTAAATTGACATGGTTACCTCCAGCGGAATTATGGCCATATTTACTGTTTATTTTTTTGTATGACATTTTATGGCCTACTTGTAGTTGAACTTTGCCCAATACCAACGACCCCATGGATTATCGGGCATTGTTGGTACTTGAAGCAGTAGAATCCATCTAAAAGCGTACCTCCAAACTTTTCTTCGACATCATGAGTGGCACTGCGAAGATTTCTACGACTGTATCTCGGAGGCTCAGCAGCAGCTCCGACCACGGCCCATTATCCCGGATTCTACTGCTTCATCAAATAACTCCAGCCGTGAAAGTCTTTGTAATGTAATGTTAGCCAGAGCCAACGGACCCTCGCATTTTTCGTTTTGCACAAAGTAAAATTTCTCATTTCAATCGTACAGTCATAATTGAGATGCTGTAAAGTATGAGAAATGTTCCTCTTCATTTTGATGCATAGTATGTGGCCTTGACTGACACCCATTGGCCACACTTTTGGAACTCCTGCGGCCTGACATCCTCAGTGACTGTTATTTTTTAACAAATCCAGTTCAATAACTGTATACGTAATGTATGGTGCATCAAAGCGTAGCAAAATATTTTTTCTAGTTTGTGACACCTTATTTCTGTCTCGACAATCGATATTTCATGAGATAATTGACTTTGCGCCAAGCATGGAAAGTGGGGCTCCTTAACCGTTACTCAAGGAAAAAAAAGAGCTAATCTTAACGTTTTTCAGGCTGCTGCGAAAATTTGCGCTGCGGTCAGGGGTTATTTGACGCGTCGGCTGATGAGAACAGAACACGTCAAAGCCCTCTTCCGGTCATTTCGGGACACAATCCAGATGGCGCGGACACTCAAGGATGCCAAAGACTTACATTCCTCCAGTGATTACAACTTTATGATTGGGCTGAGCAGGCAGGTAGGCGGAAATTTTGCTAGAAGAGTTCGTGTACAAAACACTCGGCAAAAATAGGTAGTTGAGCAGTATGTAAATCATCATTATAGCATACTCATGAAATTTAAATGTACCGCAAAACTTGTTTATTCATGTCTGTCCGTGACATCTCTGCCATTAAACGCCGTGTCGCCCAGTAGAGTCTCAACCGTTGATGCAAGGTCATTGGTCATGTGTCTTGCATCTTCGCTCATCCTGGTTAAGGCCCAGAGGTATATCTCATTGAGGGTTACCGCGACCCCTGTACCGCAAAACTTTATAATGCTGAAGTTGAATAAAATTACGATTAACAATGTTTTTGGCCATATCCAGTGGCCGGAGTGTAATATTTTCGCCTTCTCTACTTCTGACCACTTAGGTGCCCATTCCACTGGCGAATTTGCTTCACTAAAATTCACTTGTGTTTTGACATCATTAATAAGTCTCTACTATATTGTAACTTAATTTATAATATATAAGTTAAGTATCTACATAATAGTCTCCTTAAAACAAAACAAACAAAAAATCTCAAAACACAAGTGAATTTTAGTGATACAAATTCGCCGGTGGAATAGGCGCCTTAGCCATTCCTCTAGTTCCAGTCCCACCCTCCTAAAATCTGGTTTCTGAATCTCTTCTTTGGTCTAGCCACTTCGCACAGGCGGGGATTCCACTGACCGGCTGGGGCTAAATACAAAAACGGTGACGTGGTAGCAGCACCGACCTCGCATTGCAGAATGCAAATGACATTGACGGAAATGTTTGTTTTCCTCTATGCCATAGTTAAAATTGATCAATGATCATACAGTAAAATCACAAACAAACAAACTAAAATTAAAAAATGGCGTTATGGGATATGTTAAGTACAAACATTTTAATAGATTTCTATAAAAAGAAAAATTCTAATTTCCGTCAATGTCATTTGCATTCTGCAATGCAAGGTCGGTGGAAACCCCACCTAAGTCTTGAATGTCTGCTATTACGTCACCGTTTTTGTATTTAGCCCTAGCCGGTCGGTGGAATCCCCGCCTCACGGACTGTGATTCTCTTCATGTGCGCCAATCATTCCAGTATCGTTCTCTTTATTCTATGGACCATTGAACCCAACTAACCAATTTTTCTTCATATTCATTTATTTTTAATGAATTTCAGATTAATTCCAACTGGGACGCCATCTACGAGGTATTCTTACGTACGAGTACTCGTGAACAAATGCAAATAATAGCCGCAGACAGGGTGCGACTGAGAACAGCGCAGACGAGAACTCCTTTGGATTCAGGAGGTCGGAAAATTTCGTCTGCAACAATAAAGTCGCTGAATCGCAAGCAAAAAGCCATGTCCAGATCGCTGACCGGTTTCCCCAGAAGTTCATCGTTCTCCCGCAGCTGTTTCAAGATGTCTTCCTCGTTGAGCGGAGCGCTGCCGTCGCCGCGAACATGAGCTGTTACGTAATGAGTCGGGTGAGGGCCTTATTACTGTTCTGGTGGCCAACATAGAGATACTACTAGTGCTGTAAATTTATCTATAGATGACGCATGGTGCGTGACTGTTCCTGGTACCCTTTTTAAAAGCAGACGGCAACATATGATAATCATGAACGTGAATGTGAGACTTGCTTACCTAGTGAAGGAAACTTGTCTTGTCTTTGCACTTAAAAAGGCATGGCGCTGAAAATCGACCAATCGGAAAGTGTTTGCGGTCAACCAATCAAATCGTTCGGGTTTGGCGTCATTTCTCTATGGCTATATGTATTGCCGGCATTGGATTTCAATACAAAATCATTGGTTTTTTGTTTTGTCGGCAATTCTTGCCATTTGAGTGTGAATGTGCGAAAAATTAAATAATTTCTAATTTGTTTTGTGTTACCCACTGTAATAATAATAATTCATACGGAAACTTATGTTAAAAAGAGGTTCGGCTTGTCACGGCTACTGAGAAATTCAGCTTATATTTATATATGCAATCGGAGACGTGTCGTACTCATCACGGGTAATAACCTACAGAGGCGACTGAAAAGGTAAAATCGGATACATTCATTAAATTGTTTGTATGAGATTTATCTTTTTTTTATGGAAAAAAAAAATAGCTTGTAGTTACCGTGGTTTTACCTCGTCTATAGATAATTTAAGCCGTTGGGTGCAATCTATCTCTAGGGTGGCCACGTAATTATGATTCTTTGTATTTAAGGGTGAACGTTTGTTGTGTTGTTGTTGTTTAAAAGGCAAAAACTGCTTCATTTTTGCCAGAATTGCATGCGAGATTTATAGGATACTGCTGTTAAGCTAGATGGAAAATTGCACGTAAATTAGACATCACTCTCCATGTTACCATGGCTTTTAGTATAGTGTAGGCCATGTTATGTAAAAGCAATCCGTGGATTTTTTTACCAAGGTTAAAATAATCTCAGGAAATGTATGGTGGTTTTACTAATCGACCAGCGTTCAATACGAGTTTTCTATCTAATCCGCCACTGCCATTTTTGATATTGTATACAAAGAATAAAGTACAATTTGTACAATAGGTAGCGTTTGTCCCGCCATCGCTTGGGAAAATATCGGTAAAGCATGTAGAACGTTCCTACAGGATAATATATTGTGGCGCGCCTCCACCTCACAGTGAATTGTCCCGGCGTATCCCCATACTTATCTTATGGAGAGAGAGCATCTTATCACTTTCGTATATGATCCCACGCTCTGTTTTGTTTGGGCGAATTGCTAATGGCTTTCAGTTAAGTATGGGCGCCATATTGGGAATCATTTTGCCATATTGTTATTTTATTAAATTTCTGTAGGAAAGTTTCCCTTTGTGTAGGTAATTGACGTGGAATTTGGTGGGCGTAATTGCTCATGGCCATAAGTTGAGTATGGGGATGCTCGGCGCCAATCAGAGGCCATGTTGGATTTCTATGCGAAACTGGACGGCAGTCATTTTCCAATGCATGGCTGTGGCGCGCAGTATTCCTAAGGTGCCCATTCCATTGACCGGCTAGGGCTATTTCCAACAACGGTGACGTGGTAGCAGACATTCAAGACTTAGGTGGCGTTTCCTCCGACCTCGCATTGCAGAATTGACGGAAATGTTTATTTTCCTCTATGCCATAGTTAAAATTGATCAATGATCATACAGTAAAATCACAAACAAACAAACTAAAATTAAAAAATGGTGTCATGGGATATGTTAAGTACAAACATTTTAATAGATTTCTATAAAGAAAAATTCTAATTTCCGTCAATGTCATTTGCATTCTGCAATGCGAGATCGGTGGAAACGCAACCTAAGTCTTGAATGTCTGCTACCACGTCACTGTTTTTGGAAATAGCCCTAGCCGGTCAATGGAATGGGCGCCTTACTGATACTATTCAAGCGATGGTGGGGCAGCGTTGCTTTTGACAGAATAGTTGAACTAATTTCCTCGGACTTTAAGAGTGGGAGCATAGTTTTATTGGTAGAACGTATCCGCGAATCAAATCGGAGAACCCCCTCTACGCGTTACTTTGTATAAAGTCAATTTTCACAGGAAACATCGATCGTAGGGCCGTCAAAAATAGCATTTAAATTAACATAAATGCTCCTCTATATTTCCATGTATGACATGTGGCCAGTTCTTGAACTCCTTCCACGGGACTATCATACCAATAATTTTTGTACTAATCAAATTCAATAATTGTGGCGAATCTTTGTTAGAAATGCTGAGAAAAATTCCTTGTTTGTCCTGATATTTGTGACGCCTCTACAATTGATATTTCCTGAGATATTTATAAGACTTTTTCTTCTCCGATTGCCTCATAGCTGGCAACCGCCGCCATGTAGCCCACCACTAAGGGGTCTCTCCGACCTTCCTAGATAAATCTAATGGCCCACAAGATGATTTTCCGTCTCGAAGAATGGCGCTTTAATAGTCAAAAGGATGGTCTGAGGCCACCCCGTATTTATTTGCTGAAGCAATGTTCATGGTTAGGTGCTTGAAAAGCAGCTGCTTGCCTGTTTCTAGAAGTTTTCAAATGAAGTTACCTGTGGCACCAAGAAAGGGGCTAATTGCATAGACAATAAGGGAGAGATTTGCAATTATTTTATAAGCAAAGCAGGCTTAGACATTTTAGACTATTTAATTAATTCCTCGCGTCACAGCTGCGAAGATAAGGTCTTACTGTATGTCTTAGCCGGCTATTCCACTTGTCAATATTCCGCCAATAATTAATGAGATTTTTCTTTACTCTATGCCATTGCCCATTTTAACTTCCGCATGTTAAAATTGATCAATAATCATAGAGTAAAATCACGTTTTGAAAACAATAACAAACTAAAATTAAACAATGGCGTCGTCTGGGTATAATAAATAATTGTAATTAATTTCTTGAGAACAAACGAATTATTTCATAATTTAAATCATAAAATTTCTTGTAGATTATAAAATTAAAAGAAAGACGACGGCCAAACTTACAAAAAAATTGAAAATAAAAATTGTCAATTATTGAAGACAAGTGGAATGAGGTGAAAAAATATAAATGCAACATTGATGATTTTCCACTAAGCCTGTTCCTTATTTTTGGAGAATTATCTGGCTGTTATTATACATTCGATATAAGCTGTTTTTCGTAAACCGGTTTATTTGTTAACACCAATATTTGTATTAAAGCAATTAGATATTTACACATATGAGTTGTCTTTGATAAGGGTTTACTGCATGATCAGTTCTTTTCTAAGCAAGATGCTATCTGCAAAACGAAATACAATAGAACGTATTGCTATGATCAGTATCCGGATTGATATTGCTAAACCCTGTCAGAATATATAGACACTTGCTGCTCTGATATATCAGTCAGTCAAAATGTGTGAAGCGGTTAGAGACTAGCTACGGTACGAATTATCCTGAACTACTGCACCATCTGTGTCCTATTGAAGTATTCGGCGAAAGAGCGCCAAACGAAAAAAAAAAAAAAAAAACAGCTGTAGTAACATAGGATAAAGATAAGGGCAGGATTGAGGTCAACCCTAATTTAATTGATGACCCGCTGTGACGACACAGTCAGACCAAACCTCGTCACCTTGATTGGTCTTCAGCTGAAGCTTGCCAGGCTTCATCAGGTAGGTCAAGTTGGTGCAGACGCAGACTGCAGGTCCTCCTAGAACTAGTCAGCCCATCGCCATCCTGAAGGGTTGCCTTTTTAGGCAGCTTTTGTGGCGCTATCAACTGGTATGCGGTTTTTGAGGATGCTCGGACATTGTATGAATAGAGAACTTTTCCATAAGGAAATCCAAATGACGGGCGGCCGCCTCTGTGAATCTTATCTTATAGGCAACGTATCACATTCGTATACTCGTCAACGCTCTGATTGGTGGGGTGAATTGCTGATGTCTATATAGGGACTCGACCCGCCAATCATTTTGCCACATTATTTTTTTCCTGTAGGAAAGTTCTCCATTGTGTAGATAATACAAGAGCGGAATTAAATTTTGAAACTTTATTCATCAGATGTAATCTTTTACTCAATTGGCTAATTAAACGTGAATAGTTTACAATAGATATCAACAAGGAATCCTTAGGTTAATAAGAAAGATAAATGCTTTCTAATATTATACATAGACTAGCCTCTGAATTTTAAAACCACAACTTTGTATATAGAAAGGCAGAAAGCAGTTATTTCCAAAACTCGGTCATTTTAGCAGTCTGCAAATTAACAAAAAAGTCGAAGTTCTGTGATTAAAATAATACTGGCATCAGAAATATTTCTACATCATTTGCAATTGATGAAAATAATAGCGAGAAATACAAGAAAACATTTCGGATGTAATATTTTTTAGAGCAGTTTCCATCATCTCATCATATGAAAAGTCTCGGTAAGAAATACTACACGGCACAGCCATGAATGGCAAGTGGCGGTGCCGTCCACTGTCCAGAATACCTAACCGATACTTTTCAAGTGATGGTCGGACCGGGCTTTAATATACATGCAAACAGGTCTTCAAGGCTGTATAATGTTAGTGTAAATCCATGGGACGAAGCAAAAATGACCGCCAAGTTACTACATCAGACATCTGTCAATAAGGGCGTTCTAAAATTGATGATGAAAGCCTACACACGAGACATTAGCCTTCAAACAATACGTTTTCATGTCGTTATCTATTACGGATACTCACATACTTGTGTGAAAAGTAGAGATCGAGTTATAAATAAATCCAATGTAAAATTCATGTTAACAGGAAAAAATTGGCACCCCAAAATTAAATACTTTTCATTTTATATTTAATTAACTCTGCAAGTTATTAAAAATTAGTCTCATTTAAGTTATAGAACACTACTTTGTGCATCATATAATCGTATATTTTTACTTTCCGGTTTTGTAGTTTTTCCTCGCCAACGACAAAAAAGTTTTCCAAAAATCATAGATTACGCGAAATTTTAGTCCACTCTGGTTTCTATAGGCTAGGTACCAAAAATTTAATATTTCCTATTATATGATGCATGAAGTAGTCTTCTAAAACTTACATGAGCCAAATCTTAAATAACTTGCTTTGTTAATTAATTAAAAATGAAACGTCAATAAAAAACAACAAATTTTAGGGTGCTAATTTTCTAAATAGCATGTCCTCTTAGGTGGCAATCTGAGGAGAAGCTTTTATAAGGCGGCTATTCCACTATTTCAAATTTGATTTGAGATTTTTGTTTGTTTTGTTTTAATGAGATTATTATGTAGATACTTAACTTATTTTATTATAAATTAAGTAACAATATGGTAGCAGACGTCAAATGTGATTAAAAAGAGTCTGCTACCATATTATAACTTAATTTAAAATAGATAAGTATCTACATAATAGCCTCCTTAAAACAAAACAAACAAAAAATCTCAAATCAAATTTGAAATAGTGGAATAGCTGCCTAAGTGTAAGCATGAAAATATCTCTCGAAATATCAATCGCATAATTTTAAAAAAATATCGGAACAAAAAAAAATTTAGCATTTTGATATTATATATAATATGTACCTCTTTCTAAGGCGGAGTTTCCACATACGTCAATCGTCAATGAGAAATATGGTTTTGACGTGGTAGCAGAATTTTTAGTATGTCTTTAATGTCTGCTAAACCTTCAATTTCATATTTCTCATTGACAATTGGCGTATGTGGAAACCCTGCCTAACATTGCCCACAATTGTTAAATTTGATTGGATCAAAAAACGATTGGTGTAGTAGTCCCGAGAAAGGAGTTCAAGAACTGGTGTTAGTGACGTTAGTGTAGGCCACATGTCGGATATAGAAATGAAGAGGAGTATTTTTGATAATTTAACGGATGTTTTTGATCAATCGATATTTCTTGAGAAAATCCACATTGTATAAAAAACGTGAGATTGTACTCTGATTTGCACTTAATTTATTTCTTCAAATAATATTTTTCCTAAATGTTACAACTTTACCAGATACACCGAATTAAAATAAATAAATTCTGTGTGTCGTAAAGACACACGATAGGAGTGAAAATTTTGTACTACAGTTTAACTATTAATCACCACAAAATTGTATATTTTATTGAAGAAAATAGATTATAAACCACGAGAACATTAAACAAAACTCGAAATACGTTTGTTATACACGCGTGTTTCAACGAATGCTCGGTTGACCACCAATCCATGAACTCGGTGATCGCACGGTGCCCAAACGAGACACCTAGCGGATAACCGTAACACTAAGTCGTCTCCCTAAAATCAGGATTGTGTGCTGATTTTCGTTACACAAAAGGTTGCACATCACATTTCAAAGCCATCCCATAAAAGGTTTCACTTCAATAAAACAATTCTTTCTGATTCAATATCAAATATCGTACAATATGAAGATTTCTCTGACCACCTTTAAGAGTTTGGACTGGCTTTTGTTTGTGTCTGTTTTATTTATCACTTGTCAGTGACATGAGATCGAAACCAATTGTATAAGTGAATTTTAATTAAAACTTCGATATTGTCTACTGAATCAGCCAGGTTTGAATTGTTTTATTATATTTTAACTTATACAAATACTCATTACTTTACGAAGGCAAATAATGTAATATAATTCAAGATACATAAACTGGCCAAATAGTAGGTATGCTAGCTCGCTTTAGCTCTGCATATTTGAAGGTACTGAAATGAAAGGGTTTGACAGGCCAAAAGAATAACATAACTCTATGACCCTTAAGTGGATTGTGATATCATAAGGGCACGTCCCTCTTTACCGAGTAGCCTCATTTTGATGCGAAGAAAATCCTAAGTTGAAATAAAAAAATGCCCATTGAAATTACTCCCTCCTTTGCCATTGGACTAATATTTAATTAAATAAAACGTGCCCATACACATAACTTTAAAATTAACCCGTTTCGATAGCAACATTTTCAGAATAATCAGGGTAATTCTGATTTTTGTTTGTTACCACTGGTTCATTTTTTAATTACACTGAGGAGTTTTTGCAACATCACGTTTCATTTAATTATGAGTTTCCAATACCATATAGGCCTAGTTAAAAGGAAAATCTAAGTTACTAATAAAATTTACCAGGCTCAACACAACACAATAGTACTACTGGGAGATCCAGCCTTTGGAACAAATGAGTTTATGTAAGCACATCAGAGAAAAATCTGCTGAAGACTTTTTGCTCCAAACCATTTCTTCCAATAACAAATCTCCCAGCAGTACATCTGCCTTTGTCCACCAGAGGTCAGGCTAAGTGTAAAGTCTCGTGTGTGGCTGGCACAAGGAGATAATAGTACAAAAACAGGGCGTGCTACATGATCATTACAATAATGTACAACTTTTTACACTGCGACCACTTTCAGGACTGATTACATTGCTTTAGCGTAGTATACGGCAATTCTTTCTATTAGTAATTAGTCAATAATAATTTAATTTTTTATTGCGGTTAAAAGGCGTTGTATTGTAGTATATAGTATTATTATAAAAAGAACAAATGTATCCAATATGGTTCGATCCTCAATCGATACTGAGAAATAGGTCTACATTGTACCTTAGGAAGCAACTCCGAAACATTTACCAGCACTATTCAGCTAGTCATATAGTGAATCTTAGTTAAATGTAAAGGGGAATTGTTCGGTATAGTTAGGCTGCTATTCCACCGACCTCGTTTTGCAGCGTGAGCTTGACATTGACGTGGTAGCAGACATAATTAATAAGTCTTTAATGTCTGCTACCACGTCAATGTCACGCTCACGCTGCAAAACGAGGTCGGTGAAATAGCCAGCTTAAAAAACATAGCAGAAAATACAATATTGGCCAAATTGCTGTTTGAGGAGCTTCTTAAAAATATAAACATAGATAATAATCCATAAGGTCAACCAAACTGTTCCTAATCCCCACAATACGAAAAATTAATGTTTACTGTATTTCTGACGTGCGTCGTCTGCTTTTGCTTCGTGCTGCAGATTACCATAATGTCTAGATTGACAGTAGTTCAGCAAAGTCGATATATTGTGCATTATCAGAGTTTAAGGCCCACAATCCTAAGAAATGTTTTTGTGAGGAATAGTGGAGACACGCTATGAATTGAAAATCCATAATAACGACCTCTAACTTGCAATATATACCAAGCCAATATTTTAGGAGCTCTTTAAAGAACGATTTCGCCATTATTGGGACTGTAGAACGAAAAATTAATCGGCTCCATGTTCTATCTAAAAAAAAAAGTTAAGAACTATTCCCCTCAACCATTGGAAACTTTTAGATTACTGTACTTCGTACACAACGCGACTTACCTAGGCCTATATATAGGATAAACAGTAAACATCGGATCAGACGTGTCATTACCTAGTTTTTCTTAACATCATGCAGCGAGACAAAATACACCGAATATACAGACAGGGCTGCCACACTCCGAGGAAGATACATTTTTTGAGAAGGGTAAAAGTTGACATGCACCTGCTCCCTATTTATTAAGATTATGATAGACTTTGTTTTATATAATTTAGAATCACATTCTGGGCATATTTAAAGCCCATTTGGATTGATTCGAATGGAGCTAATTTAATTTAATTCAGTCACCTTTTCCGAAAAAAAAACGGCAAAACTTTTTTTTTTAAATAAAGTAAAACAATAAAATTATAGTTGTTTAAAAAATTACATTAATTAAAAAAAAAATACATTTCGTATATTTATAAAAAAAGAGGAAAGCATAACACTCAGGGGGATCCAAAACAAAAGTACCTAAAAAACAGGTATAAAGATCATGATTGAATTGGGACAAATTTCGTTGTTCGATTTACAGTTCGATAGAAGCGAAACTTTATTTATTGGTTTTAGTTTTCTTTGTTTTTGCCTTCACTTCTCTCTAACAAATTAGTTTTGTCCCGATTCACCCGTATTTACGGTACGTCTAGTCACCCTAAATATAGTGGATTGCTGCGAAACGTGAAACTAATCGAAATTAATATTCATACTGTAAGGCCGTACCTAAGCAAATCAATTCATTATGGATAAATCTGTTTTGCAGCCCTGTGAGGTACCAAAATCAATGAATAACTCCAAATGTCTCTTGCCAGCAAGTTCTATGTATACATAATTTTACTAACAATCAACTGTTTTAATAGGATAAATATTGGATGTACGATATTTTACGCTAACGTTTTCAATGCGCACAAATATTTACTAAACAAATTGGGTAAGATACAGTGGAATGGAAAAACGATAACAACGATAATTTCATATAGAAAAATGATTGCCGCCAACTAATTAGACCATCAAAAAATGGGGATGTCACATGATCCCTCAATAGTTGTTTGTATAGCCGACATTATGGATCTCTCTACGAAAGAGGTGCATTCACGAACCTTACGGTATTATTTACGGAAGTTTACAAATCGGCACCTTTAGGCAATTCTCTATAATAATTGAAAATATGACAAAACAACTGATTTGCCTTTGCCAATCATGGATTGAATTTAAAATATACATATATATATAAGTATAACCGATATTAGTCCAGCATTATGTTAACTACCCTCTTTCAGTGACGCATATTTTGCATATTTCCAGCCAACTGTTAGGAAGCAGAACTGTAAATTCTACTCTTACTACAGATATTTCAAAATGTTTTGTCAACGAATGAACACCGCGTCATTTGATGAAATTAATTAATTCCTCGTTCTGCAGCCACAAAGATATGAAAATGTCCTAATGAAAAATACATTAAAAATATTTAGCGGTAAATTGACATTTTCTATTCTAAAATGTTATTACTCTATAAAAACACGACGATGCGTTTTATACTGATTCTATACCATAGCAGTAATTCAGTTAGGACAGTGCGTTATGAGAAAGTTTCTACTTTTTTTAAATGATTTTTTGCCTTTTCCATAATAATTTTTGTCAACTAATTAGGGCGTCATTTTTTTTAAACATAATATTTGGAAATTTCTGTCTTAAGCTATCTATCCACTAGCGTGTCTGTCCAGCGAGACAAGCCAAAAATGGCCCGAAACTTTCGACAAAAAAATTCGTTTGCGCCCTGTCAATATCCCACTGACTAGCATATTACAATTCGAACGGAAGCCTCCTGAATGGGCGACCAAGTCACAACGTTTCGTATGAAAGCAATATCTTGTAAAATGAAAAAACAAAATAATAATAATGGTAGAGGTTTCTCACTCTTGACCACTGCTCTATTTGGGATGGTCAATTATCTTGTAACATGAAATATAACTATAACACTTACACACAGGACATATTAGAATTGTAGAGTAAATATTTGTGAAGTAGTTCAATAAACCATGGTCAATAGAGAACTGTTCAATCGGAAAATCAAAATGGCCGGCCTCTGTTTCGCTGTGATTAGCGGGGAGCATCCCTATTCTTATCCTACAGAGACAGAGCTAGTAGCATCGTTTAATTTTCTTATATAATCCAAAGCCCTGAATGGTGGGGCGCAATTTCTAATGGCCATAAGTTAATGGGTATGACTAGTTTCCATTACTTGGTTAAGTCGATCTGACAACTGTTACAATGCCAATAGTAAGCATATCTGAGCTTGCCCATTGGCACTTGTAGTCGGTGTAGGTTGACATGGAGGAGTGAGCCTGTTTGCCAATGCCTAGAAATTTATTCGGAAACAATACTAATAATGTCCGAAAACCGATGGGGTCATTGGCTACGTCCATAAAAAGCCCATCAATAATAATAAGTATGGCGATGCGTTCCACCAATCACAACTCGGAGGCCCATCATCATTTTCAATAAGAAAGTTCTCAATCTTAACATTGATAGAGCGGTAATATCGTGTTCGGGTGAGACCATAGGTAATTGGATTAATTAATCATTCAACATCGATTACGATACACCGAGCGTTTAACCTTGGAATTATCGAACAATCACATCGAAGCAGGCCGCGTCCGATGGCGTCATGTTCTACTGGGCGCTGGATAAGTGACTGGGAGATGCATGCTGCGACATACCTATAACCAAAACAATTAACAAATGTATAGTACAGAGAAGTAAACATTGAACAGAAGGGTCCGGTGGAAGAATGCGTTACGAGCGTACAGCCCGTAGGAAAGTGGCAGCCCGAAATTTAATAGTTTTTAATTTTTATTTAACTAACTATGCATTTTATTAAAGATTTGGCTCATCAAAGTTGTAGAAGACTACTTCACGCATCATATGATAAGGTAATTTTAGTTTTAGAAATTGTAGTTTTTTATAAACATGCAAATATTTGAAAAGTTATTGTAAGTAAAATATCTGCATGTTTATGAAAAAACTACAACTTCGAAAATATGATGCATGAAGTAGTCTTCTACAACTTTGATGAGCCAAATCTTTAATAACATGCTTAGTTAATTAAATATAAAATAAAAAGTATTAATTTTCGAGCTGCCACTTTCCTACGGACTGTGCACTCTTAACTCGTATTAAAGAAAATTTATTTTTGCCATGAGACCTGCCACTAAATTTTTATCCATTGCTATCTTATTTCTTTGTTTAAATAACTCCAACCCTTGGGTACATTTCTGTTCGTGCTACAGCTGCCGAAGCTTCAGAGTCAAGTCATCCCGCAAACTCTCAGTGAAATTTCAATGTTGGCATGCATGTTTTAAAATGCGCAGTGGTTTGGGCGCACTTATTCGTTGTCATGTTGCCTCCACAGGTACAAAATTGGTTACAGTATGTTTGTCATCGTGCCGCCACTTTGAAGTCGCCACTTTGAAGTTTAGACTACTTTTACGTTTGAACGGATTGCAACAGCCGAACAATATGGGGTTATTTCGTTGACTGTGATAGTGTTCGAGATCGACCTCAACTGCCTCATTCCACAAACTTTAGCCGTTATTGCCTCAGTAACTTCAACAGAGATCTTTCCTATGGCGCTGATTCCACCAACGTCAATTGTGATATTAAATGTTTTTTGACGTGGTAGCAGACATTTTTAGTCTGTCTAAAACCGTCTAAAAATGTCTGCTACCACGTCAAAAAACATTTAATATCACTATTGACGTTGCTGGAATCGGCGCCTATAGAAATCCCAAAATAGAGGGCCTCTACCTTGTTGTGATTGGCGCAGCCCATCATCCTTATGTTATGGAGGGAGGGGCAGTTTCAATTTTTTTGTTTTCGTGAGTGGCTACCCTTATATTGCACTATTATAAGGTAATGTAACACTGACTTTAAACTTACTTTGGTTGATGAGGTAACCTCCTAGTTATAACCGAAATTAGAGGATATAGAAAACACTGGACTTGGCGGGATTCCAACTCCTCTAAATGCTCTAATTTCTGTTATAATCTTATAACCTCTTCAACCAAAGTTAGTTTAAATGCATTAAATATCTTATAATACTGTACTGCAACATATTGAATAAAGCATTGCCTTTATGCAGTAAAGTAAGCTCACAGACCAGTTCGGTTAGGTAGTTGTGCAGATGTGCTAGCAAAACGAAACTCGTCATTAAGAGCTTATACGTAAATGGAAGATTTAGGGAAGACTGCACGCGTCGGGCTAGTGGTCCAACGGTTAAGAAGATGCCCCGGATAAACGTAGATTGTGGGTTCGAATGCCGCCAAGTCCAGTTTTTTTTCTTCTATATCCTCTAATGTAAGTGGCAACTCTGATGTAAGAGAACTGCACCTCCCTCCATAACATAAGTATCGAGATGCGCCAATAATCAGTGTAAACACATTTTGCGCTTAAATACCAGAACATAGTTGCTGGATTCACATCGTCAAAAGTAACAAAAAAGACTTACACAGAGCAAATGTTATCACCATGAAGGCTTCGATAGTTTGAGTTTTAAGCTTATATTCAACCATTTTTGCTTTCCAATTTATACGCAGTACAATATAAGGAAAGTTTTCTGATGGTCAAAATTTTCGATTCAGAGATTTCAACGGATTTACACGTTTTGGGGTACCAGGAATCCAAAAGAGTGGTTTTTACGAAATGTCTCTCTTTCTGTCTGTTTATCGTTTGCAGGCAAACCACTCGGTGGATTTTATGAAATTTGGCATGTAGGTTCAAAAAATCATACCTCGGAACCATTTTATTTTATTTTGGGCTAACTCAATTTTGGGGGCCTCTAAATACTCCAAAAAAACATCCAAAAAAATTAATTCGCATAAACGGCTCCAACGATTACTGTTAAATTCACATACAGTATATTGTAGTCACTATTCATGTTAATGTGGGTCGCTTGCCCCTTTGATGGTTTCCTTCTGGGGGTAAAAAATAAAATTGCCTCAATTTTCATGAAAAATAACTAAAAAATAATTTTTCTATCGATAATTTCTACCTTCTGGTATGTTTTAGGTGTTAAATAGAGTAAAAAATCGAACAGGTTGCATTCCCCAAAAATTATTATTTGAAGAACTTATGGAAAATTCACGCTCCAATACATTGCGTGCTCTGCCATTATTACTATGTTATACATACGATATAATGTATTGGTCTGCCCGTTGTATTGTAGAATATGCAATCCCGTCAATCAATTCAGTGCACTGGGTTAGGGGATATCCAAGGCCGTAGCCAGAAAGCAAGTTCGAGTAAACTCGGAACGGTTCTTCCAAATTGGATCCGACTTTCTGACTGAATTGACCGTGGTAGTGAATTATATAATCTATGATAGCAAGGCAGAGCCCCGCCATAGGAAAGTTCCCCAGACTTGCTCGTGAAATCAGTAGTCTACCTGGAGTGTAAGAGGTTTTGGTAGCGGTATCAAGCCTCGTACTTTCGTTGGCAGGGGGTGCGAACGGGTTCGTTGACGGTGACGGCATGGGCAGCGACTGAGGCTGTGGCTGTGATGTCACGGTGCCATCAGCTTCGTCTCCGCCCTCAAGGTCATTGATTTGCTCCTCTAGGTCGTCCTGCAACAACAAAAACAACTCTCCACATTGCGAAAGACAAAGAGAAAGTGTATGTCCCAATTAGTCCGATTAAGTATTTTTTTTGCATATTGTCAACTGAATTTCATTTCTTCTTCTTCTACTTCTTCATCTGCCCTCTTCATGCCACTCCACTTAACTTCACCGCCTTACAAAATGCGGTAAGCTCCAAAATCTGCTAGGTTACCAACGACCATAATAGTATAATGATCAGGGGCGTTGACAACATAGAAAATACGAGAAATGGTGAGAAAACTGCAGCCATACTTAGGTTTCTATTTCTATAAGAAATCATACTAGATGCATAGTTGAATGTCCTCTTTCATAGAATATTATAGGTTTTAAAATTTGGACAAAATTGGCCACCCTTTTCATTTAAAACTTAAAATTAATTGTTAATTAATTCATGAAAACAGTGTTTTTGAACTTCGTAGTTCAATACAATTCTGGGGTAAACTGGAAACAAACAAATTTAGCAATGGTGAAATGAAATGAAATGAAAATACGACTTTATTGTAAACAAAACAAAAGGCGAACAATAAGACTATAAAGTCTTGTTTTCATGCTAACCTGGTGGTGAATTAAAAAAAAAATTGTTCTTTTAAAATTAAATTTCAGAAAAAGAACTCAGGCGCTGAACAGGAAAATGCCGAAACTTTTGCATTTTAGCAAAAGCTAAACTTATGGGGAATCTTCCCACATTAAAAAAAAAACATGGCGAGACGACGCACTCCAGAAATAAGACTTACTTTATCGAATTTTATAGGTTAAACAACAGTCTACGTGATAAATTCGATTATATTTAACACAGTTTAAATATTTTAAGAGGTTTCCAAAGAAAGTTTATGCCAATATAGGCCACTTATTGAAGAGCTTTTTAACGACATAGGCTTATTTGTATTGAACCTTACCTTGCTTAGGCGGCTATTCCACCGACGTCGTTTTTCAATGTGAATGTGGATGACGTGGTAGCAGACATCATTAATAAGTCACTGCCATATTTTAATGAGACTATTATGTAGATACTTAACTTATCTATTATAAATTAAGTTATAATATGGTAGAGACTTATTAATGATGTCTGCTACCACGTCATGCACATTCACATTGGAAAACGACGTCGACGGTTTTCGGACATTATTAGGGAGATTTCATCTACCTATTAAGACGACGACCACTGTTCGACTTCCGGAAAATTCCTTCACAACTTTTTATTTCATAACCCCCAAAGCCTAAAACCACCCACCGTTTAAAATATTATATATGAATATGTATGTTTGTATGTAATTTTAGGAAACATTGTAACTTCCGTAAATGCTATCCGATTTTGATGAAACTTGACACGAAAATTGATCACACAAATACAAGTCGAGTCCATTAACCAGCTAGATCCGCACTTTTCTTCAAGATGGCGGCCGATCAAAACCTTAAAAAATTCATATTTCAGTTAATATTGGTCGCAGAGGCATGGAATAAAATGTGACTGAAAGCCCATATTATTATCTGCGATTGTCAAGTTTGAATTTACAAGGAGAAGCTAGTGCGAAATTTTTTCAGGAATATGATATCAATTACAAGGGAAGAAGAAACCAACGCCCCGTGAAGCTTATGAGTGCCTTTCAATCGCCACTCAACTGTTGGCAGGTCATATTAAATTTATATTATAGTGAACATCACCCCATAACCAATAAATTGAATAAAATCGTAAAGAAATTTACTAGGCACTCAAAAACTACGCACAAGTCGTCTGCTAGCTTCAACTTGACACTATAAGTCGATTTTTAGTAACATCAACCTTCAGTGCAATTGTGCTGAAAATTATGAGAAAAAGTCAAGGAAGAGCAAGTCATTTGGAAACCAATCTACATCAGCATCATGCACATTGTAACATTCTAATCGCCGCGATTATTCGTACAAAAAAGTAATAAATAAATCAGTTTTGTTCTATTACTAAGCCAAGCTAGCGGAGTTAGGGCAACAAAACCCTATCATACACTCAACTAGAAAAACCCGGGACCATTTTCATTATGGTATTTATTTGTGTCAATGATTGAGATTAAACAGATGAAAGTATTAAATTTACTATTCCTCTATATTGGACACTTAAATATTGGCATAATATTCGATCCAATCATTATGGGTCTAAGAAAAATTGAAGTCTAATACCCAAATTCAGATTCAAATCGTATACTTCTATATGAACATTCCAAATATTTCTTCGATCGAACAAATATAGAATCAAATGAATATTAGAGTGTGTAATCAGGGCCATTAGCTTATAAATAAACATGTATATCTCGTCATATCTGTCAACTTTAGGGATTATTAGGGAATTTATGTTGTATTGTTTTTATTTTGTGACAATTTTTGTTATTTGTTAACATTATCTCGAGGTCAGGGTAAAATGGCATTAAGGGAGAGATTTCAAAATGTTTTGTAAATGAGAAATTTTTACGAAATTAATTAATTTCTCGTTCCCCAGCCGTAAAGATATGAAAGTGGTCAGGTAAACTTCATAAAAAATTCAAGCTTTTGAAAGAAATTTACATTTTCTCATTTCGGGAAAATAGACTGCTTTTGGAGAAAACTTGCATTTTTCATGTGACTACATTCATATCTTTCCGGCTGTGGAACGAGAAATTAATTCATTTCTTCAACAATGCACGGCAATTCCTTGTCAACAAAATATTTGGAAATTTGCCCCCTAAATTCACAATTTATTTGATTAGGCGCATATCCTGGAGGGAGCCTGTCCCTAATGCTGAGGTCCTGAGATCAATGGAAACAGAAGCCGAGTTAAGCTGGCGGTTCAGAGAAAGGGAAACTAACATATTTCGGACATTTGATGAGGAACGAAAAGTAACGCCTTCTGCAAGAAATGATCCAAGGGAAGGTAGAAGAAAGTCTCAGGGCAGAAGAAGAACATCCTGGTTGAAAATCCAGCAATTTGGCAAGCACGATTTCCCTTTTCAGAGCAGCAAATCTCCCGAGTCCAAATTGTCATGATGACCACCCAACTTCGATAGAAGAGAAAATAAAAAAATAAATAAATATTAACTTTTTTTGTTCTATTACTAAGCCAACTTAGCGGAGTTAGGGCTGTGAAGCCCTCCCTTACACTCAATTAGGAAGACCCGGGACCGCCTGCTTTACGTGCCCTCCGAAGCATGGTCAGAAAATGTAGCAAGTGTGAGACTCGAACCAACAACCTTTCGGGTGAAAGCCTGAGTCTGTACCACAACTTTACATGTCCTGATACATTTAAGAGGATATGCTACGTAGAAAATTGGCACCCCAAATTTAAATACTTTTCATTTTTTATTGAATTAACTCAGCAAGTTATTACAAATTTGGCTCATCTAAGTTGTAGAAGACTGCATCAGTACATCGTGAATAATATCATCGGGTATTTTTACTTTCCGGTTTTATAGTTTCTCCAAAAATCCTAGGTTACGCGAAATTTTAGTCCGCACTGGATTTGATGAAAGAACTAAGGTACCAAAAATTTAATATTTCCTATTATATGATGCATGAAGTAGTCTTCTACAACCTCCATGAACCAAATCTTTAATGACTTGCTTTTTTAATTAAATAAATAAAAAAAGTCAATAAAAACTACAAATTTTGAGTTGCTCATAAGAAAGAAGAAGAATGCTTGGATCCTCAAAAAGCCTTCAGCTGGCTGATCATGGCGATTACAATACCAGGGTTAAATAAATACCCTGGGATTAAAACTGTAAACAAACAAATTTTGAATATCACTTTCCATTATAAAATTATCTTGTTTACATTTTTAATCTCAGGGTATTTATTTACCCCGGCATTATAATCGCCATGATCAGCCTACAGGCATTGAAAAAAACTAATTAAAAATTAATAACTTGGCGCATTACATGTCGCATCTCACGTATAAAAAGATATCATAATTTTACCCCTAAAACTCAAATAATCAATAACACCAAATCTTCTCGAAAAAAAAAAAAAAAAAACACACTGTATATACTAACCTTATAATTTTGCGCCCCCTCAGTGGGCTTGGGCTGTTCAGACACTGGATTGTTTCCCACTCCATCTTTCTATAAACGCAACAGAACAAAACTAATTATGAGGGCCTAACTAATAAATAATAATAATAAACAAAGGTTGTTTGGGTGCTGTAATGATGCTAAGGCATGCAAGCGTGCGGTGATGCGACTATAGATGATGTTCCATGTTTGCCATAGCATTAATAAAGAGCAGCTAGAGGTGAGTGAAAGCAAACGAGACAGTGCGAGTTTGTGGTCAAAAAGCTTCGTTAATCATTTTAGGGGAATCTGCTGTGCAGTCGAATCTGATGGAAACACATGTCTGCTGCCACGCTTTGCCCTATGCTCCGAGTTCTGTGTAGGAGGGATAGGATATTGGCTCACGCCAAAGAATTTTTTATTTATTGTTGGTGCCACGTCTTTTTCGACCAAGCCTTGCAGCCAAAATGGGGTTGTTATTTGTTTTCGTCGAAAGCGACGTGGCAGGTGGCACCAACAATTCAAAAAATATCCTTGGCGGGAGAGAATGTCCAAGCTCTCCTATGTATATAGAACTCTACCCTACGCCAAAGCATTTTTTTTTCATTAGACTACCAACTTGCCATGACTTGTAGCATTTCCACAACAGTTCATAGTTAAGGTAAACCAGAAGCCAGAAAAACTGTGTAGATGTAAAAAATAGAATTTAACAGTAAATATTGATATAGAAGTAATGTACCTCTACATTTTGACACATTAGCCAAAGTTATGGAATTTGATTTGGACAAAAAAATAGGTGGAAGCAGTTTTATAACTGCGGCCAATCGGCGTCGTTGGTTACATCAAACAGCCGTCTTGCTGTTTGCAAGAGGGTAAACACCTTTCCCATATTGAAGGCAAAGAATTATACATCGCCCAATTTATTCTATCTCAATATAGAACAATGTGCACTTGGCTTGCAGTAGTGTTTACTAGTTACATGGACGAATACAGAGGGGGGCAGGGGATAGCTGCCCCTCCCCCCATAAAAATTAGTAAATCTATTGTAAGTTAATTTATTACGCTCTAATTTAATCGATATTACATATGTTTGTTCTATTTTCACCCACAACTATACCCCCCCCCCCCCACCAAATGGGCTGGATCTATCCCTGACTAGTTACTGGTTAAAAACTCTCGCACTGTCGATTGAGGAATAATTTAAAAATTAGCCAAACAATGCCAAAATGATTTAAGTAATATTATGTTATAAGGGAGGACATCAACAACTGACCTGGGTTATGGTGGCGTGACGAATCGCTCAATATGACAAAGAGACCATAGCGCACAAATTAAAACAAGCCTTACATGCCTCTCACCAAACACAAAACTCCTTTTGTTATTAGGTTAGATCTAGAGGAATTTAATAATTCGTCAAAAAGACTAGGTCGTCATTTGCTTACAAAATATGTTGAAGCCTCTGTCTTACGAGACATCAGGAGTCTTATAAATGTAAAAAGGGTAAAAAAAAACAAATAACTCACGAAATATCAATCGTAGAGAGGTCAAAGATATCAGGATAAACCTAAGACCTTTTTCTGAGCCTTTTGACACATGTACCTTTTCCAACACAGATTGGTCACAATTAATGACTTTTATTTGTACAAAAAAGGATTGGTGAGGTAGTCCTGAGGAAGGAGCTCAAGAACTGTGGCCAATTGATGCGTGTAAATGCCACATGTTACCAAACATAATGTACAGGAGCATTTCTGCTATTTTTGACAGCTCTACAATTGGTACCGATTTCCTACAAAAAACAACTATCCAACCCGTCTTGGGGGTACCCCGATTCGCTCTTAAAATAGCTCACCGCAAGTGTTTGTGTAGTTACTTGGCGTTTAGAACCTCTGTATATATCACTAGAACATTTAACTGATACTTTAGAAGACGGAGATTATGGAGTCCATGACAGTGGTATTGCCAAGAAGATGGAGTATGGTGTGAGGTCAGGGTAGGTTTTATAAAAAGAAATATTGACTTTTTTTGTTCTAATACTAAGCCAACCTAGCGGAGTTAGGGCTATAAAGCCGCCTGCTTTACATGCCCTCCGAAGCTTGGCCAGAAAATATAGTAAGTGTGGGACTCGAACCAACCACCTTTCGGGTGAAGGTCGGAGTCTCTACCACTAATCTACATGTCCTGTTTTGTCTGGGCTAAGTAAACGCAGGACGATATAACCTTGTTAATGTTTGACAAAATGGAGTAGGTTTACAGTCCACGGTACAACAGACCAATGTCCCCAGGCTGTTCTACTAGCTATCATACGTACAGTATGTGTACTTAGCTTATCTTCTGCTATAGTCATCGCGGCGTTGAGAGCACGCCACTGATAACGCATGGAACAATGGTATAGCAGAAACCACATTTAGGTGCTAAAGTTGGATTACCTAGGGCTCTATATTAGACAGATATTGTCATCCGCCATTTTGAATCCATTTTAAAGTCTGATGTATAAGCAAAGCATTGGGTGTCTATCTATTTATTTTTAGAAATTTATCGTTATTTATTTATTATTATTTTAAAAAAAAAACGTTCTAACAATTAGGGAAATGCTTAATAAAAAAATACTAAAACATGTTTTCGTTCATTTTAATCTCTAAATTTCTTACAATACTTACCATATAGGATTGAAAATAGCGAATGACAATACCCGGGTATATATTGCCTTAGGATTACCATAACAGAGTGATTAGATATCAGGAAACACGGAAATTCACCACAAATGCTGTCGGTTAAGGCTCGGTACACACGGATGATTCGAACACCAGTGATTCGGTGAGAAATTTGCCATTGGAGTAAATGGGTTGGAGCAAAACCCCTTAAGCAGAATTTTGTCACTGGCTTGTCACAGGAGCACTTTTTCCTCTTAACGCGCCAGCAGCACACCAGCGATCTAGAGATCGTCTGAAGTGGGTACAGAAATAGTCTTATACATTTGGGAAAAAAAATGTTCTTTACATTTCTACACATAATATGCGGCTATTACTAACAGCAATAGCGTAGGAGTTTCGTTGGGTGATAGTGACGGCCAAATAATAAGGCGGCTATTCCACTGGCCAATTTTCCCGGCAAATGTGATCAAAAAGAATCTGCTACCATATTATAACTTAATTTAAGGAGACTATTATGTAGATACTTACCTTATCTTGTTGTATGTTTGTATGCGATTTAGCTTTATAAAAAAAAATAATAATAACAATAATAACAAAAATCTATTATAAATTAAGTTATAATATGGAAGCAAACTCTTTTTAATCACATTTGACGGGAAAATCGACCAGTGGAATAGCCGTCTGAATAGCACATGTAGAGAAGCAATTTTTATAATTCACGACACCTCACTCTACGATCAATATTTCCAGTGAACTTTGACTTATTCCAAAAAAGCTGGATAGTGGAGTGTTATTGTTTACAACAAATACTCAAATTGATAATATTAGGGCTCTATATTAGACAGGTATTGTCATCCGCCATATTGTATCCATTATAAGTCTGGTGTATAAGCCAAGCATTGGGTGTTTACCTATTTATTTTTAGGAATTTATCGTTGTTTATTTATTATTATTTAAAAAACGTGCTACCAATTAGGGAAGTGTTTAATAAAATAATACTATAAAACGTGTATTAGTTTTTTTTCAATCTTTTACTGTTCTTACAATACTTACCATATAGGAAATATAGGATACAACATGGCGGATGACAATACCCGGGTATATAGTGCCATAGATAATATGCAATACCATATAATACAATAGTACAATACAATATAGTTATATTATCAGAGAGTTTGGTTTTCGATGCAGGGTTAGACAGAGTGGTTAGAGGTTATGGTTTTTTTTTTTTTTTTTTTACTTACCGCACGACTAATCCGTGTGCGGTTTATGCTTTTTCTCCTCATGTTAGTGGTTAGTGTATTCTGTTATAGTATATGGAGATATTCTGTGTGTTACTTATTTATATATGTTATATTTATTAGTTGCCTATCTTATGTATCTATGTTATGTTTTACCCATGTTTAAATTGTTTTTTGAATGCTGTCATGTTTTCGATTGCTTTTAAATTTATGTAATGTTGTAATGTTTGATTCCCACGTATTGCGTTTGGTGTTGTATTAGTGTGGTTCTTGCACGTTGCTGCTGAAGTGGGCGAGTCTGTTGCCTTCTTGTATCATAGGGGTGTTCATATAGGGGTATTATGTCTATTTTTTTGTATTTCAATTATTGATTCTTTTATAAATAACTGTCTGATCGAAAGTACTTCAGCTGTTTGGAACAGTTCTTTTGTTGGGTGTCTGTTGTCTACTCTGAAGATAATTTTTAGGATTTTTCTTTGCACTATATTCAGCTTCTCTATCACATTATGATATGCCCCTCCCCATGCCGTTATTGCATAGCTCAAGTGCGATTGCACTATTGCGTAGTAAATAATTTTGATTAGTTTGATGCTATGTTGATTAAAATAATGAAATGGGAAAACGACCCAGACTACCCAAATGAAGCGGAATAGATGTTCAGTTGCATTTTTTAAAACCCCAGATTTTATCATGGAATTATACCCCACTCATTCAAATAATATTTTTTCTTTTACCAACCCCTTCTAATATATTTGAAAGGGCGGGGTATAAATAACACGTTCTTCTACAAAGGGCTCTTCAAATAATTCAACGATTTTTTCGCCATGCTGTTAATTTGGCATATGGTTGATTTATAAATACAAAAAAAACCCCACATGTTAAACCATCATAAGACGAATAGGTGAGAGGCATGAAGGATCAAACGACGATAATCAACTTACATGGAGGGTATGGTAGTCCCCAGAGTCCTCTGGTGGGCGGGGCTTGCACTTGCCGCAGCAAAAGTTGCAACAGCAGCAAAGACAGCAGCAGCAGTAACAACCTGTCACAATGCCACAGAAGAAGAATAGCGCCTGAAATAATAAAATAAAATGGTCTACAGTGAAAACATTGTGTAAAAATCAATTTAACATGAATATCGGCCGAATCTGATACATAAAATAGCCCCTAAGAAGCTTGCACACTATGGGCGGGCCTCACTATTGCTTGAAAAGTCTCGATAATGAATAGATGGCGGTGCCTTCCAATATTGCTTACCGATGATTTCCAAACGATGGAGGGACCGGGTCTTAATAATGTTAAAAAAGCTACATGCATGCCGAATATCAGTCAAAATCATTAAAATTCATACCAGCAGCCTGATCGAGGCGATTATAATACCGGGGCTAAATAAATACCCTAGGATTATAACTGTAAACAAACAAATTTTGAATAGCACTTTCCACTATAAAATTATCTTGTTTACATTTTTAATACCAGGGGATTAAATAAATACCGGTATTATAATCGCCTCGATCAGGCTGCAGATGCATTTACAAGCATTCAGTATTTTTTATTACAGAGGTCAATTAATTTACGACACCACGCAGCCTCTCATACAGAGCACTAAGAAGTGGGGTGAAGTGGGACTTGAAGATTCAAATATTTTCCGGGTCAATCCTCCTTCTATACTGCCAGTAAATAAACTCATAGTTGAACGTGGATGGCTTCTTAACTTTAAACTATTGTAACAATCGAATGGGCAGTCAGATTCAGAAGTGCGATCAGGAATCATAAATGTATGTTTATGCAAGGCGGAGTTTCCACCGACCTCGTTTGTGAAAGCTACCGTGATATTGACGTGGTACAAGACATTAAAGACAGTCTAAAAATGTCTGCTACCACGTCAATATCACGGTAGCTTTCACAAACGAGGTCAATGGAAACCCCGCCCAAGTATCGCTCTAAGTCTCTGCACATCATGCAATCGGAAACTAACACAGGTGATACCTAAAGAGGCCACTGAAGAGGTTATTCGGATACTTTCATTGATTGTTTGTATGGGAATAATCTTTTATTTTTCTATTAATCTTCTATTAAAAAAATTTCCCATCATTCACTAGCAATCAGTGGCGAGTCCAAAGGGGGGGGGGTATGTTTTTTTTTTGGCATATTATGTAAAAAAAATATATATATATATCAGATATTAAGGAATAATTTTTCAAAAAATAGTGGTTGTACTTTTATTAGTGAGCACCCCCCCCCCCCCCCATACTATAAATAATTAATAATGTAATGTCCGCGACAAGGGCAGTGCCTGTATATCCGCAAAAAGCCAAATCTGTTCCAGGGACTTGGAGTGACCCAAACACATGTACAGGGTTGCCACGGCCACTGAAATAAATACCCGTAAGTTTTGTAAATTTAGTCCCGGAAATTCAAAACCAGGTTTAACTTATGAGATGGAAAAGTCAATCATTAAGAAATTCCTGCTTGGCGAATAAAACAGTGTCCAAAATACACAATTTTCAAGTGTTTGCTAGATTTTAATTTCAGTCCCGGATTATACAAAAGAAACGGTAACCCGGAATATATCAGTTTTTTTAAATTCCCGGAATTCCGTGATTATTTCCGGGACGCGGCAACCCTGAACACATATGCGTCGGAACTGCAGATAGAACGGCTTTGCCAATGTTTGGGCCGCGATACGAGAAACAAATTAACCTAGGAACGATTCCCCTGAACGCGGCTATTCCACTTGCCAGTTTTTCTTCAATTTTGATAATGTCATTGACGGAAATATCATAAATGGTGCATTTATATTTTTACACCTCATTTCATTTGTCTTCAATGATTGATCATTTTTGTTTTCAATTTTGTAAGTTTATAATCCAATCAACAAGAAATTTTATGATTTAAATAAATTATGAAATACATCGTTCGTCCTCAAGAAATTAATTTAAATTATTTATAATCTCCAGACGACGCCATTGTTTAATTTTAGTTGGTTACTGTTTGCAAATGGTGATATTACTCTATGATCATTGATCAATTTTAACATGCGGAAGTTAAAATGGACAATGACATAGAGTAAAACAAAAATCTCATCAATTATTGACGCACAAATGACGGAAAATTGACAAGTGGAATAGCCACCTAACCAAAACAAGTATAAAAGTCAACTACCTTGCACCATCCAGATGTGACCAGGAAATAAGCGTTGACATTTTCTTCGCCAAACTGCTCGGCAATGTAGAGGCCAAGTGAGCCGTAGTTGTCGTATATGTTCCTCTTGGTGAGGTCGCTGAGAATGCCATGTGCTCGGTTAACTTCTTTGAACTTGTCAGCTGCATCGGGGTTGTTTGGATTTTTGTCCGGGTGGTATTTTAACGCAAGCTTCCTATAAGTCTTCTTTATTTCTTCGGCAGTAGCTGTTTTCGGTAGTTCGAGTACTTGATACAGCGTATCGCCGGATGTCCTGTTAATAGCACAATACAATAAGGCCAGGTACAAACGGACGATTCTAAAGCCAGCAGTTGTTGGGTGGTTGGTGCAAAAAAAAAAAAAAAAAAAAACAGCCAATTTCTGAACGCACTTCCGAACATTTTTCACACTCACGTCGAGGGGAAAACCGTTACCTAGTGTGCGGTCGGCTTCACGTCAGGGTCAGGAATATTCTAAAGTTGACTCTGGTTTGCTCCAATGACAAATTCCTCAGCGAGTCACCGGCGTGCGAATCGTCCGTGTGTACCGGGCCTACACCAGTGTACCCTTTTGAAAATCGAAAATCTCTACATTATCCAATTTCGATAGAGCTCTAATAATAGCTCTATTGTATTGAACTAGCATGTTTTTAATGCATATTTTTCACATTCACGATAAGAATCTTTACATTAGTAGTGTAATTCCACACAGCAACTTGCAATGTGAAAGGAATAAGAAGTCCTTATTACTTGGTGCATTAAAAGAAGCCTCACCTAGTGTCTTCACATTGTTTATTGTCCAGGTTTGACTTGTAACCCAGTCAATTTGGACATGAAAATAGTGATGAAATAACAAAAATTCTGACAAGACCAAATTTTGGTACAGGCCTCAGGTTTAACATTATAAATAAAATGTGAAAAGTCCCCATCGAATTTAGGATAAGATGATAAACTTTTTGAAGAATATCTTTTACAGTTCGCTGTTGAGCCTTTCCAGGTTTTAATAAGTAAATAATTGTATCTATTGGAGCCCTTGCAGTCAGTAATACCAACATATCAACATCTTCACCTACTGTACAATTTTATTGTTGTGTGTAATAATATATTTCATAATAGATAGCAAGATGTTATTCAAAGTCAAGTAGGTGGAGGGGATTTTGTATAGTAAGGCAGTGGCTGTTTTCTATAAGTGTCAGGACATGTAGAGTAGTGGTACGGACTCCGACTTTCACCCGAAAGGTTGTTGGTTCGAGTCCTACACTTGCTACATTTTCTGGCCATGCTTCGGAGGGCTTGTAAATCAGGCGGTCCCGGGCCTTCCTAGTTGAGTGTAAGAGAGGGCTTTATACCGAACTCCACTAGGTTGGCTTAGTAATAGAACACCAAAAAAAGTCCTTATTTATTTAAGTGTACATACAGTATTTAATTTTATTGTATATTTTATAAAGTGCATATTTTATTTAAGTGTATATTTTCGATGAATACCATAGATTATACATGAAAGAGACACGAATAGGCATGCTTAAGTAACTTAATATGCATAAAAGTGGCTGTATATGCATTATGTGGAACGTGACTCTTACAAGTGCGATATTTCAGGAATGGTGGTCCTTAGAAAAAAAACAGATAGAGAACTTTTTATTTATAAAACTTACCGTTTTCGAGGAAAACCTAAAAAACCTGAAATTGTGACCTTTGATCCACACATGGGAGGGGACTTTTGACATTTTATTTATAATGTTAAACCAAATGTCTGTACCTAAATTTGGCTCTGTCAGAATTTTTGTTATTTGAAATGTCCAAAATGATCTTCTAACTAAATAATAATATTCATTGACAAGATTCACATAGCCTGGTTAGTATAGGGGCACAACTACCTAACGAAATAGTCATGAGTAGAGGAAGAAGGGGTTTATAAAATTTCTTGTAATGAATATAGTGCGAGTTAAATTGGACAGAGTGGACGCAATTTTAAGTTTTGCTTACGTGAACATAAAAATGCGATCGGTAAAAATGACTGTACCTCAGCTTTTGCGGACCACCTCTCAAGTAACTCGCACTCATGTAATTTTGAAGATTTTAAAATTCTACATTGTTGCAATAAAGGTTGACTATTAGACAGGTTAGAAAGCTTAGAGATTAGAAAGGCTATTAGGAATAACGAGGTTCTCACGAACGATATAATGTTTCAAACTGTGTCCCCACTACTCGATTTATGTACTCAACCCCCGCCTCCACCTCCCACTCCCATCCCGTAGTATATAAGCCGGCGTTCTTTCATGTGTTGTTAGTCTGATGATGGATTTTATCCGAAACCGGTCACTATTAAAGTATTTTACTGTGAATCATTACGTTCTTCTTCCTCTACTCATGATGTTCTCCAAGTTCCACGAAGTCACCAAGGAAACTCTCACAAGGACTAACGAAATAGGTCTACGGTCAAGACATTTAGCTTAGTGGTACGAACTTTCACCCAAAAGGTTGTAGGTCCGAGTCCCACACTTGCTACATTTTCTGGCCATGCTTTGGAGGGCATGTAAAGCAGGCGGTCCCGGCCCTTCCTAGTTGAGTGTAAAAGAGGGCTTTACAGCCCTAACTCCGCTAGGTTGGCTTAGTATTAGAAACAATAAAAAGTCATTATTTATTTTATTTGACGAGCTACCTGTTCGCACAAAGCGTTATAAATTGTTTAACATTAAATTACTGAATTATATCATTATACCCGAAAATATAAAATAAAGTAACCAGGCATTGCGAGACTCAAACCCACGATCTATGTACATAGTCTATAGGCGCCCATTCCACCGACCGGCTAGGGCTATTTACTAAAACGGTGACGTGGTAGCAGGCATTCAAGACTTAGGCGGGGTTTCCACAGACCTCGCATTGCAGAATGCAAATGACATTGACGGAAATTAGAATTTTTCTTTTCATAGAAATCTATTCAAATGTTTGTACTTAACATATCCCATGACGCCATTTTTTTTTTTAGTTCGTTTGTTTGTGATTTTACTGTGTGATCATTGATCAATTTTAACAATGGCATAGAGGAAAATAAACATTTCCGTCAATTCTGCGATGCGAGGTCGGTGGAAACCCCGCCTAAGTCTTGAATGTCTGCTACCACGTCACTGTTTTTGTAAATAGCCTAGCCGATCGGTGGAATGGGCGCCATACAAGAAGAAGCTGTGTCCCAGACAGATCTTTCAGACACCAATGACATTAACATTGAGCTTTTCCTCAATCTTCTACTTCTTCTTCTGGCCCTACAGCCCTTGATGAGCTTTGACCTGCTCGGCAACACTCCTCCAGTCATCTCGGTTTTGTAAAACGCTCCACCATCTACGGACTCCCAACACGCGAAGGTAAGTTTCCAACTCATCCTTCCAGCGTTTTCGAGGACGTCCAGCCAGTCGCCTTCCTGTCATGCTTCCTTTGTACACCTTTATCGTCTGATATCCTTACGACGTGTCCCAGCCATCATATGCGTTGCGCTTTTTTTCAATATATTCCAAAAATCTTAATCCAGTGCATTGAAGCCATTCTTCAGACGATGTAAACTCAACACTCTTGTGTGGTTTTGGTTTGTGAGTAGGGTGCCGAATCTCGTTGGGAAGGTCACGATTTAAATACGCTGAACCCAAGTTCTTCACGATGGGGTCCAAGACAGTAGTTTCGAAAACACCTGCCCCAGTTTTCACACCTTTTTTACAAAAATTAACGTCAGTTAGTCCAGAATAGAATCCCAGTCAAACCATCACTGAAGAGGGGTGATGGCCCCCCACTACCCTTGGGGCTATATTCCCAGCATGCTCACTGTTCCAGGCAAAAACCGTATCATTTTGGGCGTTATCTTCAATAGTAAACTTTTTCATCTGAACATAGGATTTTTTGCGTATCTCGCGAGTAGTTTTCTGCTTCTCTTCAGCCTCATCGTCTTAAAACGTGCAAATGCGGTGGGCTGTCTTTCTCTTCCTTCCATATAACTTTAGGTCTTGATTTATGACGGCTTTCATTGTTGATGACTTTATCTTCATTGGTAATGCCATGATTTTCAGGCGACGGACGGGGTTATACCGGAACCCGACTGCTTCAATTACAGCTGGTGTACGAGCTGTGCGAGGGAACCCAGATTTCTTCAAGTCAGAAACATTGTTTGATTGTGCGGGAAACAAACCTTAACGTTATTCCAAGTTTCAGGAGCACTTTCCAAATGGTGTTCAGAGAATGACCACACTTATGCAATGCAATAACAGACACTGTCCTCCATTTTGCCCAAGTTCATGGCTACATTTTTACCTAAATCAGACATGTTTAGTATTAAATGAAAGCTCATTTTTTTATGTTTCCATATCATTTTTGGAATATTTTGACAATACATAATGACCGACTGAATACATAGATACCAAAGAAATAAATAAATAATGACTTTTTGTTCTATTACTAAGCCAACCTAGCGGAGTTAGGGCTATAAAGAACACTCTTACACTCAACTAGGAAGGCCCGGGGCCGCCTGCTTTACATGCCATCCGAAGCATGGCCAGAAAATGTAGGAAGTTTAGGACTCGAACCAACAACCTTTCGGGTGAAAGTCAGAGTCCGTACCACCACTCTACATGTCTTGACTTCATGATACTCTACTTTTGGGTATAACAGTATACGTCCTTAGGCGGTTGTCTCTTCAACCTAAGTCAATTTAATGTTAAAAATTAAAAACCATGCTATGAAACTCCATGCGCTTTCCTTCAAACCCAACCGATCGAAACGTTTAGTAGCAATCTCACAACAGTGGCAGTGATATGGCACGCCCATGAATCACATGGTGTGCTTATGATTCATATTCACGGAATTGATAAGGATCACGAGCAACTGCCATCTGCTAAGAATTAAGATGCAGCATGATTATTTACGCAAAGCATCACATCCACTATCATAAGAGATAGCAATATCGCTGCGATAATGTCATATCGTACTTAATAGACAAGATACTGAGAAAGAAGCCACTAACTGATGTGATTAGAGTTGGGCAGAACATGAGCAGCAGTTAATGCTGCTTGCTTTTCATGTAAATTTATAAAAGAACATTTAAAAATGGGGGCAGATTGGCCTCCTATTCCAATGGGCACATTTATAGACATATTTAAATATTTAAAAAACGCGCGACATTTTAAGCTTTTTAAGTTTAACATTTTAAGTTTAAGCGTCATGTTTGCTAGAGGGCTAGCATTCTTGATCATTGCTCTATTTGCGCTGTCAGGAGCCAAGTTTTTCCTTGCCAAGCTTAATATTGACGTGATTGGACTAGTCGTCATGCTATGTTGGTGAAAGTTATCAAAAACAAACAATTCTTGGTTTTTGGAAGACCAAAATCTAGGGAAGGGTTAGAGTAGTACCCCATTGGCTTTGGAATTGCAAAATTGGTTATGTTGACATTTTGTGCTGGGCGGCGCTGGGTTAAAAAATTATCCATTATTATAATTTTACTATTCGCTTTGGTAAGTTGTCGCTTAAACGGCTTTCCCCCACCTAGCAGATATCAAAGTTCTCTGCAGTCTTTTAGTTCTGATACGCTTCGTAACCAAAGTATTTAAAAATATGTAGGCATTTCCCACAGGTTAGGAAGGTCACGACAGTTCTCACTGACTGTAACGTCAATTTACTTGACCTTGCACATATGCGGCTCTGAGATGTGTGTTTATTAACGTGAAGTATGGACAGTTATTGTCATCCTCCATGTTAAATACAGTACAAATTCTGCAGATGTTACCGACTTACCGCGCCCCATATGTTTGGCAATTTCAGATAAAATTGACAAAAATATTTGTATTTACATAAAAATTCGTATATTATGGCATATGGTGAAAATATTAGTCCATTTTCAGCGCTAACGGATCAATTAGGTGGAAAAACTTGAAATGTTAGAAAAATCAATATGCAGACTTACGAAAGTTTTCGCTTATCCATAGCTAAAAAATAAGAGTTAACTGGAAACGAGTATTATCACTAATATTTAAACTGAATCAAAAAATTTATAACACACATCTAGTAGCCCTATCAGAAAAATTCATAGCTTATATTTTAATAAATACTTTAAGAAACCAATCTCAATAAAATTCCGCGGCGGACATTTGTAAATCTTGATATCTATCTATCGAATCAGGATTCAGGATTGCCAACGCGATGAAATTGTCAAATGGGTACAGGCAGACAACTTTTAGTTAAAAAATGGCGCAAAGCTTCAAACCTTGTTACGTAATATCATAGCCCTAGTCAGTGCCGGGATTGGCTATGGGGCCCCCACAAAAAAGGGGCCCCCACAAAAAGCCACAAAATACAAAATTTACAGTAGATATAGATTAGAATACCAAAACAAACCAATAATGCAAATACATCTTCCCATAATTGACCAGTTTATGCTGTTGATAGTTGAGAATTAAATAAATCTAGAACGATAACATGAATTTGTCTTCCTCAGTAAATTGTATAAACTTTACTGCTGTTAAAACCGTATAACTCCACTATTTTGGGCCTATTTCATTAGTATTTTTCAACAAATTTCTCCCGGGGGAGCCCCCCGGGCCCCCCTGCTTGCAGCTATATGAAAATGAATTTCTTTGTAAGCTTTCCTGCTGTAAAATCATAATGTTTTTCACTTACATTTTCTAATTTTTCCCCCGGGGGTGACCCCCGGCCCCCCTCTTTGGGTTAAATGATATAGGTATTATTTTTATGAATAAGCATTCCTTTGTAAGCTTTATCAAAGCTATATGGTACTTTACTGCTGTTAAAATTCTGTAACCCCACTATTTTGCACCTATATTTTCAAATTTTCCCCGGGCCCCCTTCTTCGGGTTAAATGCAATATTATTAATATTATTTCTGATTGGCTTTTCTCTGATTGACAGAGTGAGAAACACCGACATAAGATGCCAAATGAGAACAAGAGACATCCACGAAAAGCTGCGAGAAAGACGACTAAGCTGGTGGGGGCACGTCGAGAGGAGGGGGGACAACGAGTTGATAAAAAGAGTGCGATCAACACCCGTACCAGGAACCAGAGCACGTGGACGACCAAAAATCTCACTGGCGAGTAAAACACGGAAGGACCTACTAATTGCCAATCTCTCGAGGGAACAGGCCCAAGACCGGGTGACCTGGAAGCGTTGCTGTCGTGCCGCCGACCCCCCGTGAAGGGAAATGGCGCTGAAAAAGTAAGTAAAGTAAAGTACATTCTCAACCGTCGTAATCTTAACATTACGTTTTAGTCCGCATGTCCGCAAAATAATAAGCCTGTGTTCGCATCACCGCAGCTAAATCGGCCAATCAATAAATTTGACGTTTGATGTGCCCATGCTATCATATACTCATAACCTCTAAAGAATACACTAGATACAATTGAATTATCAAGAAAAAAATGTACACTACTAGATAGTATTACAATCGCCACAGCCACCCTCGAAAAATAATCCTGACTACGGGCTTGTCTGGCATCCTGATTCCTTTGTCTCCAATTTATATTAAATTGATAGTGGAATATTCGTTTAAGGGTATAAGACTCTTCACACCGAGAAAGGACCCCCACACAATTCCGGCCCCAGGGCCCCCACAAGGCCAAACCCGGCACTGGCCCTAGTCTAGTAATATCGTACGCATAGGAGCAATAGCTCGTTCAAGACAGAGAAGATTGTCGACACTGACAGTAGATTAACTTACGGCCATTTCGGGTATCTAGGCCCACGGCTCCCACAAAATGCTTATGATTCCGGCCCCAAAAAAATTTATAAAAAATTTCTAATTCTCTCATTTCACGTTGTTCGTGAACGCCAAGAGCGTTTATGAATTTTGAAGAAGAGTTTGCTCCCACGGCCCCCATATAGGGGTTAATCCGGCAATGTACCTGGTCCTTAAATGCACGCTTACCTCCTGGTTTAGACTTGATGTCTGGTGGTAGAAGTGCTGAGGGTGTCTCCTTCAATGATGGTTTGGGCAGGTTGTTGGAACTGCACACAAATACCGGTATATCTCCTCCTGCGTCCTCCAGGCCCTGGACTAGACTAGAACTATGATTGACTGACAACATAAACCCAGACACTGGCTGTCACTGTCTTTTATAAAATAAAAAAATACAGCCACCGATTGATTCGCGAAACCAATATTGTTGAAAGCCACCAAATATTACGGTGCCTACCGTATGGTTCCCTCAATTGTTGAGTTGTATTGTTCATCTACTGATGAATATAGGCCTAGATTAAATTTATTTTATTCTAAATTGACTTGGCGTGCTTCTATCCATATTATTAAAATTTCATTGACCATGTACCCGGGTCATTAAGTTTTATTTTTTCCTTCGAAGAAGATGTGGACGAGGGTCACAAAATTTCAAAGAAGTCCTTTGGCATAATAACAACTATAGTAGGGCCTACTTACCTATACTGTTGTCTGTTATTAAACTCGGTCAGTTACCTACGTGCGTGGAATGCTTTATAAAGAACATTGATACATAATGAGAAAGGTTTTAGTTCAATATATTGTACAGTGTAGACTATGACTATGGGTTAAAAATTAATGCGTAGGCCTAGGCAAGTTAAAGTTTTTATCGTTTTACCTACAAAATTTACTAAAATGTCATGAAAATGGTGCCTTAAAATTAGGTTATGGAAGGATTACTAAGCTTTTTAATAGATATACAGCCATACACGTCCAAGGTCCGCAAGAAGGTAGTTTGTGGTACCTAAACATTGGGTAAGAAGTAACGTCTGTAAGAAATGTTGGCCTATGGGTACCCCGTCACGCTGCTTACATGTACATGGGCGCAATGATATCAGTTCTAGATTATCGCGTTTCACCTCCGTCTCGGTATACACTATAATATATTCATTAATAAATCCAATGGGAGACCGACTAAAACAGGATCAATACTTTGTAAGAACGTTCAGAAAAGTTCCAGAAATCACTAAATCCCAATGTTAATAAAATAAAATAGATGGCGCCTAACCATAGGCTTAGTAAGGCAGATAGCGATGAAACGTAGGCGGAAATTTCAACGGTGGTCAAAGGAAATGTGAACGAGTTTGTAGGGTTCCAACATAAAAAAAAAACTGTAGAAAATGAAAATAAAGAAATGAACAATTCAGCAGGCAGGGCTGATCACTGAATAAGGCGCAGTAAGTTCTGCGCATTTGTTTATCTTTAGCTTTATTTGACAGTATTTAGCGTAGGGTGGATACCCCATCTTACCCACTTGCTAAAACCAAAATGCTCTTACCTAAATTTAAAAAAAAAAAATACCCGCCGTCAAAGGAAAGATTAATTTGAATTTAGCCAAGAAGAAAGCATTTTGGTTGTAGTGATTTCTCGAACCTTCCTGAAGCTTTTTACAATTGATTGATTGATCCAATAGACTAATAAATACAATATAATACACTCCTTCAGTCACACTCAGACGTCCCATTTCAACGCCATGCACGAGGCGCAATCGAAATTGCAATGCATTTTATGTAGCAGTATAAGGTTTATTGCATTTGTATCGAAAGTGCTAGAATTAAAAATTGACACATTTTTGCCACAAGTTTTTCCTTTCTCTCTTTAAGAGCAAATCGGAGTACTACGCGTTTTTTGTACAAAGTCGATTTTCACAGGATATCGATCGTAGAGCCGTCAAAAATATCCTGCTCCTCTAAATTTCACTAACACCAATTGGCCACAGTTCTTGAACTCCTTCCTCGAGACTACCTTATCAATAATTCTTTGTTCAAATCAATTAATTACGGACAATCTGTGTTCGATTGGCACATTTCATATCAAAATGCTCAGAAAAATTTGTTGTTCGACCTGATATTTTTGACAACTCTACGATAAATATTTCATGAGTTTTTTATTTTTCACTTATAAGGCTTTTCTCCTTGCTATTGTTTTGTAAAATTAAAACTTAGCAATTTGCATTATTATATGGCTATATTCTGTATGTATAATTTAAACAAGTCGGCCATCAACCGTATTTAAATGCAAGATTTCTGCTACATTCCTCTATAAAATAGGATTTATGTTTAGTTTATGACTGTGCGGAAGATAATCATAGAAGTACATTTCTAAGAGCTAAGGCGCACATTCCATTGACCTTGACGTTGAAGTGGTAGCAGATATTAAAGTCTTATTAATGATGTCTGCTACCACGTCAACGTCATGTGCATTCTGCAATACGAGGTCAATGGAATTTGCGCCTAACTAAGGATATAGGCCCAAGCAAAATACGTCTCTCACAGTATAATTCAGTCTTAAATAAAAGAAAAACGCTCTTGTACACTAGTTTTGTGATCTAAATAATATGAGTTTAACTAAAAATTGGTTTGCTAATTGACTCTAAACTTGACATGCATTATATCAAATACATTACATTGGAACTCAGCTGCATTCTTTTGAGAAAAGTAAGTAGGCCAACTCAACAATGTGTATACTTGTACAAATATTAGTCTCCCTATTAACTTTGTACACTTACTGCCTTAGACCATATAATACTCTAGGAACGTCATGTTAAAATTTCCGAAGGACAAACATAAAATGACGTCAGGATATGGCAAAACACTCGGGTTACCTAGCAACAATGCCTCCGTCTCACTTGTGTGGCAAGTTTTAAATCCAGGTTTGTTTGAGTCGTTATTTTTATTATAGTCTACTTCTACCTAGTGTTTGGCCAAAAGGTTTTGATAGGTTTAGCCTAGTTCTATTTTAAAATTAAACTTTTAAAAATTAATTGCAACTTCTAGTTAATGCCTAAATCACATGGACACTTTTAGTCCCAATGGTTTGTAAGTGGCACAAGAAGCAACCATAATTAATTAAAAACGTAGAATAGTGAGACAACACAATACAAAAAACAATAAAAACTTGCCGTCCAAATAGATTTCACATTATAAGCTTGTTATTTATGTTGCTATGCCAACATGACGTAACCTTATGGCACATGGTAAGCATTATGTCATTATGTTGGTCCCACAACTTTTTCATGCAGTGCATCTAGAATGCCGTGTCTAGAGAATTATATGGTCTAAGCTTACTGCCATTTGTTGTCACTCATTGTGAATAAAATTAACTTCTTAAAGTTTTACGTCATACAAATATAACAACACAACTGGTTTCGGCTAAAGCCATCGTCAAGTGTAAGAAAACGGTCAAAAGAAACAGAAGAAAGATAAAACCATGCTTGGAACTACCATTTAAATTGCTTAATTATTGTTTGCTGTAAGTATGTTGACAATGAGTTTCCTTTTATCTTGCGAATGTTTTTGTTTTGACTGTCTTCTTACACTTGACGGTGGCGTGAGCATGACGATTTTACTTTATACTTTCTTGTCGATTACTTGATTGCATAATTTAACAGAAATTTATATTTATTTATTTATTTAAAAGCGGTAGTGTTTTTATAATAATAATTATTACAATTAGTGTATGACGTAAAACTTTACTTCGCAATCAAAATAGCTTGATTTTGAATGTATTAGGCTTATGGCGAGAAGCACGCGCTTACACTATGAAACTACCGAGGAATCGTTGATTGACATCTGTGGTCGTTTGCTAGCCTGCCAATGACCAGGCATTGAAGAAAACGTCAGAGGTGGCATCAGAAATTCAAAAAATATTTTGGAGGAATCGAATGCCCTATGGCGGCAATTCCACCGGCGATTTTACTTCATTTGTGATTTGAGATTTTTTGTTTGTTTTGTTTTAAGGAGACTATTATGTAGATACTTAACTTATCTATTATAAATTAAGTTATAATATGGTAGCAGACATCATTAATAAGTCTCTACCATATTATAACTTAATTTATAACAGATAAGTTAATTATCTACATAATAGTCTCCTGAAAACAAAACAAACAAAAAATCTCAAATCACAAATGAAGTAAAATCGCCAGTGGAATAGCCGTCTATTTCTCTCATAGACCCATATGGAACTCCAAGTGGACTCTCAAGTTCGGAACATACGTACAAGCCAGAACAAATAAATAAATATTGTTCTGAAAAAAAAATGGCCGACCACTGTCCACCACAAAGACAGACATGACTTCATCAATCCAAATACTACGGCAGATATATGCATACATTGAAAAGTCTGCCTTCCTACTCTTTCCAAAAAAAAGGCAGAGTTACTAAATTTATCTCATGTTAAGTTTATATTGAGTTTGTAAATCAAGGTGAAGAAGAATAAAGTTAACGCAGCGAAAGTAAAACAGTAAAATGAGTATTTAACATTAGGGCGTGCGCTATTAATATACAATATGCAGCACAATTTTCAAAAGCGCAGCGTCGACTAAAGTAATGCAATACGATAGGAAAACATTAAAAAAATTATTGCCAATGTCCAATATTAAGGCGAGGCTATGTTTACACATCAATTGACGGAAAATATACCAGTGATACAAGACATCAGGTACTCTTTTCAAGGTGAATCGGCAAATGACTTATAAGTTGGGCGCGAAAACAGCTTTTAAGTAATTCATAGATAGAACAGAACCCCCCCCCCCCCCCCCCCACAGAGAGGGAGCACGTAATTATCAAGAACAATATCTGCAGTAGCAATGTGGTAGCGTGCTTGCACTTGTGCGAGGCTCTACGCGCCATTCCATCGGAGACGTGTCGTGACTCACAACAAGTATTAAGTTATTTAGGGATGCGACTGAAGAGGACCATGTAATAAGTTTTTTTTTAGTCAAAATTAATATAAAATTCTCCCTGTTGTCAAAGGCAGTTTTTTTTTAATTTGCCAAATTATAGCCTTTCCTGTCGGTTTGACACTCAAAATGAACTCAGTGGTGTTCAGTTGGTAAAATGGAAAGTTAAAGTTTCACTCTGAATTGGGACGTGGGTTTTTCATGCATAATAATAGTAAATATTACTCTACTGCATTGAAAAACCAAGTCCCAATTCAGAAGCTGTCTTTAACTTGCGTCGACTGCGCAAGATTTAGGATGGCTTCCTAATAACAATACAACATTGATAATTAAGTACTGTCAAACCGTTTTTACAGAAAAATCACGTTTTCGCAAATAAGTCATTTCCCGATTCGCGATCGCCCTACAATAACTTTAAACTCGACCATCGGATGCCGTATCTACCGGGTATATCTCCAAATAGAAGGCCTGAAGGAATTTTATAATAATTATTGTTATGTACATCAAAATGGCTGCATTGTTTCCAGCGTATGCGCTGCGCCAAATCATTCATCATTGATTCAAGGTATGTTCAAGGTCAAAGTTTATGGTTCAGAAATTCCTAATACTTACTACTACAATTTGAAATGCTAATGTTTTTTCGAGCCATAACTTTGACGATAATTCTTATCTATTTAAGAGCAGCAGAACTAACTTCTGCAGGCATAGGACGAACATAAAATAATAACTTATCCGGGCAACTATTTAAACCATTTAAACACGGTAATAAAATTAATCCGCTTTACAGCAGCCAACATTTATGTTTAGTCATGTTGGTACCAATTCCGTCGAGTCATAGCATATGCAAAATGAACAGCAATTAATCTCTATTGACAAATAATTTCTAAATTGTTAATTCGTATTCAGCCGTAAGTAAATTTAAATTCACTAATGGCAGTTTCGAACCAGACTCAACTATCACGACACATCAATTACAGCGTCTACACATCAGAAAGTGCGTTTTTCCTATATAGGCCCTGCGCTTCGTAATTATTATTAAATAAATATGAAAAAAAAATTCACCGGGGTATATTTAGACTTATTTAATCTTTTTACCTGGATAGGATAAGCTTTTATCTCGTGCTACGCCTGCTGATAACTCAAATCAACGACCCCACGAATTTCTAATTAAAATCTTGTTAACGTATAATTCAACACGATTATTAACATGGAAGTACAATAATGTTCACACAATTCGTTTGGGGAATGGCCCACAACCAAGAAATTACAGATAAAAGAAAAACCGGTGGCTTTGAATCTAAAAACATTATGGAAAGCCTACAATATTATTTATTAAATATTTAACGAGCAATACCGTCGAGCAATACCGTACACAATTTTGTCCCTTTTAGTAGTAAAACTATAGCAGTAGAGATGATCCGTTTACAATATAATTTCAACTAAAATACATCTACTAACATACTCGATAAAAGTTCAACTCTGCTGCATTGATGCATTTTCTATAAAATTGATAGCCAGCGATAGGAAACTAATTATTCAATATTTTAATTAGAACAAGCTACAAATCGAATAAGGTCAACGGCAAGTTTGCTTTTCATTAACTTCTACTTAATGTTTCTTTTAAAAAGACCCCTTCGCCAGTAAACAATAAGCACCAGTTATAACAATTTACGATAAAAGAACCCCTAGACTCTACCCGTAAATTGAATTCGCTGCAATGCTTAAACTACGGTGAATTGACTGACGCATATTGTGGAAGTGTTACGCGAACAACAGTCATCTTACAAATTATATATCCGAAAGCTTTATCGCTTATGTCTTTTGTAAGATGACTGTTGTTCGTGTAACACTTGCACTTATCGTGATTTTTCTGCTCTGACACATGAGTCAACACATCGTAGTTCTACTATAGTGTTACTTACGAAGTGATCTTATTAAATTTCCTATACTCCAGAGTAAGCCTGCCTATAATAGCTAAACATGGGGCTATATGGCACACCTGCTGCTCTTTAAAATCAGATAACTTAGCCTACATTAAATTTTTTTTATTCAGAAAACGCAGAAACGAAAATCTGTTTCTACAATAATATTAGAAATCTACATAACTGCTACGAAAGAAAAAATTAAAGTAGTAAAATTAATAATACAAAGGACGAAATAACTTAACTACGAATACCTAAAACTATTTGCCATGTACGTACAATATGAGGTTACTTAACTATCACTAGGCGTTTATTTGTTCTTGTTTGCACCCGTTCTGTTCCTTTGAGGTCTCTTTGACAGGTTCATGGATCCTGAAATCATAAATAGATTTTAGGTAAAAAAAAAAAAAAAAAAAAAAAAAAACACGACCGGGACCCAATTCGCCCGGGTGGTAAGTAATCACACTATAGGTAAGATAGATAAGCTACATTGAGTTGAGTCATAAGGCACAGCAGAAAAATCTTGGTAAGTTGACTGAGGCTTACTGTGCAAGGGCAACGCGATCAACAGTCATCATACAAATCAGTGGTGTATATACACAATATTTCCAGGGGAATGGGGGGGGGGGGGGGGGCGGGGTGTGAGAGACCAGATCACTAACAACGTCTTGACAGTCAGTCTCAAGACGACGTTGAATTCTACCAACCAAACCGCTCACTCAGTGACCGAACATCACATTGTAAGTTGCTAACATTAACTGAGGAATTATATCTATAATGAAATGATTCTTAACCGACATACTAGTAATTGCTCCTGTATTGCAAGAAATAGGACTAATAAAATGTCTTCCTATCGTAATGGAGTAGGATATACAGTCATGGCAAAAATAATAAGACCGCGGAGCATTTCACTATTTTCTCCGGAACTATTTGAGATAATGGCACCAAACACAGACATAAACACCACTACCTACAGGTACTTCATTAGTGTTTTTTGCCATGACTATATATATTTAATTGAGGATTTGTTTGCATTATTTAAATAATGACATTTACTATTATGGTGATAAAACAGAAGTAAATGAAAAATCAGTTTGATTTTAAAATACATAATCTTGGGTGAATGCTTATCTAATTTCATCGGAAATACTTTACGTGGACAGATGGAAGATAGTCAGTAGGTACCTAGCTTACCTGTAGGTAGCATTTACCAGCAGCAACGATTAACTTACTCCTACTTGGTGGGTGAGTGAATACAATGAGATAGAAACTTACGTGTTTTTGGTCATTCAGTCGCGCAGGGTAGGAGTCTCTTCCCCACAGGTTCGCCTTCAGTCCCATTCACAACATCGGATCGTTTCCGCTTTCTCGTAGGACTTTCGGCTCCTTCCACTTCTTCCGAGTCATCTTCCTTTTTAAAACTGTAAAAAATTAAAAAAATATAATTAAAAAAAAAGATAAATCGCATAGAAACAATTTAATGAATGTATCCGATTGACCTTTTCAGTCGCCTCTGTAGGTTATTACCCGTGATGAGTACGACACGTCTCCGATTGCATGGCGAGTAAAGACTCGTACAAGTGCAAGCACGTTACCACCTGGCCATCGAAGTCGATTATTAAATTGATACATTGCACATGACAATCTCGGGTTCATAATTATAGAAAGAAAGGATAAATAAAATTGTATTTATTTTTGTCCTCTCAGCCCACTCTTACAATTAACCGACTTAATTCGACGTTGAAATGAAATCACAATTTACAATGCATCAATAATAAGATTTGCAAGTGGTATTACATCTATAGCATTTCTGTCACCATATGTACACCTCTTTCCCCAATAAAGTTCAATATAAATGGTCGAATCAACTTCCCTATAAAACTTACCGGTCACTACAACCTTTAATAAAACCTATGTATTACATGCTACGAAACCCATTCAATATGGTCAAAAGTTAAAATACAGTAGTTTTGAGTAAGAAACATGACACAATTTTGCCAAAAATAGCGTAAAATTAAATAATAAAGCCACTACATAAACACGAATTGACCTTGATGTAAGTTGTGGGGCACGCTGGGAGTTTATGGGACAGCTTGTCGAATCCGTCAATTGTTATGGTGAAGAATATCGGCGATTGGATACATAATGTCAACAAGAACGTTTTAGGGAGCATGTTAGAAACTCGAAACTTCGCATTGGCATTGAGTTCAAATTATTAAAGTTATTAAAAATTATAGTGACTAGGCACTCTCTAGGCACAATTTAAAGGGCATTAAAAAAAATTATAACTGGAATTATTCAGATATTATTGATTGTACCATTTTGGAACTAAATCATTTTCTGGGGTGCTAACATATAATTATAAAATCCCATGCAGACGTCAATTGCACACAGGATCGGCTTTCAAATTATTAAAATTTGAGACTCAAAAATTATGTAGTGGATAAAAGACTTAGTAGTAGTAGTAGTAGTAGTGTTCGTCGGGTTAATAACGACTTAGGTCTCATATTTGAGCCCATAGAGCGACCCCGACTTGACTGTCCTACGCCAGCCCATAGGACAGTGGACCTCCTGATTATAGTGGATTCCGAACCACTTGGGAAACACAGTGAAGTCACACGATTAGTTCGGAGGTGACCAGGACAAGTCCTACCATGTTTCCCTACCGGCACTGTGCACACGACCAAGTTATCTGCAGCTTTGAACCTGCTCTGGTCCGCTGGATTCAACTTGGTATGGCGGCCGGCGGGATAAAAGACTTACCTATTTATATTATGTTTAATCTTCAACTTCAAATTTTCATTGCCTGCTTCACACGTGTAATTCTCGTCCTCGTCATTGCCATCGGCTACTTTGGCGGCAATTTTGCCTTGATAACTCTCGCCTTCCTCCTCGCTGTCTTCCTCTCCATCCTCCCCATCCTCTCCGTCCTCACTTTCCTCATCTTCATCTTCCTCTTCCTCCCCAACGTCGCTGTCATCGTCTTCATCTTTTTCTCCCTGAAAAAAAAAAAAAAAATAGTAAAAAATCTATGAAAATAGAGTTTTAACTTTTAGAAACGTCCGTGTGAGTAGACTACACAAGGAGTTAAGTACCCCATCATCATCCGAGCCAGTCCGTGTGAGTTGACCCCACAAGGAGATAGACATTACCCTTGCCCACCTACCTCTTCATCATCCGAGCCATCATCATCCGTATCGTCGGGCTCCTCCGAGGGTTCTTCTACATCATTACCGGTTTCATCACCACCGGGAGATAAATTTTCACTCTCCCCCTCCTCGTCTCCGGCTTCTTCTTCTTCCTCCTCCTCCTCCTCCATGTCCACGACGTAGTTGTTTAGGACTTTGGAACGGTTTCTTTGCGGCCTCGTTCTCCTCTCATGATTAACTACCACTTCTTCCGGCTGTGGACAAATATCATACATAAGTCTTGTTTAAGAAGCCATTGGCGAGGATGTCATGGAATGACGAAGAACTTTAGGCCCAAAGGGGGTGGGAGAGATATCATTTAGATGTTATAGCAACCTGATTTAAGAATAAAAACATCTCCTGTGATCTGGGGAAATGTTTTGCCAAGTTCACAGTTTCTACGAAACTTTTTACATTCTTCTACCGGGGTAAGAATATTGTAATTTTCTTAAAATTAACACATTGTACCGACCTCCTATTCCTAGTACCTGATCAGTTTGCACTAGCATTCCAAAGTAGAGGTTTCTCCACACGTAGCCAGCCACCTATACAAAAATATTAGGAAGACTACCTGACAAAATAAAGTTTATCATTCTACGCCTTCCTACGACTTCTGGTCGTCAGCGACTCAGTGCCATTTGCCAGAGGAAATTGCGCCTCTTATCCCACATGATTTAGTCTAAACAGAATGGGGGAGGGTGTGACGCAAGGCCACGTATGCATGTGTACGAGGGCAGCTGAAAGAGGCTAATCTGCTCATATGCCCACTGCTTAAATCGAAAGAGCAGGGGGCAATATTGCTCGCAAGGCAAATTAATGCATACACTAAGTCGTCATACCTTGGTTTTCCGCTTAGGTGTCGGTTTCTTGACAGGGTCGTTGGCATGTTGCACATCGTGTTCTTCAAGCTCGGCAGCATTCATTAGAATCTTTCCGCATTTCCTACAGCACTTGTACGGATCACCGTGTACAGCCACAACGTGGTAGTAAACCTTGAAACGACTCGAGTACCCGTGCCCGCAAATTGTACACATTGAGTCCTTTTCAAGAACCTGGTTAAAAAATTAGGGTCATTTAAGTTTTTTACTGAGTTCAATATGCGACCAACTTCTTCTAATCTTCATAGGAATGAATGGCTATGAGTGACAGTGACATTTATTCACGTTTAACAATAAACATAATTGTTCAGGAGCCGTTAACAACTGCTTTCATTTCGTGTCTAAAAGTATAGTTGAGGCCAACACGAATTCCCATTAATCTCACGTAATACTCGGATAAAAAACCTTCTGGTGCCATCAAAAAAATTGGATAGATTTGCGGATAGGGCCTTTCTCCTTAGAACGGCAGTGTATGTCCAGTAATCGCAGCTTACCTCAGGATGGTCCGAAGCTACATGCAGCCGCAGCAGCTCAGTTGTGTTAAACATAACCTGGCACACATAACACTGATTCTTCAACTTCTTCGGCGGGGGTGCCTTCGAGTTTAGCGCCCCAGGCGAGAACAGGGGCGGGTTCCCGTCCTTATCTCTTGTATGGAGTTTGACATAATGGGCGTCCAGTTCGGTCTTTTCCTTGTAGATCATCAGACAGGTGCGGCACGCAAACACGCCTTTATGATGCTTTTCTATGTGCACGAATATGCTGTACTTATACTTCAACACTTTGGAGCAGATTAAACACATGTTACGATCCGCGATTTCTTCGAAGAGCTCCGCGTGAGCCTAGAAAACAAGAGAGTTCGTTATGTGGGATCTGTTTTTAGAATGTAAGTTTAATATGTTTAATTTTAATTTAGTGCAGGGAGAATTCTAATTACAATTATTGTGTATTTTTTGTTTCAATACACGCTTTACTTACTTAGATAATAATATTTCTGTGCAATTTGCATCTTTCTAAGATTGACGATACGAATATGGACCTTGGAGACTGCTACTCTGAAAAGGCAAGTCGCGCTCTTTCCAAACCACTGCCTCATGCGTCCCCATTTAACCAGTTTTTACGGTCACTGACCTCTTGGATATGTTTCTCCATGCCATCCTCCGAGTCTTGGACGGTGTTGCACCGCGTACAGGTGAGTTGTGAAACCTCCTCCTTCAGCCCATGGGTCTCCATGTGCTTGTTCTTCTCGTCGGGGTCCGTGAACACAGCAAGGCATTTCCGGCAGCAGTAGAACCCGCTGCCATGTTTGTTTTCCACGTGGTCGACACACGTGTACAGACTGTGGTATTTACGACCGCAAATTCCACACGAGTTCTCCCGCAAGTTCGGATGGCTCTCTTTCACATGTTCGTGCAATAGCATGGTGGACAAGAATGTCTGAAAACAATTGACATTTTAAACAAATCATATTGAGGTACTGTAGGAATCACAGGGGTCCTAAGCTAACGAGTTATTACTTTTACTATTATTATTAAATTATATGAGTTTAACATACACAAAAGCCTATTGGCTTAGTATGTCTTCCCTACAACAAGACCTATCTCACCAAGGGCGGATTCTACATTACGACCGACAAAGTATGTTCACCTCATTCCCAAACCAAGTTCCCTGTAAAGACATGTCGAGTAGTGGTACGGACTCTGACTTTCACCCGAAAGGTTGTTGGTTCATTTTCTGGCCATGCTTCGGAGGGCATGTAAAGCAGGCGGTCCCGGGCCTTCCTAGTTGAGTGTAAGAGAGGGCTTTGTAGCCCTAACTCTGTTAGGTTGGCTTAGTAATAGAGCAAAAAAAGTCATTATGTATTATTATTTATTAAATTGTCAAATCGGCATGAATCAACTTCCCTGTAACTTACCGGTCACTTGAACAAAATCAATGTATTTATTTAAAAATTAAACCAATAAAGGACAAACATGTTATGGAACTCATTCAGTATCGCCAAAAATTAAAAGAATAATAATAATAGTTTTGGGTACGAAACATGCCACAAGTTTTGTGAAAATAGTGAAAAATTAAATTAAAATGGCGCACACACGGATTGACCTCGATTATAAGATGTGGGAGCACGCTGGGAGTTTGTTGAATCGGACATATGTCACATTGAAGAATATCGTTGACTGGGCATATAAGTGAACAATAATAATAATAAGCACACAGGCGTGAGGGTCACTTCAACAAGTTCAGGCACCAGTCAGTAGGGGTCTTCACAGTGTTTGTGTTATCGAGTTATACCTAGTTAAGTGTGTTATATCAAGTTAAGTTAACACACGAGAAATCCGATAACGAAGCTAATCCGCGTGCTATCCTAACGCACTTCCAAGTTGGTTAACGTGCTATTTAGCTTGCGCTGCGATCGATAGCTCAGGTTTGACCGCCACCATCTTTGTTCTAGTTGATTGACTTGAAACACGCGTTTAAAATTTTGTAGTGTTTAAATTTATTTGCATAATCTATTATCACAAGCAATTACCGTAAATACTTAAAATTATAATAACCAAAATGAACAAAAAATATAAACAAATGTGGCACTAGAATAGAGTTCTGCCACTTTCTTTAAACCCGTGTCACGAAAGTCTAACTACTACCACGTTGTTTACTTTGGTAAATATTATCAATATAGCATGATTACTCACTCCCGAGGTCCACTCTCGATTATGTGTTAACTTGGATAGCACATCTAAATCGATAGCACCAACACCGTGAAGGCCCCTAATAGAACTGTTAGTCTTCTATACAGTTTTCGGCCTATAGTCAAATAAGCTGCACTTACTTCTTGGCACAGATAACATTGATTGGCATCCTTCACAGTATGTTCATTGACATGCTCTTCTAGCTCCTTCTCGTCGAGGAACACTTTGAGGCAAACCTTGCACGGCTTATACGCAGTGTCATGCGTGTTCTTCATATGATCTAGTACTTTGGCGTTGCAGTTATAGGGCCGCGCGCAAATCCGGCACGTGTAGTCACGTTCCGCAAGTTTACTGTGCTCCCCGTGGATATGCGCAATTAGAGACGGTGTATCTTCAAAGACCTGAAATAACACAGAAAAGAAGCCTTAAATTTCAGAAATGTCAATTCAAGGTCACACTTTTTTTGTCAACAATCGTGGCTGCCATATGAAATAGGTGTATCGATATAAACAAAGTTTGCTTATCCCAATCAGACTATCGTTTTCAAAATTAAATCTGTAAAAATTGTGTTGGAATTGACCACATAAAGGTAGCAGATTTAGAAATATCAGCTGAAGCAAAAATGAAGAAATCTGTCACTCCAAATCGATAACTTTAGCATACAATCAAGACAATTTTCCCCCACAAAAAGCATTTTCTTACCCTGACGCAAATACCGCAAATAAACTTGCGATTTTCCTCAGTCCTATGCTGATGCAGAATATGGATCCGAAGCTTCTTCCTGCCCTTGAAGACATCGGCACAGAACTCACAGGTGGGCGGGTTGTCGCGGTTTTTGTGCTCACGTTGGTGTTTCTCCAGGTCAGCCTTGCAACGCAACAGCCGCTGGCACTTCTCGAACGTACACAGTAGGTTCGGGTCAGTTGGGTGTTTCTCCTTACAGTGATTGTACAGGTCGGTTTTTGATCGGAAGGTAACACGCTCTTCCGTGCACACTTCGCACTCGACAAGGCTGCAAGTAAAACGTTATCATGTTAAGCAGACTATGTAGTTGGCAAAGGGGAGGCCCAATATCCATGAGAGAGAGCAAGACCACTGTAGCCTAACAGCAATCCAATTAGGCGCGGTTTCCACCGACCTTTAAGTGCAAAATACACATTCGGTGACGTGGTAGCAGATATCATTACTAAAGGCGGGGTTTCCACCGACCTCTCATTGCAGAATGCAAATGACATTGACGGAAATTTTTGTTTTACTCTATGCATAGTTAAAATTGATCAATGATCATAGAGTAAAATCACAAACAAACAAACTAAAATTAAAAAATGGCGTCATGGGATATGTTAATAACAAACATTTTAATAGATTACTATAAAATGAAAAATTCAAATTTCCGTCAATGTCATTTGCATTCTGCAATGAGAGGTCGGTGGAAACCCCACCTAAGTCTTGAATATCTGCTACCACTTCACCGTACGTGTATTTTGCACTTAGAGGTCGGTGGAAACCGCGCCTCAGGAGGGTGGGACTGGTAGAACTGAATGGGCAGAAGTGGAGGGACAAGGCATGAGACCGGCTTATGCATGCATCACGCCCGGGCAGAAGCTGATGAAAATGATGTAGTTTATATTTTAAGAGTTGAAAATAAGAACGATGCAATATTTCCTTTATAATGCAAGTCCAATATGGCTGTCAAACAGCGATAGGACTGGTCTAAAGCCTAGCGAAGTCGCTAAGAATCATCGCCATAGCAGTGTAAAAACCCAAGTAGATACTCTATAAATAATATATACCGTGCAGGTGTAACTTTCAGCCCTTTCAATTTTTATAATTCACATTTTTAGCTGAGTCGAGTGATGACATGATTGAAAGGTCCACTGGTACAATGATTTAATACGCATTTTTACACAAAGTTTTATCATGAAAGTTGTTTTAACCACCCTTTCACATTTACTTGAAGAAGAAGACTTGGTTGTAGAAGGCAGTGGTACGAACATATTAAGCCTAAATAACGTCCGGTAAAGCTTCAAGGAAGCTAACTGGCAGACTTCGAGCTGCGAGAGTTAATCATACCCACATGCATTTAATCGGGAATCCGCCAGTTCCAGCATCTAGAACGATAATTATGAACGCAACTAAGCATGCCAGCCCAAGCAGATCATCATGAAACTCATGCGATGAACCCAGGGTACAACAAAATTCCACTCACCTATGCATGTAGTCCACATGATTGACATGGGCGCGTCTATTGTTGAACACCTTCGGGCACCACTCACACTGCAGCGAGACGGGGGTGTCGTCCTTGGGCGGGCGCACCGTCTTTGTGCCGCACGTCCGCTCGTGACGACGACAGTACGATCTCTTCGGGAACTCCTTGCCGCACACCTTACACGACAGACTGAGCGGCTCCTTCGGGTTCAGGCATATCCGCTCGTGGCGGCGTACCTGCGAGCGGATCGGGTAGTATTTGCCGCACTTTTGGCAGTTGAGATTGGTCGGGTCCGGGTCGAACGAGTCTTTGAGCAGACAGGCACGCTCGTGACGTCGCACCATGGCGCGCACCTTAAACTCCTTGCCGCACCGCTGACAGGCCAAGTTCGTCGGGTCTGGGTCCGTGCCGTCGTGGACGATATGCCCAAGGAGGATCTCCTTGTGGTTCTTGTTGATATGACCGCGTAGTTGAATACGACTGGCACTAGTTTTGCCGCAGTGCGTGCACGTGATATCTGGATGGTTTTTGTGACTTCGATTGGTGTGCTTCCATAGGTGGCTTACCTTCAAGAAATTGAGGTTGAGTTAAAAACTTGCAGTATGATAAATACAGTTGAATATGGCCGGTAAATGGCCATGCCAAAATATTTAGAAATGAAGTGATGAAAAGAGAGCTCGGGATGGAGGAAGTAAGAACCATTGGTGGAGAGGATAGCGAGGTTTGGGTAAGTAAAGCGAATGGATAAGAACAGGAAATGGCTGGAGGATGAAATGGAAGGAACACTAAGGAGAATAAGACCAAGAGGTACCTCAACCAGATCGAGGACGATCACAGAACAGTGGCACGGGAGTGGAGGAGGCTCACATATCACACCCGGGAAACTGGAACTGATTATTGATAATGATGATGATAATGCTATAAAACCACCGTGATTGGCGACAAGAAAAATTTAGAGACAGTAAAATACCAAGCTATTAAGCTGCCATTTGTCAGATTCACATCATAAGTCCACTTATTCTAAGTTCCTTGACAAGATCGTACGTCTTTCACCACTTTAATAGGTACTCACCCCTCCGTAGAACTTGGGGCAAAGGTCGCACGGGAAAAGGGCGTGGATGTTCCTGCGATGCGCGCGCAGCTCGTCCAGATCCGAAAACGTCAAGTCTGGACATACATCACACCAGAGCTGGTCCACCGACATTTCCTCGTGGTCCCCGTCCAAACCGTTATCGTCTGGGTTCACCTCGATAATCTCCATGTCGTTATCAAAACTGCGATTCACCTGAGACATAAAATAAATATATATAGTACTACAGTATCCTTGTGGAAAATATGGAGGATATATGGACCCCTATACGAAGACGGCGAGTGGCGAAACAACGCTGTAGCGCGAGCCAAGTTCTCTCACAATTTACAACCGTAACTGTGAAAATGGAATGGAGACCTCAATCCCACGCCTTTGCAATTTGCATTTCTGGACTAGACACTACAATAGTTCTAATACATACCTTAGGGATGTTGAGTATTTCATATTTCCCTCCTTTGCCAGCAGCAGCAGCAGCGGCGGCGGCAGCATCGCCACCAGGGACCTGGCCACCCTTAAGAAGAGTGTTCTTTAGAATGTTGAAGTCATCATTGTCGGGGTCATTTTCATGTATGAGGCGATGACGCGTCATTTTAGGCTTGGAGGAATAGCCCCGCCCACAAATGTCGCAGTTGAAGTCGCCATCTGATAGAGGCTCGTGAGACTTGACGTGCTCCTAAACACACAGTACAATAATTTGTTAATTAGCTGCTAGACGACATGGATTAAATAATAGTAAAATTATTAATAACATTGAGAGTTAACATTAGATAAAATCCGGGGTTAAGTGCTTCTTTTCTTCTCTGGATCAAGTCCCTTGTACTGTTATATTATACGTCCCAATAGCCTTAGACCAGACTAAAATTCGAAATTCTATAGAGGGGGAAAATGCACTATCTCACCTTGAGCTCATCTAACTCCGTAAACATCTTCATACAGACTCCACAAGTGAGTCCAATGAGCGAATAATGAACGCCAGACACGTGCTTCCAGAACTCCACCTTAGAAGTCCACAGCTTGGAGCAGATCTCGCAGCAAATTGGAAACTTGCCCTGCTGCTCATGGTACGTCTCGTGCTCCTTCTTGAAGTTTTGCGTCGGCATCACCTTCTTGCAGTCCGGGAATTCGCAGCAAAGCCGCATGTCGTCCCTGTGTTTCTTGAAGCAATGTTTCCACCGCTCCGTCTTACTGGCCGCCCTCTCGCCACACAGTTCGCAGTCAAACGTGTACGAGTAGTGAAACGTCGGTTTCAACGTTTCCCCACTGCCCGGACTTTCTCCGCCCAAAATATTGACCGGTACTTTTCTTATCGTCTTATGCACGTTGTATCTGTGCTTTTGTAGTTGACGCGCTGAGTCGAAAATACGGGAGCAGTCACTGCATGGGAAGGTGCCCTTGGGCTCTTCCGGGGTAGACGTGGCAGAAGATGGGGTTGCTCCAGGAGGCCCACCAGGGGCTCCCTGGTGCGGCGTTCGATGGACATTGTAACGGTGCTTCATAAGTTGTCTAGGCTCCTCGTATGTTTCGCCACAGTACTCGCATTCGAATACAGGGTTTCCAAACGAGTCGTTACGGGATAATAGCCGGTTTGGGTTCTTGTGAACATTATACTTGTGTTTTTGAAGTTGCATCGCCGTGTCGTAGACGCGGAAACAGTCCTCGCAGCGGAACTTGCTGGCTTCGTCACCCGCTTCCAACTTGACTTCCGGTTCCACCTTGACATTATCGAAGAAGGAGGACTCGAGGAAGTGGCCCGTGTTCTCGAGGAAGCTCTGGTAAGCGATCGCGTCCTGCTGGTTGAGCGTGCTGTGCTGTGTCGAGTCATTGGTTACGTCCATCTCTTGACTGTAGGCGTCGCTGAATTCGCTTCCATCACCAGCCTCGGCTTCTTCCATCTGTAAAATAAATATACAATAGATAGAATGATACAAACAAACACATACACTAAGACACGGGCTAATCCTTTGGGGTCCTCCTACTACCTCTAAATGTAACATACTCTGATATAATGCTGTAAAAAATTATATTATTATAAGTAAATTAAATGGAAAACAAAATACCTTTATCTTCTCAGTCGCCGTCGGGTTCGACGAAATCAAATTAGTCATATCAAAATTCTCCTGAATCCAAGGATCAGCCAAGTTATGAATCAACGTATGCGTCTCTAACTTCTTCTTAGACTCGTGCTGTCTAAAGCAGATATTACAGAAGTATCGTCTCTTTTCCTGGTCATTCAGCTCGGTACACTGAGTCACGTGCTCGTGAAGTAGCTGATAGCCCCCACACAGCTTCAAGCACATGCCGCACGTATAACCCGCCTCGTTCTTATGCGAATATAGCATATGAAGCCACAACGAGGATCTGTCCTTGAAATCTCGCATACAAACTTCACATCCAAATATCGTCTCCGATTCGATCATGCTCTCCAGATTATCGCCCGCTTCCAGCGCTATATCCAGCTGGAGTAAATCCTCCGGATTCTGGAATTTGTCGACATCTTTCAGCTCATTGTTCCTAATGTTACCGGTAGACACTTCGACGCCCAGATTCTTGAGGCGGTCGATCATGGACTTGTTCTCGGTGCTGCCACTGTTGTTGCCCACCATGGGGTTGGTGGCACCGCGCGGTGTTACGCCGCCAAATTTGATGTCGGTGTTGCCGATTTTCACATTAAAATTCGCGAGGTCCCCTTGTCGGGCGTCTTGCAGTAATGATTCAGTCTTGTTGTTCAGGAAATTCCGTACAGTTTCATAAGTTTTGTTCTGCAACAAATTATTCTATTAAGTATTATATTATTACAATTTCTTCTGTGGACTGTCCGCTTATTAACTTACATCTCGAACCTGTAAGGGGCACCTTTTATGAGGGTAAGAGTAAGCAAACCGATATACGAATATTATAAGGTAATCTTTCGTATGGATTCCAGTATGTCTGCTGTACAAACAGCCATTTCAAAAAATAAAGACTAAGAAAAGGAAAAAGTAAATGTGAGGTGACCAATTGTCTTATATGAAGTTTTGTTGATTTAGGTAGCAAGCACAACTGGATAAATTAGTCAGTGCTAAAAAATAAAATGCCCCAGTTTTTTCCATATCCACTAATTTCGGTTATAACGAGGAGGTTACCTCTTCAACCAAAGTTAATTTAATGTCAGTGTTATATATACCATATAATACTACAATGTATTGATGCATTACACCATATGTTTCGTAAAATATAAGACCGCGGGTGGTTGTGTTCCGAAAAACAAACTACACATACAGTATGGGGTATAGCTACACTTTTCTTAGAACCCCAGGAATACGCCATTTTTTTTTATATTATTATTTCAATGCTTCAGTTTTAATTAATTTTCAGGAAATTTATCCTTCGTACTTAAAATTTTTTGCATGGGCCCAATGGTAATATTATTTTCAATCCGCTGTTCATATCCACTATAAAATGAAAAACGACTTTTTTGAAAATAATAAGGCTATAAAGTCTTGTTTTCATGCTAGCCACTATGCACAAAATCCCTCAAACACAACATGTAAACCTACATATTATTAATATTGATAGGTTTTTTTTTTTAAGTTTGCCTAATTGAAGAGCAAACTTTCAAAACGTCACAAATCCATGAAAATTAAAAATTGATTTTATCACCGATTACAATTATTGTAAATAAATAAATAAATAAATATTGAACATTGCCCTGCCAAAGACCCCATCAGGTTGGCAAACTGGTTCACTCCTCAATGTCAACCCACACCGACTGCATGTGCCAATGGGCAAGCCCAGACATGCTTACATTGACATTGTAACAGGTGTTAGCTCATAAGGCGGGGATTCCACCGACCTGCAAGTGCAAAATACAAATACGGTGACGTGGTAGCAGACATTCAAAACTTAGGCGATTTCCACCGACCTCGCATTGTAGAATGCAATTGACATTGACAGAAATTTGAATTTGTCTTTTTATAGAAATCTATTAAAATGTTTGTACTTAACATATCCCATGACGCCATTTTTTAATTTTAGTTTGTTTGTTTGTGATTTTACTGTATGATCATTATTCAATTTTAACTATGCCATAGAGTAAAACAAAAATTTCCGTCAATGTCATAGGCATTCTGCAATGAGAGGTCGGTGGAAACCCCGCCTTTATTAATGATATTTGCTACCACGTCACGTATGTGTATTCTGCACTTGCAGGTCGGTGGAAACCGCGCCTAACCAAGTACTGGAACGAGTCAAGAACATAAGTTTAATGGATAATTCATTTTATTCGATATTTGGCCGTTAAAAAAACGGGCTAGGCAGACCAAGAAGTAAGGCAGGTGCAACACCGGCCAATTGAAAATCAGGTCATACTTTAGACTACTCGTATAACACCTTGCAATATTGCAATGTACGCTCAACAGAATAGGTGTCAAAGCCGTAGCTAAGCGTTATCTAGCTACAAAAACAGATCGTCCTATCTTCCTGTGTGATGCGGAGAGGCCCAGTTATAGATAACAACGACCTTGGACAAAACGCTGTCGGAAAACCTACAGATCAGCGAGCATTAACCACATCTAGTTAAATAGCCTGCTGCTATCAGTGCCGTATCTTAAACAGACAGTCGCTAGATTGCCAAACGGAAATAAGGACAAGGCATTTGCGGAGCATCAGTTTGCATCAGGGGCAGAAGTTCGGCGCTTCGCATCGAAGCTAGGCATAAAGGGCACTCTACCTCAGGGCTAGCCTGGCAGCGGAGCGGTCCAATTGTTAGACTGATAGGCAATTAATATGATTAAGAGGGTGTGAAACGTAGATATGGGTCACCCCTGGATCGAACCGTAATTTCAGCGTTATAATAATAATAATAATTGTGTATTGACCAGAAAATTGACAACTACATTTAAGAGAAAATAAATACATTTCTGACAATACATCAATGACGGCGATGAGCGTAAGCCCATTTAGCCCAAAAACTTAACTTAATTTAGTCTACTGTATCCTAATTCTAATTTTTAATTTTGCCATACATTTTGCTCTACTCGAGGCTCGCTGCAACTCGACAGGGAGCATGTTAAAGGCTCTAGGTCCCAGAAATAAGGCGGTACATTTATAATGTGCGGTTCGCGGTCGAAGTCCGGTGTCCATGACTGGCGGGTGCCTTAGAGCGTAACCTGGTATATACAGTATATACTGCAATGTACAGTATATACATATATATTGTTTTTTAAATAAAAGAATATTCGCATACAAACAATCAATGAATTTATCCGAATAACCTCTTCAGTCGCCTCTGTAGGTAACCCTATCGCATGATATGTAGAGACTCGCACAAGCTCGAACAAGCTACCACTATGCCATATAAGTTCATGTATACCATATAACACTGCAATATAATTACAAAGGCTTTCACGGTCGGAGTTACGTGACGAATCAGTAGAATCCGGGATGATAGGCCGTGGTCATTCTGTAAGCGTACTTCCAAACGTTTCGTCAACATCTGCGGTCGACATCTACAGGGGAAGTGCGTAGACTACTAAGATTGTATGTTAGTTGCTGCTGAGCCTACAAGATACAATCTAAGAAGTCTACGCAGTTCCACTGAAGATGTCGACCGCAAATGTTGACGAAACGTTTGTAAGTATGCTTTTAGAACGACCCCGGATTCTACTGATTCGTCACATAATACTGCAATATAATGCAAAAACCCTGGATCACCCGAAAATCAGTCAGTTTATATATTTTTAATTTAATTTACTACGTAAGCTGAAAAGATTTGGTCCATCCAAATTGTAGAAGACTACTTCATACTCAATATCAGAGGGTATTTGTGCATTTTGGTGCTGTTACTTCTCCAAGAACGTTACAATGCACATTAAATAATTACAACACCAAAATTTAAAAATACTCTATGATATTGTAATTATTGTATTGGAGTCCACGATTCCTGCGCCTGCGACCTATGTGGACACCCCCGGATGGACGCTGAACACCTCTTGGCGTGCCCGGCGATCGACCACACGCCGACAAATGAAGACGAGTTCGAAAAGATCGCACGTGGCTACTGGTCGGCGCGTCACCAAATGGCCGACATGCCAAGGGTGGGCGTTGGCTAGTAAGTAAGTAAGTAAGTAAGTAAGTAAGTAATTATTGTATTTAACCATTACTGTGCAGCCTACTCCACAACTCTGCAAGGACGGCTACAATAGTACAAATTCCAATGTGCTGCATTAAATTCAAAATCAGCAGCCAGATCATGGAGATTATAATACCGGGGTTAATTAAATACCATGATGGGATTAATTCAATTGTTTAAAATAAATGAAAAGCAAATTTCAGAATTTTTAAATTGTGATGTTGGCAATGCTAAACAACTGAACTGAAGCGAGGCTGCCGTAGCAAATATAAATAGCAAATAGAAACACACATCGCCCTAGAAATAAACAAGTTTTAATATTTTGAATTAATATATTAAGGATTATAATAATTTGGCTAAATCTAAGGCAGAAAAAATGAAGAAACCCACCAAAAATATAGCTGAAGATAATTCTATTGTTTAAATTTGAATTTTCCGTGCTTAGCACTGCGACGATTACCAACATAAAAAATTACAAAAATTTGAAATTTGCTTGTCTTTTATTTTAAACAGTTGAATTAATCCCATCACGTGACAATGTAAATTAACCCCGGGGTTATAATGGCCATGATTAGGCTGCAGAAAAACAAACAAGTTTAAAGTTCGAACCTGCCGGCATTATTCCGAGTCTCCATAACTCAATCTATTTTTAAAGGTCCAACAGTTTATCTTGCCTTACCCAGTCAATTCGGTCAATTGGGACTTTGATCATTATGTCACTGACTAAGCTTGAAACAGACCGGAATGTTCGTGACAATAGAAGCCTATAAGGCAGCTGACGCCCCTTCGGTTTCGATATACTGAATATCACAGGCTATAATTGAAGTACACAATAATTTAGCCTAGAGTTTCAGCTTAGCCGAAGTCCAACACAATTTTAAGTCACAATCGAGTCCATTCATTATTATTAATTGAAGGACTTTTTTTGACGTAGCGCCATTGAACAGCCCCACTCACTGACTTTCCAATAATATTGGTCTTGTTTGAATTTTTGACCATTCGCAAAGTGGTGCATGTCCTGCATGTCGGCCTACACGAACCCCAATTGTAAAGCTTACCATTGACACAATGTAACAGGCGTAAGCCAGCCAGAAGTCTAAAAAGGCTCACCGCTAAATGGTGTTGGGGAGAGTTATGTGAGCGTTGAAATAACTAATGTCTGTAAGAAGAACTCCTTTTCGGACTGTAAATGGGGCAAAGTTTAAAGAGATCAGCAAAAATGACTCAACCCAAGGACGATAATTGTGGGAAGAAGCTAACTTTATTGCATTTAGTGGTAGTTGGCTCTCATTTGGAAAACGTGTCTCAAATAGCGTAAGATAATGCGTAATGCCCCAAGGAGAGCCCAATAGTGCCTGCTCCTTCTTTAAATGCCTCTTCTATCGAAGAATGGCGATCATGGCAATTTGTACCACGGAGATTGCTTCCCTGAAAAGGGAAGTCGTGCTCATGCCAAACCTCTGCCCTAGGTTCTTCTTCTTCGGGGAGACTTCTGTCTTTCTATCATCCCTTGGATTATTACATGCAGAAGGCCATATTTTTCGTTTCTCAACACTTGGACGAATTATGTTAGTTTCTGCTTCTTAACCTTCAGCAGTAACTCGGCTTCTGTATTCATTAACTTTGGCCCAATTCACCTTGCCTAATGCCGACGACCCCTTAGATTTGTCGGACGCATTTGGCATTGCTTCCCCATGAAGTTTTTGCCATTGGCAAACTGATACACGCCCTCAATGTCAACCTACATAGGCTACAAATAATAATGCTGAGACAATCTATCTGGCACAAAGTCACAGGCGCAACCATAACATAACCATGTTCATGTACGAGCACACCCGGGGTAATGTAATTACCCAAATGGGAACATACCTGTAGTGGACTAGCCTGTGCTCGGGGCACCTCATTTATTTTCTGCAGTTTTGGCAACGGTTTCATCTTTCGGTCCCATTCTTCCATCTCCTCGCGGTGCTTGTTCCTCTTGTGGAAAGTCAGGTTGCTAATGGTGCTGAAGCCCTTGCGACAAAAGATACACGTAATTCTCGCGTCGCCTTTATGGTTTTGCGACACGTGCGTCCACCGGTCCTTGGCTGACATGAACGCAGTGGGGCACAGGTCACAGGGAAATGGTCTGCAACGAAAATAAACCAAGGAATAGTAAGCAAGATGAGATTACCTAAGTTCACACTTGTTCAGCTGTCACATTGAACCCATATTTGGGATGTACTATTGCCACTGACGGCTGGGCTCCAGAAGTTCAACCCGTGGCCATGGCGAGATTCGCTGTAGCAGTGACTCGACTAGTGCGACCGGGGGACTTATGGGCCCAAATTGTGCCCAGGGTCTCCACTATAAGTTCATACTACTACTACTACACTCTGTCATCTTGTGACAAACCGACCGCCATCGAGTTGCCATAACTGTGACGTCCCTCTAACGCTGGCCCCAAAGCGCTTTTGCTGATTCCGTTAACAGGGCAACTGCTGCTCGAGAATGTCCTCTCGTCATTGTTTACCTCAACGCCCCTGTTCAGAATGCCTTGATGAGAGGCTCCGGACTCCGGTGGAGCAGTGGGGCTCAACTAGTGCGACTGGGGGACCTATGGGCCCATATTGCGGCCTGGGTCCCGACTACATATACCACTATTACTAGAACCCATGTTTGGTCTGCAAAGAGTAGTAAGGTACCTGATGATTGTGTTTTTAAAGATGTACTGGCCGTGTCTTTCGTACAGAAATTCAAAAGTCTTGACATCTCTATTTTGTTTCAATTTTTTGATTGGTTGGACGCAAGAATTTTTATAAACAAAAGAGGTTCATTCCATTCCATGAAGGCCTGGCATGGTTGGTAGCTTGCTCATGCATGTGCGCGTCTCCATACACGGCCAGACCAATATATTACAATAAAACACAGTAATGATGGCAAGGGACGCAATGCATTGGGCAAGCGACGTATTGGGGTTTGTTTACATTAATATACTAACGCATTTATAAATATGAAAGCAAAAAAAGTACTCAGGACAATTTTTTTCAAAAGTTGTATGCAAAACTATTGGGCTTCTGAATTTTTCTATTAATTTTTGTACATTTCCTAATTCGCCTTTTTGGTTGATAGCTACAGTATAAATGACACCTACCTTTCAACAGATGCGGGTTGAGCAGGAGGGGGGTGCAGGGGGTGCTGCTGGTGGATCTGCTGCATGGCGGGGTGTGAGTGCGGTAGGGGGGGTGGGTGCGGGGGCGGAGGCGGAGGAGGGGGTGGCGGGGGCCGTGGCCTTGACAGGTCCTCGGGGGTCACGTGACCGGGGGCCACCGTCTTGGGCACCACAGGCTCGGCCTTGCCACCGCCCTCGATGATCTGCGCGTGAAGCCTCGACTGCGCGCGCAAACTTGTCTCGTAGAAGTCGTAGAAACTCTCAAGATTGAACATGCACTTGTAGCAGACGCTCGACGGGAACCCATCTTCTTGCTTCACCTGGAATGAAGAGAAATAGAAGGGTTAGTATTAACATAGAAACAAACAAAAAACAAATATAAATATATGTATGCATAGAAGCTTTAAGGGCAATCCGGAGTCGCCAATATTCCATTTCTGTGCAAACTTTAATTTCTCATGAAATATGGAACGCAGAACAATGAAAAAATGCTGAATAGAAAGAAGAATTTTTTCTCCTAATTTTGATACATAGTATGTTGCAATCATCAATACCGATCGGCTATAGTTAGTGAACTTGATACGCAAAAAATAACGGTCACTCAGGAGTTCAAGCTGAAGGAGTTCATCAACTGTGGCGAATTGGGGTTAGTTAAGGCCACTTACTAAGCATCAAAATTAGGAGAAAATATTCTTCTTGCCATTCAGCATTGTTCTGCTTTCCATATTTAATGAGAAATTGAAGTATGAACAGAAAATGGAATATCGGAGACTCCGGTTTGCCCATAAGCGTTTGAGATGTGATGCTATTCTGCTATAGAAGAATCTTGAAAATATCATGGGGAGACCATTATAACCAACGTGAAGTGCTCCTTAGAATAAAAGAATAAAGATGCAACTGCAAAGGCTTTCACGGCCGGAGTTGATGATGAACCAGTATAGAATCCGGGCTGATGGGCCGTGGTCGATATGAAAGTGAACATCCAAACGTTTCGTCAACATCTTCAGTGGCGCTGCGTAGACTTCGAAGGTTGTGCCTCGGTGGCTCCGTAGCGAGTTAGTCGACCGCAGCAGATGTTTACGAAACGTTTTGAAGTTCACTTTCAAATCGACCACGGCCCATCAGCTACTAGTCCAACAAAACAATAAAAATCTATTATTGCTACTATTTCAATAAGAGCCAAATGGACGGGGCACATTCTGAGACATGAAGGACTCCCCAAGAACATCATTGAGGGTATGGGCGAAGGCACCAATCCGGGAGATCAACGCCTACGGACGAAGGAGTACCTAAATGGCATCAAGAAGGCGACTCCTACCTTGAACTTAAAAGAGCCGCACAAGGTACACAAGAGCGGAGAAGGAGATTGAAACATTCACTGCAAACCAATCGATAGATTGAAACTCCAGAAGAAGATAAATAGATAGATAGAGCCGTAGTGGTGGGCTTCGGACTCGAAACGAGCCTAAAACCAAAACCCGAGGATACTTCCATGGCACGGTGTCTGCGACTTGTTAGTCTCGGAGCTCAGCAGTTTCGGTTCAATACTTCAAAAGTTTGCTTAGGCGAGGATTCCACCGACCGGCTAGGGCTAAATAAAAAAACGGTGACGTGGTAGCAGACATTCAAGACTTAGGCGGGGTTTCCACCGACCTCGCATTGCAGAATGTAAATGACATTGACGGAAATGTTTGTTTTTCTTTTTATAGAAATGTATTAAAATGTTTGTAGTTAACATATCCCATCCTGCCTGTCTTTTCCTGCTGTAACCATATCATTGGTCATGGCTTCATGGACATGGCAAAATCAAACCACATGAGAATTTTTCTCTGAATAATCCAAATTATGGCTACATTCAGAAGCCCGTATTCTCTAACATGATGCTTTACAGGGGCTACGTAATCCTGTCCCACTGCAGCAATGGAGATAGTACTGGACTTCCCACCCCTCCATGTTGCAGTGGAAACTTCTGCAGAAATGGCATTACTAGGAGTGGAAGGGCAATTAAGAGAGACTCAGCCTCTCTTCTGACTACGTCTGACCACTGCCTGGATATGCCAAGCGATAGAATCCATCCAAAATACTGTTTTAGGAGGGAATTCGAAACTATATTAGGGACAATGAAAGAATGCTGCGAATCAGCAGGAATTCTCAATAGTCACACAATCAAGTGGTATACTGATGGCTCTAGGCTAGGAAGTACCAAACCAAGAACAGGCCTTGGCGTCTTTGGTCCTGGGGTTAAATATCTGGAGTCTCTTAGGGAGACAACTATAGTCTTGCAGATTCTGCAATGAAGGTGCGGAGGACCTGCGATGCGATGCGATGCAATCGCACGAAGAAGAGCAGCATGCTCGGAAAGCTTGCAGTTACATGTAAAAGACCTACCACTTCTGAATCCCCTCAAGATCCTGGCTCTCGTGAGGGAGATAGGCCTCGAGAAAGTGATGTAGAAGTGATGTAGATACTTTGTTGTAGGGGGCACAATAGGCCAATAGGCTTAAGTGCACACAGGTAACACCTGTACCCCAACTTATATAAAAAAAAAAAACATATCCCATGACCCCATTTTTTTAATTTTAGTTAGTTTGTTTGTGATTTTACTCTATGATCATTGATCAATTTTAACTATGGCATAGAGTAAAACAAACATTTCCGTCAATTCCACTTGCATTCTGCAATGCAAGGTCGGTGGAAACACCGCCTAAGTCTTGAATGTCTGTTACCACGTCACCGTATTTGTATTTAGCCCTAGCCGGTCGGTGGAAACCCCGACTTAACTACTTTCTCATTATGAAGTATATATGGCTCACCATTTGCATCGAGAATCGAGAATCAGCTTTTTCAGAAATGAAAATAATAAAAAAACAAATATCGCAGTCGCTTGACTAACGAGCATTTGGCGTCATGCCTGCGGCTGGCACTGACTAACTACAATATCTTACGTGTCTTCTAATGAAAAATTGTCTGACGACATCAATTTTCGTCCATCTAACCAAAAAGCCTTTATAATGCAAGAATAAAATGTGTTTATTAGATTTACATACTTGGGTTTTCTTTGGTTGCCTGCTGTTAAGGATAGTAATTGTATATTGTAAATATGAATAGCACAAAAGTTCGTAGTCGATCGAAGCAAACCCTGGTCTAAGCCAAGTTATTTTATTTAATCTAAGCAAAACCTTCAAATTTTTTTCAAGACACAGCCTAGATAATAGCAAATGAACCAGCAAATGCTTGCCACGCCTTCTTAACACTCAAAAAAGCTTTGCATGCCATTGAAACATCCTGAACTGTATACCTTTTTTTTAAATAGAAAAAAAGGTTAATCACATACAAACAATTTAATGAATGTATCCGATTGACCTCTTCCAGTCGCCTCTGTAGGTTAGTACCCCTGTTGAGTTACGACACGTCTCCGATCGCATGGCGTGCAGAGACTCGCACAAGTTCAAGCACGCTACCATATTGCCGTCGAAGTTGTATCCAATGAGGGTAGAAAACAGATTGCCATAAACTTAAGCAAGCATCCGTGGACGTGGCTGGGAGGTAACCTTGATGGAATCAGGAATATGGGGTGCGGCCGCGTCATCCCCAAGTAATAACAGTAGTCATGACAACGGCCAGGGTCCATTATCGGAGAGGGGTTGCAGGGGAGAGGCAGAGGGAAGGAAGCTGGGAATGGAGAGAATATAGGGTGAGGCTGCATTCCATAGGCTGATGAAACATCTGACGCAGAGAGCTGCTCTAGAGCACCAAGAGTCTGGGAGGTGCCAGACCCCGGCAGTGGCGGAGCGAGGCTGCTCGAATACAGCGCAGAGGAATGCCGATTGAGGTCAGAGCTACAAAGAGGAGCACTATGCTTAATAGCTGACCAGTATAGCTGAGTATATTATATAACAATAAATAAATAAGAACGTTTGTTTCTTAGCGGAGTTAGGGGTACAAACTCCCCTATAGTTTCATTTAAATGACCTCAGTGCCTGGAAGGAAATGTCGTGAATGTGGACCTTAAACCAACAATTTTCGTTTCAAAAACTCTTAACCATATATGTTGATAAACTTTGCCATCTCGCTTTATGCCCGAAAACGAAAAGTTTTGATCCAAAACAAATCGACTTCGGTGGCATAATGGCAGTGCGCTTGTAATTTTTTTCAGTGTCCATACATCAGAGCGGAGACGTGTCGCACCTCAACACAGGTACACACCTACAGAGGCGACTGACGATGTTAAGGTTAAAAGAGATACATTCGCTATGACTGGATGCAATTAATATTTTTAAAAAAAAATCCCTTTCGGCTCTGGCCGATCAGGTGTAGGGAGATTCCGCAGACCCTGCTTTTCCTCTATACGCTACCAACAAGGGCGGATTTGGCCTCAAATTTAGGGGGGGGGGGGAGGGGTAAGCGGGCAGGTTCAGTGGATTATAACATTAAAAAACATTATTATTTTTAATTCCCACTGTAAACCCATTGTTTAGTGTAAGTTCATTTTATTTGGGGGTAGGGGGGATAGTCCGGGCCCTCTGACCCCCCCCCCCTCTTAAATTCGCCCTTGGCTACCTACCTACGCTATGTATGTAATAAAAAATAAAGAATACTCCATTATTTCCCGACCACAACATCAACACACAAAACACTCTTGTGTTCCAAAAGTCCGAAAGTCGAACATTGGTTGCCATCTCAATAGGTAGATGGATCTCCCTAAAACTCAAGGAAAGTAGGGTGTTTTTGTTTATAAGGACACTAAAAAAAGTTCTTTATAGTAATTATACGCAATTACATTATATAATATATATATGCCTACATAATTGTATATATAATTATATAATATTATAATTTATGTACCAACTCTGACAATTAATTAACAACCACCAAGTTTTACACCGCCCACAAGCAATGCACAGTTTTAGGATTTCCAACAAAAAATTAGGCCTGAATACATTCTACAAATAGGTTCCGATACTCAATCAATAGAGGTGATAGAAATTGGAAAAAGCTATGAACTCAGGAAAAACGTTCTAAACGATGTAGCTTTTATGAGAAGTTCACCGCTAGTGGAGCTTGCCGCATAAAACAATCGGTTTAAACAAACAAAAAATTTAGTTATTTTTTATATTGTTTTAATTTTTGAGCTTAGAACCGGTAATATAGGGAAGAGCCGCACCCAATGAGCCTAAGCGTCTCATGCGACTCGCGAGCCTCACGTTGCCGACCCCTTCCTTGTCTAGATAGTAAACACGATGCCCAGAAAGGTATAGAGCGTTCGAGTCCCATTTTCTTAATTCCCTATGTCCTGGGGAGTCAATTTAACGTTAAAAATTGACCACTAATAGTAAAAACATCGGTTAATAGAGAACTTTTAGCTTTGCCCGGCCACGCCCATTGTAACAGAGTTCTACGGTGGTTTCAGCTCTAAGGCGCCCATTCCATTGACCGGCTAGGGCTATTTCCAAAAACGGTGACGTGGTAGCAGACATTCAAGACTTAGGTGGCGTTTCCACCGACCTCGCATTGCAGATTGCAAATGACATTGACGGAAATGTTTGTTTTTCTTTTTATAGAAATCTATTAAAATGTTTGTAATTAACATATCCCATGAAGCCATTTTTTAATTTTAGTTTGTTTGTTTGTGATTTTACTGTATGATCATTGATCAATTTTAACTATGGCATAGAGGAAAATAAACATTTCCGTCAATTCTGCAATGCGAGGTCGGTGGAGACGCCACCTAAGTCTTGAATGTCTGCTACCACGTCACCGTTTTTGGAAATAGCCCTAGCCGGTCAATGGAATGGGCACCTAAAGAGCTCATGACGACGAACTAGCCTACAACAGTAAGTTGACAACAGCAGCTATTGATCTACGCCCCACACCGCTGACTTGGGACTTTCCAATGTGCGGGACAGATGTGCTCAGAAGGTCAACCCGGGATATTCTCGACTTAAAGCCGCGACTGCACGGCAAAGCCCGCTTCACACTGCAGCCAGACAAGACAACAACACAGTTTCACACATTAGGCGGACAGATTTAATTAGGGGGGGAGGTTCTACCTAAAAGAAGAAAGAGGGAGGCTGGTAGCCAGATCACTATAAGAAACATATCGGTAAGGTGACGAAGCAGTAGAATCCGGGATAATAGGCCGATCTGAAAGTGTACTTCCAAACGTTTCGTCAGCATCTGCGTTCGACATCTTCAGTGAAACTGCGTAGACTTCTACGATTGTATCTCAGAGACTTAGCAGCAATGGCCTATCTCCCGGATTCTACTGCTTCGTCACTCCGGCCGTGAAAACCTTCGTAATTATTTCAATAAGTCAGGTCCTGTAGAGTAGTGGTACAGACTCCGACTTTCACCCGAAAGGTTCGAGCCGCACACTGGCTACATTTTCTAGCCATGCTTCGGAAGGCATGTAAAGCAGGCGGTCCCGGGTCATCCTAGTTGAGTGTAAGAGAGGGCTTTACAGCCCTAACTCCGCTAGGTTGGCTTAGTAATAGAACAACAAAAAGTCAAGATTTATTTATTTAAGGAATAATGGACGGCACCGCCGTCGACAAAATGCATGAAGGTGCCATGCAGTATTCCCTACCTTAATTTCTTACGTCGTAAGACTTGCCCTGCCCTAGTCAGCAGCAGAGGTTCACGGGAGTGTCGAAAAGCTGATGCCGCAAGCCTAATGTTATTGCAAAATTAAAACCTTTTTATAACCAGGCATTTATTTAGTTACTCTACTAGGAGCCAGTAATTCAACAGAAACTCGCTATATATTAGTGCTATGGCGGGGATTCCACCGACCTGCTAGTGCAAAATTCAAATACGGTGACGTGGTAGCAGACATTCAAGACTTAGGCGGGGTTTCCACCGATCTCGCATTGCAGAATGCAAATGACATTGACGGAAATGTTTGTTTTACTCTATGCCATAGTTAAAATTGATGAATGATCATAGAGTAAAATCACAAACAAACTATAATTAGAAAATGGCTTCATGGGATATGTTAAGTACAAACATTTTAATAGATTTCTATAAAAAGAAAAATTCAAATTTCCGCCAATGTCATTTGCATTCTGCAATGTAAGGTCGGTGGAAACCCCGCTTAAGTCTTGAATGTCTGCTACCACGTAACCGTATTTATATTTTGCACTTGCAGGTCGGTGGAATCCCCACCTAATGAGCACAGGCAACTGCTAGAGTTCAATACAGGAGAGATGCCACATTGGCTCCCGACTGTTTGTGGCAACCTCCCACGTCTTTTTAATGGCTGGTCATAGTAGACGGGGCAGGTAACACCTGAAATTCAAAAATAAATTTTTGGCAGAAAGCATGTGTCGCCATCTCTTCTGTATAGAACTCTAGCCCCTGATAGCTGCGCCTGGAAAAGGTCACAGTCACTAACTTGTGTGCGGTAGACGGTAGAAAATTCCTCGCCAGCCTGATATTGCCATAACAGGTTTACAGTTCACTAAGAAAACAGCCGCACTCGTGCGAGGTCTAAGCCGGGCAAGACAGGATAACTCATCAACTATAATCATAGAACCAATTCCAGGCAACAACGCAAAGCGGATGACGCAGAAGTAACTGCAGCTTCACATTGAGAAGCAATCCACGCCAAAGGCAGATGGGCGTCGTTCACAGACAGCCGTAGTCCAACGAGACAAGCCAAACGGAGAACTTGCTCAGGATCTCATTAGTGAACAAAAAAATAAATGTTTTGTTCTTCAAGTTACAGCCGGATGGCTGGTTGGCAGCAACATGTGACTTCGATGCCTCCACTCCCCTCGATCCTGGCACGCTCTCTTCAGCTCCACGTATGTCTTGGCCCCTACATCCTCCATAACTTGCTGCAGATAATCGTTTCTTGGGCCCCCAGGTCGGTTGACGCCTTCTATTGTTCCCTCTATGATTACTAAGTTACTTACTAAGTTTTCGTGTCTAAGCAAATGGCCAATCCAATGAGCTCTTCTTTTCCTTATCGATGCAAATTTTATTAAAACTTGTTATGTAAACTAGAGCTAGTAAAACCCAAATAAACGTTAAAAATTTAACTTTGTCGAAGAAACCCACAATTAGTAAAAAACAAAAGCGCTTTCGGCAAGAACTGCCGTTCAAAGAGGGAAACCTTATTTATTTTATTTATTATTATTTATTCGGAGGGCATGTAAAGCAGACGGTCCCGGGCTTTCCAAGTCCTAACTCCGCTAAGTTGGCTTAGTAATGCAATAGAAAAAAAGTCAATATTTATTTATTTATCAACGATTTGAAATTTCGAAAAGATTATGCAAATGTGACACTATAGGGGGGGGGGGGAGAGGATTTCATTAGATTAAGAAATTTAAAAAAGGAACCCGTACTAGTGAACCCACACATGCCGGTACCGTAATAGATTACGATAAGTACTGCAGTTCCATGGGAAATAAATGGTCCCAGGGTTTAATTATGGATTTTCCATATCCTAAAGAACTAGATTGATGGATGAGACGATTACATAGACTAGAGTGGGCAGACCAATATACAAGTAATAATAATGGCACGGTATAAAATGCACCATTATCTATTACTATTATCCACAAATACTTTTTTTTAATTTCTTTAAAAAAAAACTTTGCTTGAAAAAAAGCAACCTGTTCGGTTTTGTTACTATATTTAGCAACCAAAACATACCTGAAGATAGAAAGCATTGACAAGTTTCTCAGAAAAAGCATTTTTTAGTCCTTTTGAATGAAAATTGAACCTTTTATGTTTTTTTGATCCTGAACCAAACAATCAACCTACAGGGTTTTCATATCATTCATAACGACTACAATATAATGTTATTTAAACAAAAAAAATAGTTGGAGCCGTTTTTTAGAAATAATTCTTTATGCCGTTTTTTTTTTGGAGTTACCTCCCTCAACTACCGCACGCTTACGCAGCTCAGTACCCTCAGTGACTATAAGAAATCTGCTTAGAACCCTCCGCCTTCAGGGTCTGGCTAACGAAATCCGAGGCGCTAACTAACCATCCTAATTCTTTATCCTAAAAATAGTGCAAAACCACGTGACTGGATAGGAATCCTTGAAGGTGCACCAGTCTGGAACGTAGAAACCTGCTGCAGATGGTATTTCCTTGTGGTTCTATAAAACAGAGAAGGGACAGCTTAAGCATCTGCCAATGGACAATTATTGATTTATGACCAAACAAATTGCATTAAGGAATCGTCGAAAGCGTTTTAAGAGGAATAGAAGCTTACAGTTGGCATTGGCCCCCCCTGAACCACCCCAAAATCGGTTGGCTTATATTTTTTATTTAAGAGGACATGCTACGTAGAAAATGAGCACCCCAATTTTTTTTTTTTTTACTTTTTATTTTTTTATCTAATTAACAAAGCAAGTCATTAAAGATTTGGCTCCTGGAAGTTGTAGAAGACTACTTCATGCATCATATAATAGGAAATAATAAATTTTTGGTACCTTAGTTCTTTCATAAATACCAGACCAGACAGGACTAAAATTTCGCATATATTCTGGGACTTATGGAAGAACAACAAAATCCAAAAGTAAAAATACCCGATTATATAAATAAATAAATATATATATCAATAAATAAAAATAAATACAAATTTAATGGTAAAGATTAAGAGGATACGTCACGTAGAAAATGGGCACCCCAAAATTAAATGCTTTTCATTTTTTATTTAATTAACTCAGCTGGTTATTAAAAATTTGGCTCATCTAAGTTGTAGAAGACTACTTCGTCCATCATATAATCGGGTACTTATATTTTTCGGTTTGTAGTTCTTCCAAAAATCCCAGAATACGCGTAATTTTAGTCTGTTCTGGTATTTATGAAAGAACCAAAAATTTAATATTTCCTATTACATGATGCATGAAGCAGTCGTCTACAACTTCCATGAGCCAAATCTTAAATGACTTGCTGTGTTCATTAAGTAAATAAATTAAAAGTCAATAAAAACAACAAATTTTGGGGTGCTCATTTTCTACGTAGCATATCCTTAATGACAATGGTGTAATAATATTTTAACAAAGGGTTAGTTAAATACAAATTTAACTAATGTATGTCTCCTTTAACTTTTCGTGTCCCTAACCACCAATATCAAAGCAATCTAAAGAAAGAACAACTTCAATTTTTAGTCCAATTTGAATGGAGTTACCGATAGCCTCTTAACCTCCTCTTTGAGACTATCGCCCCAACGGACCTCTTTCGCATAGAAATCCAAAATGCCGACTATGCATGTAGCCATTGAGACATCGAGAAATGATGTCAAGCCCATAATTTGAATAGTTAGGCGCAACCATTTTCATTTTCCAGCATATATAGGATATGTTTTACCTTGAGATAAAAATATAATTTTTTTTTAAAGAGTATTCGCATACAAACAATTCAATGAATGTATCCGAATAACCTCTTCAGTCGCCTCTGTAGGTAATGAGGTTCTGTAGGGACAGTTTTGGTCACTAGTTTCACTGATGACAAACCGATATCCATATTATTTAAAATGGCCGCCGTTTGCATGTGAAAGCTAAGCTCTTAGCATCTAATAAATTCTTTTAATATTTTTTATAATATTTTTACTATGCCTGGACCTTATTTCGCTGCATATAATTTAATATATATATATTCTCCATGATGTATAGAAAAATATCACTTTAAAATAATACGTAATTAAAAATCATTTTAAAATAGTATTGAGGCTTATGAAAAAATCAACGCTTTGATATCATTGCAACTGGTACTGCCATCTACAAAATGACGTCACAAATGAACCCCATTGGGTAATACCTGTGTTGAGTTACGACAGGTCACCGATCGCATGATGTGTAGAGACTCGCACAAGTACGAACAAACCACTAATATGCCATAGACGTCCATATGAACAGATATTACAAATTTAGCGTCAGCTATTCCATATTTAGGAACCTCAATTGTTCAATGAACAAACTAAACCATTTGGCGGGAAACCGATCGTGAGAATGGCATTTCTCTCCATCTAGGGCCCCATCTAACCAACTGCAGACGGGCAGTATTCGGTTTTTCTACCTGTGAGAGCCGACCCAACGCGGATGCCTGGCAGGGCAGGGAACGTGGCGAGGTCGGGCTATCTGCCAGGCCATTTTCAGATGCACAACCTCCGCACATTTCGTAGGCCAAAGCCATGCAGCATCAAATGGGAGCAGGGACGGAGAAAGGGGGCCCATAAGAGAGGGTGTCTGCCCATGCAAATTGTACAAATCACCTACAACTCGGCACCCTTTGTATACTCTGCATTAAGTCACATAAAAAACAGGATTTTATAATAGAAGAAGATGTTACACCTCATATTTTCCAATATGCCTGGTAGAAAATACAGAAGAAAACAAATATTGTGTGAAAGAGTGTACTACCCGACTACGATAGGATGACATTTCAAACCCTTATAAAAATTGAATAAACTCAGTGTTCCGCTTAGGCAAGTTTACAAATAAACGAAGTGTTCCAAATGTCATCCTATCGTGGTACAACATAACACCTTCTTTCGTAACACAATATAGGATCTTAAAGATTGCTACTTCTTCCACCGAAACCTCCAATAAACATTTGCAGACATTGCCAGACAACATAAGACCAACAAATTTCTAGAACGGACACTTTGGTGCATGGGAGTTCTTGCGAGAGCGTAAAACATATCTCAGCTTGAAAGAAATCTTACTTTTGTATAACGTTATTAAACAAACAGCAAAAACTGGTGCAGTAGAAATTGTGTTTACAGCAGCTTATTGAGTAATAACGACCATTTACAAAGAATAGCTCCTGCCACCTGACGGAATTATAACTAATTCGTCTCACTAAGGGCGGCTCCCAGATAATAAACAGTGGACGGCAACACAATGCATTGGAATATGGTGGTACACTGCCCGGCATTCCTTACCGAGACTTTTCCAAGGGTGGTGGGAACGCCCTAAAACGCCCACGATACCCTCGACTTGGTTCCCCAAATGTATACATATCTCAAGGGGCAGGCGCGGATCTAGAATGAGACCAAGGAGGGGGCTAAGATTAAATTTCCATTTTTTTCTTTTTGAAAAATAGAGCTGAAATATTGGGGTTTTACGCATTTTCAGAGCTATAAGGGATCTATATTATAAATCGGGCATAAGGGGGGCCCAGGGGTCTCCCCCGGGAGAAAATTTGTGAAAAATAGGACTGAAATAGTGGGGATTACGCATTTTGAGGAACCTAATGGGGGGGCTATAGCCCCCATAGCCCCCCCCCCCCGTAGATCCGCACCTGTCAAGGGGCCATACCAGAGGGTTATCTCCGAACCTAAAATCCAAACAACTACTCGATTCGAAATTCCGAAGAGGAACAGGCCCCCCTCGTAAATCCTAATTACAAGATTGTAGCCAATCATAAGTATGATAGTAATTGTCTAGTACCATATGGCAGGCTGTGGTAACGAGTACGAGGCCGCCAAATCGATATTTCTCATATTAAAGTTTACGAGCACGCTGCAGCCAGGGCAAGTGTTCTAAATTTCGCTTTCCACAACCTACATAAAATACAACGTCAGTGACCCCCTACCAAACCCATTACATTACCCAGAGTCTGGCCGACAGTCAGGCCCGTACCCAGGATTTTTTTTTTTTGGGGGGGGGGGGGCAAGAACAATTTTTTTATAACCCCGTAGTAATTCGCAATGACCATCCGATCAATTTTTTTTTTTGGGGGGGGGGGCATGGCCCCCTTGGGTACGGGCCTGCCGACAGTTATACTGTAACTTTTCTAACGTGCGGTCATTGCTATGTAGCATAAGACTTTTAATGCTATAAATGGAGAAATATACCAGAAAATATAACAAATAGAGGAACATAGAACCGATTACACCTTGTAGAAAAAGACTCTCAAGGACGAGGAAATAGAGAAAGGAATATAGGGAAAAATTGATGAGACGGGATTCGAACTGGAGTTGCCGGGGTGGTATGCCGTTTCCCAACTACCCCCCCCCCCCCCTCCAAATGGGCTGGATCCGTCTAATCCGTGTAAGGGTAAACATTTATTCAATAAACGTCGAAAAGTCGAAATATGTCAAACAATTAAACGTACTACCCGACCATGATAGGATGACATTATTGGAACAGCACTTATATAAAACGAATAAACTTGGCTTATGTATAAGTTTTCGAATAAACAAAGCGTTCCTAATGTCACCCTATCGTGGTCTGGTAGTACGGGAGTATCTCCACCACCGAGTATCACCTCCATGGGAAAATTATGAAAACTCATGTACATAAACCTGATACAAGTAAGTTGCATTTTAGAAGTATTCTTTTGGCCTCACGGCATCGTGCACCTCCTCATTCCTACTGAATTCGCCCCAGTCAAACTCTATACCAGCCTTTAAAACCCCCCAACCCAGCAGCGGGCTTTGGGGTCCGCCACTGCGTAACTCTATACAAACCCTCAAGTCCCCCCAACTCAGCACGTACACAGCTCAGCCTTGGAACCGGCAGCAGGCTTCTTCCTACCGCACGGGTGGGGTCGCCTATTGATCGGGGGACAGCAGGCAAGCCGGTGGCCCGCCAGCATAACCCAGCTCTCCCCTCCCCGACAGCGGCATAGGCGCGCACGAAGGGGAGGCGCAAGCCGCAGAAAGCTGCGGCAAGCTCACCAATCTATCATGACTTTACCAGCCGGCGAGCAGCAATCATGTTGGTGTAATGGGAGCACAACTTTGGTTCGTAACTGGCTGAAGACTGTCAATTCGCGCGAGCTTACAGTTAATGGCAAATTGAGGACTTCTTTTCATTTTTTTTTTGCGTAAAGTCAAATTTCTCATGGCGTAGCGATCGTAGGGAGGCATAAATGAGGTGTCTTAAACTAGAAAAAATAAATTCTCTACGATTCGATGGACACTATGGTGCAGTCTCTAACATCAATCGGCCACAGTAGTTATGAACTTCATTTGTAAAAAAATAAAGGCCACTGTGGGCATTGATTGGTCAGATACCATACATCAAAATGAAGAGGTACATTTCTTCTACTTAATATGACATCTCATTTATGACTCAACGATTGAAATCGTATGATAAACTTGACTTCGTGCAGAAAATGTGGGGATCCATTTGGTCTTTACGATAACACTCAGCATATCGCCTAATCCTCGCCACGAACTGGCGTAATTTCCTTAAGATCGTTTAGAAGACTAGGCTTGGGTGGCAATTGTTACGGAAGTAAGCTCCTATTAATTCGTCGTGTAGTCAACAAGTAGAACAAACAACAACATAGTTCTATAGCGAGTGCCACACAAATTCAGTCTTCTTATAGATCCTAAACTAATGACGTCAGATTTGATCTAAGCTTGTTCCACTCGCATAAAACTTCGCTTCATTTCGGAAAATTAGGCGGCACGTCCCTTAGAGTTCCCGGTGGTTACTTCCATCAGACCGACCATCATGGTAATAATAAAGAAAAGGAAAACCCGTATACTGTATGTCTGGAAATATCAACGGTAAGGCGCGGATTCCACCGACCTGCAAGTGCAAAATACACATACGGTGACGTGGTAGCAGATATCATTAATAAAGGCGGGGTATCCATCGACCTCTCATTGCATAATGCAAATGACATTGACGGAAATTTAAATTTTTCTTTTTATAGTAATCTATTAAAATGTTTGTACTTAACATATCCCATGACGCCATTTTTTAATTTTAGTTTGTTTATGATTTTACTCCGATATGATCATTGATCAATTTTAACAATGGCATAGAGTAAAACAAAAAATTTCGTCAATGACATTTGCATTCTGCAATAAGAGGTCGGTGGAAACCCCACCTTTATTAATGATATCTGCTACCACGTCACCGTATGTGTATTTTGCACTTGCAGGTCAGTGGAATCCGCGTCTTAGGATGAAGCAAGACACGCTACACCCAAGGGTACACTGCAAAATATGAAAATAATGACGATCCGTCTACGCTTATAAAATGACAATCCAACGAGGGTTTAGGCCTGAGGTGACTCGTATCCGCACTTGGCTATGTCACGCTACGCCTGTTACATTGTGTAAGTAGTAAGCATCTCTCAACTTGTCCATTGTCGCTTGTAACCGGCGTAGGTTGACACCGAGGACGTTTACCAGTTTGTGGAAACAATACCAATAATGCCCGAAAACCGATGGGACATGGTTCATGGGGGTCTTCTATAAGTAGGCACCCTCGTACGTTCATAAAAGCCCTAAAATATAATAATAAGCCTGAGCTCCTGAGGACTGGTAGAGAATCTCACTTAACTACTGCTTGAGTTGGGGTGGTGTGGTCAGCAACATGTCATATACCCTCGTGTTTTTACCGAACCGGCAAAGGTACCAACTAGTTCATCAGAGAATGTTTCATTTTGGGTCAAGCCCCGAACCTTGATCTCCCGATTCATAGTCCACTTCCGTACCAACTGGATTACACCGACCCGGTCCAGCCCCCATCGATCTCTACTATTGTCAATGTATTCTCGGTCGGGCCCTAGGTTAGGTTCATGCAGAGCGCATTCATTACTATCTCTTACTTTATCAATAAACTACTCTCAGGTCACAGCTCAATCATAATTAATGGCAAGGGGCTTCGAGACGTGGCAACCCCGACTGTGAGTCTGTGATTCACACACAGATTTAGGAGGGTGAAGTCCAATGTGGTTTAGGATACCAGGCCGAAAGCATTATTGGGTGGTCCAGACAGACTCACATATTATACGAGGATGGTGGGCGGTACGGCGCCATTCCAAAACCGTACAGTGCCTCCCTCATTTACGGCACTCAGGCAGAGCAGTCTAGTAGAAGACGCTGTACCAGAATTCCCTAGATTCCTTCTTCGTCTGACTCAACAGCCCTTGATGGACTTTGGCCTGCTCAACAACACTGCTCCAATCATCTCGGTTTGTACGACGTCTACGGACTCCCAGGTCGGTTTCTAGTTCGTTCTTTCAGCGATTTCGTGAACTTCCCTGCAGTCTTCTTCCCACCATACTTGCTTTGTACATCATGCGGTCCTCAGACATTCCTACATTATTAAAAAAAAGTTTGGCTTTCGAACAAAGAAAAACCCAATTTGTAATTACAAAGGCTTTCACGGACGAAGTCACAGGCGAAGAAGCAGTAGAATTCGGCCAGTTGGGCCGTGGTCGATCTGAAAGCATGCTTCCACGTAAATAGCCCAGATTCTATGTTACTTTTGCATCACAAGGAGTCCATCCGATGAAACGTCAAGCAATTCAAATAGCGAATTACGACATCCAATCCAAGCCAGGGAAGATTTATGGGGTTTTACAATAACAACCCAGAGAGAAATTAACGTAACGTGGCTCAGCCGAAGACGTAGACCGTAAGCGTAGCCGCCATACTCACATAAACAGTATTTAAGAACACAGGGCAGCTGGTAAGCCAAATATTGAATCAAACTTTCCAGACATGGTGGAAACTTAGCGTGCCGTTAATGCCCCGCCGGCCGCCCCACCATGGCTTAATTAGTACCGGTAGGGAATACTGGGAGGCACCACCGTCTACCAATGCATGGCGGTGCCGAGAAGCATTCCTCACCGAGAATTTTCCAACTAAGGTGAATACACGGGCCTACAACATTCTAATTTTTTGTGCGTTACGGATACGGCTATCTCATCATGACTGCTTCTTATGCTCAACATTGTGCTAGTGTTGCGTTAAAGTTCGTTGCGCTACGCTCCGTTAATATCTCCATAAATCAGGCCTAAAGTTCTCAAGGGGCGATAAAAGCTGCAGCTGCGGCAGCCAAGAATTAACCACATAGCCGTAAATGTTTTACAGCAGGTACCTACGACCATTCCCTTCTATTGACATCAGCATCAAATATACTTCTGGAAAAAATTTAAAATAAATAGTTCGGATCATTATTTACCATAAATTGTCGGAGCAATTGTAAACACGCATAGGAACATATAAATTGAACTGGAAAAATATAAAGAATGTTTGAAAAACACCAAGAAAGTGGATAAGCTGATACAGACATATTGTGTAACTCTGATGAAACAACCCCCCCCCCCCTTTACCCTGCAAAATATATAATAAATTACTTTTGTTTCTCTCTTATCATTATCATCAGGTCCCACTCCCATCTTTCAACGGAAACAACAAATAACCCCCAGCCACAACCAAAGCCTATTCTGTATAGGTTAGTTAAGGCCAAACCGGAGGGGGTCACGTGACTGGAGAGGGTTCGTAATATTTGTTTTAAACCGCAGTGGTATAGTAAAAATCGATAGAAGGGTATAGTATACGCGTAGACATGCTTACACTATTGACTAAACCAAAAATTACAATTACATTAGGTCTAAAATTTGTGCATGAAGCAATTAAAAACATACACTTTAGAAAATTTTTACGTGCCCCACAGGGAAGAAAAACCTCCAACTTTTGTAATGAAATGCACTTCAGTCAGAAGCTCAACACTTAATTTGACAGTAAAGCGCCAGAAATAGGTAAAACTGCAATTATTTGAAATAATACAAGTCAAATACGGAACAGGTACGAGACATGGAACTAATAAAACTATGGAGCCACCATGTCGTATTTCGGCTGTGCTGGAGGACTGAAGCCACGACCACGCCCCCTCATAAGTGCATTTTGGCGGGAAATTCAAATTTAATAGTTTTATTATATGTTTTCTTTGTTGTTTCATATACAATTATATTTATTATTTACATTTATTATATATATTGTTTAAAATTTAAATTCAAAGTACTGAAAGATCTGCATTAAAAAAATTTATTTTTATCTAAAAGTAGGGAAAACTTTGCTAAAAATATTGTTTAAAATGTAAATTAAAAGTACTCCAAGTTCTGCATAAAAATATTGCTGGTTAGCTGGCATGATTTTCCGTTCTAAATAATCTTTAAATAATCAAATAAAAAATAAAATGTTAACATGGTATCAAATGGCAAAAGGCTCAATCTGGTCCTATACTACGGAAATAGCCGAAGTCAAGCGGCTTCAACCCGAATGTTTACGATGAGTCTATAGTTTTACTATGTCTATGGTACGAGACGCGGGGCTTTGTTTATAAAATGGATATTCAACGATCCCGTGGCTGGAGACCGTTATCAATATGGCTGCTAGTGTAGCCTGCACAAGTACGCAATTCGGCGGGGAAATAGCCTGCACAAGCTAACTACTAAACTACAGAGTTTTTGACCGGGTCCAGGTATCCGCTTTGCTATGCTGCAATGTGTAAGACTTTGAAATTTTTTGCGTTGGTACTTATTACTGATAGTTGGCTTATGGTTAACGGGTGCCTCGTAAGGCATATTATGACTCCCGCCGCTCCAGTTCTATTATATTTCTATGTATTCAACGCTCAACGGTCAAGGCCACAACCCTCCGGTTTGGCATTAAAGGTTTATCACATTTTCATCTTAAACAGACTTTAAGTGTAAACCAACCGGTATGTGTTCAATGGTTTAAAAACGATAAGGAACGATAAGGTTGATGGTACACTATCCATTACTAAAGTGAGGATGTCAGTTTGAAGGAGTGGAGGAGTTACCAAACAAGAAATTCGGTGAAAGGAAGGGTGAAAGGCCATGCTAGAGTTGTCTAAAGAAGAGATGGGACATTCAAGAGTGTCAAAAATGTTTTTTGAATCCGGCTTTTTTTTTCAATGTCAATGCTCAAGGTCATAACCCATAGGAGACGTGGCATTAAGTGGGCCCAGGATACAAAAGTTATTTTTGGCGGGCCAAAATTTCCCTATCCAGATCATGCTACCAATACAAAAAGAATGTGATGAATACAAATAAAATTATGGGTTAATTGTAAGTAATTGTAACTGGAACACCTACTTGGAAATGCCGAGAGGTCACCTCTCTCGTCATAACATTCCTTATGTCAAACCCCCCTCTTCGGAACACTCTGAGGGTTGGAGTCTGTCAACAACATGAGCGCGGAAGCCTAAAATGGGCAGAGCCCCTAGTATTTAAAAAAAAAATGTAAAAGTGGGTTGAAATGCTCAAAATTCGCCCATATGGAAAATACAGAGAATTTTCTTTCTTTCTTAAATTGTGTACGGGGGGGGGGGGGGGGGGAATTATTTATGAAGGCCCCACCATCGTTTGCAAAGTCTTAGTAAATGAAATCCAACGGAGGCTACACACTGCAGCCGCATCCATTGGAATAAGATACAACGCGGCGGCCGGCGGTATCACTTACCATCACTTAACAAGCAATACTGGCATTATTAGTTGAATAAAAGCTGATAGCAGGAAGCCTAATTTATATCACTATACTCATTAGAAAGCTTTAGATAATGTTGCAAAACCATCTTCACCTCCCCAGAAGTCCAAAAGAAGCATTAACAATTAAACGTGCCTGATGACAACTGCCAATGCCACTTAATAAAAAAAAGTAGCCAAGTTTCTGCTTTTCAAACACAAAGAAAAGTAAGCTAGCTGCACAAAAGCAGCAGATAATACTATGGCTTCAAAATAGCAAGGGGACAGCCACAATAAACCCGTGGGGTGTTTCAAGGACACAGCGATATTGCTTTGCGTCAGACTTTTCGAAATTTATGCAAAGCATCTATCTCGTTATAGTTTTTCAGTTGACTCCGATCATACTAGCGAAATCCGAAGCGAAGCAAACATTATAAAACTACGTTGACATGAGCAGGGAGGGACGGATCCAGCCCATTTGGGGGGGGGGGGGAGTTGTGGGTCTAAATAGGAAAAATATATGCAGTATCGATTAAATCAGAGCGTAATAAATTATCTCACAATAGATTTACCCAAGTTGGGGGCAGCTACCCCCCCCCCCCCCTGCATCCGTCCATGGACATGAGCCATACGTCACAGCAGAATGTTCACAGCAAATTGAGTGAGACTGTGCAAGTATTACGACGCGATAAACTGTTATCTTACACAATGATACACCCTAAAACGGGGCTACCCTATAGGGAAAAGTGACAAAACTGTAAAAAAATTTATTTTGTAAATATATTTTGATTGATCCTCGTAAATGCAATAGAGTTGCATGCAAAAAATAATCATTTATTCAAAACCAAAACTCTCCTTGGGACAGCAACTTGTTCGCTTTTGTTACTCTATTTAGCAACTAAAACATACCTGAAGTTAGAAACCACCTAAGAACCAAACTGTTAAAGGGCAAGTAATCTATTGAGTTCTGTTTACATTAAAAAGTACTCCACTATTTTTGAATTTAAAAGAATTAGCTGGAGCCGTTTTTGAGAAAAATGTATCCGCTTTTTTTTTTTTTTTTTTTTTTTGGGGGGGGGGGGGGGGTTAAACTATTTTAGGCATCATGGGACCTCTTGCATGGACCGGTACAGTAGGGGGGCAGCTTTATTGACCTCAACTACCCCCCCCCCCAATGGGCTGGATCCGTCCCTGACCGACCTCATGGGTATATAATATGGTGTATAAATGGTGTGTAGTAGTAGTATGGTTGGACACAGTCCCAGGCCACACGGTGTGGGCCCATAGGACAGGGGACCTCCTGATTATAGTGGATTCCGAACCACTTGGGAAACTCAGTGAAGTCACACGATCAGTTCGGAGGTGACCAGGACAAGTCCTACCATGTTTCCCTACCGGCACTGTGCACACTACCAAGTTATCTGCATCTTTGAACCTGCTCTGGTCCGCTGGATTCAACTTGGTAAGGTGGCCGGCTTAAATGGTGTGTAAATGATCTGTTAGTTTAATTTTTGAATATTTACTTTTCTTTATTCAGTGTAAATATGCATATTTTATGTACTGTGTTGTATAGTTTATTATTGGTTAATAATTGTAAGGCCGAAAGGCCCAAAACTCGCCCATATGGAATTTAAAGACAACTTTCTTTCTTTCAAAACGTGTAGTTCTCGAAATCTAAAATTTCGACCATCACAAAGCTTTCATTACGATAATGAAAAAATGGGAAAGGGGTAATTCCAAAACGAGTCTTTTAAAACCAAATCTCAACATAAAACCGACCACCAGCCCATGCTCTGCAACAAAGCATCGAAATGGAATTTCGGGCCTTCGGTGGCCGCATGGTTGCCTCCACAGTAGGTGTACATCATCTTGCTTCTTCTTATACCTGAACTGGCCGCCGCGTGCAGACAGGTAGGTATAAGAGGTAGGCTGGCTGCTCGCCCGCAGATGTCCTTGTGCAGGCCCCTCTTTGTTCGACAAGGTGCAGATGGCCCCAACACATGGCGTGGAGAGGGAACCCTCCACCGGATGCTACTACTTCGGTTAAACTCATACCACACCGCCAGCCGTGTACAGTTTAGAAAACTAACCAACTAGCGTAGCCACTCAATGAGGAGACTCCTCACATACAAGGCGATAGAGCTAAAAGAAACTGAGATGCATGAAACGAGCGCCCAGTCCATTTTTTACACAAGGAGGAATGAACAATTCTTTTAATTTATTTCGTCTTTGGCGGCCTTTTCGAATTAAAGGATTGACTTTTTAAATAAAAGCTTCCATTCAATTGGAATTTGGAACTTTTGGAAATTTCGCGTTCGCCAGGTGCAAGCAAGAAGTTGCACAGTGTGGCACTAGCCATCTCAACTTCGTCTGACAATGGTTTTTGCCACCTCCAAATTTGAAAAATAATAATTTGCCATCCCAATGCTAATGCAGGCATAGCACCAACGGAAAATACTAATTGGTTTTTCGTACTGTATAAAACTGCGCTGAGTTGAACCATACGTCACAGCAGAAAAATTACGATATGTTGACCGAGGCATATTGCCCAAGTCTTACGCGAACAACTGTCATCTTACAAATGATACATACGAATGCGATGCAAGCTTTTGTATACATTTCCTGGGACCTCAATCTGTTGAAATCTCAAAAATCAAAAATTTCGAACGTCCCAAAGCTTTCCTTGTACTGAAGTATAAATAGGAAAGCAAGGAAGGGCATTTTACGAAACTAGGCCTACTTGCCCCCATTTGTCCCATTGCCAATGACCCCGTGGATTTTCCGTCATTTGTCTCCCCATCAATTTTTGGCCATTGACAAACTGACACACGTCCTCGACGTTAACCTACACCGGCTGCAAGCGATAGTGGACAAGCTGAGTCAAGCCCCCCATTGAAACAAAGAAACAGGCCCGGGCGTAAGCGTTATATTGGACTTCGATGACATAGTGGTAAACTGTTCGTTCTTTTACGAGTCTCTACACATCATGCGATCGGTAACCTGACGTAACTCAACAAGTATTACCTACAGAGGCAACTGAAGAGGCTATTTGGAGACATGTAGCGTAGTGGTACGGACTCTGACTTTCACCCAAAAGGTTATTGGTTCGAGTCCCACACTGGCTACATTTTCTGGCCATGCTTTGGAGGACATGTAAAGCAGGCGGTCCCGGGCCTTCCTAGTTGAGTGTATGAGAGGGCTTTATAGCCCTAACTCCGCTAGGTTGGCTTTGTAATATAAACAATAAAAAGTCCTAATTTATTTATTTATTCATTGAATTGTTTCTATGCGAATAATCTTTTTAAAAAAAAGTTCGGTACGAGTGTAACCTATCGTATACATTTCTTTGTTACGAACTAGTGCCACTGAAAACCTACGACTGCTTATGAACTTCTCTAAAGCAGCACTAAAACGTGTCAGCAGAAGCAAAGACGTCAGAGAACTTTACACAGTCCAGATGAACAGCAGAATCAAGCCAGCAGCAAATTGGAAGGAGAGCCCAATCTGAGAGCATTTCCTGCAGCTATATTGGGCACGGTGCCCGGAGAGAAAAGGTGGATTGGCAGACCCGTCCAACGGCGTAGGGTCGTGGAGGGGAAGATCGATACAACCCCTCCTGCAGTGGGACGAGGGAAACAGCCGACAGCACCACTTCACAGAATCCAGCCTGCATTCCCAACAGGAATCTGTAAAGCTTGCGTACCGTATGTGATATGCAACAAGTTCAAAACGGTAGTAAAAAAAGAATATTCCAAACGTTTTAATCATTTAAAGTTTTAGACTCTTGGAGTGATGCTCGAAATAAATTAAAGGGAAAAGAAAAGCTATTTCTTTATAGAACCTAAAGGGCTGAAACTGGGCGTGTTTAGAAATAACGGTTTCTTTCACTGCTCAATTACACCTTCCAGATGCACAGGACATACCGACAGGCTATCGATAATGTATGTGAAAGATCCAGAGTGCGTTTCGCTCGGCACTTTCAAGACAATTCAGAAGGTACCGGTAATAGTGATCGAGTAAATGCTTTCCTATTTATCAATTAGTATAGGTAACGTTCCACAGTAAATAATTGTCCCGTGGTTAAAAATCAGCCCCAGCTTTGGAAAGCACTCTGTTCTGTTTAGTTCGCTCTCACTTCAAATCATTAAAAATCATGACAGCCCCAAGTCTGTACATATTTAGATGCATTTTACATATCTTAAAGCCTGAGGTATGGGGGACATTTAAACAAAACGGGGATACTCACAACTACAACACGAGGCAACGGGGAGACCATGTAAGGCCAGCGCCACGCACAGCCAAGTGTGAGCGACTGGATCCTATACTACAAGGTTTCGCCTACCTTAGAAAACTCCCGATTGAACTGAGAGCGGCGAGAAATGCTTCTAACTTCCCTAAATTGCTTAGAAACCATCTCTTAGAGAAAGCTTTCTACACTGTCACTGAGGCACTAGCACAATGACAGAACTACCTGATTTTGACGATTTTATTTTATACTTTATTGTACTTGTATTGTATAATGAAACAGAATTATTTTTTTTTTTTATATTTTTTAAAGCGCCAAACCCGTGTGGGTAAACGCGCTTTCTGGTTTGTAGTTGCCGGTGTTGTTGTCTGTGTTGTGTGTGTATGGTATTAGTTGGTGGTGTGTGGCAAATTGCGATCAGGAGGGCATTGGACAACGGAAACAGAAATATATTTAATTAGTTAATCTATTTAGAACATATTTGAAGTCAAACAGTATCGAAAGAATGGTTCCCCAGAAAAATTATTTATTTAGTCATTTTTAATTAAAATTGAGCATTTTCTTCACGTCTGAACGTCGAAGTAATAATGCACTTTAAAGACAGAAAAAAAGAAACCCCGTGCTCAGGGCTGAGGACATCCCACTGCTCTACTTGGGACGTAATGTGCTCGCCTGAGGCGTTTTTCTCCTACCGGTGAAGATACGGTACGGTAGGTACTGAGGGTTGGGCAGGGCCGCAGTGAGGTCGGACTTTCCCGTCAATGGAACGAGGCCCAGAGAACCTATTATATGAGAATCTACGAGAAAGTCTATGGACACTACGAGGGGTAGTCAATCTAGCTACGACACAGGACATGTCTCCCCATATGACCTGAAATTCATAACTGACATTAAGCCATCTACTAATCTACTTCTGAGGCAAGGTGGTAGTGTGCTTGTATATATACCTGTGCGAATCTCTACTTGACATACTCAGATCAATTGGATACATTCATTAAATTGCTTGTATGCATTTAACCTTAAAAAGGTTCGATGCCTTGAACGTCAGCTGTTAAATAGAAAAACAAAACAGAACACTGTGCTTTCCAAAGCAAGGTCTTGGTATGAATAAAAAATTAATATTTTGAGTGTATGTAATGGAAAATCCAAGCCCCGATGCATTGGATGCCATAACGTTATTAATTAATAATAAATAAATAAGGGCTCTTTATTGTTTCTATTAGTAAGTATCATAATATACGATAATAACCAACAGAAGTCATGCAAATATATTTATACGAGTACTTTGAGAAAAAGAGAAAAAGACAAAGCCAAGGAACAGAAATGAGAGAGAGAGAGTGAGTGTGTGTGAGAGCGGGGGGAGTGAGTGTAAATGAGAGAGTGAGTGTGTGAGAGAGAAAGGGAGAGAGAGAATGCAAATGCCAGGTGTGAGACACAATTACATAAGAAAAGACGAAAAAATGACGGTCAATCATTTGAGAAACAATATTCAGAGATGCAATAACAATTAACCTAGTGACTGAAATGACCTCACTCAAAGTCAAGGCCACCATTCGGGGTCAGTGACCTTAAAAAGGTGGGTGAAAGTGAAAGCATGCGGCCCACACTGCCACTATCAATACTATTTTCTATAATAAATACTGTCTTCCGCGTTCAGTTTTATTAAAACGCAAAGGCTTTTTATAAAATTTGGTAGTTTTGCAGTTCATTGCGAGAGACAGTAAATTTCACAAAGTTAATAAGGAGACTAATATACTACCCGACCATGATAGGATGGCACTTGGAGCACTTATAAAAATCGAATAAACTCGGTGTTCCGCTTATGCAAGCATAACAAAGTGTTCCAAGTTCCATCCAATCGTAGTTGTCCAAAAATTAGCATAAAATGTAAAAATCCCTTTACACTCTAAAACCAAAATAATAAGTCCCCTCAAAACATAGACATTCAGTGAACGACTTGACACAATTTTACCATTCACTAGCTCAACTAAACTTATAGCGGACGTTAGATGTAAAAAATTAGTCAACACAGGCATATGAGTCAGTTAAGGTGCTGATTAGATAACGATGACCAATAACCGTTAATATAAGATAGAGAAAGGAAAAATTAAGCAAATTAAAAGACGGGATTAGAATCGGGGCCTTTCCCTTTCCAGCAGCCTGATCGAGGCGATTATAATACCGGCATTTATTTAATCCCCTGGTAATAAAAATGTAAACAAGATATTTTTATGATGGAAAGTGCTATTCAAAATTTGTTTGTTTACAGTTATAATCCTAGGGTATTTATTTAACCCCGGTATTATAATCGCCTCGATCAGGCTGCTGGACTGCGCGCCAACCTCAACACCAAACTCGTTCTGTCCTACTCCTCAAATTTTCCGAAAGAATCCTGTTTATTACTAGTGCAGTAGAACCATTTGGTTGCCCAAAAAACAACACAGTCAAAACTTAGCATTTCTTTTATTTTTCCGTACTGTATGCACAGTTAATTAAGAGATAATTGGAGGGGGCCTTATTAGTGTAGAAATCAAACATTTCATGACATAAAAATAGCTGAGATGTCAAAAATATCACGACTAACACAAAAATTGTTTCTGATCATTTTGATATGATGTCTAACACAGATTGGCAGGACGCCGTCTATCCCACCTTGGTGGGGCATGGACAAAGATTGATTGATTGACACAGATTATTGAATTTTATTATTTTAAAAATAATAAAAAACTATTGGTGTGGTAGTCAACGAGTAGAAGGCCACATGTCATGTATCGAAATGTAGAGGAGCATTTTTTTAAATCATTTAACTACTCTAAGTAAAGGATGCATACAGTAACAAAAATACGCTTCTTCGTCAAAAGTATACCCATTTTTAGAGAGCAAATTATCCGAATATTTAATTCGATCCCAATGGATTCGAATAATTACTAGTTCTACCGTAATCGAATCAACCGATCAGAGCTCAGCGTTGCCTCAAGAAACCATAAGAAAAATAAACGGTCCGAGTTTACTCGAACATGCTTTCCAATTTATCAAGTAGTAGCTAGAGAAAATGAGGGGGGGGGGGGGTTGCCCACCTGACGTCACTGGAGGTGAGGAGGAAAATTCTAGATAGGTGAGACCAACAAATTACCACACAGCAATAATGGCAGGGCACGCAATGCATTTGACCGTGAATTTTCAATCATTTTTTCAAAAACATTTTTTTTGCACAAAACCAAATAGTTTTTTGGGAAAGCAATCTGTCCGGTTTCGTTACTCAATTTAACACCTAAAACATGCCTGAAGGTAGAAATCATCGATGGAACGGTTTCACAGAAAAATTATTTTTTAGTCATTTTTCATTAAAATTTAGTTATTTTCATTTTTTACCACCAGAAGCAAACTATCAAGGGGCAAGCGACCCCCCAATAATTTTTCCTTATACTTTCCTTATACTACGTATAAATTGGAAAGCAATAAAAACGAAAATTCACCCCAGCACCGCTCCTGTCAAGAAACTTGAAAACCCTCTCAGACGAATTCCTAGCTAAATTGTGAGGGGTGGGACCGGCAAGGCAAGTCTACCCCTCGACCGTGGCGTCGCCAAGTTGCTGCGTGTCAGACATAAAACCAGTCGGCGAGCTCCAGCTAGGACGACGTGGCAACACTGGGAAACGCCTCCGCGTGCGGTGGTGAAGCCATCCTCTGACGACCAGACCCCGATATAGCGACGAGCACATAACAGCTGCAACACCGCCATACGAGCCACATACCCAGCACAGCGCAGCCAAGAATTCAATGCAGCATACACACATATAAACACGTCATCTCGACAATCCGTCCCCGCCGATAGCCTACAGTGCAGAGGGCAAAAAGGCTGTCGCATACAGGAAGAGTGGCAGATGTTAGAACTAACTAACTAACACAGCAACCGAAATAATCATTGGGGATGCTAACGGTCCTAATAATTATCATAATTTGATGAGTCATTACACATTATATTACAGAATAATGTGAATGAATGAATCAAACTTTATTGCAACAATACAATATGCGAACAATAAGACTATAACCTTTTTTCATGTTAACAATAGGTAATAGCAGTATATACAGTACATAGTAACTCTATATAACTTAAATTATATGGAATATAAAACGGAAATGGAAAAAAAGATAATAAAGAAGGAGGGAAAGGAGGTGGGGGTCCATTGTTTGTACAGCAACGAGGCCAGAGAAATTAATAAATTAGGACTTCTTGTTCTATTACTAAGCCAACCTAGCGGAGTTAGGGCTATAAAGCCCTCTCCTTACACTCAATTAGGAAAGCCCGGGACCGCTTGCTTTACATGCCCTCAAAGGAGGGTATAAGAGGGGGAAGGGTCCATTGTTTGTGCCGCTACGAGTCCAGATAACAGGGTCTGCTATCAGGTTTTGCTATCGAAAAAATAGAATTTAACTTTAGTTTTAAACTGATTGAGTGATCCAGCCGCCCTAGTCTCAGGTAATATGGAATATATAGAAGTAGTATGGTTGGACACAGTCCCAGGCCACGGTGTGGGCCCATAGGACAGGGGACCTCCTGATTATAGTGGATTCCGAACCACTTGGGAAACACAGTGAAGTCACACGATTAGTTCGGAGGTGACCAGGACAAGTCCTACCATGTTTCCCTACCGGTCCTGTGCACACTACCAAGTTATCTGCATCTTTGAACCTGCTCTGGTCCGCTGGATTCAACTTGGTAAGGAAGGCATGGAATATATAACACTGACATTAAATTAACTTAGGTTGAAGAGGTAATTAGCTGATACAGAAAAACTGGGGTAAGCTGTTAAGACGACGCACCGGTTAGGCGTAGATCGTGGGTTCGAATCCCGGCAAGCCCAGTTCTATTTCCTCTAATTTCGGTTGATGAGCCAGTGAAGAACAAATCAGTAGTATAATTAGAAATCCTAAAATATCCTTGAATGAAAAATAAGGGTGGAAAGAAATCTTATCAATATTTATTTTTAGGCCCAAAGGGTTGGAAGACCCCCCCCCCCCCCGCTACTAGTTTTTGGTACAATGTCGATTTCCACAGGAAATAATGATCGTATAACTGTCAAAAATATCAATGAAAATAGCAGCAATGCTCCTCGACATTTCGATACATGACACTGATACCTATTGGTCACAGCTCTTGAACAACACCAATAGTTTTTTTGTTGTATAAAATAGACAAATTCATATTGCGGTCAATATGTCACCACCCTAAAGTTAGAAGGGTGTAACCAACATTTTTTGGAAAAATTGAGTTGTGATCAGATTTAGTGACGTTGGTATTGGCTTTACAGTTGCACATACTGGATCTAATTCAATCTTGAAAAATAATGCTCAAATTTTTGATTATGAAGGCGTATCTGACTGCAGCAAACTATACAGACACAGAAACTCAATAATTCCGAAATGTTTTTGATGGTACGCCCTTGTCACTTTAGGGTGACGATGTGATGAAGAGGGACACATCATAAAATGATCAGAAAAATTTCTCCTGATAATTTTGACGCCTCTGTCATGACATATGTTATGTTTGCACTTGTAAGGTTTCCCCCTTCAATTATGTCTCTCAATGAAATGAAATGAAAAACGTCTATAAATTAGGCGAGCTATAGCCCCGATGGGCTACTCTACTAGCTATAAAACTCTACTTACAATTTACAATTTATTTTTCACATTAAAATCATAACATTTTTCCATGGAAATAGAAAAAAAAATATAATCAAATCAAATATCTCATGAAATTTCAATTGTGTCAAATCTCATTCTGCATATACTATTATATTCTAGGTAATTGGATAGGCAAGACATGTAGAGTAGTGGTACGGAGTTTGACTTTCACCCGAAAGGTTGTTGGTTCGAGTCCTACACTTGCTACATTTTCTGGCCATGCATCGGAGGGCATGTAAAGCAGGCGGTCCCGGGCCTACCTAAATGAGTGTAAGAAAGGGCTTTATAGCCCTAACTCCGTTATGTTGGCTTAGTAATAGAACAAAAAAAGTCCTAAATTATGTTATTTATTTTTTATTTATAGAATGCATCAAACTAATCAGGACAAGTTCAATAGGTTATGAACAAATTTAATTACGCAAATCCCGGCTAGTCTTCTTCTCACCTTTGAAATAGCAATATAACGAAGCATGATCGTTACTAGATCCGTTTCCACAAATTCGACGCTTACTAATGATTCATACTACAACAACGTTTAGGCGCTGATTCCACCAGCGTCAATAGTGATATTAAATGTTTTTAGACAATCTAAAAATGTCTGCTACCACGTCAAAAAGCATTTAATATCACTATTGACGTTGGTGGAATCAGCTCCTAATTAATTGCTTGATGAGAATAATAAATTTGAAAGCAAAAACTAAATGCTGATAATTGGGCCGTTGTGACAAAAAAGGGTCTTCAACTAATTTATGTTTTGTCACCAGGGAAAAGCCTTTTAGGTGTACTATATCAAATTTCACAGGTCTCAATAGTAAAGTTATCAACTAAGAATTAGTGGCCAGACGTGTTTTTCTTACATTGTAATACAGTATTTCATCAGGACCTGTAAGGTAGTGGTACAGACTCCGACTTTCACCCAAAAGGTTGTTGGTTCGAGTCCCACACTGGCTACATTTTCTGGCCATGCTTCGGAGGGCATGTAAAGCACGCGGTCCCGGGCTTTCCTAGTTGAGTGTAAGAGAGGTCCTTAACTCCGCTAGGTTGGCTTAGTAATAGAACAAAAACGTTAATATTTAATTTATTTATATTTTATGGACTATGAACCCTAATAACAGGGGAAAGCGCGGCTATCTAGAATGTTGCTGACAACCCCAACCCAAATAGGGCAAGGCCGTGCCCAGGTTTTTGCCTCATAAAATAAAATCTTCAATAATAAACAATCCCACGTGGTTGACACATATGTCATTTGACCCTTCATCGAAAATCTCATGACCTACATCAAACAAATCAGGCACTCTTCTAGAGTTAACTCAGGACCTATACGCCTGTCTCGTCGGTCTCCCTATACATTAAATCCCTCCATTGTAATTGGTCTCAAAATATATTAAATTGTCTGCAGTAAATTTACACTGCTATACGCCGGTAACAACTTATCATGCTCATCAATTAACAACACGAACATGAAAGTGCTCAACAGAAGGGCTGTTGCTATGATGTCACCTTATTTCATTAAGCACGGACGGTATATCGCATAGGTCAGCAATATCTAGATTTTCTTGGCTGTGCCCTCTTTTCACACTACCAAGAGAAGTCTGTGTTTCTCAACTGTACTCTAAAAATAGCCGTAGTGTCGTCCGGGATAGCTGCCCGCATGACCTTGCACAGAGACAGTCGCCATTTTGATGAGACGACCATGCCCATCCAAGACAAAGTACAACCCTCCGACAAAGTCTAAAAAGGCATCAAATATGATGAAATCAAACGTTAAAAGCCTCGACTGGTTGTGTTATCTGGCATAAGCCTTTTTCCTACGTAACACGCACTTGTACAGCACGCTTCAAGTCTTTCCACTTACCTTAAAATGAAGGCAGGTCAAAATTTTGTTGACAAGGTTCCTCTGAAGTCCTTCGGCACTGAATATGGGCATTCTTACTGGATCAAATGAGGCACAAAGCCTACACAGTTCTTCCACCATCTCTCCCATCTTCGCTTCTCGACGTCTTCAGACCGGACAGAATCCCAAACCTGTCTTCCGACGAGGTCACCGAACTACTGCCATCGTGCCTTTCCACTTATTTTCAAGTGTTTCTCACATAGTTTTAAGAATGCTGTATTTTTCACTTAATAAAATTCATCTTTATCAACATTATAACGTTCCTGCAAACGTGTTTCCGGATACTTTTCACTTATTTTTCACGAATGCTTTGAAAGGATACCACAATTTTGTTGTTCACGTTTTTTTCATTGAAACGCCATCTTGCAAACAGTGGAAAATCACGTGATCCTTAATTTTTTCACCATTTTTTATACGAATATTTTTTGGATTAAACAAATCTGTCTTTTTTAATTACAGTGCCATTAGGATTAAAATTAATCCAAGTCTGTTTTAGCGAGAGTTGTTAATGTTATCGATAAAATTCATAAATAACTAAAAAGTGCCGTTTTTTTCTTCGAGAGCTTTTACTAATTATTTGTATTAAAAAATGTTTCATTAAGCTAGAAAGTTAAAATTGACATTGAACTTTGAAATAATTTAACAAATGAGTTGAAATATATATAATTGAATTTATTTAACTCAGTACCTGCATGAATTCTAGAAATTGTATAATGGCTCATTTAAAGTTACTAGAATGTGAGACAACTCATGTTCTTTAATTTTACCATTGCGGACTCTAGCGGCGACAGCGAGAATTAAATTTTCGATTGAAACCTCTAGATGTTCTAAAAGGTGATGTAGTTTTCAAGGCATAAACAAAGTCAAACTAAGTTTATACTTTTTTGTAAATACTTTTTAAGGTTCAAAAATACTGTAAATTGTTATTAAATACGATTCCAGGAACTATTTGTTTTTAATATAGTATATTTAGTGTTAATTTCATACAAAATTATCCACTTTGTGCACTCTTATGATATAAATTTGGTATATAAATTGGCGCGAAATGCCAACTAGCGCTCTACCGTTACGCCGCGTAACTACACTCCGTCTTCTTCCTGAATTTCTGTGAGTATCATAATTTTTTCCAGCTTTAATTATTTAATTTTAGGCCTGTAGATTTTTTGGCACGCATTTAAAAATCAGATAAAATTATTACATTTTCTCCACGTATTTTGTGTGTACTTTTTTTTCGCCGTAGAATAAGGGTAAGATAGTTAAAAATTAAATTCAAGATATCAGAAATTGTTAAAATAATTCCCTAGCCAAGCTCATGGCGTTCATATTGGAAATTTTGAGAGCATTAAAATTTATTTCTCTTGCTATTCCTATTTATTAACCATGAAGATCCCAACATAAAAAAGGGTTATTTTTTCGTGAATTTCCACAATTAATCTGTTATTTTAATAAAAATTTTATAATATGTAAACAATTTTTTCAAAGAAAATCGCCTATTAAACCTTCTACCGCTGATTTCAAAAGAAAAGGATTCTTATGTAAGCCGGTCATTTCTTTGTCAAGTAATTTTAAAATTGTGAAATTTTTTGGATTATAAATTAGCTAAATCTAATTAGATTAGGATATTATAACAGGAATATCAGAATTCAGAAAATAAAAAGTGCGCGTCGGTTATTGTGGAGGCTTCGTAGAAGAAGGCCATATCTTCATTGATCAGATATCAGAATGGCCTTACTTCAAATTATTGAGTTAAAATGTATATTATACTAAGACTTTCAATTTAATTAATATTAGTTTAATAACCCTATGGTGCTAGTCCACCTGTGGCGGCCCCTTTTGCAGAGTAAGATTTTTAAACGGGCGGCTTTATTTCTTGGTTATACCGCCAAAACCGTTCAAGTGACCTTCAGTTCTCCCGCCTTATTGATTTTAAGTATTCCAAATTGTTCTTTTTATTTGCTGATTTGCATAGTTGTTAATTGGAAAAAAGTGAAGAGGCATTTATCTGTATCATGTCATAAATTTGACATTAAGTAATTTAAATTGCCGGAACCTAAAGCCTGTTCGACTCGAATGGGCTCGTCGCCTAGTTGTGACATTTGTGTTGACTGATGTAAAATCTATGATCACCCGTAGATATGAGAAAATCAGTGGAACAGCAAGATAGACTGATTGAAGCCTCAGAGAAGGAAGGTTCGGGACATACTGCGCATGACAAAGCAGCGCGAGCTTATTTTGACTTAGATTTTACGTTAACTTGATTGGTGTATGTCTTGCCCCTAGGTCGACCTAATTTTAAAATTTTAATCAATCTAAAATACATGCCCTGTCGTAACTTAACCTTAACCACCATGAAAACTATTAGACCTAGAGGAAGGATTTGGTTTTTATTCTGAAGCGGTATACAGATCGTTCGGATTAAAAAATAACTTAATAAAATCAAAAAAAAAACTTAGGGGGGGGGAGACAATTTGGAGATGTGACTGCTATTTTTATTTTTGTTACATTTATTTTTCAGATAAGTTTTTTACTTAGAACATAATAATATACAATGTCTGACGACGGATCAGCAGCAGTTGAGAAGAAAGGGCGCGGCCGTGCCGCAAAAGCAGAGAAAGTCGTGGAAAAGGTATGGACGCCTAGGGCCCAGGTCAGACGGACGAGTCTGCAGTCTCGAGTTGCCGACGTTTTTTTATTGTAGCAAATGCACTAGGTGAAGATTTCTTGTTGACTTCTGAAGACGATCACACGGAAGACCACGGTTTTCCCCTAGACACGCCAGTTCATTGAAATCTTCTGAGCTAGACTCTGGTTTTGCACCAACCATTCACCAAGTCCCATTGCCTAATTAAAAAAGAAACGCTGGTGACTGCAGACTTGTCCACTGAAATCCAAAATGTCAACCGTCACAAAGCTTCCCTTTTACTGACGTATACATAGGGAAGCAACAATACCAAATAGGTCACTTGCCTCTTCATAGTTCGGTTCTGGGACAAAAAATTAAATGGATGATTGTATGGATTAGGTGTTTCATGGAGTAAGAAAATTGAACAGATTGCTTTCCCAATCAAAATTTTTAATGATATATATTTTTTTTTTAAATAAATTATGGATAGATAATTCATGGCATAATACACTGCATACCCTCATATTATTCTGGCCTGCCCGTTCTAGACTATGCAATCATCCTATCTATCTACTCATTGCATTGTGATAGGGAAAGTCCAGGCAACCGACATTTAACCCTAGGACAATGAAAATATAAGCAAACCACTAAAGTCAGCAGGCAGGGCAGACAACAGAATTGCAGGGACAATAAGGTCTGCGGACTTGACCGTGGGTTCCTGAATCTGATTTATTTATTGTTTCCTTCCTATTGGCTGTTGACAAGCAACCATTTGCTACTATAGGTGTATTCATTTAATTTGGTAGCCATGGTGTGTTAACCTGTAAGGCTGTAAATCGAATTTTTTGACAATTTGCAGTATCAACGACGATATATGATTTTTTAACTGTTTTTTTTACAGAAAGCAGAAAAAAGGAAAGCCGCCGAACCTAAAGCAGCTGCGAAAAAAGATGAAGGGCTAGTCCCTGCAAAGCGTGGCCGTGGGCGACCAAAGGGATCTACCAAGAGGAGCCCAGCCAAGGCAACCAAAGCCGCCAAGGGAAGGGTAAGATAAATTCCAATAGCTTTATTGTGACGAGAACCTCCAAGCAAATTCTCATTTTTTTATTTGGGGGGGGGGTGGCCTACATAAAACGGCTAAAGACTTTTCTTGCTAAAAAGCGGCACCTACTATTTCCTTTAAATTCATATATATTGTAGTCGTTATTTATGTTAAAGAAAAACCTCTAGGTCACATTCACTTTGATTCGTATAGTTTGGTTGTGGGGGCAAACAAATAAGGACGACTCTGAAAAATACCTTTTCGTTTTTTATGGAAGCTTTCCAACTTCAGCAGCCCTATTGTAGCGAATTATTGGGATTAACTTATTAATTAACACCGGGAATAGAATTAAATTATAGTTAAGTGCTAAGGTGTTAGCTATTGATTCAATTGTTATCAAAAGTGTGCAAAATAGGCGGAAAAATTAATAAATGATTGAAATACAATTGAATGATTTTATTGTTTTATAATAAAAGGAAATACTAATAAACCGTAGAACGTTGGAATACTTAAAGAATTTGAATTAATGTGGATTCGAATAAAAAAGAATTTTTTTAAAATATTATGGATTGTATCTCGGTGGTCAAACAGAAAAACTCTGGGGAAATTCGCCATGTTTTGAATGTTGTAGTGTTCTGCTGTGTTTACAAAACGTAGCGTGGGCTTGGTGGAATACTACTGAACTCACTATTATAAGGCAATTGTAGGGGTTAAAATTAGGGCTCTATATTAGACAGGTATTGTCATCCGCCATGTTGTATCCATTATAAGTCTGGTGTATAAGCCAAGCATTGGGTGTTTACCTATTAATTTTTAGAAATTTACCGTTGTTTATTTATTATTATTTAAAAAACGTGCTACCAATTAGGGAAGTAGTTCATAAGAAAATACTAAAACGTATATATTAGTTTTTTCAATCTTTTACTTTTCTTACAATACTTACCATATAGGAAATTTGGGATACAACGTGGCGGATGACAATACCCGGGTATATAGTGCCTTAGTTAAAATCAATCTCATATCAATGACGACACATCCTGTGTATAATGACAATGTTTACCCATGTAACAAGTCGGCCCTTCGGGTTGTACTTAGTGTGGGTAGGTGTAAATCAAATCATTATACAATAACTGTAGAACTGTCAAAATATCGGGACTAACAGCAGAAAGTTTTCGGAGCATTAACCTAACCCACATGCCATATATGAGAATACTCTCCCCTCTGCAGCATGTTATAGAGGAATGCCCTGAATTCACCATAGCTAGGAACAAATTACTAGACCGCATCTTCCCCTTAATGACAGTCCTCCCTTTTAATTATTCCCACATAATTTCTAAATATGACTCCTACCAAGCTATATATGACTTCCTAAAAGAAATCCACATAGTTTTAACTCCACCTACCCACCATGGCTGTATGTGAACCCACAGTGCAAAAAAAAATGAGAATTTCTGCTAATGTAATGGCTATTTTTGACTACTCTCCGTTTGATATTTCCAACATAAAAAAGACTGTGACTGTGAATGTGACAATAAACTGTTCGTTTTTCGGCCAAAATTAGGCTGTCTTTACTTATTTCCTGCGAGCTGGTCTCTTAAGACATGAATCTTTGATTTCCTTTAGTCTTGATTTAATATACCTAGTCCTGCCATATGTTCTGTCCCAAACCCAATCATAATTTTTAACGAAACAAAAGGATGTATAAGATTTAATTAATTTTTATTTCATTCCATCGAGTTTTAGGAATACAAAATGCATAATTTTATTCAAAATGACAACCTTTAGCTTTCACACAGGCTTTTAATCGACGCGGCCAGTCATCAACTGCCGCACGCACCACTTCTATTGGTAAATCCTCCGCTGCCCGAACAATAGATTGTTTTTTAGACTCTCCAAATTGTTGTGGCGTTTAGAGCAAGCCATGTCTTCTAATATGTCACATAGTTTATAGTCGAGCGGATTCAGATCTGGGCTCCCAGATGGCCAGTCCTTGGCTTCGATAAACCCTGGTATATTGCTCCCCATATTGCTTGGGTAGAATTGGCCTTGTGTAACGGGGCAGAATCCTGCTGGAATATCCAATGTTTTCCGTCAAACAAAGTGGTGCTAAGGGGTTTTACTACTTTCATCAGACTATCTTCTTGATAATTTTTTGACCCCTTTTGTACAAAAATGAACCTTTGTGACTCCTTCATAGGACACTCCCCACCAAACCGGACAGGATGGTGGCCCCTCTGAACTCTTGGAACTATATTTTTAGGTTCTTCGAATGAGTGAGAATAAACTTGGTCGTTTTGTTTGTTGTAACGCTCTTCTACGGTGATAATTTTTTCATCTCAAAATAATATATTTTTGTGGCCATTTTGAGCGTGCCACTGAAGAAGGCTTTTGCTCTTGTCTGTCGTATTTCTCTCAAAGCCGGCGTAAGTAGCTGACCCCTTGACCGACGGAATGCCTAAAACTTCAGGTCATCGCGAATATGTCGGGACATCGAACGGGTGCTTATTTTCAATTGCCGAGCCATGATTCTTTGCTTCCGCGGTGGATTTCGCCTAATTCGTTCATGCACAGCTTTGATGACGCTGCTGGTTCTAGTTGTTCGTGGTCTCCCAGTTTTAGCTCGGTCTTGAAAGCTTAAAGTATCATTATAACGGGATATAGTGCCATAAACAAATTTTTGAGTCATTTTAAGCAGTTTCAACAACTTGAAAATTGCAGTTGGGCTCTTGCCGCACTTATGTAAGCAGATTACCGCGATACGCGTTTGTTCGTTACCCCCCTCTATAGCTGCCGATTGTTCTACTGGCCGCAACTACGTTAATATAGGCTCTTGAACGAGTCGAAAATGTGATGTGATCAGCAGTTTGATTGTCTCGCTTATCTGCTTCCTAGGTTGCTTACTCAAAGTTAAGGGACAGAACGTATGGCAGAACTAGGTATATTAGGTTGTGGTAATCGTGAAGGGGAGTCTTTCTAAAATCTTGGGTAAAGATCTCGTTCCACAGTCGTTCTTTTGGCGGCAAAATCGATCTGTGAACACCTCCTGAAATTCATAAACTTTGATAATTCACTAGATATTTGTTTATTTTTTATTTCTTTTTATTTTATCAATTGTGGTACAGGTGTTACCTGTGTGCACTTAAGCCTATTGTGCCTCCTACAACAAAGTATCTACTAAACTTTCTCGAGGCCTATCTCCATCAGCAGAGCCAGGATCTTGAGGGGATTCAGAAGTGGTAGGTCTTTTACATGTAACTGCAAGCTTCCCGAGTATGCTGCTCTTCTTCGTGCGATTGCATCGCATCGCAGGTCCTCCGCACCTTCATTGCAGAATCTCCAAGACTATAGTTGTCTCCCCAAGAGACTCCAGATATTTAACCCCAGGACCAAAGACGCCAAGGCCTGTTCTTGGTTTGTACTTCCTAGCCTAGTGCCATCAGTAAACCACTTGATTGTTTGACTATTGAGAATTCCTGCTGATTCGCAGCATTCTTTCATTGTCCCTAATATAGTTTCGAATTCCCTCCTAAAACAGTATTTTGGATGGATTCTATCGCTTGGCATATCCAGGCAGTGGTCAGACGTACTCAGAGAGGCTGAGTCTCTTAATTGCCCTTCCACTCCTAATAATGCCATTTCGGCTGAAGTTTCCACTGCAACATGGAGGGGTGGGAAGTCCAGTACTATCTCCACAGCTGCAGTGGGACAGGATTTCATAGCCCCTGTAAAGCATCATGTTAGAGAATACGGGCTTCTGAATGTAGCCATAATTTGGAGTATTCAGAGAAAAATTTTCATGTGCTTTGATTTTGCCGTGTCCATGAAGCCATGACCAACAGTATGGTTACAGCAGGAAAAGACAAGCGGCTGAAGACATTTGTTTATTTGAACTATCGCAAATATGATAAACCGGGGATGTCGTTGAAACAAATTCGTTTTTTTTTTGTTTTTTTAATTTTAATATAGTTCTTAAAGATATTTATTTATGAAAACGACACACAAATGCAAATTTCCCTCCTTTTCACACATGTCCTTAACATCGCCATCCTCTTCTTACTTCTTGGCACTACTGCTCTGCCACATCGCGCAAGCCTGCGTGATCCTTCACTCACCTTCTGCCTTGGGACACCTATGGTCTGGCATTCGTTCTACGTGCCCTAGCCACCTGATGCAGACTCCTTGATTTAGGCCACTATCGTAGGTTCTTGATATGTTGCATAGAGCTTATCATATCTATGGATACGTCACTCATCCTCAACGCATTCCTGTATTCCTCTTCAAGATTCAAATTTGATTTTGTCATTGACGTTTGTTTTGTTTTAAGGAGACTATTCTGTAGATACAAGATACAAGTTATAATATGGTAGAGACTTCTTAATGATGTCTGCTACCATATTATAACTTAATTTATAATAGATAAGTTAAGTATCTACATAATAGTCTCATTAAAACAAAACAAACGTCAGTGACAAAATTAAATATGAAGTAAAATCGCCGGTGGAATAGCCGCCTAAGTGTTTCACCCTTTGGCGGGGTTTCCATTGACCTTGTCACCTACCCTGCTATCACGGTAGCTTTCCCAAACAAGGCTCTGCTATCGATTTCCTGTGAAATTTGACTTTCTACAAAATTTGCTCCGATTTGCTCTTAACTAAATATGGGGACGAGTCTTTCAGATTGGTCTTACACCTGTGTTTAAATTAATGTCGATTAAAGTTTTACGGAGTTCTAGTAAAATTGAGTTTTTATTTTTCAGAAGGGAGCAGGAAAGGGCCGTGGAAGGCCCAAGAAAGAAGAAAAGGAATCAGCCGGAGAAGATGAGGAGGAAGCGAATGAAGAGGAGGAAGAAGAAGATTAAACTGTGAAACCCTAAAGAAGAAAAAAAGAGACCATTCTATTTGTGCGTGTCCCTAAGACTCAGTTAGAATCTCCCTTCGTCTAACTTAAGTACAAGTACAGAGATATAACGCCACAACGCTCCTAATATGTAGAACGAAGCTGTTACAAAGGCGGATTTAGACTTATTTGGTTGGATTGTGTTGAGTTGTTCGCTGCGGGATCGGCCAGTTAAAACGTCAGTAGCTGTCCCGATTAAAAAAAGAAATGAAAAATTGAACCCGCTTAAACATCACTTGCTGCTGATTAAGGGTACTGGAAATAGATTTATTTTTCTGGTAAATTTAGATAATGTCTCGTGTGCATTTATGCGTTGAGTATATTGTCAATTTTCTCTGTAATTTAATAACTGACGATAGTATTGAACGTATAATTTTCTGCAGTAGCGCCTACGCAACATAGGTTCTGCCTGAAGGAGCTTACATCTCTAGCTTGTAACTCTGTATTCATTTACTGTTGCCAACGTTTCTTAAGCCTTTAAGCTACTTTTTTTTTTACTTAAGGACTTAAACTTCCGCTTGATTTGGGTTATAAATCACTAGATCTCTTAGTTATGTTCCAGAGTAAGCGTGCTGTTGTTTTTTGTCTGTGTTTTTAGCAGGTCATTCGCGAGTGTTCATACTGAAATTCATAGGAAATAGTGTAGTAATTTTTTATTTATTTTAAGAAATTAATTTTTTTTCAAGTTAATTTCAAGAAAGGTGTAGGGTCACTCGTCAATGAGCAGCTGTTTAGCCGGATTCATGTGTAATTTTACCTAAGGATAGAAGTTTTAGTGTGTTTCACGGGCTAATCTCTGTACTTTTTAATTATAAATGAAGCTTTTTCTAAATAAATTTGTAAAATGTAATATTCTTTATTATTTTCTTATTTCCGTTCTACACTTTATCCGTTAAAATAGGACGATCAGGGTTGCCAACCGTTAAGTATTTTCGCCTCATGCACTATTTAGGCCTAACTAAATTAAGGACAAATATAGCCCCATTTTTTGCCAAGTAAAAATGAAAGGTCGGTCGTATAGCCATAAACAATGTCCATCATATACTGGAAAAAGATTTCGCTACTCTGGAAGAAAAAGGACACAACTCAAAATCCCAAAGTTTTTTATAATGAATTAGGCTAAATGGAAAACGACAACTGCCCTCGCGCGGAAAATATACACTACATTAACGGAAAAGAGAATTTTTTTTTAATATTAGCGTATTAAGTCGAAATCTACAATTTTGAGTTATGTCCTTTTTCTTCCGAAGTAGCGATATACTGTAGATTCCTCTACGGTTTGATATACATTATGTAGCCGTCATTGAGGCGCTTATTCCACTTACGTCAATACCACATTTACTATTGACGTATGTGGAATAAGCGCCGAACACTGATCGGCCCAATTCTTCAAATTGCCTTCTGGGACTGTATCCTTATGCGTTAACTATTCCTCGACCTTCAGGGGCAGTTCCCCAGCCCCAGGGCAAAAGAGTGCCCTTCACAAGAAAGACTTATCCCTATCTGTTGAGTCGCCACTACGCGCTTCCACCTCACGAGCAGCCATGTGGTACAGATTAAGAATTTTCGACTCTGAGAGCATAAGGCATTACTTACAATTTCAGCTACTTTGAAGATCGGCCCAATGGTAAATATTTGTTTTATGGATCCGCTAATTATTGACCTTGATTTGTGAAAGATATGAGAATATGGACTTAATAAGACGCATTTTAAAAGAACAGCTGTTGTCAGTTAGCCTCCGAGGTATGACCTTTCAAGCCTACTTAGTGCTTGTGCCATAGATGATGTCGACCGCAGTTGAAGACGAAACATAAAACAGCACGTTTTCTGCTTTTTGATGAATAGGTAGCACAGAATACTATAATATATAAGGCCTAAGGGTATATATATATAATATATATGGGTACTTATATAAGCATCAATACATGATGTAATGGTTAACGTGCAGGCAAATATCTTTTTCATTTTTTAGTGTACACCTAATTTCTATTGGAACAGCAAGCCTAAATTAGTGCTGGTCGGTCGCGGGGAAAAAAACCCTTCGGTTCTGGACGATCAGGCACACAGAAGACTATAATATATAGGCAGCTCAGACATAGGGAGATTTCACTTAATATTGATAAAAGATAACATACTGCACTATTAAAGTACCGGTACACTAGAATATACTTCCCACAACCTCGCTTCCTCCCTTAAAAAAATGTATACTATTCCCTAAAAAGTTTCTACTTTAGTAGTCCATCAACATTTTTAAATAGAGCACTTAGTTTTAAATAGTTTTTCTAATTGATAAGACGTCAGGGAAAAAACCGGAAAGGTGCACATTTGGCCGAAATTGAAATAATGCTGGCATTCTGTTCAGGTTTTAATGTACCGCAGTTGCAAATAACCTAACAAAACCTAAGAAAAACCAGTAAGATTCTGTAGGCCTACATGTGGCGTGGAAAAAAACAGTAAACCGGGGAAGAAACGGCGGTACCTACTTTAAACTTCTATTTCTGAAAAATCAACCTATGATCACCTTTCCGGGTTTTCCCCTGACGTCTTCAATTAATTTTCAGTCTGAGAAAGACCTCTTACATGTGGCAACGATAGAGAAAATGTCAAGAAGTTGATACACCACCGTTAATTATACAGGCTTTTGCTGCCTATAAAAACCCCCAAGTCGGGGACCCCAACCCATAATGAAATCGAAATAGTTACAGTTCGTTTTGTTATTTATGTTTTTAAATGTTTAATTAGTTTTATGATGTATTTTTTTTTGTTAAATAATAAGCATGTTGAATATCTTTTATCCAATTTGGCGCCCCCAGGCTATGTATGTGGCACCCGGGGCGGAATTGGAAGAACAGGATCATGAACGCGCGAAATTAATTTAAAAAGCGCGGTAATATCCGAACATAGACTGATTAAAATGAAGTTATCGCAAGCAATTAATTTTAACACTAAATATATTTATTAACAGTTTAATAAATAAATAATTGTCATTAACTTCAGTAAATGAACAGCATATTTGTGTATTAACGAGAAATTTGATTTTCAGAAATAAAACATTGTTGTCATGTTGACAACTGAGGGTGAACAAAACAAATTTCAAGCCACAAGGTGGTAAGTTCGTTTTTAAATTTAATGTTTATGCACGTTCTAGGCTTGTTAAATACAAATTTTTGTATTGTAAATATTTAATAAAACCTTAATAATTGTTTTGCCATGCAATATCCCAGCTAACTCATCGGAAAAGCGTATCATGACAAGAAATACATGTTTTTTTTCGTAGCGTGGTTAGGTAGCATTATGTTTTTGTTATGATGGCTGCCTTGTGTTGCAAATGTCAAGTTGAAAATGTTTATTTTGAATACAATTTAAATTTCGTTGAAATTGAGGTGACTGGAGCAGTGTCATTAATATTGGACTTTACATTTTGCACATCCAATAAGTTTTCTAAAGTTGGAAAGCATTTATTTCTGCCTTACCTTCTGTACCCTGACACCATTGCCGGCATTTAAGTTTGAGATGTCAACCTAACGTCCTGGGGTATGACTCAATACTTGAGACAGGTGTATTGGACAAGGATGGGGCTTATAATAATAAGAGTGGTGAATTGTAGAACACCAATGACTTAATAAACGAGAACTAATAACTAATAGTCTCTATACAATATACAGTAGCCTATATCAAATTGTTATATATATGCAACATTTTTGTATGTATACAACAAATTTTGATACTACAAAAAATAATCGATTTCAGCAGATTAACAGTTAGCCTTTTAAGCGGCGTTGTGTATTTTTTTTTTAATTTATGGCTACCCGGCATTACTACAATATTTATTTATTTTTTAATAGATCGGCAAAATGAATAGCAATAAGGGGCAGTCCCATTTTCGGGCGAGGGTCATGGACCTTACGAGACCCATACCAATTTACACAGAAGAGGATGGCTCGACAATAAATAACATGACAGCGGTAACACGAATGGTACAAGACATACCAACCGGCATGGAGAAAAACGAGGAGAAAGAAGTACATTTAATACAAGCTATTGATGGAAAGCAGCCAATCCCTGTGCCAGGAGTGGAACCCGTACATTACTCGCTTCCCTCGTACATAATGCCAAAGCACCTAATACAATTTCATCCATTTCCACTGGACGAAGAAACACCTGATTATGATGCCGACACGGACGACGAGTCTTTCGTGAAGTCACACACAGGCATCAATGTAGACATTGACAAATTTGAGAAGATGATGGCCACATTCGAAACAAGCTCCACACGTAAAGTAATTACCTTAGAGGAAGCTCGCGCATTAATTAAAGATGATATGGTAGTGATAACAACAGTGTATGAATATTGGCTTAACAAGCGGCTAGAGTGTAAATATCCGTTAATACCTGTTGTACCCACAGAGAGTAGATTATCAAAAAATCAAGCTTATGTAGCATTCCGTAAAAGAATAGATAAACGTGTGACTAGAAGAAACCGGCGTAATGATGAAAATTCTTATTATAGAATGCTTAGGTTAAAGGCGGATTTTGAGAAAGTTGTGAATATTTTAGAATATGTAAAGCAGAGGGAGTTGAAGAAAAAGGAGTTGATTGACACTGACATAAAGCTCCTGGATCTTCGCTATAAGGCTCAAGATTTTAGTGATACTGTATATAAGAATGTGTTGCGAGAAGAAGCGATGGCTGTACAAACGTCGTCTAGTCCTACGAAGAGGAAATATACGAAGCAACATAAAAAGCAAAAGACTGTGGAGCGAAAGCCGGATGAAGATGAAAATAACCCGTTCGTTTTTAGAAGAAAATTAGGCTGTCATTACTTACCTCCTGAGAGCGAGCCTCTAACGACGTGGGAGAAAGAGGAGGGGTATGTACTGCATTGTTGTGTAATGAAGCGTCTGAATAGTATTTTAATATTTCCCGAAGTTGGTTGTTGGCACTTGGAAATCTTTTGATGTCATATCAAAAAGTCATGGAGTGAGAACTAATTGATTCTTATTCCACAGTGGTTATATTAGCTCTTTAAATACCTCCTGCAACCCGATCATGGCGATTTGGGATTATTATAATACCGGGGCTTATGCAATTATTTTGATAAAATGAGTGCAAAAAGCGCGGGAAATGCCTGGAATAATAAATGCATTATTTACAGGTTCGAGTTAACCACCATTGATGGTCGGTCGTTGTGTTTTGCACGAAGGCGCTTGGGTCGGGGTGGTCGAGTTGTCGTCGACCACCGTCCGCTGACTTACGACCTCTACGACTCGTCCATACTCGCGGAGATACAGTCGAACGCAGTCAGTAGTTCGCAGGACTTGTGGTATCTTGAAATTGAGGACATTGAGGGCGGCACTTCCATTAATGTGGAGATGACACAGGAAGTGCGGAGAAGTGAGGAAAAGGAAGTGATACATCCCCGGGGGAAGAAAAGTTTTGCGGAGCATCTAAGTGAAATTAGGCGGTCTCAAGAAGTTGATCAAAATTAAGGTGAGTTTCATTTTTAAAATTAGGAAGGTGCTTTTAACAAGCAGCGTAGCACCAAAACCCAGGGTAAACCGAACCTGGACGCTTGTACACAAATAAATAAACGTTAAGGTTTTATTTTAAGTTGGAGGCAAAAATTTCATATGTAAAACAATGAACAACAATCTGTTGTGTCGAGAATTGTTTCAATTTTTTTATTTTAAAGCGCAGAATCCTTGCGGACATTGGCGCCATAAGATTTAAGAATTATACTTTCCTCTGTGTTTAAATAATCTTAATTAGTTAAGTTTATTTAGCACAAACCTCGGAGATGATTCTGGATAACTTATCCTTGTGTGTTGTTGCAGGAACCATGGGTTTAATTTATGTATTAGTCCAGTTCCTAGTATTTCTGTGTAGAAATTTCATCATAAGTAGGCAGGCTTAATTTAAAAAAAAGTGTAAAAATCAAACGTCTCATGTAATGATGCGCCTAGAGGCAAAGGGGTGCAAGTAACAAAAATAAACATTCGAGATAATTAGTGCTAATGTCTATAACTCAATTAAAACAGCTGTACTTGTATTCCCCTTTTCCATGAATTCCCATGTTCCTTTTGGTTTCTAGGATGAAGAGCAGCAAGTAAGGCGGCAATTCCACCGGCGAATTTACTTCATTTGTAATTTGAGATTTTTTGTTTGTTTTGTTTTAAGGGGACTATTATGTAGATACTTAACTTATCTATTGTAAATTAAGTTATATATATATATATGGTAGAGACTTATTAATGATGTCTCCTTAAAACAAAACAAACAAAAATTCTCATATCACAACAGCAGCCTGATCCTGGCGATTATAATACCGGTATTATAATCGCTGTGATCAGCCTGTTGAAGTAAATTCGCCGGTGGAATTGCCGCCTAACGCCCTAACATGTTCAATAATTGTAGCCAATCTGTAGTTCAAAGATTTTTATCATGTATCAAAATGTTGAGGAAAATTTCTTCTCTTTATTAAGAGCAAATCGAAGTAGACTACACGTTTTTTGTAGAAAGTCGATTTTCACTGGAAGTATCCATCGTTGAACCGTCAAAAATATCCATCCAAACTGTCAGAAATTGCTCATATACATTTTGATATGACACATGGCCTTCACTTAATGGAGCTAATAAAACTATGGAGTCACCATGTACTATGTAGCATTTCGCCTGTGCTGAACAAAGAACTTCCAATATAATGAAAGACTGAAGCCATGACCACGCCTACTTATAGGGGCATTTAGGCGGGAAATTCAAATTTAAAAGTTTTATTTAATGTTTTCTTTATTGTTTCTTTGTAGTTTAATATATTATTATATTTATTATTTACATTTATTATATATATATTGTTTAAAATTTAAATTTAAAGTTCTGCATAAAAATATTGTTGGTTACGTGGCATGATTTCCCGTTCTTAATAATCTTTAAATAGTCTAATAAAAAATAAAATGTTACCACGGTATCAAATGGCAAAACGTTCAATCTGCTCCTATAATACGGAAATAGCCGAAGCCTGGCGGCTTCAATCCGAATTTTTACGTTGAGTCTATAGTTTTACTATGTCTATGCTTCACTTACACCATTTGGCCACAGGCCACTCCTTCCTCGGTATAACCACACCTATCGTTTTTTGTTGAAATCACATTCAACAATCATGGAGAATCTATGTTATAAACGCCCAGAAAAGTTTCTTCTGTTTGTCCTATTATTTACAATTTACTATTATATCTACGATTGATATTTCATGAGATTTGATTCTTTTTACATTGATAAAGCTTTCACCCTCCGACTGTCCCTTAAGTTTTCCTCGATAGATATTTCTTGAGATTTTTGGCTTAAGAGGACATGCTACGTAGAAAATGAGCACCCCAAAATTTGTTGTTTTTATTGACTTTTTATTTTTTATTTAATTAAGAAAGCATATATAGAAATATCTTGTTGCAGTGGCGCGTGTGGACTCCCGGTTGCTGCATCCAGGGATTATCTATTATCACTGCTCCGGTAGAGCTGCTGCTTCTGGTTCCGACAGGATTAGTCTTATATGAAATACCTTAACCCCTCTGCAACTCAAAACTGAAAGTGATGTTAATTGTATAGTTAAAAAAATAAGAATTTTTTATATAGGTAAAATTATTCAGTTCGGCAATCGTAGCTAAATATGCTAACTTAGAACATGGAATAATACAGTGCAATATTAATTTTAAAAACAGAAACATTAGGAGGAAATGCAACGTAGTTATTGGTCACCCCTGGATAAAATCATTTCTCTTTGTTATTTGCTACGTAATCTAAAAGATTTGGTCTATCCAAATAGTAAAAGACTACGTGATACACAATGTCATGGGGGATTTTTACTTTTTGGTGCTTCCATGAACTTCATTCCTCCGTTAAGTCCATTAAATAATCATATCAACAATTAAAAATGTCCTATGATATGGTGTATCAAGTAATCCTGAGCACAACTTCTGTAGACCAAATTTTAATAATTGAATTGGAAATAGCAACCGATTGATCCAGGGGTGACACATTTCTAAGCCCCACATCCTTTGAATGCAAATTACTCGAGGCAAGGTGCAATCGGACACTCCATGAGAAACAAATTAATAAATATTTAATGATTCATAGTGTCATCCCCATGCTACCATTCTTCTTAGGAACCTATTATTATTATTATTATTTGATAATTATAATAATAATAATTTTGTTAAGCAATGGCTTGGGTGTGATAATGACATGTACTGTTTGAAAAATCTTCAATATTTTGCCCCTTTTCTGGGGGTACCAGGCAAGGAGTGAAGTGAAAGTGGAGGTTTTTTTTATATTATTTATTTAAAAAAATGTTAAATCGCATGCAAACAATTTAATGAATGTATCCGATTAACCTCTTCAGTCGCCTCACTAAGTCACCTAATAGGTACTTGTGTCGAGTTACGGCACGTCTCCGACCGCAAGGTACGCAGATACTCGTACAAGTACAAGCACGCTACCACATTGCCACCGAAGTCGCTTAATTAAAAATTTTATGGACGGGATCTTTTTTAGTCGCAATCTATCGATTGGTTTGCATCAAATGTTTCCCTCTTCCCCTACGTTCATCGCTGTTCTGGGCCATTCTCATCTTGCACTTGCTTGGGGACATCTTCGTGCGGCTCGAGTGGTTGGCCCCTGGCATTGGTGCCTTCTACTATGGTATTGAGAAGTTCTTTATATCTGATCAGGTGCCCCATCCACTAGGCTCTTCTTACGGATATGAAGGTAATTAGAGGCCATCTTTCGTTTTTACTACTTACAGTAGCCCATTGAAATTTGCCCTGTCAACGACCCCATCGGTTTTGTTTCCGAATGATTTTTTGGCCGTTGGGCAAACTGATTTACGTTCTCGATATCAACCCATACCAACTGCAAGTGCCAATGGACAAGCCAATTGCAACAGGCGTGAGCTCGACTTAACCATATTCGTAAACGACGTCACTCTCAGTTTTGGGCTGCTAGACTAAAGCTTAAAAATGTACCTAACTTTGTATCCATTTCAGTATTGTACATTGAAGATTGTAAATATCTCCAATGATTTAGTCATCTAAATGTCAGTGTATGTACTTTCTGTACGTTGTAAATATTCCTTAATGTACCTGTTGTATAATTACATGGCTAGAGTAAGGCCCTGCAGGCGTAGAACGGGCAAAGACAGATTTCTTACCCTGTGGTTTTGAGTTGTGTAGCTTTCAATTACTTGTTTAAAAATATTTTTTTTAGGTGTAACATACCCTAGTTAAAATATACAGCAATCAGCTGTGTGACAGAGAGCAGAATAAAGATTTTTAACTCTTAGCCCTCAATATAAATATAAGTAGAAAAGATCTGTATTGGTTCGTTATGAAACAGCAAGCGTTCTACTAACTTAAAGTTGATTTATTTTAATTAAGGGTAATTTTGGAATAAAAGCCTGTGTTGGTTACCATTTTGCTCGTGCTTGATCTGTAGACCAATAATGTAAATTAGAATTGATTGGGGATGCTCATGTTTCTCTTAAAAGAAACTACTTGTATTGCCCCCTGCCCCTCCTCCCTCATTAATTAGGCCCCTATACACGATTGTTTCGGTCCAGTGTAACGATCCAAATATAACATGAATTAAGTATTGTTGTATGTTGTAAACAGGCCATGCCGTTGTGCTGTTCCAGTCTATGTTGCTACCAATGTATCCATGGGAACGAATTTTACATAAAAGCACAGGTTTTGTAGTCTCCCTCTGTTTCAAATGACGGATGGGTCATTCGAAAATTCAGTTTGGACTTGGTAATTATGGGAGGGATTTCAAAATATTCTGTAAATAAGAAATGGACTTGAATACATTTATTCATTTCTCCATTCACAGCCGCCATGAAGGTGGTCATAAGAAAATTCAGTAAAAACAAATTTAAGCCTTCAAGTGAAATTTACATTTTCTCATCTGAAAATCTTAAATATTATTACTGCTGAAACCCCCGAAAAAGAGTGTTAACCCGATTTTATAGAATAGTTTTAAATCAGTCGGAAAATATACTGCTTTTTTTAGTAAGCTTTAGTTTTTTTTAATGAATTTTTCATCTGGCCACTTTCATATCTTTGTGGCTGGTGAACGAGAAATTATTTAACTTCGTCGATTATTCCTGGGCATCCTTTGTTTAAAAAATAATTTGAAATCTGCCTTAAGAGTTTAAGCCCGTAGGAAATTGACAGCCCGAACTTTAATTCTTCTTATTTTTTATCTAAATAACTAAGGAAGTTATTAAAATATTGCTTCATTTAAGTTGTAGATGACTACTTTATGCATCATATAATAGGTTATTATTAATTTTTTGGGTTAGTAGTTTTCTCATGGTATCAATTATACGCGAAATTTAGCCCTCAATCATTTTTATGAAAAAGCTACGGTACCAAAAATTAAAAATACCCTATTACTCGTATATGATGGATGAAGAAGTCTTCTACAACTTAAATGAGCCAAATCTTTAAAATCTTGCTTTTTTAATTAAATAAAAAGTAAGAAGCCTGTAAAAACAACGGATTTTGGAGTACCTATTTTATACGGGACGTACACTCTTAAGAGCATTGCATTTTTACACTCGACCATAAATTGTCTTATAGGATTCGAATACCCATGTATCGGACAAGTATAAAATAGCTCGAATTATTGTTTTTGGTTGTATCCAAACCTTGCCGTTATGCTGATGCAGTCGATATTGCACCAGTGTAGGGTGTAGCTCTATGGATATGAATATTACATTAGAGCACAGGTTTTGTAGCCTCGTTGTTTCACCCCGATGTTTCAAATGATGGATGGGTTATTTTAAAGTTCAGTTTATTCTTGCAATTTAAAGAGATTTTAAAATATTTTTTAAACAAGAAATGGCCGTGGACTTTTGACGAAGTTAATTAAGAGTGTACGTCCCCTAGGAAATTTAATACCTTTTTTATTTATTTAAATAGCTAAGCAAGTTATTAAAATATTGCTTCATTTATGTTGTAGAAGACTACTTTATGAATCATATAATAGGGTATTATAAATTTTTTGTTTTGTAGTTTTTTCATGGTATCCATTATACGCGAAGGTTTAGTCTTCAATCATTTCTATGAAAAAGCTACGTTACCAAAAATTAAAAAATACCCTATTATATTATGATGCATAAAGTAGTCTTCTACAACTTAAATGAGACTAATTTTTAAAATCTTGCTTTGTTAATTAAACAAAAAATATGAAACCTGCAAAAACAACAGATTTTGGGATACTCTAAATTTCTCGCTCCACAGTCACAAATTTATGAAAATGGTGTGATGAAGAGTTCATAAAAAATTGAGCTTTCGAAGGAAATCTACATTTTTTCATCTGGAATAGGGCCTATTATTAATTCTGGAAAATCCGATAAGGTGCATTAACTTGATATTATTGATTAGTTTTTTTAAAAATCAGTCGAGCAAATAGGCTGCTTTTTGGGAAAGCTTCAATTATTTGTGAATCCATCTGACTACTTTCATATCTATGCGGCTGGAGAACGAGAAAATAAATAATTTCATTCCTAGTCAACATAGTATTTTAAAATCTGTCCCTTAAGCTGGTCCGTAAAATACCCTATATGAACAATAGCAAACTAGGCAAAGTATAAAATATTTGTTTCTCATCTCACTATTCTGGCTGTGTCATTACAAATCTGAGAAAAGAATCAAAAAGGACTTATAAGTAGTTTCATATTTCTTGGCCCGGTGGCAATCGGAATCAGTCGGAGTGCTTCCGTCAGTTGGTGAGCTAACAATTTTTATAATTTATGTAAAAAATTCTGAGTGTAAGTCATGTTCACATTTCATTAGGTATCATCTAATAATAAAATATTGAACTGTGAAGTAGTTGCTAGCAATGAATGGCCAAGGATGTACAAAGCCATGTCTCTAGTAAAGAATAAAGTTTTAAATGGTCAAGCTCGGGAAATAATTTTCAGTGTATAATTATTTTAAAAAGGAACTGGTAATGTGCTTTTTCTTTTTTTGGAAAGTTAACGTATACAAACACAATTTAATGAATGTATCCGATTGACCTCATCAGCTAAATACTTGTGTTGAGTTACGACATATCTCCCATTGCATGTGTAGAGTGTAGAGACTGGCACATGCACAAGCACGTTACCACCTTGACACTGAAGCCTCTATGTACTCAAAGCGTGATTTGCTCAAAAAGGTTCGTACGTGCGATCCCACATATTATTTGTTCACCACTTGCCATAATACATGACTAATTCCCAAAGTTCAGTGCCGGGTCAGCAGAAATGAAACTACCTATAGGCGGCAATTCCACCGGCGAATTTACTTCATTTGTGATTTGAGATTTTTTGTTTGTTTTAAGGAGACTATTATGTAGATACTTAACTTATCTATTATATATAGCTATAATATGGTAGAGACTTATTAATGATGTCTGTTCCCATATTATAGCTTAATTTATAATAGATAATAAATAATAATAATAGTTAAGTATCTACTTAAGTCTCCTTTATACATAACAAGCAAAAAATCGCAAATCACAAATGAAGTAAATTCGGCGGTGGAATTGCCGCCATAGTTGCCTTGCTAACAAAACTACGTTCATTTACGTGAAACACGAATGATTTAGCTAGATATTGTCAAATTAGTTGTAAATAAAATAAATTGTGCAATTGCCTTTCTGTCGCGATGTAGACTAGTTACATACATAAAACACATTTTTTTATTGCTTTTTTTTTTCATTTTTTGTCAACCCCCAACTCTCCTCGGAGTGTTCTGAAGAGAGCGGTTGGCATGGGTTACACAAAGACGAGAGGTATGACGTCATTGTTAAGCAGGTGTTGCTGTGTGTACGGAGCAGCAAAAAGGGGCACCAGCTCTGCAGGACATGCGCTACTTTTATTATTGTTTTCCAAAGTGCAAATATTTTGCACCCATGTAAATTTGAGAAAAAGTCGTTGCTTCAGTCTGTAAATATGTACGAAAGACGGCAAAATGGGACCGCCATGCTATTTGTAATTTTTAACATATGTTAAAGTAATACAATAGGGGTCTTCACGGTGTTGGTGTTATCGAGTTAAATGTGCTATCCATGTTAACACACAATCGTGAGCGGACCTCGGGAGTGAGTTATCATGTTATATCGAAAATATTTAACAGAGTAAACAACGTGGTAGTAGATAGAATTTCGTGGCACAAGTTTAAAGAAAGTGGCAGAACTCTATTCTAGTGCCACATTTGTTTATATTTTTTGTTCATTTTGGTTATTATAATTTTAAGTATTTACGGTAATTGCTTGTGATAATAGATTATACAAATAAATTTAAATACTACTAAATTTTAAACGCGTGTTTCAAACCAATCAACAAAAACAAAATGGCGGCGGTCAAACCTGAGCTATCGATCGCAGCGCAAGCTAAATAGCACAGTTAACTGAGTTAACCAACTTGGAAGTGGGTTTAGGATAGCACTCTGGTTAGCTTGGTTATCGGGTTTCACGTGTGTTAACTTAACTTGATATAACACACTTCACTAGGTATAACTCGATAACACAAACACTGTGAAGACCCCTTATATGTTGTTGAAAATATCTGATACCCAGAATTCTCTATTCTGATTGCAAACAGATTTTTTGTGTAAAAAACCAATGTGTCTGCCATTGAAACATGTTACATGCTGTTATTTACAGATGACTTCCCACACAGCCAAATTACTTGCCTCATTTGTCTGATTGGCTGGTCCAAATACATGTTTTTTTAAAGATTAGCTGATTCTTAGAAACAAAAACAGACAATACTTTCTATGCAAAATATCTCTATCTTAATTAGGCTTTAAGTTTGTGGGCACAGCTTCTGTAATGGGTCTCTTTTTAAAAAACAATAGTGGCTGTACATGTAGCCATTGGGAAATGGCTTAAAAATCCAATGTTTTGATTGGTTGGCGCCATTCCTGGTTCTGTCATATTTGCCATTTCATACACTTACTAGAAATCGCGCCTATTGTCGTGGTCGCCGTTAGGCGGGTATTCCACATACGTCAATCGTCAATGAAAAATTGAAAAATGACGTTTTAGCAGACATTAAAGACATACTAAAAATTCGGCTACCACGTCAATTTACGTCATTTTTCAATTTTTCATTGACGATTGACGTATGTGGAATACCCGCCTTAGATATTGTATGGTATGGTGGGTCGATTGGAATGCGTGAGGGCCTATGGCACTGTCTACATTTGTTCAACTGCAGCCCTATTATGGCGATATGGGATTAGAACGGGGTTTATTCAATTGTTTTGAACAAATGAGTGCAAAATGTGCGAGAAATTCAAATTGATAAAATAATCCTCGGCTATATTTTTGGTGAGTTTTCATTTTTTCTCCCTTAGATATAGATATACAGTATAGATTAACATTCATGTTATATTTCAAAATTCTACCTGTACATTTTAATGTTTATTCGTAATTCCTTCAGCTATAAAATAATGCAACCATTCTCTTGTTAGTAATTTGAATTTCCTGCGCATATTTTAACACCGTCACGTGACACCTTACTAATGCAGTATTAAAAAATAAACCCCAGTATTATTTTAATCCCAAATCGCTATAATAGGGCTGCTGGCCGTTAGCAGTAAGCGACAAGAATGTATGCTTCCTGTCGCTCTTTGTTTAAATATGATATAGTGTATACCCGAGTAGGCTACTGACAAGCGAGACCGACCATCTGTTCCATGGTCGGTTCCTGTAAGATGAAGGGCTAGAACTATGATCGTCTGACAACATGAACGCAGTCACCAAACGCCAATAAAAAGAAAAACCTGCAGACCTACCTTCTAATGTTTATGCTATTGATAAATATGCCGCTCGCATTCATTCTTGTCGCTGATTGGCTACCGTTGAAAGTTTAACAAAATATGGACAAAGCCTATTCAGAGACATCTCGGCTAGACGGTTTTTTGTACAAAGTCAAATTTCTCATGAAATGTAGGTTATACAACCGTAAATGACATGCCATAAAGCAGAAGAAATGTTCTTCTATATTTTTATGTTTGCTAACACCGTTTGGCCAGTTTTAAAAAGTGTGGACCTAATCTTGTATTTTTTCACGCCTTGAGATAACTGGCGAAAGGGTGTTAGTGTTGCCCACATGCTATACCTATAAGGTATATTACAATATCATGTGAAATTTGACTTTCACCCCGACGCTCCGGCCAGTCAGCTGAGAAACGTTTTAGATATTGATTTTTGTTTAATGGTTGTATAGGAATGTAGGTAGACACATGCATATTGAAAATTTTGTGTAGACTGGAATTGAATACATCTGTGATGTGAATTTTGGTTCAGGCTGAAGATGAGGAACTTTCTGTAAATAGTGACTCAACGGCCTGTAAAGATATGAAGTTATGAACGTAGCGAAGGAAATTAGTTTTCCTAAAATTGTGACAAATAGCTAGGTCGGGCTATTCGCGAGGGTTCCTCTTCTGCGGGCCTACTTATGGCGATTAATTTTCATCTTAACTTGGTATTAAAATTTAAACAAGACAATTTTATGGGAAGAGCTATTCAAAATTGTTTTGTTTACATTTTTCACCCCAAGAATAAGGTATGCCCTAATACTAATCGACATAGTTGGTCTATGCCCTCATTCACGACCGTGCCAATCCAGCGGGACGTGTCAAATTATAATGGGGAACACGGAAATATTGGAACGCATTGAATCAGAAACAATGGTTACAATCAATTTTCAGATTGTCCGCTAGATGCAAATAGTGGCTGTAATGTATCGCATGCCTCAAAGGAGGAAAAGGGGATTTATTGTCTCTTTGTGTGTGAGCAACAGACCTCTCGTCAGTCAATTGACTTCAAAAAATGTTTTCCGTTCTTATTGTATGTAATTTATAGTTAGGCTCTTCGCAAGTCTAAAATTGTAATAAAATGTCAGAGGGGCAGCACTGTTTGCTCCAACAAAATTTGGTTTTCTGCTTTATTACAGAAAAAAAGTACAGTTCCTTTTTAAAAAAAGTCATGGGGCCTCATTCAATTTCCCTAGCATAAGGCTAAACTAAAATAGTATTATAGACCTTAAGCCAGATGGAAACTATTATGTTGCAGTATTATATGGTATTGTATATATAACACTGGCATTAAATTAACTGCCGTAACATGCTCGCTAACCTGATAAAACTCGGGTGGATTATTGCACTGCAATGGATCCCAAGCCATGTGGGTATAGAAGGGAACGAGAAAGCCGGCGAACTGGCAAAAAACGGCACAACCCTCCAGCAACCACCCTGCGCTCAATCCTACTCCTCTGCTAAATCCGCCATCAGGCAGAATATAAATGCATGGATCCAGAGGCAGAACGCTGAAGCCAGTGCAGGAAAGACCTGGTCGAAGCTAATCAAAAATCCAACTTCACGCAGTCTACCCAGGTCCATCAGTGTTGCGGCGTTCAGGGCCACGGCTACCTCGCTGCACACCTCAACCGCATCGGAGTCCGCGATTCCTGCGCTTGCGGCCTATGTGATCACCCCCGGATGGACGCTGAACACCTCGCGTCGTGTCCGGCGATCGACCACACGCCGACAAATGAGGACGAGTTCGAAAAGATTGCACGTCGCTACTGGTCAGCGCGTCACCAAATGGCAGACGTGCCAAGGGTGGGCGTTGGCTAGTAAGTAAGCATTAAATTAACTTTGGTTGAAGAGATAACCTCCTCGAAATTAGAGGATTTAGAAAAACTGGACTTGGCGGGATTCGAACCCACGATTTACGTCTTAGCCGCTGGACCACAAGCCCCGACAAGAACAGTAGTTGATCTATATCCTCTTATTGACATGATTCGTATTGTTAACCTGTCTGGCAATACGAATCATGTCAACCGGACGGGCCATATACAGTCAAAATCAAGCTACTACGATGGCCATCCAAGACTCAGGTGAAATGCGCGTCTGTTGCCTGCCCTGCCTGTTGGCCACGTGGTTTTGTTTACATTTTCCGATATTTTGTTATGTTGACACATTTCCACCACGACAATTTTGCTAAGGCGGTTATTCCACCGACGTCAATAGTGATAGTAATGGTGGTATTGACGTGATAGCAGACATTAAAGACAGGCTAAAAACGTCTGCTACCACGTCAATACCACCATTACTATCACTATTGACGTCGGTGGAATAACCGCCTAATACCACCTACGTATGCCCACACTTAACGTATGTTTAGGCGCAAATGGTCTCAATGACCGTGCCCATGATATAAAAATTACCTAAACCTGTCAGAATGCAAATATTTTCTTGTCTGCAGCCGTAGCACCATATATTATAGTATTCTGTGCGTAGCACCAACCATAAAATTCGAAGTAACCGGGAATAAGTATATATATTTTTCTAAATAAACCCCAATGAATTTAAAAAGACTTACGGGAATAAATACGTAATACGTATAAAATTCAATTTGTTTACCAACAGAGATTAAAGTTGCATATGCAAGACGTAGGGGGAACATTTTTCTGTGCTTTATTGGGCCTAACATGACAAAACAATAATGTCTTCAGCTGTGGAGCGGGTTTGTTTTAATACCGTAAAACGGTTTACATAATTTCCCGAGTAAGTTATTCTTTTCCGTTGATGCTGTGCCTCCTAATGGGGGTTGGCGATAATATGAGACGGTTGTTGAGCGACCTCACTATGGTGAGGCATATCCGGACCATAGAGATGCAAAATATTAGTTCATCAGCCCTATTATGGGATTAACATAATACCGGGGTTTATTCAATTTTTTAAACAAACGAGTGCAAAATGCACGGGGAATTCAAATTGATAAATTAATCCTCGGCTATATTTTTGGTGAGGTGTTAATTTCTTCTCTCTTAGATGTAGACACTTTAATTAAAATTCTTATTATATTTCAAATTCTACCTGCACATTTTAGTGTTAATTAGTAATTCCTTCAATTATAAAGCAATGCAACCATTCAAAAACAAAAATAAACCCCGGTATTATGTTCATCCTAAACCGCCATAATGGGGCTGCAGCTATCTAAGCTAAGAAACGTGTAATATGAGGAACAAGTAGCAGAAAAACTAAAAACAATGGCAGCTTCTTAACAATAATAGTTAATAATCACTATTGACAAATGGTCAGCACAAAACAAAACTGTCACTCAGAAAATAACAGGCTACACATAGAAAATAGACGCTAATTAAACTGTTTTCTCTTAAGGTCTGATTTATAGAAAAACGTAACCATAACCCAGCCCCAAAGTTAACACTGTATTTAGCTTCGGCGCCCATTCCACATACGTACAACGTCAATGAAAATTATGAAATTGAAGGACATTTCAATTTCTCATTGATGGGGGCCATTCCATATGTTTTTCAAAAATTGACAATTTTCAATTGAAGCGTATGCGCCAAATTTTTGAAATTTGTTTTTTGAAATTGTATTTGTTTTCTTCGTCGCCTTATTATTTAATCCTTATTATAATTTTTATACAGAAATGCTTTCTTTTTAGAGAAATCAATTAAAATAGTTGTACTTGTCATATCACATGACGCCATTTTTTAATTTTAGATTGTTTGTTTCATTGTTTGTGATTTTACTCTATTATCAATTGATCATTGACCAATTTTAACAATGGCATAGAGTAAAATTGAAATGCCCTTCAATTTCATAATTTTCATTGACGTTGTACGTATGTGGAATGGGCACCTTAGGATGCATTCACGAGAAACGTGGCCACGGCCGTATACCCTATCCTTAACGTATAAAAAGTTGGCAGGTTTAAACTTTGTTACATTGATCTTCTTAGAATGCCTCTTCTATCGAAGATTGGCGATCATCATGGCAATGGGTTATGGACACGATTATGTTACGTTTTCTATAAATCTGACCTAATAGCGCATTTGTGGACGATTATGAATGCTTAGCGCGATTTGCTCACTGATTTCTGCCTCCACGGCTACCGCCTCTTCTGCCCCCTCGCCTGTTTCCTCTTCCCCTACCTCCACCTCTACCTCTGGATCCACGGCTCACGGCCGCACCACGATCGTAATCATCCTCTCCATCGTCGTAGTAGTCATCTTCATTATCATACCGACGATTCCTTTCCATATATCTGTTGTCAACATCATCGTGTCTATTAGGGCCGCTAAAATTCCCTTGATCCATATTTGGGCCTCCCGGTCCGAAATTACCGCTCATATTCATATTTGGACCTCCAATATTCATTCCAGGTCCTCTCATGTTCATTCCTTGATTCATATTAGGGCCCATTCCCCTGTTCATATTCGGTCCACCCATATTCATGCCCATGTTCATATTAGGGCCACCCATCATATTACGCCCAGGGCCCATATTACCCGGCATATTCATGCCAGGACCCATGTTTGAATTTCCGGCTCTGAAGTTGGCACCCATATTGGGGCCACTCATATTGCCATGACTACCCATGTTCCCTCTATTAGGACCGCCCATGTTACCAGGACCCATATTCGGGCCGCCCATGTTTCCAGGTCCCATATTAGAGCCACTTATATTGCCAGAGCCCATGTTAGGACCGCTCATGTTTCCAGGCCCCATATTAGGTCCACCCATGTTTCCAGGGCCCATATTATTAGGTCCACCCATGTTTCCAGGGCCCATATTATTAGGTCCACCCATGTTACCAGGGCCCATATTATTAGGTCCACCCATGTTTCCAGGACCCATATTATTAGGTCCACCCATATTTCCAGGGCCCATGTTATTAGGTCCACTCATGTTTCCAGGACCCATATTATTAGGGCCTCCCATGTTAAACATGTTGGGGCCAAAGTTGCCTGGACCCATAGGGCCGAAGTTTCCAGGCCCACTCATATTATTAAATCCCATAGGCCCGGGCCCAGGACCGTAGTCAGGTCCAAAATTATTCATATTGTTGTATCCCATCATGTTATTGGGTGGATAATCGCCGAGGTCAGACTCCTCGCTGCCGCCGCGCTCGAACCGTCTGTCATCTCTATCCCAGTCGCGCTTTCGTCGCTTGGTTCTGCGAGGCCGATCGCGATCATCATCCTCCCAGCGACCGCCTCTCACACTTGCATCATCGTCATCCTGAAAGATATAGTTTAGTAGCTGTGCGTTAAAAACCTGCGTATGGAGTGTTTTATTATACGAATATGAAACCTGGACTCTAGCAGATAAGGAATTGAAGAGACTAGTAGCGTTTGAAATGGGGTGTTGCTACAAGATGCTTCTGGGGGACAATGTTGCTAGCGTCCGTGATCCGTCAAGCGTGTCCCCTGGGTAATGCAAAATGAGCAACCGCGATTCGCCTTCTAACGCGCTGACCACATGTCTTTGCGAATCTACACGAAAAATGGCCCTCGTCAGGGCCTTGACGCAGACCTTAAAATTTTATTCTGAAATGCCGGAGGACTAAGCAGTTGTAAATGAAGACGAGTTCGAAAAGATCGAACGTCGCTACTGGTCAGCGCGTCACCAAATGGCCGACATGCCAAGGGTGGGCGTTGGCTAGTAAGTAAGTAAGTAAGCTATAAGATGCTTCGGATCAGTTGGGGGACCACAGGTTGAATGAAAGAGTGCTAGAGGCTATAGAAGAGAGAGCTGCTACCTCATATTAAAATTAGAAGAGCAAAATGGGTAGGACATTTGTTCAGACACGAAAATCTGGTATACACCATCATTGAGGCCATAGTGGGAGGAACCAATAGAAGAGGACGGCCGAAGAAGGAAGAAAAACTGAGGAAAACGCTGGGCAGAGAGAACTGGAGCGGCCAACCAATCGTTGAGATTATGACCTCAGAAGAAGGAGCAACAAGCAAAAATAAACAAAGTTGGTTCCGGAAAGAATGGGAAATTGCCGGAGAATACTGGGAAAAATATTGCATATTCAATGCCGTCGATACCTGTGGCCAATTGCTAGGGACTGCTTACCACATACTTCATAAAATGAGATATAGAGTCATTCGAGCGTGCCAAAAAATATGTTTAATAATCCTGGGGCCACCTGGTACGTTTTTTTAATGGCTGGTCATAGAAATCATAAGCATTAGGTGGGCTCAGCATTCAAAAAGAAGCAGGAGAATATCTTCTGATCCGTCGTGCTGAAGCTAGACAGGACATCACCAGTTCCAACACACTGCCTAGTTAGTTGCTATATCAGCAGTTCACAAATGACACAAACAGTATTTTTAGAGTTCTATATAGGGGGGATTAGTGAGGCGACTGAAGAGGTTAATTGGATACACTCATTAAATTGTTTGTGTTTTAATTTGTTTGTTTGTTTTTATTGAAAAAATAAATAAAAAACTAGAAGATCGCTTCTTCTAACTAATTACCTCATTAATGGCTCTGCGATCAATATTTCTTGGGAAATCAATTTTTGCAATGCAACCAAGGTGTAGCGTGTCACAGGGTTAACTCCGCGGAGCCGTTAATAATACATATCTAAACCGGTATAACAGAAATATGTACTATAAGCAAAAGGTTCCAGTTCCACTTAACTACATTTTTCAGGAGAGACCAAAAACTGTAGGTTAGCTAACGTACTTAGGAATCTGATTCTTTCACGCAACATTTTAACACTTAGGAAGTCCCATTTTGCTGCTAACAACACTGTCACTTTGTACCCCTTTACTAGACGATTCTGACGATACCAATAACTCAATATTGCAAAAAATTGGAACTGGAACCTTTTGCTTCTAGTACCCTCACTTTGTACTTACTCGACCGAATCCTCTGGGTGGAAAATCATTCCGGCCTTCTTTGTCTCTGTATGGCATATCATCTAGGTCAGCTTCCACAAACTGGAAAGAAATAAATGGTATGAAAGCTCACGAATGGTAAGATGAAAATGATATAAAACGCATATATATAGACGCAACAGGATTTCTTACCGTTCGGCGAGATATAAAAACTTCAAGCTTTATCAGAAGAAATCGGTTCCTTGTACGCAGAATAATTTTAGGGAGATTTCATTTACCTGTTGAGACGGGGACCAGTCTTCGACTTCCTGAAATCATAAGTCCTTCTCAGGACTAAGCCTGATGATGGGAGTAGCACCCACTCGCGAAACGTGGCCCTCTTCCACTGACAACGGACTCCGGCCTAATTGTTCAATGACTGTAAGGCCTCTGTCTCTAATGACAACAAGCAATGTAAGTCCAACTAACCCTTTGTAAAATAGTAAAGCACTGGATTAAGAGCCCTACACCCCTTCCTCAGTATCACATACATGCATGAAGCTAATAAAACTATGGAGTCACCATGTTGTATTTCGCCTGTGCTGTAAGGCGCCCATTCCACCGACCGGCTAGGGCTATTTACAAAAACAGTGACGTGGTAGCAGACATTCAAGACTTAGGCGGGGTTTCCACCGACCTCGCATTGCAGAATTGACGGAAATGTTTATTTTCCTCTATGCCATAGTTAAAATTGATCAATGATCATACAGTAAAATCACAAACTAAAAACAAAAAAAAATGGCGTCATGGGATATGTTAAGTACAAACATTTTAATAGATTTCTATAAAAAGAAAAATTCTAATTTCCGTCAAGTCATTTGCATTCTGCAATGCGAGGTCGGTGGAAACGCCACCTAAGTCTTGAATGTCTGCTACCATGTCACCGTTTTTGTAAATAGCCCTAGCCGGTCGGTGGAATGGGCGCCTATGACTGAAGCTATGACCACGCCTACTTATAGGAGCATTTTGGCGGGAAATTCAAATTTTATAGTTTTATTAAATGTTTTCTTTGATGTTTAATATATTATTGTATTAATAAGTATTTACATTTATTATATATATATATATTGTTTAAAATTTTAATTTAAAGTACTGCAAATTCTGCATAATTTTTTTTTATTATCTAAAAGTAGGGAAAACTTTGCTTAAAATATAATATATAATAAAAAGCACTGCAAGCTCTGCATAAAAATATTGTTGGTTACGTGGCATGATTTCCCGTTCTAAAGAATCTTTAAATAATCTAATAAAAAATAAAATGTTACCACGGTATCAAATGGCAAAAAGCCCAATCTGCTCCTATACTTAGGAAATACCCGAAGTCGGGCGGCTTCAATCCGAATGTTTACAATGAGTCTATAGTTTTACTATGTCTATGCATACATGAGACCAAACTCACCCCAGCGAACGGTTTCAAGTAATCCTGCACGTCCAGCTGGTCAATATTCAGTTCTTCCGGCGTGGGATAGGTGCCGACACCTTCGTCATCAATGGAGGAGTCCGAACCGGACTCGTACAGCATTTCCAATTCATCGAACCCTGGCAAGTCTTTCAACTCGCGCACTTTTCCTGAAGTCAGGTACCTGAGGAGCGCATCTTGTCCCTTGAGAATTTTCCGGTAAATTTTCGAGTGACCTGCAATAAATTACTATCATTCATACCTAATGTATGTAATTGGAAATTGAAACAACTAGATAATCGTTTTATGACTGCATCATATCAGAATAGAATAGATGAAGCCTAACCATAAGCTAAGTATTGTCGACAGTGCACAATTCTACATGCCGGGCTGACAAGCCACCGTTAGTTCTTGAAAGAAATAAAATTATCGTTATTTCCCATGTGAGTTCTTGAGTACAATGCGCAAATATTAAAATATAACTACTCACGTTTTACGGGCAGGACTCTGCCAAATGCGATGACTGCTTTAGGTGCAATATTATCCAGCTTTTTCACCCCCGGCCTCCCTTCTATTAATTGGTTGACGATGTCATGGATGGGTTCTAAAACGGATTCTGTACCATATCCTTCTGCGACTAATTCCTCATCTGAAAATTAAAAAAAAAGAATAGCAAATTACCTCAAAGTCATCGAACAAATGAAGACGAAACAGTACAATCCGTAGTATCACTGTAAATGTCAACAGCAGGTTTGACCTTAGCACTGCTACATAAGCTTTGTGATGGTCAAAATTTTCGATTGCGAGATTTCAACGGATTAACATGTTCTAGGGTACCAGGAACACAAAAAGGTGGTTTTTACGAAATATCTGTCTGCCTGTTCGTCGATTTGGGGGGCAAACTACACGAACTGATGAACTTTTGCATGTATGTAGGTTCACAAAAATAAAAAAATCATATCTCGGTACTAATTATTTTTCTTATTTTCGGATAACTGAAAAACTCCAACGATTTTCTTAAAATTCACATATATTGTATTAATGTAAACAAAACCTAATAGGTGGCTTTTCCTTGGATAGTTTGGTTTTGAGGGCAAAAAAATAAAAAAGGCTCAAAATACATAAGAAAAGACTACAAAATAAGGTCGTGCGCCTGGAAAGTTAAATCCTATCAAGTGTAAAGCCAAGAATTGGAGGGGGGGGGGGGGCTACAGCCCGACCTAGTTGACCTCTTGCATTCCTATACTCCCAGTACTCTTAATTCGGATCTAGCGTATTTTCACCACTTCATCACCCGAGAGACAACACATATCCCATAAAGACAGAGTGAAAAATTTCAGTCTCCAGTACCTTCTTCAACTACACTAGTTTCATTCCAGGAAGCCATGAAATTCTTGGGTATAGGTTTGGCATATGGCTGCTTCTTGCCCATTTTGTCTTTGGCCTGCAGTGCTTTGACTTCTGCCTCCTCAGACAAGCCGGGTATTATGCCATCGGCTGCCTCGTCGCGGAATGGGAAGAGAGACACTTCCGAGTCAATCCGGTCTTCCGGAGCCATCCCCGGAATCGCCGCCATCTCACCTATAAAAAAAGAATACATTTATGGCCATGAGAATAATAATAAAAAAACACACACACATGGGAAGGCCGAGATTTCAAAATATTTTGCTAACAAATGACGCCCTTTTTTATTGTCTATTGGACAGTCACAAAGATGTGAAAATGCTGAGACGAAAAATCCGACTAAAATAATACTTTGGTATAAAATCAGTCCAAAGCCCTTATTAAATAAATAAGGACTTTTTGTTGTTTCTATTACTAAGCCAACCTAGCGGAGTTAGGGCTATAAAGCCCTCTCTTACACTCAACTAAGAAGGCCCGGGACCGCCTGCTTTACATGCCCTCCGAAACATGGCCAGAAAATGTAGCTAGAGTGGGACTCGAACCAACAACCTTTCGGGTGAAAGTCAGAGTCTGTACCACTACGCTACATGTCTTGACATGTATTCATAGCCAAAAACAAAAATGCCACGGCACGACATCCCATTGAGGGTCTAGACCTGACGGCTGGGCTCCTCGTTCTTGGCAATTGCTCGATTTGGGATGTTGTGGGCAGCAAAATTCCCGGCCGCCGCAGTTTCCCCTGCCGGTGCAGGCAAGGTGTACCCATTAGGGTTGGGTGGCTCGAGAAAGCGTTTTCCTTTAATGCGGAGTCCCGAACCTAGATCGTCCGTTTTTTCAGTCGCGTTCTCTACCAACTGCAGGCATAGCACCAACGGAAAATAATAAGTTATCTAGGGAAATTTTTAAACCATTTAAATACGCCATTAAAACTAACAGGCTGTTATGTCATTGTGGGCCCAATAGAACCCAGAAAAAAATGTTCTACCTACATCCAACATATGTAACAATTAACAGCATTTATTCTCTGTTGGCATGCAATTTATTTATTGTATGTTATTGATGTAAGGTAATATACTACATTAATTGGGGGTATATTTATTTACTTATTCCCAGATAAATTATTCTTTTACGTTATGGTGCTAGGGGTCAGTGGCACTATTGCTTTCACAGCCAATAAACATAATTCAATAATTACCTAGGTCATCATCATTCGCATGGCCGATGATGTTGAGGTTATACTTGTCTCTCATTTTATCGCCCGGCCTGTTCCTCGTCCAGAACTTGGAAGTGTGGTCGTTAGAGCCAGAGCAGAGGATGTGGCCCAGGGGATGCCAGTCCAAAGTCCAGACTATACTGTCGTGCGCTTGGTCTACCGATCCCACCTCTTTGTCGGCTCTGAAATCAATTGGAGAAGAATCAAAATAGAAAAAAAATTATAGTTCTAAACAAAAAATATTTTTTTAATGCTGTACTGGAGTCTACTTTTAAAAATAACAGTTTAAAAAACTAAAATTATAGAAAATCCAACTAAAAAGTAGAAAATAAAATTTAATAATGTAAATAAGAAATAAATGTAAATTACTGCAAAAAAAGCATTTTTATGTATATTTATTATTTATTATACAGTATATATTTATTGTCGTAATATTGAATAATACGAACCCGACATGCCAGAAAAGGATAGCACCATCCGAGCCACCACTCGCCAGCAGACCTTCGTGGAAGGGATGCCACGCTATACAACTAGCCTCCTTTTTATGACCCCTAAATGTTTGAACTGGTTGAGCAAGTTGCCGGATATCGAATAACTTTAGGAAGTGATCTCTGCTAGCTGTTATGAACCAATTTCCGTTTTTATTCCATTTTAAATCCATAACCTGCAATGTAAGAAAATAACATGAACCACAACACAACATATCATGGTGGGCTAACAAAAGTGGTTTAGATAGAAGTTGCCTCTGTTGAATCTCAGGTCAGAGGCAATATAAGAATAGTGGCTCGCCAAAGATGGCTGAGAACATGAACCACAACACTGAAGACGTTGACGAAATGTTTGGAAGAACCCCTTCAGATCGACTACGGCCTATCAGCCCTGATTTAACTGTAACATCACCTGGCTCCGGCCGTCCACTTTTGTGACTAAATAAGAGATGTGAAGATATTTAAAGTTATCTCTTAAGGCGGCCATTCCACCAGCGAATTTACTTGAAAAATTGACTTTGTCATTGACATTTGTTTTGTTTTAAGGAGACTATTATGTGGATACTTAACTTATCTATTATAAATTAAGTTATGATATGGTAGTAACATCATTAATAAGTCTCTACCATATTATAACTTAATTTATAATAGACAAGTTAAGTACCAACAGAATAGTCTCCTTAAAACAAAACAAACGTCAATGACAAAGTCAATTCAAGTAAATTCGCCGGTGGAATGGCCGCCTAACCTAGATTAAGCTATCACCAAAGCTTGTGGAAACACAGTGCTTCATGTTGGAATTTCTGACTTGGGCGGCAATTCCACCTGCGAATTTACTTCATTTGTGATTTGAGATTTTTTGTTTGGTTTGGTTAAAGGAGACTATTATGTAGATGCTTAACCTATCTATTATAAATTAAGTTATAATATGGCAGTAGACATCATTAATAAGTCTCTACCACATTATAACTTAATTTATAATAGATAAGTTAAGTATCTACATAATAGTCTCCTTAAAACAAAACAAACAATAAATCTCAAATCACAAATGAAATAAAATTGCCGGTGGAATTGCCTGCCGCCTTACTACAGGTTTGATACACAATTATTGATAATGGCAGTTAAGAGGAATTCTACATTTAGATATTCCCTTGAGGCGGGGTTTCCAGTGACCTCGCATTGCAGAATGTACATGACGTCGACGTGGTAGCAGACATTAAAGACTTATTAATGATGTCTGCTACGACGTCAACGTATGTGCATTCTGCAATGCGAGGTCAATGGAAATCCCGCCTGATGGGTCCCTCAAGCCTGACTTGCAGCAACTTGTCAAAGTGACCAATCTGAACACTGAGCATCTTGCAGCTGTTATGTTCAATGACCGTGTACATGATAGAGTGCCTAAAAAACTGTCTAAATGTGCACACTGCAGGGTCTGATAGGAGTTGACAAATTAAGTTCTTGGTTAGGTACGCTAGCGGGTCAAATGATACCCGGACTATAGCGAAACAAAAACAGGACTGAGGGGCTGACACAGCTACCTGAGGTAAGGAAAGTTGCAACCAGAGGGACACATTGTGAAAGCAGCTGAACCTGGTTACAATAAGTCAAAGGCTGCAGTGCCAAACCTGTTCCGTTTTATCCTAGAAAAAAACGAGGTTCATCCCCATTGAAAGGCACCTTATCTATTAGAATATATCTTCTTTATTGCAACTTTACTAACCGCGTTTCATCCAAGCTAACCGAGGTTAACTGCATAATTATTGTCATACTAACCGTTGATTTGTGCGCGTGAAGAGTAGATAAGGAGTTTCCAGTCTTGGGGTCCCACAATTTTATGGGCTGTTGGTTGTCTTTGCTGCCGGAGGCGATCAGTCCGAGGTAGGGGTGCCAACCGCAGCATTTCACATCAGACCCGTGCCCTGCAAAACAATCGCTGATTAATTCGAAATCGGAGTGGGCAATATCATAGGCTATGAAACATCTCGATCAGCAATTTACTGCCCTCCATTCACTACTGCTTGCAAAAATCTGAGACAAGCCAAAAACAAAACAATCAAATTAAGCTTTCTACCTTGCAGCTTAAAGACAATATACACACTATATCAACAGACTGGTTATTGTTGTAATTTTTTTTCAAGGACTTTTTATGGACCCAGGCCTGCTTATAGTGGCCCATAGGCCCTTTATCCAATGCCAACGACCCCATGGGTTTTGGACATTATTTGTATTGTTTCCTTATGAATTTTTTGCCATTGGCAAACTGGTATACGTTGTCGATGGCAACCTACACCGGCTACAGGCGATAATGGACAAGCTGAGACAAGCTTACACAATGAACCAGACGAAAGTATGACTTAACAAAGTACAGATACGAGTCAACAGACTGGCTAATAAACCGCAAGCCGCAGAAGTGACGTCCTCCACTTGAGGACAAGAAGGGGTGATGTCAGATCCAAGTTCAGTAGAAGAGACCAGCAAGAGACTACAATGGTCTCAATGACCGCTTACATGTTAAGAGATTGCCTCAACCTGCAAGGAAGCATACACCTACAAGTCTCATGGGGGTTGGCGAATCTGTGAGACGGTTGTTGAGTGCCTTCACTATAAGTTCACTAACGTGAGCTAAGAAAAATGCAACCGCAATATCTTATTTAGCAAAGAGTTGTTTGGACTTACATTGCCTGCTGTGAATATGCATTAGAGAAATGAGCCTCATAGTCATCGAACAATTAGGGCGGAGCCCATCACCAGTTGAATATTACACCATTGCCATTAACCTTTACAAACGCAATATCCAGGCTCTTTATTAAGGTACGGTTACACTATACAGTAAAGGGAATAGATGAGTAATATTATTACGTGGTAGGGTCACATGGTTTAAGTGTATACCAGGCAAAACGTACCCCAAAAGAAGTAAAAATGAAGAAAATATGCTACAATGGTTTTGGCTGCATCAAGAAAGGACAGTGGGCAAATAAGTGGCTTGAGTGAAAGATAGTGGGCAGGCAACGCGAAAGAGAGGAAGGCCAAAAATGAACTAAATTAAGGATGATCTCCGAAGAGGGAAAGGACCTAGAACCGGGCCAGGAATGAGTAAAGAAGACTCATACATCACACCTGGTACACTGTAGCTGGTAATAGACAATGATAATAAAGCCATCAACTGGATTTAAATTAATACTTGTTCTAGTACTAAACCGACCCAGATAAGTTAAGACTATAGAAATCTCTCTATAATATAAATAAAATAAATAAATACGGACTTTTTGTTGTTTCTATTACTAAGCCAACCTAGCGGAGTTAGGGCACTAACATTAAATTAACCTTTTTTTTAGGGTGATAACCAAAACTAGAAGATATAGCCTAGAAAAAACTGGCCTTTCTTTCCGGGGCGTCGCCTTTCTCGCTGGACCTCAAGCCCCAAGTGCAGCCCCTAAGTAGATATAAAAGGGGGTTCCTGGGACACTTTTAGGCCACTCTTGCTTTTTACCTCCGGGCATGGGGGTTCCTGGGACACTTTTAGGCCACTCTTGCTTTTTACCTCCGGGCATCATTATTGTTCTAATTGTACATTGTCAGCCTCCGGCTATCACTTATTTTATACTACTTCTATGCTAACCTTGTAGCCTATAAAACCACAACACATCATATCACAGGGGGTTTCTGGGACACTTTTAGGCCACTCTTGCTTTTTACCTCCGGGCATCATTTATGTTCTTATTGTACGTTGTCAGCCTCCGGCTATCAATTATTTTATACTACTTATATGCTAACCTTGTAGCCTATAAAACCACAACACATCATATGACAGGGGGTTTCTGGGACACTTTTAGGCCACTCTTGCTTTCTACCTCCAGGCATCATTATTGTTCTTATTCTACGTTGTCAGCCTCCGGCTACCACTTATTTTATACTATACTTATATGCTAACCTTGTAGCCTTTCTTCTTCTTCTCTTCTCTTCTTCTTCTTCTTCTTCTTCTTCTTCTTCTTCACACAGTGTAAGGGGGTCGCCCCCCTCCTGTTATCGGACATCATTCTCATTGTTTAAATAAATAAATAAATAAGGACTTTTTGTTCTATTACTAAGCCAACCTAGCGGAGTTAGGGCTATAAAGCCCTCTCTTACACTCAACTAGGAAGGCCCGGGACCGCCTGCTTTACATGCCCTCCGAAGCATGGCCAGAAAATGTAGCAAGTGTAGGACTCGAACCAACAACCTTTCGGGTGAAAGTTGGAGTCCGTACCACCACTCTACATGTCCATTCTCATTGTTTCTTCTTCTTCTTCACGTAGCCTACATACCGTATTTCGGGCGATTTCGCCTCCGCAATGATTATTTATTTGATTTACATCATTTCATAGTTGGTATTAACTTTATCACATAGACATGCCATGTTCTAAGATTTCACAAATTCACTTGTAAAGTAGGCCTAGTATTATTTGAATGAGGGTTTGGTCTAAACTCAGAATAGTGTAACTAGCTATCATAATTTGTCAGCCTCCGGCTATCACTTATTATATACTTCAAGTTATATGCTAACCTTAAGCCAATTGTACTTGACTCATGGTTATTAATAATAGTTAATTTCGAAACTTGCATAAAACTGTAACACATTGGTTGAGGAGCATAGTTGAAATCAAACCTTCTTCCAAGTAATACCACTTTACAAGTAAATTTGTGTGATCTTTCAACATGACACCCCCAATGAAGAAAAGGAAACTGAACGAGGGTGAATATAAATGTGGAATATGTGATGGTTGCGGGAGTGAAATCATCAACACCGGTCAAACAGTTCTATGTGAAGAATGCACATCCATCTTTAAATGTGAGTACGAGAATTCTGAACCTGTCGAAATTGCCCCAATACCAACATCTACTATGAATGGAGAGAAATGTCAGGGTTGCGGAGGGAAAATTATCAACACTGCTCAAACAGTTCTGTGCGAAGAATGCACATCCATCTTTCCATATGAAATCACACCTAAACCAACATCGACTGGGAATGGAGGGAAATGCAAGAGTTGCGGAGGTGAAATCATCAACACTACTGAAACAGTTCTATGTAAAGAATGCATATCCATCTTTCCATGTGAGTACAAGAATCTTGAATCTGTTAAAATCCCTGAACATAAATTTATTTGTGAATTCTGTTCAGCACCTTTTACTCGAAAGTATAATTTGAAAACCCACATATTAAGCATACATATTATTAATTGTTTCAATTGCAACGAATTATTTATGAGAGACTATTTTACTAATCATATAAATAATTGCACAATTATGAGCGGGGGAGAGCTATCTACCGATGAGAACTTTGCATGTAAAACATCTACAGCTCTAGATGGTGTTGTAAAACAATATAATTATAAAAACATGACCATACATGATCCAGTTGTTTATCTAAATAATATGACAGGCGAGGTTGACACCATTACAACTGAAAACATAAAACTTTTAAAAGCTATTAAATGGCATGTAGCTCTACATATTGAATTTGAACGTGGACCCGACAGCGATAAAAATTATACTAAGGCGTGGTTTCGTGCTAAAAACGAACAACTTCTCCTAAGTGATAACCCCACAATAAAATATCAACAAATGATTGAACAAATTCTAATAAAAATAGATAAATTTCAAGCAATGGGAAGCGGGTGGGTGTTGAAATGTTTAAAAAGTTTTAGTATCTATATTGCTGAATATAATCCATGCAGTGGTAGTAGTTACATTCCTTTACCTAAAAAAATATATAACACCAAAGCAGTAATCAATATTAAAAATGAAGACCTTAAATGTTTTATATGGTCAATTTTAGCATACTTGCATCCAGTAAAGATACACGCTGAGCGAGTTCATAATTATAAAAAGTGTGAGAAGGAGTTAAATATGAAAGGTATAACATACCCAGTATCTTTACAAGTCATTCCAAAATTTGAAAAAATGAATAATATCGGAGTAAATGTGTTTGGTTATGAACAAAGATTGTTTCCATTATATTTATCACAAAGTCAACATTATAATAAGCTAGTAGATCTGCTTTACATAACTGAAGGTAAAAATTCACATTATTGTCTTATTAAAAATTTCAACAAACTTAATTTCTCAATCACGAAACATAAGGAACAAAAGTTTTATTGCCGTTGGTGTATACACCCCTTCAGTAGTGCTGAACGCTTACACGAACATAAACCACTCTGCTCAACACATGATCCGCAAAAAACCACATTTCCAACTAAGGAGAAAAGTATTATGAAATTCGATAAGCCACAATATATGATCCCTGTAGCATATAGAATATATGCCGATTTCGAGAGCATTCTCAGTCCCATTGAAGGGACCAGTTGTAACACTGAAAAATTATCAATGCATATACCATCAGGGTTTTCCTACGTTGTTGTGGATATCAATGGGAATAAGTTTAAAGAACCGGTAGTTTACAGGGGAACCGATGCTGTTGATGTATTTTTGAAATCCCTATTAAATGTTAAGGATGAAATTTTAGAAATTTATAAAAATATTAAACCGGTAATTATGACTGATGAGGATAGAGAAAATTTTAAAAACTCTATCATTTGTAATGTTTGTCAAAAGCCACTAGGAGCTGATCGAGTAATAGACCACTGCCATATAACGGGGAAATATAGACAAGCATTACATAATGTCTGTAATATGAGCAATTTTCGAACTCCAAAACATATCCCCGTTTTTATGCATAACTTGAGACATTATGATGGACATCTTATCATGCAAGGGGTTGGGAAGCTAAAAAATATAAAAATTACATGTATAGCTAAAACTATGGAGGAATATATAGCCTTCAGTATTGGGGAGTTACGCTTTTTAGATACATACCAATTTATGGCCACCTCATTAGACTCTTTAGTAAAAAATCTTGTTGATGTGGGTAAAGATAAATTTCAAATTATGAAAACATGTTTTGTGGGTGAAAAGTTAGACTTAATGTTGAGGAAAGGTGTCTTCCCCTATGAATATATGACGCATGAATCAAAATTTAATGATGAGCATTTGCCTCCAATCGAAGCATTTTTTAGTCGATTAACTCAAGAGGAGATTTCACAAGAACAATATGAACACGCTCAAAAAGTGTGGAATGTTTTTAACATAAAGAATTTAGGGGAATACCAAGACTTATATGTATTAACAGACACCCTTCTTCTTTGTGATGTTTTTGAAGCCTTCAGAGCCTTATGTTTCGAAAACGATAACCTTGAAATTTGTCACATGTACACAGCACCAGGACTAGCTCTTCAAAGCTGCTTAAAAATGACAAGAGTAGAAATTGAGCTGTTGACTGATCCTAATATGCATTTGTTTTGTGAGGCTGGGATTCGCGGGGGTATAAGTATGATTTCAAAAAGATTTGCTGAAAGTAACAATAAATACTTAAAAAAATTTGAATCAAATAAACCATCCAAATTTATAGTATATTGGGATTGTACTAACTTGTACGGACATGCGATGCGCCAATTTTTGCCTGTCAGTGGGTTTCGTTGGATGGATATGGAAGAAATTAAAAACTTTGATGTAATGCTCATACCTGACGAGGGGGATGATGGGTTTATATTGCAGGTGGACTTGGAATATCCACAAAAATTGCACGACTTACATAATGAATACCCACTGGCAGCCGAACATTGTGTTGTTACTTCAAACATGATTTCCCCCTATTGTAAGGAATTTCTTGCTGAAAATAATATATCTTTATCATCCACAATCTCAAAGCTTATTCCCAACTTAAACGATAAACACAACTATGTTATACACTATCGAAATTTGAAGCAATGTTTAGAATTGGGTTTAAAATTAAAAAATACACATAAAATTTTAGCTTTTAAACAAAGCGCTTGGATGCGACCCTTTATCGATTTTAACACAGAAAAACGAAAATTAGCTTGTAATGATTTCGAGAAGGATTTTTACAAATTGAAAATTAATAGTATGTTTGGGAAGACAATGGAGAATGTTAGAAAACACACAAAATTAGAGTTAGTTAACACTACCAAACGAGCTAGCAAACTTATCTCATCCCCCGCATTTAAAGATTTTCAGATTTTTTCAAAAGACTTAATTGCAGTCCGCTCAAAAAAAACTAATATTTTACTTAATAAGCCAATATTTGTTGGTCTAACCGTTCTGGAACTATCTAAGGTCGTTATGTATGAATTTCATTATAACTTTGTAAAACAAAGGTATGGTGATAAAGCTACACTGATTTTAACAGATACAGATTCTCTGGTTTATGAGGTTGAGAGTGATGATTTATATGTTGATTTAAAGCCATACCCCCATTTATTTGATAACTCAGTATATCCCTCAAACCATCTCTTATACAATATTGAAAATAAAAAGAAAGTGGGGACGTTTAAAGATGAGAATGCTCATTCTCACATTTTACAATGTGTTGCTTTACGCCCCAAATTGTATTCCTTGTTTGAGGAGGGAAAAGAAAAGAAAGTGGGCAAAGGTATAGTTCGCTCAACCCTCAAACATCATATTTCCCATCAAGACTATTACAATACCTTATTTAAGTCCTACAGTGTAAAAGACTCGTGTAAACCAATGTACCGTATTCAAAGTATTGATCATAAACTTTTTACAATTAAACAACAAAAACTCACTCTCAGCCCTTATGATGATAAACGGTATGTGTGTCGTAATGGAATTGATAGTTTAGCTCACGGTCATTATCGCATTTCACTCTAATTGTATCGCAACCCTGGAGCTAATTACCAGCAGAACAAACACAAATAATCTAACTAAGTGATTATAATGACATTGATTTCTTTTAAAATACCTCACCCTAATTGTAAATGATTGTAAGGCTCTTAGAACTAATTACCAGCAAACATTAATAACCTAACTAACCTTGTGTTGGAGGTTTATCTTAAGTGATTATAACGACATTGATTTCTATTAAAATACATGTATTATAAAATTGTTATATCATTAAATGGTTTACATTCATTTACCGGATATCGAGGGTTCTACTGTAGTTGATGTACAATACCTGTTAAAGGTACATATTCATATAAGCAGTCACTAATGAGTAGACAGTAGGCACTCATTTTATCAGGGAAATTAGTTTGACAATGAATTTCCAAACGTATATCAACACCACTAGTTTTCATGAGCTCATTCTGTCGTGAGCAATCGATAACCCAAATGGGGTATGATTTTAGAAATTCACTACGGGAAACGTTTGGAGTTGCTTCATCCTGCATGTAGTAGTGTTTCCGGAAATTGAGAAAATTTTCATATAATACAGCAACAGTATTTTTGCTGAAGTTCGCCTGTAGCGGATGGTATGGATAGCATTCTGAGCCGAGGAATAGTTGTATTTGTCGTATAGCGCATTGATCAAAAACACTAGCATCTTCCTTAACATCATCTGTGCGTGCTGCTTGGAAGCCAATAATAGCAAACCGTGGTTTTTCACTTGAAGAAATCATTCGCACAGGCCAATTAATTGATGATGTTGATGAGGGAATGTTGGGATATTCATACAGTTGCCATGTTCGGAAGCCAATCGGCAACCGAATATTTTCCCTTAGTACACTCAACAATTCAAGGCGCTGACTATCACTCACACTTACGAAAGGTATTTCCCACATCACAGTAGTCAGTTTCAATGTCAAGTCTTTAGTGTTTGAAATATCCCGCATGGCATTCGTATTGCTGCGTGATCGTACTAAGACAAGCTCTTGTTTAACGTTGAGTAGAACTCGTCGGAAATCCTCGCAAAATCCAAACAACATTTTCAATGGCAAACAGAAATTAAAGTTCCTCTCAGTTTTATTTGTATCTGTATAAAATGAGTTGTTTGTAAGACGTTGTGCATCTTGAGCGGTGAATGATACTAACCCTTTAAGCTGAGTGGTAATACCAGGATTTCGCACATGATCAATAGTTATTCCATTGAGTTCATAGCGTATTTCAGAGAATAAGTGTGCCATAGCATTAGCACTAAGCCCATCATCATCCTCATAAGCAATTGTTTTCACACCTTTTTCTAACACACCTTCAATATACAGTCGGCTTTCACATGGTAGAGTAAGTATATCTTGTTGATGGATTGGTATGCGAATTTCATCATTATTATTTAGACTGCTTGATGAATAGGGTGCAATCTTATGGTATTCATAACGTGTTAAACTTTCATCCACGAGAATGGACTCCTTCACGTTTAGCATTGATGTCATCGTGGATTTTAAAACCTATTGATTGTAAATATCGTCTGTTCTCATTAGTGAGCTTAACACAGCGTACTTGTGTGGAAGCTCGAGTTGGAATGTTGTATGGTGTATACCGCTGTGAAATATATACTCTCATGGTTGTTTACGTAAATGAAGACGTAAAGTAATAGTTTCCCCTCGGAAATCGACCGTGTTGTTGTCTTGATCGACAATGTCTAATGTTAGACTTGTAAGTATATTTGTATTTATAGCATGGTAGACGATTGTATGTGGTGCTTCAACAATCCGATAACCAGGTGGTACATTAGGATAAAATTCATGAACAGCATGTGATGGTCTACCATTCAAATATGATCCTCTTGTAATATTACAATTAATTCGAATTGCATTGACTTTAGATATTTTAATGCTATCTGTTGATTTATATATTCCACTTGTGAGAAATGTCACCCCATCATAACCAAAGCCTAGCAGGTATCCTAGTTCTTCATTTACTTCAATCGTGAAGCCATCAAGTATTATCCAAACTACGGAATGCATGGTGTTCCGATTCGCGCTTATCGATACGATTTCAGTACCCCACTCTTCATTTATATATTTAGCTATGTCTGATAATTCGTAAGATCCTATTGGTAATTCAATTATTGTAGCCTCCAGAGGTTTTGAATCGTTTATAATTTTAATCACACCCTTTGAGAGATTAGGTATTGAATTATATGTTTCAAGGTCAAGCAAGCCGATACCCCCGCGAATCCCAGCCTCACAAAACAAATGCATATTAGGATCAGTCAACAGCTCAATTTCTACTCTTGTCATTTTTAAGCAGCTTTGAAGAGCTAGTCCTGGTGCTGTGTACATGTGACAAATTTCAAGGTTATCGTTTTCGAAACATAAGGCTCTGAAGGCTTCAAAAACATCACAAAGAAGAAGGGTGTCTGTTAATACATATAAGTCTTGGTATTCCCCTAAATTCTTTATGTTAAAAACATTCCACACTTTTTGAGCGTGTTCATATTGTTCTTGTGAAATCTCCTCTTGAGTTAATCGACTAAAAAATGCTTCGATTGGAGGCAAATGCTCATCATTAAATTTTGATTCATGCGTCATATATTCATAGGGGAAGACACCTTTCCTCAACATTAAGTCTAACTTTTCACCCACAAAACATGTTTTCATAATTTGAAATTTATCTTTACCCACATCAACAAGATTTTTTACTAAAGAGTCTAATGAGGTGGCCATAAATTGGTATGTATCTAAAAAGCGTAACTCCCCAATACTGAAGGCTATATATTCCTCCATAGTTTTAGCTATACATGTAATTTTTATATTTTTTAGCTTCCCAACCCCTTGCATGATAAGATGTCCATCATAATGTCTCAAGTTATGCATAAAAACGGGGATATGTTTTGGAGTTCGAAAATTGCTCATATTACAGACATTATGTAATGCTTGTCTATATTTCCCCGTTATATGGCAGTGGTCTATTACTCGATCAGCTCCTAGTGGCTTTTGACAAACATTACAAATGATAGAGTTTTTAAAATTTTCTCTATCCTCATCAGTCATAATTACCGGTTTAATATTTTTATAAATTTCTAAAATTTCATCCTTAACATTTAATAGGGATTTCAAAAATACATCAACAGCATCGGTTCCCCTGTAAACTACCGGTTCTTTAAACTTATTCCCATTGATATCCACAACAACGTAGGAAAACCCTGATGGTATATGCATTGATAATTTTTCAGTGTTACAACTGGTCCCTTCAATGGGACTGAGAATGCTCTCGAAATCGGCATATATTCTATATGCTACAGGGATCATATATTGTGGCTTATCGAATTTCATAATACTTTTCTCCTTAGTTGGAAATGTGGTTTTTTGCGGATCATGTGTTGAGCAGAGTGGTTTATGTTCGTGTAAGCGTTCAGCACTACTGAAGGGGTGTATACACCAACGGCAATAAAACTTTTGTTCCTTATGTTTCGTGATTGAGAAATTAAGTTTGTTGAAATTTTTAATAAGACAATAATGTGAATTTTTACCTTCAGTTATGTAAAGCAGATCTACTAGCTTATTATAATGTTGACTTTGTGATAAATATAATGGAAACAATCTTTGTTCATAACCAAACACATTTACTCCGATATTATTCATTTTTTCAAATTTTGGAATGACTTGTAAAGATACTGGGTATGTTATACCTTTCATATTTAACTCCTTCTCACACTTTTTATAATTATGAACTCGCTCAGCGTGTATCTTTACTGGATGCAAGTATGCTAAAATTGACCATATAAAACATTTAAGGTCTTCATTTTTAATATTGATTACTGCTTTGGTGTTATATATTTTTTTAGGTAAAGGAATGTAACTACTACCACTGCATGGATTATATTCAGCAATATAGATACTAAAACTTTTTAAACATTTCAACACCCACCCGCTTCCCATTGCTTGAAATTTATCTATTTTTATTAGAATTTGTTCAATCATTTGTTGATATTTTATTGTGGGGTTATCACTTAGGAGAAGTTGTTCGTTTTTAGCACGAAACCACGCCTTAGTATAATTTTTATCGCTGTCGGGTCCACGTTCAAATTCAATATGTAGAGCTACATGCCATTTAATAGCTTTTAAAAGTTTTATGTTTTCAGTTGTAATGGTGTCAACCTCGCCTGTCATATTATTTAGATAAACAACTGGATCATGTATGGTCATGTTTTTATAATTATATTGTTTTACAACACCATCTAGAGCTGTAGATGTTTTACATGCAAAGTTCTCATCGGTAGATAGCTCTCCCCCGCTCATAATTGTGCAATTATTTATATGATTAGTAAAATAGTCTCTCATAAATAATTCGTTGCAATTGAAACAATTAATAATATGTATGCTTAATATGTGGGTTTTCAAATTATACTTTCGAGTAAAAGGTGCTGAACAGAATTCACAAATAAATTTATGTTCAGGGATTTTAACAGATTCAAGATTCTTGTACTCACATGGAAAGATGGATATGCATTCTTTACATAGAACTGTTTCAGTAGTGTTGATGATTTCACCTCCGCAACTCTTGCATTTCCCTCCATTCCCAGTCGATGTTGGTTTAGGTGTGATTTCATATGGAAAGATGGATGTGCATTCTTCGCACAGAACTGTTTGAGCAGTGTTGATAATTTTCCCTCCGCAACCCTGACATTTCTCTCCATTCATAGTAGATGTTGGTATTGGGGCAATTTCGACAGGTTCAGAATTCTCGTACTCACATTTAAAGATGGATGTGCATTCTTCACATAGAACTGTTTGACCGGTGTTGATGATTTCACTCCCGCAACCATCACATATTCCACATTTATATTCACCCTCGTTCAGTTTCCTTTTCTTCATTGGGGGTGTCATGTTGAAAGATCACACAAATTTACTTGTAAAGTGGTATTACTTGGAAGAAGGTTTGATTTCAACTATGCTCCTCAACCAATGTGTTACAGTTTTATGCAAGTTTCGAAATTAACTATTATTAATAACCATGAGTCAAGTACAATTGGCTTAAGGTTAGCATATAACTTGAAGTATATAATAAGTGATAGCCGGAGGCTGACAAATTATGATAGCTAGTTACACTATTCTGAGTTTAGACCAAACCCTCATTCAAATAATACTAGGCCTACTTTACAAGTGAATTTGTGAAATCTTAGAACATGGCATGTCTATGTGATAAAGTTAATACCAACTATGAAATGATGTAAATCAAATAAATAATCATTGCGGAGGCGAAATCGCCCGAAATACGGTATGTAGGCTACGTGAAGAAGAAGAAGAAACAATGAGAATGGACATGTAGAGTGGTGGTACGGACTCCAACTTTCACCCGAAAGGTTGTTGGTTCGAGTCCTACACTTGCTACATTTTCTGGCCATGCTTCGGAGGGCATGTAAAGCAGGCGGTCCCGGGCCTTCCTAGTTGAGTGTAAGAGAGGGCTTTATAGCCCTAACTCCGCTAGGTTGGCTTAGTAATAGAACAAAAAGTCCTTATTTATTTATTTATTTAAACAATGAGAATGATGTCCGATAACAGGAGGGGGGCGACCCCCTTACACTGTGTGAAGAAGAAGAAGAAGAAGAAGAAGAAGAAGAAGAGAAGAGAAGAAGAAGAAAGGCTACAAGGTTAGCATATAAGTATAGTATAAAATAAGTGGTAGCCGGAGGCTGACAACGTAGAATAAGAACAATAATGATGCCTGGAGGTAGAAAGCAAGAGTGGCCTAAAAGTGTCCCAGAAACCCCCTGTCATATGATGTGTTGTGGTTTTATAGGCTACAAGGTTAGCATATAAGTAGTATAAAATAATTGATAGCCGGAGGCTGACAACGTACAATAAGAACATAAATGATGCCCGGAGGTAAAAAGCAAGAGTGGCCTAAAAGTGTCCCAGAAACCCCCTGTGATATGATGTGTTGTGGTTTTATAGGCTACAAGGTTAGCATAGAAGTAGTATAAAATAAGTGATAGCCGGAGGCTGACAATGTACAATTAGAACAATAATGATGCCCGGAGGTAAAAAGCAAGAGTGGCCTAAAAGTGTCCCAGGAACCCCCATGCCCGGAGGTAAAAAGCAAGAGTGGCCTAAAAGTGTCCCAGGAACCCCCTTTTATATCTACTCCCCTATAAATCTTCTTCTTACATGCTCTTATTGGCAAGATTCGTATTGGTAGACACGTTAGCACAGCTATACAACTATCTAACCGAACAGGTCTGTGAGCTTACATTACTGCATAAAGGCAATGCTTTATTAAATAAATTTCAGTATAACACTGACCTTAAATTTTTTATTTGTTGACAACCGAAATTAGAGGTATGATTTTTATGATCCTACATGCCCAATTTCAACAAAATCCACCTGGTAGTTTGCCCACAAATCGACGAACGGACAGACAGACAAACATTTTGTAAAAACCACTATTTTGGGCTCCTGCGGGACCTCAAAACGTGTAAATCCACTAAAATCGCAAATTTCGACCATGACAAAGCTTTCCTTATATAAATATAATATTATAGGTACAAATAGGAACGCAAAAAAGGTATTGTAGGATTACCATCGTCAGGTGCCTCATATTTTTTCCACAACCGCCATTATAATTGAATGGGTTAGAAGCCATCGGCATCACCTGATGCTGGAAGCCAGTAGCAAGAAGTAAGGCGCATATTCCACCTACGTCAATAGTGCATAGTAAATGTGGTATTGACGTGGTAGCAAACATTAAATACAGTCTAAAAATGTCTGCTACCACGTCAATGCCACATTTACAATGCACTATTGACGTAGGTGGAATAATCGCCTAAGAAGCCAGTGTGTAAAAGTACTGTCAGACTAATTTCGTGAAAAAAACCCAGTTACAGTTTGGTGGTCTGCAACCCTTTGACGGTGGACAATGTTTTCAACCCCTTATAGCTCAACAACTTTGCATGATAAGAGATAATATATATATATCGTTCGGCTACTCACTTAAATTAGCTTTAGGAGATTGTCACGGTGCAATTAAAAAGTAAAAAAAAGTCACTAGTACACATTGGCTTCCAACCCATTCAATTAGCGTTGCCACTACATACCCTGCTGGTGGTATGATATTTATTTTGATAGATGACTCATAGTCGATCTGAGCATTTTAAGCCCTTTGAGTAAGATAATACCTCTTAGAGTTCCCTAAATTGACCGTACAAAGTCTAATGCGAAATGCTAACGCCCTCAGAGTAACTCCGTCAATAAGGGCAAGGTGAAATAAAATAAACATAATAAGTGCGTTGTTATAGCCTACGCGCTGTTTTTAACGATCTAGCTAGGCAAAATAATCCTTTTTTGGAACCCAAATGCTTAACATTGCAAATTATGGGTCTCTATCACCTAGCCTTAACATCATCACGATAAAACTGAATTAAAATTATAGTAGGTATTACAATCATGATCATTAAAATACCCAGTTACGCTCACATTAAAGTGTAGATTTACATGCAACAGCATGTACGCAGGTAACGCAGCTTTTATTGGGACAGACTTTATGGACCCTATAGGGAACATGTTTAGAAAAACCCAGGCCCGAAATACTAACAATAATAATTAGGAATGAAACGTTAGTCGTTTAATCATAATTCTAGTTATTAAATTAATTAATTCAATTTATTATAAAAATAAATTTAAAATAGTTTTATCCGGTATGTACGCAGTTTTGTTTAGATTTTACAGACGAATTTGAATATAAATGCAAACAGTGGTGCGGCCTCCCCTGGGGAAAAATATAGATCTGAAATAGTGGCTTATGCATTTTGACAGCAAAAGACTTAGCTCAGAGTAATTTTTCTGCTGGTGACGAACGGCCCAACTCAGCGTAGTTTTACTATAATTAGGTCATGCATGTGTCCGAAATCGACCGAATCGCTTATTTTCTCCAATTATTTATGCCTTAGTGAAATTAAGCAATAAACTTGTAGATACGTTTTTAAACTACCGCAAATCATGGAGCAAAATTATCTACCTTCTCTTACAACTTTCAATGAAATAACATTTTAAGCAAACAACAGCATAAGTTTTTATTTTTCATAACGAAGGGATAACTTTCCAAATTATTCACTGACTTGAGATATTTTGGCAAAATTAATTAACATATTAATCCACAGCCACAAGCATATTAGAACAGTCCATTGAAGACTTCATAAAAATACAAGCTTTCGCAGTAGATTTGAAATTTTAGTCAATGGCCATAGCAAGTTGAATCCCCCAGACAGAGCCTGTTCAAAACTGCAACAAACTTGGTAGCGTGCACAACGTTGGCAGGGGAACATGACGACGCGCTGTGGCCAGCAGTCAGTCCAAGTGCGTGTCGAGTCCTGATCACCTCCGAATTAATCGTGTGACTTTACGATGTTCGCCAAGTGGTTCGGACTCGGCTATAATCAGGAGGTCCACAGTCAACTCCCCTTCTCCCAGAGGTGAAGGAGTCTGCCATTAGGGTGCCTCAAGTTAACAAACAAACTCGCTCCCCTCACCAGGTTGACAGGGTTGCTTAAAAACAGAAAGGCTGAATAGAACCACAAGATTTGCGTTTTCTCACTTGAGAAACTATTACCTACTCTATAAAAATCCGACGAAGTGCTTTACAAAGTTGTTTTAAAATAGCAGTAAGTAAATTGGTAAATAGTCCGTGTTTCTAGGATTAAAGTTTGTATTTTTAATGAAGTCTTCTTAGATGTCTGTATGGATCGAGAAATTTATCCAAAAAAACCTCAACCGTATTTTACTAAAAAAAATCAAATTACTATTGACTTTAATTAATTACTTCTGCACTACATACTGTATGTTTAGGCTACTACTGCTTAAAAGAATGGAGGTAGTTAAGAACGCTCAAAGCTATTTTACGCCCGTCAATGCATATAATATGTGCCTTTTTCTAAAATATCCGCCTGCTTGAAACACTATATATACTACGTTCATTCTTGTTATAATAATCATCTTAGCCCGTCTCACTGTCAAATTAAGTGGAATCTTTCCAAATTTTTCGAAAACATGACGTGAGCAAATTAATTAATTTCCCGCTCACTCTTTGAGGAACGCCTGAAATATATAAACTCTGATAATATACAACACATTAAATATAATAAGAACCGGTCCGATTTTACTCGAACATGCTTCCCAATTTATCAACATTAGTAGATAGAGAATATGAGTAATTTCATGGTAAATTATTTTTCCAGTAGTTCAATTTCCGATATCTCGGGGGGTAATCCACCTGACGTCACTGGAAGTGAGATAAATTCTAGATAGGTCAGACCAACACATTAATTACCACACAGCATAAATGGCAGGAAATGCAAAACCAAATATTTTTTTGGGAAAGCAACCTGTCCGGTTTCGTTACTCAATTTAACACCTAAAACATGCCTGAAGGTAGAAATCATCGATAGAAAGGTTTCGCAGAAAAATTATTTATTAGTCATTTTTCCTTAAAATTCAGTTATTTTTATTTTTTTACCCCCAGAAGCAAATTATCAAATTGAATTGGCCCAAAATAAAATAAAAATGGTCCCGAGGTATGATTTTTGTGAACCTACATGCCGAATTTCATCAAAATCGAATGAGTAGTTTGCCCGGAAATCGACGAACAGACAGACAGACAGACATACAGACATTTCGTAAAAATCACTTTTTTGGGTTCCTGGGACCTCAAAACGTGTAAATCCGTTGAAATCTCAGAATCCAAAATTTCGACCATCACAAAGCTTTCCTTATACTACGTATAAATTGGAAAGCAATAAGGAACTATTGTTCCTAAATAAAATATGAAAATCTAAAATGAAAAAGCGGAAATATGACTTTCTGTCTAGAATTTTGAAGATAGTTTATTTGCCAAAACCTATTGTATTTTATCATAGTTTATATATTTTAGGTCTTCAAAGTACAATTATACCAATATCAGGACCGTGGAACTGCAAATTAATTAATTAGCGTTCCCGCCATATTGTTTTCGAAACTTTGGAATGATCATACCGTGAAGTTTTGATAATTTACCGAACGCCCAGTGGTGCAATACATCAAAATATAGGCATGCATTAGCCGGCCGCCATACCAAGTTGAATCCAGCGGACCAGAGCAGGTTCAAAGCTGCAGATAACTTGGTCATGTGCACAGTGCCGGTAGGGAAACATGGTAGGACTTGTCCTGGTCACCTCCGAACTAATCGTGTGACTTCCCTGTGTTTCCCAGGTGGTTCGGAATCCACTATAATCAGGAGGTCCACTGTCCTATGGGCTGGGGCATAGGACAGTCAAGTCGGGGTCGCTCTATGGGCCCAAATATGAGGCCTAAGTCGTTATAAAGGCGCCCATTCCACCGACCGGCTAGGGCTATTTACAAAAACAGTGACGTGGTAGCAGACATTCAAGACTTAGGCGGGGTTTCCACCGACCTCACATTGGAGAATTGACGGAAATGTTTATTTTCCTCAATGCCATAGTTAAAATTGATCAATGATCATACAGTAAAATCACAAACAAACAAACTAAAATTAAAAAATGGCGTCATGGGATATGTTAAGTACAAACATTTTAATAGATTTCTATAAAAAGAAAAATTCTAATTTCCGTCAATGTCATTTGCATTCTGCAATGCGAGGTCGGTGGAACGCCACCTAAGTCTTGAATGTCTGCTACCACTTCACCGTTTTTGTAAATAGCCCTAACCGGTCGGTGGAGTGGGCGCCTGACCCGACGAACACTACTTACTACTAATAGGCAAGCATTTACCTCTAAGAACACGTTCTTCGGTTGTCGTCGCGAAATCCCAGATCCTAAGAGTGCCATCGTCAGAGCAGGAGACTATCTTCTGATCCGTCGGGCTGAAGCTAGACCGGACATCATCAAACCACCAGTTACAATGCTGCCTAGTTGCTATGATCAGCAGTTCACAAATGACACTTAACTAACGGGTATTTCATTTTCCTATGCACCTAATGGAAAACTTTCCAATAGCATTACCTGCTTTATTATAGCGCCCATGATTAACTTATGGAGAGCCCTCGCTCTGATTGTTAATTTTTCGGCTTGCGTAGAGCTTTCTTTCCCGCCATTAATAATTTTTGAATTTACTCCAACTTTAGTTGATAATATACACCCAAATAGAAAACACTCACTTAAGACTTAACACTCAATTGCAAAACAATTAACACAAAACACTAAATTGATATCTTTATATTGTCTATGTTTAAGTAATTTTAAGCTTGTAAGGCTGCAGCCTACCATTTAGATTGGGCGGCTATTACACTGAGGATTGTCAGTGTAATAGCCGCCCAAGATAATGCGTGACCCTCACACGCCTCACGGTACGAGGGAGCGCAACCATTATTACAAAAACTGTATATTAGATCTTGTAAATACACGTTTATTTTATAATTATTATTTATAGTCCAATAATAATAAATTAGTGAAAAGTAAATACAATCAACTTTAAAGTCAAATTCATTATAATATTCAAATAATCAACAAAACCAACTGTTATTTCGTCGTAAAATAATCAATGAATAAGTGATACGATATGCTTCTCCCCTGAAGTTAATTATGGGCGCTACTTTTGGGAGCTGACCCTTCAATCAAAGTAAGGCATTTTGTCACATTGCTTTTGAATTATTTTTATAGGCAAGTTGTCCATTCTAAGCGGAATCTGACCGCCATCATATCCAAAATAAATGTGCAAACATCTTTTTCCTATGTTCCTAGCTAATGTTAGGGGGATGGGAAACTCGCTCCCGCCAAAGATACTTTTTTGGTTTTGTGGTGGAAGAATTCCCATTAAAATCCCCACAGAATGAATGTGTCACGGCAGAAGGTTATACCCCACCCTTTAACATACTGTATGCATATTTGAATTGTTTGGTGGCAGAACGCCGTGGTATGCGCATAGGCGAAATATTATATTATGAAAGAGTGATAACATCTTCCACTATAAATTCTGGAGTTTTCAAATCTGAATTTTTTTAACCCTAACTCCACCTTCATATATTTGGTGGCTTTTTGTAAATCTCTGCATTGTTTAAGTGCTGTTTTGGTAGGTTTGGGGCATTGGGTGCAACGAGACGAAATAATTTCTATTTGCTTTATCTAATGGTCCAATTTCGCATCAAAACTAGGGGCTCTATTAAGGTAATAAAAATATAGAAAATATCACCAAATAATGGCAACCGCTAAAACACTTTAAGGCCCCGTCTGAATGAAGTCGGATAAACCTTCAAGTAGAAAAAAATGCATCACAATTCAATAATGAGGACAAAATGGCAGTTCTTATTTCTTAAAAATTAAATCTGCTTTTATTGAGCGCTAAATTACGAAATTGTCTCTATAACTACAAAGGCTGGAGTTACGTGACGATGCAGTAGAATCCGGGATAATAGGCCGTGGTCGCTCGGAAAGCGTACTTTAAAACGTTCCGTCAACATCTTCAATGGAACTGCGTATACTTCTAAGATTGTATCTCGGAGGCTCAACAGCAGTTCGCTTTCAGAACGACCACGGCCTATCATCCCGGATTCTACTGCTTAAATTGTCTCTGTTGCCATTTTCCTTTATAGTTTAGAAGAAAACATAAAATTAATTGTTTTATTTCAAAGGAATTCACGTAAAGCTCGCATTATTAAGTATTACAGCTTAGCCTTGCTTTCAATTCACAACATTTAAGAAAACCATGCGACGTATACCTTCTCAACTGATTAATTTACGCCCTACTACTGGAGTTGTGAAGCTACTTTCTATTATACAAACTAGGACCGAACGTTTTAAAGAATCAAAAGAATAAATAAATACTTATGATTATTCTTAGTGCAGGTTTAAGTAAATGACGACTTTTTAACAATAATCAATTTATAAATTGACAAATTCAATCAATGAATTTTGTTGCAGTAATTACCACATTCCCTTGCATTATAATGCATGATTGTAGTTGATATACAAAAATATTAGGTATCTTTAAAATAGAACTAAGAGCTTTTTATGTATAACGTTTTGTGTTTTTCAGGTTTCAATGTCTTATTTAAAAAAAGAAATTCAGATTCTTATCCGATAGAACTGCATTTTCTTGGTCTGTGCCTATGCCTAACAGAGCCGCATGGGCTATCGCCTGCAATATCTAGTCAGCTAAAATGTCCTGTGCATGTTACTAACCTATATAATAAATTATTATGAAGGAGGATAGAGATTCGGTTAAATATATTTGTCTTCAATGAAAAAACCTTAATAATTTAGGGAAAAAACTCTATTGCAACTCAAGTGCACAATTAAAGTTTTCAATTATGTGAAAATCGCGGCTTTATTTGGTTTCACAAATACAAATCCCTTAACTTTATGAGGATAGGAGTTTTTGTGTATTTATATTGTTTGCACAGACATTATATAATCCTATTCAACCTGTGTCCCTATGTATAGCTGTGAGTAGAAGAGTTAGATACCTGAGGCCTCGAATAGCTTCCTTGTGTCCTTGGAACATCTTTACGTTGTTCATATTTGACTGCCAGTATTTACAATAACCGGTGTGGTCCCCTGTAATCATCCAACAATCGTTGTGACTCCATACCATTGATCGCACTGGACTATCGTGAGCCTGAAATCACAAAAGAGTAAAATGAAAATAATACAATTATTAATCATATCAAATTATATTATCCATAAAACAATTGCATTATAGGATGTCGTCATAAAAATAAACACACAGAGTACATACATACACACATACTATTGCCTAAGAATAGGAAGAGTACTCCATAAATTCCTGAACTGAGTAAAATGCACTGTCCATCAAATATATTTTTAGTGCTTTCTTAAATTGGCTGACACTTTTTAATTCATTAATTGCACTGCCTAAAAAACCATAAATGATAGAGCATTGTTCTGGGTTGCCGATTTTTTAGGTTTAAACTTCGATCGCCAGGTGGTAGCGTGCTTGTACTTGTGCGAGTCTCTACACGCCATGCGATCGGAGACGTGTCGTTACTCGACACAAGTACCTATTAGGTAACTTAGTGAGGCGACTGAAGAGGTCAATTGGATACATTCATTGAATTGTTTGTATGCGATTAACCTTTTACAAAAAAAAAAAAAAGAAAAAAAAAAAAAAAAAAAAGATAAATGATGAATATCAGTTATATACAGTTTGTTCATTCATGCTGGATGATTTTACGAAGTGATATGAAATTGTCATGAGTGAATAACGAAGAATCGTCTCTTAGCGTAAAGGTAAATTCATTCCACGTCACCAGCCATTTGTACAGGCTACATTTAATTAGCCAATTAGTACAATAATCAGAGAAATTAATAGGAAATAAAAGCTAATTATATTTTATTAGCTCCAATTTATTAACATCACTGCTTATTTGAATGGTACCTGCAATATGGTTTCAAAATTGAAAGTCAGCCCATTCCATAGAGTGAATTCTCCGCTTGAAGCACCCGTAACAAGCCGCCTTCCTTCAGGCGTCCAAGCCATGCAAAATATAGGACATCTCATCTTGTTTGTGGCTGTCTTTACGAATCTTGTAGTCACTGCGTTGATGGGATTATCTAAATAATAAGGTGGAGGCACTAAATCGGGAATGTATAAACAATCAGGTTGCAACACGTGTCTGTCTCTATGATCCCTCTGCCAAACACGACCCTGAAGAGCTCTCGCAATGGCACAGTTGTAATCTACGGTCTTTCGCATGTTCGATTTGCGAAGTCTCTTTCCGTCGAAATCATCAGGAAGACTGTTGAGAAGCTGGTTATTGTGTTTAGGTTGAAATGGTCGAAATTGTTTATTATGTTGCGGATTATAGCGAGGCTGGTATGGATGATTGCCGGCAGTGAGGCTAATGTTGTTTGGATTGAGCATTGTCTGTTGGTTTTCGCCCATGCCTGGCGGGGGCAGAGAGAAGTCCGCCTGTGCCATTTTAGGCCTTAGGTTTTCACAAGACTGGAATCCTTGTTATTTCACAAATTTAACACGCAATTGATGCATTTTAACTAAATAAAATGCTAAAACAAGAAAATATCCACATCAATCACAATCACTAATATTTTTTAACAAAATGGCGGAGCAGTTGTTGCTATTGACTGTAGCAAAAGCAAACTGTTAATAAAACGCGCTGGCGATTGACGGCAGCAACTAATGGCGCGAAAATCGAAATGCTTAAAATACATTAAATTTGTTAATTAAAATTGTTAACAAACGGAACGGAGACTAATTACAATTTAGAAGTCCTTAGTATAAATTGGTTAACTTATAGGTATTCAGTATTCACTTTTATTTAGTGGCATTTGACTATGAAGCGTGACATGTTTAAGCCTCAAGGGTATCTATAGGCAATTTGTAGCAGGTAATTATTAAGGTGCCCATTCCACATACGTACAACGTCAATGAAAATTATGAAATTGAAGGTGGTAGCAGACATTAAAGACATACTAAAAATTCTGCTACCACCTTCAATTTCATAATTTTCATTGACGTTGTACGTATATGGAATACCCGCCTTATATTAGATGCCACAAGTAGGCTAGTTTTTGGATTTTTTTTTTTGAAATTTGGTATTTTGGTTCAGTTTTTAACGAGGAACTCCAATCTGGTTGCGCAATTTCAAATACAATTCTCAGCGCTAAGCAATGGAAATGTTGTGGTTGTTTTTTTAACCATTGCTTTTATCGAAATTGCGCAACCGAATTCGAGTTCCTCGTTAAAAGCTGAGCCAAAATACCAAATGTAAAAAAAATTAAATAATTACTTGTGGCAGCTAATGTAAATAATTACCTTATTTTCTCATCGACTACAGCTCAGCCCTTCTTTTGGTTAGGCCGTTAGGGCCTTCCTTCTTTCATCTTGGTACTCCTTCACCGCCTCTGACTGAAGCATTTCCTGAACTCAAACATTCGACTTTAGAACGTATGCCTTCTCATTTTCCGGCCAACGACAGATAAAGTACACAAAACCGTATCAGCTCTTCCCCGTCACTTAACGCTCTAGTTTGTTGCGTTTAATTGCTCAGTAGCTTGCAACAAATGGAGGAGACGTGGGAACCAGATTAATTTAAGTCTGTTGTGGTGGTAACACGATGCCCCGACAATTGTTGGTTTGAATCGCGCTCAAGTCCAGATATTTTTCTTGAATCTCTCATTTCGGTTATAACGAGGAGATTTCCTCTTCAACCTAAATCAAATTAAAATTGATAATTAAGCCTGCCATAGCAGTGACGCTAGTCTTGCTGACGGTATCCTCTTCCCCGTCATACAATGCTCTAGTTTGTTGTGCTTCTTTTGAACTTACAACTTATATAGGAAAGCACGAAAACTGCCATAGTGTATAAGCCTATATCCAGTAAGAACCTGTTCAGCTGAAATGTTCCTTGAAAATCCGTCTGCATTGTACCAAGAGCGATGTAACAAAAAACGCTGTTAGAAGTATAAAATCTGACCAACTATAAACTAGTATTATTAATGACTCATCACGGAAGAAATTACTGCATAAGAAGTTCTGGACTTTGTCTGATACTCGAAAAACGTATCTTCCTAGTCTTCTCAATTGACAACGTTGGCTACGACTAGTATCGGCCTGTAGTGTGTTTGCAGGCCTATTATAATTGAAATTCAAATAAAATGAAATTCTTTAATATTATACAAAATAGTATAATAGCACAGGTTAAATGTGTAGGCTACATTATAAACGACAATATGCAGTAACAATGTGTCAGGGAGGGTATGAAACAAGCTGAACATCAGGGAGTTATGGATGCCAAATAGGTCTACGGTACGAGTAATTAATTAATAATTACGCAGTAGTTAAAGAAAAGTTAATAAAACACCACGAGTTTGTCAATTTTTGTATTGGAACAAACAAAGTTTCTCTCGAATTCCCTAAATACAAATTATCATGGCACCAGCAGGTCATAAATCCCACTATTTTTTGAGATATTATTACTTGACAATTTGAGTAGGTTCTAAATTAACAATACTTTTTTCGTTTGGTAGAACCCCGACACCTACTAACGCCAAAAATAGGAAAGCATGCTTGAGTAGCTTAAACTTTAAAGATCTCAGTACATAATATCTTAAATTCTAATTACTCGTCATTCTCAAAAAATGTTCATTTGATATGTATTCACTATAGAATAATCAAGAATACCACTAATAAACAAAAAGCAGACAAGTTTTGGCATCTTTAGTTTAGCAAAATCTAATGAGACAGACTATATTCTCAATGGGACTAATTAGCACTTTAGAAGCCGCATAAAGGTTGACAAATGATACCCGGACTAATAGCGAAGCAAAAATCGGAAAAATAGTTCAGGGCTCAGAGTCCGCCGGCGCATTTACTTCATTTGTGATTATGTCATTGACGTTTGTTTTGTTTTAAGGAGACTATTGTGTAGATACTTAACTTATCTATTATAAATTAAGTTATAATATGGTAGAGCCTGTCTGCTACCATATTATATCTTAATTTATAATAGATAAGTTAAGTATCTACATAATAGTCGCCTTAAAACAAAACAAACGTCAATGACATAATCACAAATTAAGTAAATCCGCCGGTGGAATAGCCGCCTAAGGAAAGGTGCGACAGAGGGGCGCAACCGATTGGGCCTTAATCTGCAAAGCAGATTTAGAACCTACAATGGTGGTACACGTCACATTAACAATGGTTGAAGCTTAAGGCAAAGTTATCCAATGTTCTTTTAAACAAACGGCGGCCGGTGTTTTTTGACGAAATTAATTAATTACAAACATCAAAGAATCGTTTCTTGAAGACTTCATAAAATTTTTTTTAGCTTTCTCCAGTCGCCGACTACTCACCTCGTGGACTTACTACTATGTTAAAAAAAATCTTTTATATGCACATAATCGTGTTTTATTAGAATAATTATTTTCAGGTGTGAAAATGCAAATTCACTATGCAAACTTTTTATTATATTATTATTAATATTTTTTATGAAGTTCTCAAAGGACTATTTTAAGAGGTTTCTAGCTGTGGATCGAGAAATTAATAAATTCCATAAAAAACATTAAACTTTGCCTTAAAAATCACAATATCATAGATTTTTATAAATGTTACTGTCATGTTAGGGAGCGAAATTTGTTTAGAAACTAATCCTAAAATCTAGACTAATTAGCCCCATTGTGAAACTAGAAGACAACTAGAGTATTGTGCAAAAATGGGAGCGGGAGACTTGCTCCTTCCGTTTTCGCTTGCCCCAGCATCCGGTTTCTCCTCCACATATGGCAAGCCGATTTCCTGTAGGGCTAGACGTGGCATTAGATATTGGTAAGAGTTTGTCTGTGTCGGTGAAAATAGTCAGTTGTCTTTCGACTCTATGTATGACTATGCGGTACGTTCCGATTACGTGACTTCTGGATCCTTGAGGTGCTTGCACAGCGAGTAAAGACGCGCTTATGCCCATCGCATCAAGCCTGGAACGAGAGGTTACATATCAAAAATATCAAACTCAATAATTAAATATAAAATGTTAGCTCTGTTCCCTAATACTACCCATTGTTTTCTGAAAACAATATTCAATATCACTTGATAACTGCATGGCTGCACGGTGTAGTGGAAATAAATATATAAAAAATCCCTTTCGGCTCTGGCCAATCAGGTGTAGGGAGATTCCATGTAAGCGCAGACCCTGCTTTTCCTCTGCGCTACCTACACCATGTATGTAATAAAAAATAAAAAAGACTTCATTTTTTTTTCCGACCAAATTTCGGACAACAATGAGGAATAATATGAACTTTTACTTAAGTAGGCCATCACATTATTTTCACTTTGACTGGAAGCCATCTTTATCCTTGTATTGTCGTAAAAAGTGTCAACTACCATTATCGTAGATAATAATACGGGCTTTCAGTCAGATTTTATTTCATTCCTCTGCGACCAATATTAGCTGAGAATTAGGCCATATAAGGCTTTAATCGGCCGCCATCTTAGAACAAAATGGCGGATATAGCTGGTTAACAAACTCGATCAAGACATTTGCATGATCAAAATCGGATAATATATCTACGGAAGTTCGAGTGTTTCATAAAATCGATATACAGTACTTACATACGAGTACATGGGCTTATATATATGTAACATTTTGAAAGGAGGGTGGTTTTAGACTCAGGGGGTCTTGAAATAAAAAGTTGGGAAGAAATTTTCCGGAAGTCGAACAGTGGTCTTGGCTTCAGCCTCTCGCTTAAATAATTATTTCGGAGGCAGAGGTAAATAGGAGGCAGAATGGGACTCGTGACTTCCTTTTCGAAAGTCCATACCGCTATCTACTACACTATGTCTTTCACCAGACACCAGGAACTCAACAACCACCTCACATGATTACCAACCAGCAAGTGTGGCAAGTCTGATGGCAATATCTATCATGCATACAGTCATTAAGGCCATAAGACTATTAGCAGTTTATTGGATGCACAATGTTTTCAGTACTGATTCTGAGACAGAGGTAAATAGGTGGCGCAATGGAACTTGTGACTTCCTTTACGAAGGCCCATAGCGCTATCTACTACCCTACGTTTTTCACCAGGAACTGTGATTTTACAAGCTATGGCTAATAAATAAATAAAAATAATAAATAAAAATACATAAAGTTAGAAAGCACAATAATACTTTCTGGATGCCAGTTGAAAACTTACCTCTCTCTTGCAGTTTTCTCTATTTCTGAGTATTTCACTTCATCAGGAGGTTCGGTGGATGATTTGTAGGGCACCACAGTCGGTTTGAGGACATAACTTTCTCCAGCGGCGGAAGGTGCTGGAGGGGGGACCCCCTGCAGCCAATCAGAAGCCAGGATTTCAGCCACTGTAGGCCGCTCCTTTGGTAACGGTTTCAGTATACGATCTAGGTAGAAAAAATTAGAGCCAAACGTAAATTCGTAAAAAGTGCAAAAGATCGAAAATTTTAGCTAAATAAATAAGCAATGTCCACTTGTGACCTTAATGCATTAAATTTGGAATGGAACCCCCATAAGTTTTGTGTATACAAACACATGCAAAGTAGTTCTATCTGATTTGAAAATGCAGCATAGGAAATTTGCATGGAGAGGCGGGACTTGGGAAAGCATTACGGGAATATCTATTGTGCATTTGCAAACTTTGCTGGGCGAACAGTAAGTAATATGGCATGATAATTGGCAATCTAGACTAAAAGGATACCAAGATTTAATAATAAATAAAAATAATAACAACAACAAAGCGCTTACCAATAAGATCAGTGACCTCTCTGGAGAGGTAGCGAGGGATGATATAGGAACCTGCGAGCACATGCGCCTTAATCGAAGGAACATTTTGACCGCGAAATGGCATCCGGCCTACGACTAGGAAGTACAGGAGGACTCCTAGAGCCCATACGTCCACCGGGCCCCCCAAATAGTGCTCGTCCCGGAACAACTCAGGCGCCGCGTACGGAGGAGACCCGCAAAACATGTTCAGTTGTTCTTCAGGCCCTGAAAAATGGACGACTTGCATAGAAATATCAAAAAACACAATGTGGCAAAATTCCCTCTGATTGAGTTGTCAATTCTCAAAAAACGCCCATAATTAACTTGTGGAAAGAGCTTCTAAATATAAAATTGAAAAGGCGCAACTAATCCACAATAAATTTTATTAGGTTAATTTTAATTTAGTTTAATAACAGTGTTATTAAAGTTACTGTAAATTCAATAATTATTTATGGCGGGAAAGAATACTCCATCCAAGCCAACTAATCAACAACCCGAGCGACAGAGCGCCGAGTTAATATTAAAAAAAAAAAAAAAAAACTATGAATGTAAAAATGGAGAAGACTTGCCCTCCGTAAGTTGTGCGCTAAATCCAAAGTCTCCCAGCTTCACTCGACTTTGTGAGGATAGGAAAACATTTTCAGCCTTTATATCTCTGTGTATGATCATTCTCTCGTGCTGAAAGGAGAACAAGATCTAATGAGTGGCATACCAATTATTCTTATTAAGAGTCAATCTGTTGTGCTGACAATTGCCCTCAATTGCATAATTATGATTCACTCTGGACAGCTAGGTCTAAACTTCTAAAGGTAATACACGTGTGTACCTTTGTACCAATAGCCTGCTGTCATCAATTGTGTCATTATTAGCAAATCAAACCGATAGTTACATGTCTCTTAGACTACTGATGGGTAGGCTCCCTGAAGTGATAGAAGACTTGTAACAGCGACTTAGAGGGCAATTCCCAAAGGAGAAGTTTTAGAAGAGGAGAGAGAGCGGCTGCAGAATGTGATTAGGGTAAGTGTGTTGATATTATATTTCATTGTATATATTAATCATCAAGTCCTTTTATTGAGTTTAGCCTCATACATGGTAAAATAAACCTTAACAAATCGATGGGGGAAAGCGTTACAAGTGTACAGAACCAGCTACCCCATGAAATAGCGATTGTAGAGCCGTCAAAAATATTTCAGTCCTTAGGCACCCATTCCACCGACCGGCTAGGGCTAAATACAAATACGGTGACGTGGTAACAGACATTCATTTCGTTTCCACCGACCTCGCATTCCAGAATGCTAGTGGCATTGACGGAAATGTTTGTTTTACTCTATGCCATAGTTAAAATTGATCAATGATCATAGAGTAAAATCACAAACAAACTAACTAAAATTAAAAAATGGCGTCATGGGATATGTTAATTACTAACATTTTAATAGATTTCTATAAAAAGAAAAATTCTAATTTCCGTCAATGTCATTTGCATTCTGCAATGCGAGGTCGGTGGAAACGCCACCTAAGTCTTGAATGTCTGCTACCACGTCACTGTTTTTGTAAATAGCCCTAGCCGGTCGCTGGAATGGGCGCCTTACCGTAAATGCTTCTTTACAACTTTATACATGACATGGGCCCGTCTATAACACCGATTTGTCTTCAAAGTAGCTGAGCTTCTGGGTAATGCCTTATAGTTTCTCAGACGCAAAAACGCCTAATCTATACCGCCTCATATAATAATAATAATAATAATAATAATCACTTTTCACTTTTTCACTTTTTTTTTTTTTTTTTTACTTTTTTCCTTGACCGGTAACCCCGGACAAGGTGCATATATTGAGAACAACAATTTGTTATTAATCAGCATTATCACGCTCAAGCTTCCGCTTATCGAGCGATCATAGTGCAGTGGCTCTGCAAGATATAAATATAATTAATAATAATTAATAATAATAAACCATTATATAGTACTCACTCTAGCTTTCTGCAATGAGTGAGATCCTTCTGAACTCTGAAGGATGTATTTATATATATTTATTATTTATACTATTATATATTATTATATATTGATGTAAAATTATATGTATAATGAAATGGCTAATAGTCTGTATTTAAAATTAAGTATTTTTTTAATTCTTTTTTTATTTTCCCTATTTTGTTCAATTCTTTTAGTTTAAGTGGCAATTTGTTAAATATCTCTGGTAAAACTGTTTCATTGAGGCGTCTGCCGTACTTATTATGTGTTATAGGAATATTTTGTCTCAATGTGTCTACGTTTCTCAGTTGCCTCTTATTCTGTGTGTTTCCAACAATTTTGCTTAAATACATAAAATAGTTATTCTTTATTATAAGATATTTGTACAGTTTTCCTATTGGTAGTATATCTAGAAATCTGTATTTTTCGTCTATATTTTTAAATTTTTTGTTTAATTTATTAGATAGCATGTTTTTTACTATTTTATTTTGCATTTTTTGTATTTTTGTGAAATAGCTGTTGTTATCTCTCCCCCAAGTTTGTATTCCATAATTTAATACCGATTCTATTAGTGCATGGTAAATCATTTTTAGGGTTTTTAGCGGAAGGCAATATTTTAATTTTTGTATGGCACAACACCCGGACCTCATTTTTTTGTATATACAATCAATTTGATTCTGCCATGTTAGTCTACTGTCCAATATTAACCCAAGGTATTTATGCTCCTCCTTAATCTCTATTTCTTCTACACAGTCACAGTTTTTTGAGTTTGTTTGGTGAAGACAGTGATGAGTGTGGAAAATAAATTTTTTCCTCTTATAAACCGGTCCCCTGTTTCGCATGTGAACAATTTTTGTTTTATTGCAGTTTATCGTGACACCCACATCGTGTGTTAGTTTCTGTAGTTTTCTTATTATTTTGTTCATTTCTTTTGATGCTTCTTCTGCGCTGTCATTTACTATTACTATGGCAATGTCATCAGCAAACATAAATAATTCTGCTCCTAGAAGTTTTGGTATTGAGTTGGTTGTAAGTATATACAATAGGGGTCCGATTTTACTACCCTGGGCCACACCGGACTCCCAAGCTTTCAGTTTTCCAGTTTTTTCATTCAGGCGCACCGTCGCTTTTCTATTTCTTAAATAATCTTGAAACCATTCAAGTTCAATCCCCTTCACTCCTATTTCGCTTAAGCTTGTAATTGTTATTATGGGGAAGGACGTCAAAGGCCTTCGAAAAATCTACAAACAAGACGAATGCTTGCTTATTTGAATGTAATGCTTTGTTAATGTACTCAGTAAAATCGCTTAGACACATCTCCGCACTTTTTTTTCTTTGAAACCCATATTGGTTGGGAGTAATAATTTTATTGCGGTCTGTGTAGGACGTTAATTGGTTATGCACAACTTGTTCTAGGACTTTTTCTGCTAAGCTTAGTAAGCTGATTGGTCTATAATTTTTTATGTCGTTATGCTTTCCGGATTTGTAAATTGGACGAATTGCGGAAATTTTCATTATGTCTGGCACTTTGCCATGTTCTAGGGATCCGTGTATTATTTTATAGATTAGTTTTATCAATATTTTATGACTTTTTAAATCCCTTACTCTTAGTTGGTCAATTCCTGGCGAATTGTTATTTTTTAATTTTAATGTTATTTTATTTATATCCTCCTCGGTTACTTGGCTAAATTTAAATACGTCTGTTGTGTCTTGCTGCCTGCTGGGGGTAAATACGTTTGAAATTTTTTTATTGCATTTTACAGTTACTAATTTTATTTCACGTATAAATGTGTCCAGAAATTCGTTGGACAACTCTGTCATGTCTACATTTTGCTTATTTTTATAAAAATATTTCATGATGTTGTCCTCAATGGTGTTTGTCTCTTTTCTGCCGGTTATTTCGGCAATCATTTGCCATGTTTTTTTTATATCGTTTTTTATTATTTTAAATTTTTGGTGTACGTGTTGTAGTTTTGCTGAGTGTATCATTTTATTAATTTTGTTCCTTTGTTTTACATAATCTTTCTTAGAACTTTCTGTTCTTCTATGCTTCCATATTTTGAATAAATCATCTCGGATTCTGATCTGACTTTTAATTTTTTGTGTTATCCATGTTGTATCTGGTCTTTTACTAGTCATTATTAGGCTATTTGCAGCCTTGTGATAAATAACTCGCATTTTATTTATTAACGTATTGTATATTTCGTTTTCATTTTCTTTATTAAGTATGTTATTCCAATTTTCCTCTTTTATGAGTTTGTTCAGTACACTCTCATCATAACGTAATTTCTTGGCACTACGATGCTTTAACTTATCGTGACATTTCGCTTCTATCTCAATGAGTATTGGATAGTGGTCCGAAATTTTAGTTTGAATGACCTTTGCGTTTTTAAGCTTTTGGTTTTTTATAAAGCAATGATCAAGACAACTTCTTTTTAGTTCTACTCCTTTATAATGTTCCCTTGTTACTTTATTTATGCATTGTTCAAAACCGTCGCTTATCATAATATTTAGATAATCCTCTACGTCTCGGCTTCTTTTCATTAAATTTATATTTATGTCTCCTATTATTATAACCTTGCTTGTTTTTATTTTATTTTCTATCACTTCATTTAGGTCTTCCAAAAAGTTACTTATCGATTTATGTAATCTGTAAATTAGAATTAATGTTATTTTTGAGTTTCCACAGTGGATTTCGACCATTAAAATTTCCATAGAATTGTACCTCAGTGATTCATTTACTCTTTGGGAACCGAAACTTTCTTTTAAAAATAGCATTAGCCCCCCACCCTTAACATCAGGTGGTCTACAGTAGTGAAATCTGTCATATCCCCCCATCTTGTAAAACTGTACCTCTTCCTCTTTCGCGAACGTTTCACATAAACATATTATATCGGGTTTAATTTCATTATTTAATATTTGCAGCTCGGCAAAGTGCTTTCTAATTGATGCTATGTTGAGATGAAAAATTTTTATAGTATTTTGTGTGGTGGTTGTTATATTACTCTCACATTTATATTTATATTTTGCAGTGCCATTGCCATTCCTACATGAGGGTAAATAAAGTTGATTTTCTTCTCTTTTCCTTCTTTTAATCATCTTCTTCTGCTATATCTTCTTGATAATAATAATAATAATAATAATAATCTTTCCTTCTTTCTTTTCCATGTCCAGTATTCCCTTTATCATCTATTTGGTATTCTTTTTTAATTTACACTTGAATAGTTTCGTTATTGGCAGAATGTTAGCATGTTTGAATTTTTCGCCGTATTGTTTGTATTTCTTGTCGATTTTTTTTTATTATAGGCCTACGCTTTTGTATCATTTCTAGTTTGTGGGTGTATGTACTTCTATCTTTGAAGTATACTGTTATACCGTAGCTTACTATGGATTCGACCAGGGCGTGGTACACTAATATAATTGTTTTTTCCCACGTCATTCTACTGTCAATTTGCAGACCAAGGTACTTATGCTCTTCTACTACTTCAATTTTGTCTTCGCATTTACAATTTTCTGTTTTTATTCTGTGCAGGCAATCGTGTGTATGAAATAAATATTTGTTTTTTATTTGTGAAGGTCCCCTGTTTCGTATGTGCATGATTTTTGTTTTTTGGCTATTTATAGTTAGTCCGAGATCGTGTGAAATTGCCTGTAGTTTTATAATAATAATAATAATTCGAGTATTTCTCAACATTATTAACATATCAACATTATATTGTTGGCCCCCTTAACCTAATGGTGTGCGGGGTACCCAGCTGAAAAAATTTCCTCGCTGTTTGATGAAAAAACTGCTGTTAAAATAATTACAAATTTTATGGAGGACGGAGCCAAAGTCATAACGTCGAGAAAATAAAATGGAGAAATGCTGATGGGTTCTATATAAAATTGACTTTACAATGAGGGATAAACACGAGGCTTGCACGCAAGAAGTTGAACTCGCCAAAGTGCCCTACTATCACTCGAAACCATTTGTAAATTAAATTCTGCTTTTCCGGGTCAGTGCTCGATAACCATCCAATTCCAAACATTGGAAAAAATTCAGATGAAAATGATATTAGAGCGTATTAGCCCAACGCCCGAGGTTTACTCCAATAGTTTTTTTTTCTTTTTTTAAAGATTAATCGCATTCAAACAATTTAATGAATGTATCTGACGGACCTTTTCAGTCGCCGCACTAAGTAACTCAATACTTGAGTTACGAAGCGTTCTACAGCGATTGCCTGCCGCAGGCGGTAACTTTGTGGAACAGTTCGCCGCCTCGGGCGTACTCCAAAATGATGTCAAAGCCACTAAGTCATTATAAACTTAGAACGAAAAAATGAAACTTAGCAAGTGCTGCACGGCAGAACAAACCTGAGCGAAAACAAACCTGGCGACAACTTCTTCAAACCTGCCGCCTATGGTAACGTTATGGAACAGTTTGCAGCATCAAGCGTACTCCAAAATGATGTCAAAGCGACTAAGTTCGTCATAAACTCTTAAATGGAGAACGAAAATACGAATCTTACCAAGTGCTGCACGGCAGAACAAATCTGAGCAGAAAACACCCTGGCGACAACTTCTTCGAGCCTGTCGCATGCGGTAACTTTGTGAAACAGTTCGCCGCCTCGGGCGTACTCCATGGCCAAGTAAACTTTACTGTTCGTCTCCACTTCAGTCCGCCGCCTCAGGCGTACTCCAAAATGATGTCAAAGCCACTAAGTCATTATAAACTTAGAACGAAAAAATGAATCTTACCAAGTGCTGCACGGCAGAACAAATCTGAGCAAAAAACACCCTGGCGACAACTTCTTCGAACCTGCCGCATGTGGTAACTTTGTGGAACAGTTCGCCGCCTCGGGCGTACTCCATCGCCAAGTAAACTTTACTGTACGTCTCAACGACCTCGTACAAACGGATTATGTTGGGATGATGCACTTGTTCCATCGTCGAAATCTCCTGGTAGAGCATTCGGCGGGTTTTCTCATCGAGCTTTCCCTTGTCCACTATTTTGAGGGCAACGTTTTCTGTGAAAGATCAAGAAATACAATTATTAATGTACAAGGCATCCCCCTCGCAAACTGTTGTTGTTTGTTTTTTAACGCCTGCTTTCAGCATTTCTGCTTTTAAGCAACCCTGTCAGCCTGGCGGGGGGGGGGGGGGGGAGTGAGTCTTTTTGTTAACTTGAAGTACCTAATGGCAGACTCTTTCACCTCGGGGAAAGGGGAGTTGACTGGCAGGGTGGACTTCCTGATTATGGTGGATTCCGATTCCGTTATTATAAAGTTAATAATTATCATCGGTTAATAATTTAATTATGACTTTTGCCCGGCATTGCAATCATCCTACTACTTCTTCTTCATCTTACCACTGCCCGCGCAAAATTAATGTTATTCACCCGAGAGGGATGCTGCAGGTATGGCACCAACAGAAAAGAATAACGTATCCTAGAAATTATTTTAATACAGTACTAACACTAACCCACTGCAATGCAGACGACATTAATGAACAAATAATGAACATTAATTTAACACTGCAGCTGCCAAACAATTTATATTCATATGGGTTCATTTAAGTTATTTAAAGTTATTCTTTAGCTATGGCTATGTCTATACTTCGCTTGCCGGAGTAAGACAGGCTACCTTCAAAACGACAGCACTCATTAAAGATCCCCCATTATCTACGGCCGAACCTCTAGACAATTCAAGTTATGATAGGGTAATTAAGTGAGAAAATAATTTATGAGTAGTTATAGGGACTATCTCTTCATCAAAATGCAGTAAGTACTTCGGTGTCGAAATCTGCAGTTGGACTGAGAATCAAGAAATGTTATGTGTTGAACTCGAAAAAAGCGTCTGTTAAGGTAACTAACCAATTCCGAGTTGACGACACCAAGTCTGACCTCATTGGCTGCCGATGTGCGGCAAGGGACAAATACATCAAGACACGGTACTGCTGTTGCAAACATATTGAGGTTAACAGGAAGGGCGCAGTCGCAGATAATTTGTTACAGACGGTTACTTAATGCAGCAGCAACGCAAACAAATTTAGCAATCACCCTACCATTGGATGGCTTATATCACAAAGGTCTACACCGTCATTATAGCCTTCCGCCTAGTACTCTTTATTGTTCCGTTCTAATGAGTATAGCAAGGCCTGGAGCACAAAGACAGATTCTACGCGACAGATCTGCAACAGACATGCAGCAGATCTGCTGGGAGGCGGTGCACGGTTTAAAAATTTACAGCAATAGAATCTGCTAAGCACTAAGCACTAGGAGCTTCGTGTCTGTTGCCATAGCATTTTTGTAAGTAATAAGCCAAAGACGGATCAAGAATTCATCGGAAGAGGGGGGGGGGAGGGGCAAAATAACAAGATTCTGGCTCTTCCCATTAAGTTGTGCAATTATTTGAAAAACAATTAGATTGAAATCCAATCGATTTTAAACAGGCCTAAGAGAACGAGTATTATTTTTTGCTATTTCTGTTGAAGGGCTATCATAGGTAAGAAGGGGGGGGGGAAGTGTCAGAGCCCAAAATTTTTGTTGCATGGTCCCCCGTTTTATTTTTTTAAGTGTTCGTAATATGCAAATTCTAAATGTTTTGGCTGTCAAAATGCGTACCGCACTTTTTCGGGCTTATTTTATCAACGACAAGAAAAAAATCTCCCTGGGGGACTATGGGGACGGAAGAACCAGTAGAATCTTGGTCGAAATGAAAGTGAACTTCCAAACGTTTCGTCAACATCTGCGGTCGACATCTTCAGTGGCGCTGAATAGACTTCGAAGGTTGTACCTCGGTGGCTCCGTAGCGAGTGACGTTCATTTCGACCACAGCCCATCAGCCCGGATTCTACTGGTTTTTCATTTGACTCCGGCCGTGAAAGCCTTTGCAGTTACACTATGGGGACTATTTAATAATAATCAGTTTTAGTTTGTAAAATATACATGTTTCTGCTGTCAAAATGCGTACAACCCCACTGTTTAGCGCTTTTTTTAACGTCTATCAAACCATTGTTCGCTATATCAATACCACTGGCGCCAAGGCCAATTTCATTGTTGGATATTACATAGTAATTTTTATTTTCTGATTCTATCTAGTGTCAAGGCAATTCATTTCCGGGGGGGGGGGGGGTTGAACCCCAAGGAACCCCCCTGGCTACGGCCTTGACTGGCGCTAGTTTGATGTATTTAATACGACACTGCATAAGGTTGGAACGAGCCGTAGTTTAATGGAGGAAGAGCATTACAAGACCGGACGTGTCAACAACCACGACATGCAGTGGCAGCAGAATTAACGGCTTCCTGGCGCCACGTCCTCCCCATGCAACATCCCCCATCAAAGCCGGCCATTGGGGGTTTCCCCCCATGCATATCCAGGCATTCTAGTTACTCTGCTGACCGCGAAAGGTCGCGGTTACCCCTTCTTCCTTCCTGCCTGTTGTTTATGAGCCTTTAACAGCACTATTCACCGTTTAATGCAGCTGAATTGCATCGTTAGAGCGCACTTTACCCTATTGTATGGTAATTTATGGAAATAACTTGAATGGTGTACTTCGTGTTTTGTAAGGTTGTATCATAGCTGAAGAGCCTAAATCACTATAAAATTTTCACAAGCCTGACCGTAACTAGTTTAAATTGTCGTCCCATTTGTCTAGTGACATCACTAAAGTAGAATTCTAAAACACATTTTTTATTTTTGAAATGGATACCATTTAGAAAAAAACTTTCAAATGTTCACTTATATCGAAAGATGTATAAAGTTTATTTATAAAAAAATAAGTTTTATTAATTTTATAAATGAGGTCACATGAGCATAATTTCTTACAAAACGCCGCCTTCCGCCGAAGAAAGTATGGGAGGAAGCTGGTCTTAGCACAGGGGCATATTGAGGACACCATGCACATGTGACGTCATCAACAATATGGCGCGCTTTTTCTGCAGGTAGACACGGACTCGTTTCGCCGGTTTCGTTGCTTCAATGGTAAGCATGTGTAAAATTCCTTCTTATATGTCAAATGTGAAATTAAACTTTAATGTTCATTTCTGTACTCATACTCGTACATCTGCTATGTTCTTATTAAAATAAACTGCTTGTGATGCTTATGCTTGCTTAACTTAGGAAAGTTAGATTCGGGAACTTAGGGAAATGAAATAAACTACTTAGGGCTACTCTAGAAGGTAGCCGTTTTCTAACGGAAGACCGGTCCTGATAAGACACTGAAGCCCGGAGCCTGATTAGCCTGGGATTGGTGTTACGAAAATTAAACGGGCTAGCTCAGACGACACCCAAGCTAATCCCACTCCGGCTTCAAACTACTCAACACAACTAGGGAAACATGCAGCTACCGAGGTCAAGCTCCCGATGAATCTGACAGAAACCCAGATCGCGGGGCGCTATACTCTAGAGCCGCATCCTTCCTCATGCGGAGACTCAACTCAGGGAGCGTTAAGGTCAGAAAGAAACCTGGACAAAATCTGCGACAACAATCTCTCTCTTCTAATGCAACAAAATATACAGTGCAATAATAATTTTTAAATTGAAAAACAGCGCCAAACAGTAGCGGGTGCATTAAGCTAAAACCACGTCTTAGACGGGGCAATAGAAACCAATATGGCCGAAATAGTCAACAAGATTACCGAGCCAGAGGAGCTCTTATTTTATTTTAAAATTAACCGAAAAAACCCAGCCGGGAAAACTTTTCCGCTTTTTCCAAAAGCAACAAAACAAAAATAATGTGAGAGTGACAAACGAAATTACTACGGTAAGTACAGTGAAAACAATACATTGACAACCTGGTGATCTAAGCACAGAGACGCTGCGTTTTTGCGCCAAAACAGAGACCTCTTTATTAAAATGTAATCAAAACACGAACCCGGGGCGCCAACCTACAATTTTGGAATGATTACTGCCAAACAAGGACCGGTAGACGTGCCCCTTTCCCGTAGGCAAGGATCGGGTCACACGCCTCAATTTTACGGTTCCAAAAGTGGCTGCAAACACCCAGCGTCCCTATTCTTAGACCACCATGTTGTAATTAGAACAAGAATGAACAGGCTCCCGAAGTTTGACAGCTCCAGGAGTGTCATCAGCTGATTATGACAAGACAGACAGCTCATCAAAATTACGTACGGACTAAATGATTTAGAAATGTAGGGGGTAGCAAAATTGCGCCCAGAACTTAGGAAAATTGACGAACTGGAAAATTATATAAAAGAAAAGAAGCTTACGGACCAGAGCTCACGGCAGGGTACTCGGCTTCCACTGGTAGGTGCAGGGCGCAGAGAGTGCATACTCCGCAGGGTGTAGTAGGCCTTAGGCAGGCCGTAGGTAGGTCAAAATATGCATGGCTCACTCCATCTCGCCTATCCGAAATCCAGGCGGCTACCGGAGCCTAGTTGGTCAGGCTCCGGGCTGTGGCTCCCCAGCGACCGGCTTTAGGCCCAGACAAGTTTTTCCTACCCCATCATGGTGGCTGTTTTCAAGTGCTATGGAGGAAACAATTAATGATTATTTAGTGGTAGCTTGTCTTCCTTTCTTCCCCTGCATATGGCCGAGCAGCTCCAATCTGACCTTCCTGTGACCTTGACGGTCTTTCCGACATCCGACGTGAAGATTAAGTAGCAAATTTTATATTTATTTTTATTTTGTGTTTTCCTCGAGCCACACCGTAATTACCTTAAATTATCTTAAATTCCACTTCCTCCTGATCAGACGTGGTTTGAGCCGGCAAGCATGCGTCATCGCGCATGGACGCATTTATCTAGGCTCCTACTTGTTTCGTGTATAATATTTATGCTTATTTTTCTTTTTCAGGGGTTTCTACCGGTTCTACGGCGGTACGTAATTTCATAAATTAATAAAAACGGGGCTTACCACAAAAAATCAACCTCGACGCAACTCATCACCAAGAAAGTCAGAGAATGAGCAAGTTTGAGACTTGCCAGCTCACTTCGTCCTTATCCGGTCATATTAGCCACTTTTAGGCACCTTTTAACTCCCAAGTTGACTTCATGTGGTTAACCTCACCCCCCAAAAAACCCAATATATTATTTTGACTCGCCCCCAATTGTGTTTAATCGTGGTTAATGCTCGATTTATTCCCCTTTCGACTCATTTCCGTTTCGAGTTTCAAAGTATCCCCGCCACTCACTCCGCGCTGTTTTTTAAATCATTACATAGCCCCCCCCTATACAAAAAAAAATGCGAAACCCGCAGCAAACTCAAGACAGCATTTTTTTTTGTTAAATAACCGAACCCACAGAAAATTACAAGAAAGCAGGCTTTAAATTGTTAATCTCGTGACGACCAGCGTTAACCCCCTTTAACGTCTCCAGGATTACTTGATTGGTTCCAGCCAGCTGAGCTATCTTATATGGACCCTTATATTTCGGTTGGAGCGACCCTACAATTTGTTGGATCTTTGATGACTGTGGGAAGGCCTTGACCCAGACCAGCATCCCAGGTACGTATGGAGACTTCTTCCTCCTGAGGTTGTAGACGCGAGCTTGTGTCTCTTTGTGCTTGAGAACCACCTGAACAGCTTTGTTGTAAATTTTTTCTAGGTCCTCCTGTTTGTCCTGGAAATAGACGTGAGGCTCAATATCCTGCCCGTTTCCGTCTTGCAATGGCGAAGATGATGGGAAAAGAGGACGCAGTTCGTGGCCGTACAGTAGCTTCGCGGGGCTGAAACCTGTCGTGGAGTGCGGGACGGATCGTAAGGCCCTCTCAATTAGGGGTAAATACTTGTCCCATTCATTGTGTTTGCCCTTCATATAAATGGCCAACGCCGTTTTTATTGGTTTGTTCAGAACTTCGACGGCTCCGTTCTCCCATGGGGCGAATCTAGGGGTGACGTGATGTGCGATCGAATGCTGTTGGCACCACTGCTGGAAATCTGCGGATGTGAAGCACGAACCACCATCTGAAATTAGGATTTCTGGTGCTGAATGCGCCGGTAATACGTCACGCTCCAGGATTTGGATGCACGCTGCTGTCGTTGCTGCTTTGATGGGACGAACGTATGCAAATTTCGTAAACTGGTCCACCAATACGAAGATGTACTTATGGCGATAAGGGTGGGTGGTGGGATATGGACCCAATAAGTCAACATTGACTGTGGCAAACGGTTTGGGCGTGGGTGGCTTGAGCTTCATCTCGCCCACAGGACCCTGCAAGTTCGGTTTGAAACGAGCGCATTGCTGGCACAGCTTGCAATACCGCTTGCAGTCCAACAAAACACCCGGCCAATACCATGCCTCCAGAATTCTGTGCGCGGTCTTTTTGGCTCCCATGTGGCCGGCCTCATCATGACAAGCTTTTAAAATACGCGCGCGCTCGTGGCCAGGTACCACCCTCCTAATTACTTCCCTTTTGGTGACCGGATCGGTAATCTGCTTAAACAGCTTACCATTCGCGATCTGAAAACTGGGGTAGCAATCCGGGTGGGCAGTAACCTTGCGTGCGAGCTCCTCGTACCATGAGTCAACATGCGCCTTTGTTTCATCGATTTCAAGGCTTGCCATAATGGGGTCGTCGTCCTCCGCGTCCATCTCGTAAGGGTTGCGAGACAGCAGGTCACATAACCCGTTCTCCACCCCTGGCGTGAACTGAACGTGGAACATGAAGCTACTCAGCCTCACTACCCAGCGTTGCAGTAAAGAATTCCCCTCTCCCTTATTCAACTTTGAACCGCCACTTCCTCCCTTGGTGACAGCAAGAAGCCACGGAATGGGGCTGTGATCGGTGATCAGTTTATTGCGTTGATCCGGTGGACTTCCCAAAAGGTAGATCCGGAATTTTTCGAGTCCAAAAATGGCCGCTAAGCACTCGCGCATCACCGCACTATACCTCTGCTCCGATGGTTTGAGAGGCCTCGATGCGTAGCTAATGACCACAATGCTGTTGTTTTGGACTTGAGTACACACCGCAGAAATTCCTACGTTGGAAGCATCCGTCCGAATTTGAAAACCTAACTTAAAATCTGGCGTGCCCAACACTGGCCTCGAACACAAGACATCTTTGATTTGTTGGAAAGCCGCAACCCGTTCATCCGTCCACTGTAGAGAGGTGACTCCCTTCTTCAACAAATCGTTGATTGGCCGAGCCACTTCCCCGAGCTTTGGGATAAACCTCCGGAAAAAATTAATGCAACCCATAAATTGGCGAACTTGTTTTTGAGTACGAGGCTGGACTATACTGCGGATGGCTTCAATTTTATCCTCGTCCGGCGAGATGGTGTTATTCTCCAGCTTCACCCCAAGAAATTTGACCGACTGCTGGAAGTACCGGCATTTTTTCTTGTTGATAATGAGATTACTTTCTCGCAGGGCTGCAAACACGTCCCGTAACAGCTCCGCGTGTTCCTCTACGGTCTTTGTAGCTACCAAGCAGTCATCAAAATAAATGTAAAGACCGCGGTGCTTAAACTTGCCTAATATCGAATGTATGATTTCGCTAAACTTATCCGGTAGCACCGCAAGACCCAGGGGGCAGTATTTCCACTTATATTGAACTCCGGCGACGGTGATTGCTGTATAGTCCTGGGACTCTGGACTGATGGGGACCGAATAGTAAGCATCCCTCAAATCTATTACAGACAACACGAACGCGTCCTGGATGCTTTCAATTATCTGGTTAATATCCGGAGAGATGCTTGACGTCCTCCGTAGGCGCGCGTTGAGCTGACGATAATCTATGAGGAGCCTCTGCTTGTTCCGGGCATAGTTAATGTGGAGAAAGGCTGGTGAATTCCACTCCGATTCGCCCCGCTCCAAAATGCCCCTTGACTCTAGGTCCTTGCAGATTTGAGCCGCTCTTTTTTCGTTTTCCGGTGGGAGGCGAAATTGGCGGACGCGGACTGGTGGCAGACTCAAGTCCGGGTACAGCTTCAGTTGTCCAGCTGATGTCTTCCCCGTACTCGACTTGAACGCTTCGTGCCAATATTGAATCAAGTCCACGGCCCTTGAGACCTGCTCTGGCGTCATGGGGTACGTAAAACTACCCGCCTCAATACGCACTTCGTCGTCGCCTGTTGCCAGCTGCAAATCCGCCTCACAAATCTCGACACCTGCCAACGTGAGCTCCGGGTATGTAACCAACCTAATTTCCTCTGGTAGGGTCTGTGGTGGTAGAGGTTGTAGCACCAACAATCGACCTGCCACGTCGATAGAGGCCTTTAATTTTAATAATAAATCAATGCCTATAAGGCACGGCTGCCGTAGGCCCTTGAGGAGGTAAAAGCGATGGTTTACCATACGGGAACCCACTTGAACCCGCAGCCAGGCGGTTCCCACAAGCTCTGCATGAGAAGAAGAATCTGCCAATTTGACACGGCCAGACGTAGGCGTCACCCGAAAACCACTTGTCACTAAAATGTCCCAATAAGGGGCTGATATTAAGGAAGAGTTGGCGCCCGTGTCGACCAACGTCGGAAAAAACGTTTCGCCTATTTTTATATGTAAAAAAAGTCGCTCCACAGGCCCTACCCATGCCAGCTCGATATGCTCTGGCGCCGGAAAGGTATAGTCCTTGATATACTCAGTAAACTCGGGATGTAGGGGGTCCATTTCAAGGGGCCTGCGCAGTGGTCCGGACCCGTCAGGACTCACTGCTTGGCCTGGTCGTTTTTTAATTCCATTAAGGCCTCTACCTTCAGCGTAAGGGCTGCTAAGGCGCGTTGTAAGGCCAACATGTCCGCCTTTGGATCGGTGTTGTCGCTGGATCCGCGTTGAGCGGACTTCCACCGTTTCGCCCTCTGACTTTGCGGGCACTCATGATGTTCATCGACACCCTTTTTCCCACAATAACGGCAAAAAACCCGGCGGGCGGCCCCACAATCTTTAAAAAAATGGTGTGGTGAATCACAATTAAAGCACAGATTCACTGCTGCTGCCTCTAATTTGCCGTCCGTATCGGCCACACTGACATACTGTAGTTTCGGCTGTCCCATATTCATTGTTGCTTCTATTTTTGCACAGGCTGCCTCGAGTTGCCGGAAACTGGAAACGTCCGCAAAAATCAGCTTCTCCCTGTACAGCGGCAACAGGTTGTTACGCACAAGGTTTACCATCGTCGCCTCGTCAAATTGGACGGTCACTTTCCTGAATCTACTCCTAATATTCGCCAAAAATTCGACCGATCGCTGCCCCGGTGTCATTTTCTCCGACAGAATTTCTTGCAGTCGCGCTGCGTCCCCCCGGACGACCGTAAAAGCCTCCAGGAACTCCCCGCGGGCTTGACTCCAACTCGTCAGATCCGGTAGGTGCACTTCGAACCATGTCTTGGCCGTCCCAGAGAGGAGATCTACCAAACAGGGATAGATCAACTCCATGGGAAGGCCAAACAAATGTGCCTGTCTCTCAAAATCTACAAGAAAATCCTCCGGGTCTCCCCTCCCAGAGAAAGCGATTTCTCGGGACCTACAAACGCCCAGAAACTTCACTAGGGTCCGCCTGTAGTCCCCTAAGTCCGCCGAATTGCCCGACGGGTCGGACGCGCTGTGGCGACCGGACGAGGGCCCCTGTTGTTGCCAGGGCGGCGGTTGCTGCGGCCCAGGCGGCATTTGTGGTGGCGGATGGTGGATACTCCGATGCTGCTGTGGTGCATGCCAATCTTGCGGCAGTTGTTGGTGCGGCGGTTGCCTAACCGTCGCCCGAGGCGGCTGTTGAGTAGTCGGTTGCTGAGGTGGGACATTCCACTGTGGTAGTGGCTGTTGGGGCACTGTCGCCCGAGACGGCGGTTGGGGCACTGTCGCCCGAGGCGGCTGTTGGGCAGTCTGCTGCCGCAGTGGAGCATTCCACTCAGGTGGCATCGGCTGTGAAGGCTGTTGAGATGCAACCGTAGGGGGGTCGAAGGGTTGGGGTGGGGGTAAAGGCTGGGTGGGGGCCAATCCCCGTAATGACCAAGGTGAGCGGCCTTGGCTGGCAGCTTGCTCCGTCGTCTCTTGCATAGACAGCGAAGTATGGCCCTGCGCATAAGAAGTATGCACCCTCTGTTCCCGAACCCTTTTATGTACACTAAACAACGGCGAACGAAGGGTATCACTCCCCGGCTGCAAAGCCGCAAACTGCCGCTCACACTGTTTAAGCGCAGCCAACAGGGTGTTCAACCCTTCCTGCTCTACCTCAGGAACGGCAGAAAAGGTCGTTCGCAGCACTGCGGTGTTTGCAAACTCCGGCTGTAAATCCGCCCCAGGCACCCCTGCATAATCCAGCAGAGTCTGAGGTGGCTCTACTGTCGGTGCTGAAAGAGAAACGATGTGGTCGGCCGGATCTGTCAGTGGAAGGTTTTCAATCCCTGAGATGTGCAAGAGCACGTCGGGGTTGTCCCGGACCGCATCCCACACTTCTCTCCGCAGTGCCGTGAACGGCCCATTCATATCAAAGGCAAAATCAGGGCGCAATTGTTGCAACTCTGTTGCTAACTCAAGCAACGCGTCATAATTGATCTGTTGTAGAAAAGACCGAAACGTCTTCATATTGATACTGATAATAAAATCTCACTAAGGTAACAAATAACTTATTGTAATTAACACTAAATTAATTTCCTGTTTCCAGGTATATCCCAAAGATAAAAATATTCAAGAACTTGGACGCACTCAAATTACATACAATATTCCGGGCTTAATCACCAAACCGGGAAGCCAAAATTCTCTATCTCAAGAGGAGCCAAAACAACCAGTCGCAAGAAGAACGCGACTAACAATCATTGTGTAATACTTAATGCTAGAACATTATAATAATAGCAGTATGTATTATAAATTATACAACCACCTACCTACATGTTTATTACTTAAAAACCTGTAAATTACAGCCTGTGATAGAGCGTCGACATACAGAAACTATGTCTACTCCCACCACCGGCGGTAACCGTATGGGGAAAAAAAAGAAAAAAAAATGTTCAGGATAAAATCACAGCAGTAAGGAGCCATGTCGGTGACAGAACTCCACCGATGAGCACCCAATACAACAGCGAATCATCCGGGAAGGAACAGCGATGGAAGGACAAAATCCCCTTCCCGCGACACCTTTCCGGATAATTTGAAATCCTGATGATGAACCTGTATACGAAACGTGTCTACCAAGTGGAAAAAACAGTAGAGAGGAAAGTTGTCACAGAATAGAGTCCAGGCACCCAAACGCGTAGGCGCCACTTGTAAAATTCCTTCTTATATGTCAAATGTGAAATTAAACTTTAATGTTCATTTCTGTACTCATACTCGTACATCTGCTATGTTCTTATTAAAATAAACTGCTTGTGATGCTTATGCTTGCTTAACTTAGGAAAGTTAGATTCGGGAACTTAGGGAAATGAAATAAACTACTTAGGGCTACTCTAGAAGGTAGCCGTTTTCTAACGGAAGACCGGTCCTGATAAGACACTGAAGCCCGGAGCCTGATTAGCCTGGGATTGGTGTTACGAAAATTAAACGGGCTAGCTCAGACGACACCCAAGCTAATCCCACTCCGGCTTCAAACTACTCAACACAACTAGGGAAACATGCAGCTACCGAGGTCAAGCTCCCGATGAATCTGACAGAAACCCAGATCGCGGGGCGCTATACTCTAGAGCCGCATCCTTCCTCATGCGGAGACTCAACTCAGGGAGCGTTAAGGTCAGAAAGAAACCTGGACAAAATCTGCGACAACAATCTCTCTCTTCTAATGCAACAAAATATACAGTGCAATAATAATTTTTAAATTGAAAAACAGCGCCAAACAGTAGCGGGTGCATTAAGCTAAAACCACGTCTTAGACGGGGCAATAGAAACCAATATGGCCGAAATAGTCAACAAGATTACCGAGCCAGAGGAGCTCTTATTTTATTTTAAAATTAACCGAAAAAACCCAGCCGGGAAAACTTTTCCGCTTTTTCCAAAAGCAACAAAACAAAAATAATGTGAGAGTGACAAACGAAATTACTACGGTAAGTACAGTGAAAACAATACATTGACAACCTGGTGATCTAAGCACAGAGACGCTGCGTTTTTGCGCCAAAACAGAGACCTCTTTATTAAAATGTAATCAAAACACGAACCCGGGGCGCCAACCTACAATTTTGGAATGATTACTGCCAAACAAGGACCGGTAGACGTGCCCCTTTCCCGTAGGCAAGGATCGGGTCACACGCCTCAATTTTACGGTTCCAAAAGTGGCTGCAAACACCCAGCGTCCCTATTCTTAGACCACCATGTTGTAATTAGAACAAGAATGAACAGGCTCCCGAAGTTTGACAGCTCCAGGAGTGTCATCAGCTGATTATGACAAGACAGACAGCTCATCAAAATTACGTACGGACTAAATGATTTAGAAATGTAGGGGGTAGCAAAATTGCGCCCAGAACTTAGGAAAATTGACGAACTGGAAAATTATATAAAAGAAAAGAAGCTTACGGACCAGAGCTCACGGCAGGGTACTCGGCTTCCACTGGTAGGTGCAGGGCGCAGAGAGTGCATACTCCGCAGGGTGTAGTAGGCCTTAGGCAGGCCGTAGGTAGGTCAAAATATGCATGGCTCACTCCATCTCGCCTATCCGAAATCCAGGCGGCTACCGGAGCCTAGTTGGTCAGGCTCCGGGCTGTGGCTCCCCAGCGACCGGCTTTAGGCCCAGACAAGTTTTTCCTACCCCATCATGGTGGCTGTTTTCAAGTGCTATGGAGGAAACAATTAATGATTATTTAGTGGTAGCTTGTCTTCCTTTCTTCCCCTGCATATGGCCGAGCAGCTCCAATCTGACCTTCCTGTGACCTTGACGGTCTTTCCGACATCCGACGTGAAGATTAAGTAGCAAATTTTATATTTATTTTTATTTTGTGTTTTCCTCGAGCCACACCGTAATTACCTTAAATTATCTTAAATTCCACTTCCTCCTGATCAGACGTGGTTTGAGCCGGCAAGCATGCGTCATCGCGCATGGACGCATTTATCTAGGCTCCTACTTGTTTCGTGTATAATATTTATGCTTATTTTTCTTTTTCAGGGGTTTCTACCGGTTCTACGGCGGTACGTAATTTCATAAATTAATAAAAACGGGGCTTACCACAAAAAATCAACCTCGACGCAACTCATCACCAAGAAAGTCAGAGAATGAGCAAGTTTGAGACTTGCCAGCTCACTTCGTCCTTATCCGGTCATATTAGCCACTTTTAGGCACCTTTTAACTCCCAAGTTGACTTCATGTGGTTAACCTCACCCCCCAAAAAACCCAATATATTATTTTGACTCGCCCCCAATTGTGTTTAATCGTGGTTAATGCTCGATTTATTCCCCTTTCGACTCATTTCCGTTTCGAGTTTCAAAGTATCCCCGCCACTCACTCCGCGCTGTTTTTTAAATCATTACACATGTCTGAGCTTGTCCATTATCGCTTGTAGCCGGTATAGGTTGACATCGAGAACGTATACCAGTGCATACAAAACAATACAAATACTGCCAGAAATCCATGGGGTCGTTGGCATTGGACAAGGGACCTATGGGCTTTCTATATGTAGGCCAGGGGCTGGGTCCATAAAAATGACTTAAAAGAAACTAAAAAAAAGGTAGGCCACATAGAAATATATTAACTGGAACGGCGGCAGTTATAATATCTCTTACGGGGCTCCCGTAGTTATAAGCCAACTATCAGAGATAAGTACCAATGTAAAAAATATAGAAGTCTTAAACATTGCAACATAGCAGAACGGATACCTGGACGGCTGGACCCGGTCAAAACTCTGTACTTAGCTTATACAGGCCACACTGTCCACAATATTGATAACAGTCTACAGGCCCGGGATGGTAGACACGGACACGCGCGAGTCACGGACGTTCCTTTTGTCATTGTAGCAAATGTGTAGTTGGAAAACCACAGAGTCATCTGGAGAGTCTGGCGTGAAGCCGAAAACATCCCAATTGAAATTTGAAATGCAAGCTCTCTAACCACTCGACCACGGCCTTCACCCGTCCCGCGCTACGTCTTTTCAATGGCTGGTCATAGAAATTAAAAAATACATATTTGGCAGGAAGCTTATCCCATCCCTCTATAGAACTCTAGGTCTACCCAATGGTAATAACGTCTCACTGGTACGGCAAAATCGCGGCTGTCTGGCATGTTACTAACTAAAACATCCCACATCAGATCCCACTCAGATCACTTGTAATGCTATTATAGTTGTAAGTTTTTAAGACTGTACAACTTATATTGGGCGGCTATTACACTGAGGGTTTCCAGTGTAATAGCCGCCTAAGATAATGCGTGACCCTCACACGCCTCACGGCACGAGGGAGCGCAGGAATTATAAAAATTGTAAACAATGAAGTATGAAAATATACGTATTATTATTATACATACAGCAGTGGTCAAGGACTTGACTTACTTGACTTAAGATGGCTCCATCGGCATCGGCCCGTGAGGACCTCTCGCCTGTCGCACCAAGCCCCTCCAAAGCGCGCGATTCTCCGCCAACTCCCTCCATGCGTCGAAATGAATGCTGCAGGCTCTCAGATCCTCGGAGAGCTGGTCCGACCATCTCTTCCTAGGTCACCCCTGTGGTCAAGGAAGTCCTCTGAAACCCTCTTTGGGTTTTCGTCGCCTTTCTTTTATTGTAAATCCTTTAAGGCTTACCTTTGGTGAGTTGGTGAACAGCTAACTTAACCCTCGAGAAGTTGCCGGAGCCCAGGTCGCCCCTGATGCGGTACAGTCCGACCCTGGCCCCAAGATTGACCTCTTCCTGCCATTTGCTGTCGTTATGCAGCGCGTGCATAACCACTTCGTACTGCGTGTCTTGCTTCGCATTCTCATCCCTTCCCTCTGAAAATCCCAGCAGATAATAAGGTTCAGTAGAGACAGTTTTGGTCACTAGATTCGCTGACGACAATAAGATATCCATATTATTCAAAATGGCCGCCGTTTGCATGTGAAAACTAAGTTCTTAGCATCTAATCAATGATTTTGATATTTTTTATAATAATTTTACTATGTCTGGACCTTATTGCGCTGCATATAATTTAATTTAATATATATATATATAAATATTCTCCATGATTTATAGAAGAATATCACTTAATATAATACATAAATAAAATAATTTTAAAATATTATTGAGGCTTATGGAAAAATCAACGCTTTGATATCTTAGCAACTGGTGCTGCCATCTACAAAATGACTTCACAAATGAACCTCACTAATGTATGATTTCCGTCACGTATGATCACGTTCATTGGCCACGGGCGAGGTGTGCGTGCTGCAGGCGTATCGCAAACAGACAGGGTTTAGGCGGCTTTTCCATCTGTCAATAATCCGTCATTTGTGTATCAATAATAAGTCCCTACCATATCGTCACCCTAACGTCAGAAGGGCGTACCATAAAAAACTAAATTTCGAAATAATAGCGTTTAAATAATATGCTTTTGCTCTTACAGTCAGTCAGCTCTCCAAATCGAAAATTTCAGTATTATATTTCACGATGATTTTTTTTTTCTGTATATGCAAAAATAGAGGTCACGAAAAGGTCACTAAATCTGATCATAACTCAATTTCGCCAAAAAAAATTGGTTACGCCCTTCTGACTTTAGGGTGACGAAATTATAACTAAATTTATAATAGATAAGTTAAGTATCTACATAATAGTCTCCTTAAAACGAACATCTCATCAATTATTGATGCCCAAATGACGGATTATTGACAGATGGAATAGCCGCCTAAGGGGAATCTTTCCAAACACCATTATAAATCACCGGGGTTTAATTTTTTAATCATTATTAGTAATGTGTCACGTGACGGTATTAAAATAAACCCCAGGGTGTTAGCTATGAATTCAATTGATTTAAGCAAAATGCGCGGAATATTCAAATTAATAAATTATTGGAATACAAGAGGATGATGGTTGCATTGTTTTATTATTGAAGGAAATACTAATGAACATTAAAATGTGCAGGTACAATTTTGGAATATAATAAGAATTTTAATTAATGTGTCAACATCAAATTAGGGAGAAAAAATTGAAAATTCGCCAAAATATAGCCGAGGATTAATTTATCAATTTGAATTTCCCGCGCATTTTGCACTCATTTGTTTAAAACCATAGAATAAACCCCCGGTGTTACGTTAATCCCAAATCACCATAATAGGGCGGGAGGCGCAGCTAAGACGAAATATGTAGAGTAAACTTCTCTGCGATGGAAGCGGATACAAAAATCACAATCAGTTCAGCCGTTATTGAATTAAATAACGTAACAAACCAAACTGACATTGTTTTATTTTACTAAAATGCCCCTTGAACCCTTGAGAAAGAACGGGAAGTGGGCTATAATGAAAAAAACATAATAAATAAGGCGTTGCCATCGACAGAGTCAATCTATCAAAGATGAAAGGACACAATCAATCAAAGAGTCGAGTTTCCGAGTTACTTCGTATAATATCCATCATTATCATAAATTATTGCTATAGAGTAGCCAACTTAAGTAGGCCTAATATGTTAACAAGCACCCAAATTATTGTTATTACTTTCTATAAGGGCTTTTTAATTATAGACGTAAGCTCAATGAACCTTGCCCTCTGCGATCTTATTGTTTTCCGACATTATACTTCTTACCTTATTTCCCCTACCATTTAGGCTTCAGCTTTTCGCATTAATCTTACTACGTTTAAGTTTTTTTTAACCCTTCTTACATCAGCAAATACAACGCCCGTCCTTGGCTGTTTTGACGCAGTGCCTTCTAGTATATCCACGATCTATACCCGAAGAATTCATAGTCAGCGCTGATTCCTAAAAGGGCAGTGGGCCGTCCACTCAATGTGGGCCTTCCACCAACTAACAGAGGCGGAATATTGGGCCGTCGACCACCCCGATTCTGTGCCCTGTTGCCATCCTGAAAGTGGCCAGCACCACTTCCCGGGGCGGGCAGTTTCAGATGGAAAGACATAATAGTCTCCATAGTAAATTTGTAAAGCTGTCACTCATTGTGAAAATATATAATTTGTAAACTGTTTTCGTACACTTGACGATGGCGTGAGCCGAAACCGGTTGTGTTTTTTATTTTATTACGTAAAACTTTACAAAGTATATGTTTTCACAATGACTGAGTTGGAGATGGCTTACATAAGGGCCTTCCATGGAAATGCTGAGTAGACCTATTCTCAAAGACCTCAACGAATTTTCGGACATTATTGGCATTTTTTTCGCCTATTGGGGCTTCTATGTTCTTCTATTCTGACTACAAGTGCATACAAACATATGTATTCCCCCAAGTTCCATAGTTTTCAGAATATTCCGCTTTAAAGTTTAGAACCAGCTTAACTATTCTAACTAGATAGCGGCGAGGGAATAAATAAATAGGTATTACTGCTCAATGATACCATCAAGTACAGTAATCAACAAGTACCTCAAGTAGTCAAATGGAAAGAATAAAGTAAAATCGTTACCATATCATCAAAATCAGGTCAGTCATAGCGCTACTTTTGGTCAATTTGACAGTTACAAATTTCAAAATATTTCTGAACAAGGAATGTCAGCGCATTATTTACGATATTTATTAATTCCTCGTTACACAGCATCAACGATGTGAAAATGGCCAGATGAAAAATTCATACAAAATTCAAAAAGCAAAAAGGAGGAATTTACTACTAGTACTATTCTATAAAATCTGATAAAATCTGATTAATGTACGTTTTTCTATTAGTTTTGCTTCGGTAAATGTAACACATATTTTTAACGGCTTGAGATTCATATTTCCTTTGAAAATTGATTCACATGTCAGGACATGTAGAGTAGTGGCACGGGCTCCAACTTTCACCCGAAAGGTTGTTGGTTCGAGTCCTACACTTGCTATATTTTCTGGCCATGCTTCGGAGGGCATGTAAAGCAGGCGGTCCCGGGCTTTCCTAGTTGAGTGTAAGAGAGGGCTTATAGCCCTAACCCCGCTAGGTTGGCTTAGTAATAGAACAAAAAAAGTCGATATTTATTTATTTTATTAAAAAAAACGCAAAGTGGGAGTTCCCCGACTCACTCTAATTTTATCAAAATAACTCAGATCAGCCTCAGTCTACAAAAAATCTGGAAAGTTTCTAATTTATCTAGATCAGCGTTTCTCAAACCTTTTTTACCTCACGGCACACTAACTGACAATCAAATTTACTTACGGCACACTATGTTATTATCATTTCATTACATTCAGTTGGGCAAAACTAGAAAATAGTAATACATGGCATGTGTACTAGGTTAAGCAAATGAAAAACTCCTTGTTAATGGTAAAACACATATTAAGATGATTTAATGATGTTACAAACAAGAAAATGTTTTTCAAATGTACATATCCACTAAAAATTGTAGTAAAAATGAAATTAGAAATCTTTTAGAAGTCTTTTTTTGCGGCACACCGGTTGAGAAACGCTGATCTAGATCTACGTAACAATACATACCTTTTTCAGGGGAGTTGGTACAGGGTACGACCCGATTATGCAGCTGCATGCCGACATGGGTCCCCGCTTAGCTCCTGCAACCAAATGATAACTTCAATGACAGTACGGCCCGGCACAAGGCAAAGGCGCCCGAGGGGGAGTGGAGGGGGAAGTAGGCGAACGCTACAGCCCACCATCTGTAAATCTCTTACTGTCCTTTTACACCGACATGCGACCTTTCTTGCAGTGGCGGATTAAACAAAAGGTTTTGGGAGGGGCGGATGGCATTTTGAAGCTTTGTTATTAGGTACTAGTTAGCTAGTCAAAAAAAAACAGAACGTAAAAACGTGGCAAATAGACATTTGTAGACAGTGACTGACATGTTAGCGTAATTTCCATCTTCTTCTTTTTTAAAACTAATATGCGAAATTATTTGTGTACTCTTTGTGATAGAAAATGCTTCTTTTTTTATAGCTTTGGGTGCTTCAGGGGGGGGGGGCGGCACCGCCCCCTTTATTCCGCCCCTGATTTCCTGCAAAGTTCATACATTGCTGCTCAATTTCTTACCAAATAAGACAACCGGTACGAGTTCTTTCATATTTATCAATTAGTATAGGTACTGCATAAGTTCCATGGATAATTAATATCGGATGTCTATGGATTTTCCCTATCCGAAAGCACGGCATAGATCGATAGTCTGGAATGGGCAGACTAATAATACATCAAAACGAAGACCGACTCAAGTTATTGTAGAGGAGTAGTACGGACTCCGACTCCGCTGTTGGTTCGAGCCCCACAGTTGCAACATTTTCTGGCCATGCTTCGCAGGACATGTAAAGCAGGCGGTCGCGGGCCTTCCTATTTGAGTGAAAGAGAGGGATTTATAGCCTTAACTCCCCAAGGTTGGCTTAGTAATACAACAAAAATCCGTTGATTTATTTAAATATTCTCGTGTCGCGAGAAAATTGTATGTTTTATGAAGTCTTCTAATGACTACTATAGGCTATATATTTCTAGATGTTTGTAGCCATGGACCGCGAAATTAAATTATATTCGCCAAAAAACTCAGCCTCCTTTTGTTTACAATTCCCGAAAATCCATGGCAGGTTCAATACTCGGCAATAAGATCTTATGGGTTTTATAAGCAACCTTTAGATAGTTTTAGTTATTGGTCACATACTGTATATACAAGAAAATTGTGAGTAGCCTACACTATAGGTATTACAAAAGGAAAACACGACATAATACAGTAACAAAAAAACATACTGTATATGCAGTATGCTCACTCCCACGTTTTATATGCCCATTATCTGCATGGAGTAGGTAAAGCTGAATACGTAAGTAGGCTATTTGAGGGTAAAAAGAAAAGTACACAGAAGGCGTGGGTTGGGAGCCCCTAATTAGAAGGTCTAATCACGACAGCCATCATTTTTCAAAAATAAGGCGGAAATTATGGTAAAATATCGACCCATTTACCCAGGTTGCGACATTTTTTAGTGGAAGGTATATTATAATCTCAAGTTTAGGGAATGGAACTACTAGGCCGGTTAATATTAACTTAATTTGGGGGTTAAAAATGTAAACAAACCAAATTTGAATACCACTCTTCATTCTAAAATTATCTTATTTACAATTTTAATCCCGCAGTTTAGGATTGAGAGGACATGCTACGTAGGCGGGGTTTCCACCAACCGGCTAGGGCTAAAAACAAATACGGTGACGTGGTAGCAGACATTCAAGACTTAGGCGGGGTTTCCACCGACCTCGCATTGTAGAATGCAAATGACATTGACGGAAATGTTTGTTTTCCTCTATGCCATAGTTAAAATTGATCAATGATCATACAGTAAAATCACAAACAAACAAACTAAAATTAAAAAATGGCTTCATGGGATATGTTAAGTACAAACATTTTAATAGATTTCTAAAAAAAGAAAAATTCTAATTTCCGTCAATGACATTTACATTCTGCAATGCGAGGTCGGTGGAATTACGCCTAAGTCTTGAATGTCTGCTACCACGTCACCTTATTTGTATTTAGCCCTAGCCGGTCGGTGGAAACCGCGCCGTAGAAAATTAGCACCACAAAATTTGTTGTTTTTGTTTACTTGTATTTTTTATTTAATTAACAAAGCAAGTTATTAAAGATTTGGCTCATGTAAGTTGTAGAAGACTACTTCATGCATCATATAATAGGAAATGAAAAACTACAAAACCGAAAAGTAAAAGTACCTGAGATTTTACAGAAAACGTCCGCAGCAACCACTACAGGCTACAGCGGGAGACCATATCTTCGAGGGAGTGGAAATCTTCCGATACCTTGGATCCATAGTAACCGAGAGGAAGGAAATAACGGTAGACATCCAGAGCAGAATCAAAGCCGCTATTTCCGAATAAGGAGCCTAATTACATCCAGGCTTATATCAAGAGCAACAAAGATAAGACTCTGCAAAATTGGCAAAAGTGGGGAAGCCTGGGTGGTGAAAAGAAGGGACAGCCAGATGTTGGAAGTCTTTGAAAGGAAGATCCTCAGATGAGTCTTCGGAGGGATTATAGAAAACGGGCAATGGCGAATAAGAACAAACGAAGAGCTTCGAACTCTCTTTAACTCGCCGAGCGTCACCGAGGAACTAAGATAGTATAAGTCGCACACGGGCCCTTGCCTTGCGATATGGACTTAAGAAAACGCTGTAACATGGCATTATTGTATTGAATTATATTATTATTATTATTATTATTATTATTATTAAGAGCACGAATACTCCAATGGACCGGTCACCTTTCAAGGATGCCCCCGACCAGGGCCGCGGCTAGGGTGTGGCAAGCCCAACCAGCAGGCAACCGACCACAGGGGGCGACCTAGGAAGAGATGGTCGGACCAGCTCTTCGAGTATCTGAGGGCCTGCAGCATCTATTTCGACGCATGGAGGGAGTTGGCGGAGAATCGCGCGCTTTGGAGGGGCTTGGTGCGACAGGCGAGAGGTCCTCACAGACCGATGGAGCCACCTTAAGTTAAGTAAGTAAAAATACCCGATTAAAGTATGATGGACGAAGTAGTCTTCTACAACTTAAATGAGCCAAATTTTTAATAACTTGCTGAGTTAATGAAATATTTAATTTTGGGGAGCCCATTTTCTACGTGTAAGAGTGTACAGCCCGTAGGAAATTGGCAGCCCAAAATTTAATACTTTTTATTAAATTAACTAAGCATGTTATTAAAGATTTGGCTCATCAAAGTTGTAGAAGACTACTACTTCATGCATCATATTATAAGATATTTTTAATTTTCGAAATTGTAGTTTTTTCAGAGAAATGCAAATATTTTATAAACCATAACTTTTCTCGCATAATCGATTTTATAAAAAAAAAACTACAATTTCGAAAACTAAAAATACCTTATTATATGATGCATGAAGCAGTCTTCTGCAACTTAAATGAACCAAATCTTTAATAACATGCTTAGTTAATTAAATAAAAAATAAAAAGTAATATATAATATAATAACATATAAGTAAAAAAATTTTGGGCTGCCACTTTCCTACGGGCTGTACACTTAATACTAAACGGCTGTTGTGTAGATATTTTTATTTCATTTCAATGTTTACCCGATTTTAGCTATATCGAAACGGCTTAGCCGGTCAAAGACACTTGCTGGTAAGATGTGAGCTGGTGACTTGGTGAGGCTGTTTTTAGTTCAAACACCTGCGGGCCTACTTTGCGTTTAGTATTAACTCATTCTTGGGGTTAAAAATATTAACAAAACAATTTTGAATCGAATTTTCCATTCTAAAATTAACATTGTCTCTGAAGTGCATTCGCCAAAAATTAAAGAAATTTAATAATAATAAAAAATAAATAAATTATACCACATAGGGCTAATTGGCATGCAGCCGCACACCAAGACAAGAGGCAATGTTTCCACAAGCCATAGCCAATGGGGCATCAACCCTTTGACGCAGCACTACCGATTTAATTAGCAAAGATTCAAACGATAGGCAAATGTGTTGAGAAAATAAAAATTTACGGTGAAAGAAACTAGAAAGGTAGTAAATGAGCCGAATGGGGGTGGATGGGTTCAAAAATGGGGGAAAGGGGAGGTTGGGGGTTAGAGGTCACAACAAGGTCAAATGGGTACTTTACGGACATAGGTGCTGATCATAGTGGACACGCACATAAAGACTCGGCCGTGTCATTTTTCATTCAAGGCATTTCATTTGCATTTAACAATTTCCTGGAAAATTTTCAGGATTGCATTACGAAAAATATTGCACACCAGTTTTAAACCCATTAATCAAATGACTTATGGCGGTTTTGCGGGGCCCACGGGACACACAAATACACACACACACACACACACTCACGCAAGCAGGCATAGCACAAGTCAAAGATAATAAAATAGAATACCTAGGTAGATGGTGTCAAACCGTATACTAGGCTGATAGCGGTGAGACGTAAGGGTCAACTACATAATAATAATAATAATAATAGGTGTATATAACCAAAAAAAAACATTTCACATTCTTCTAATAACCGGTGCCACAAAGCCAATAAAGGCGCGTTGGGATCACCGCACAATTCACTTTATTATGTTATGTATTCGAAATACTAGACACTGTATAAGGTGAATAATTATAAGAATATTCGATGATGTTAGTTTTTTCCAATTTATTATAAGCTGGTGTTCCGTAATCCACTTCATGACTCTTTTCATAGAATCAAGCAAGTAGCACTGTAGCAATGATGCATTTGAAGCAGAACAAATTATTGCACAATCATCTGCGAAACTTAAAAAATGACTATTATTTTTTAATTTCAAGTTGCGTTTAACTATGAACTAATAAAAATCGAATCTTAATCTGTCCCTATTCCTTTAAAAAAATTCATGGAGACTGACCTGGGTAGCTTATTAGTTACAACTTTTAGTTTAATATCTTAATAAGAGGGCTGCTACTTATGTATACGGAATCTCGACAAATATAAGGGGTGTTCACTGTGTTGGGTTTACCCTAAGGGAAAATAGGAAACTGAGGGAAAGTGGAAACTCCGTTTTTCGATTAGAACAATGATACAATAAGGAAACCTCTTTCCATAACATCAAGGTCTCCATCGTAAAATTAATCCTAAATAGTTGAAATAGTCACCTAAACTTTGAAAAAAGTGACCTTTAAGTCCATCACTGTAAAACCGGGTCTGGGGTTCCATACACTAATAAAGAATATGAAATAAGTGAACTCAAATTTGAAGAGCAATAACATTTTATATTTAAGGGTAGTATTTCAATTTTGCCTCTTATGAATGGGAGTTGCGCGACCTTATTTGACCTTTGCAAGTCAGTAAGTAAGTAAGTAAGTATATATAATTGATTGTATATTGTCTGCAGACACCACAATACCATTTTAAATATTACCGCCGGCGCCAAATATTATTATATTGCACGTAATTGAATGAAAAAGCAGTTTTTTAGCAGTAAAAAAATTAAAAATACATCGAAAAGCACTCAAAAACGTGCCTAACTATAGGTACATGCAACAAAATATTAAAAAGTAACCAAAAATTTACCTACTTAGAAAAATGTAGCCTAAACAATAGTTGAAAAGTGACCAAATGGAGGGCCTGCTAACATTCATACTTTACCCAACCCGTGGGTTGGGTAACTGCCCATGGGGAATCGAAAACGGCCATATTTGTTGTTGTTTTGCTTTTGAATTTTGCTTTTTATTTTTATTCCATTTAAGCAATTAATAAATTAATATAAAAAAAAACAGCGAAAGAAAACATGTGGCAAGAGGTGGACTACAGCAGATGTCCATAAGTTAATAGCCATAGGCAAAGAAACATTGGAGGTAAGTTAGGTTAGGATTTTCTATTTCTATAATTGGCGGAAGTATCCTCACGCTGAGTTATTTCTCTATTTTCCCATTTTCCTTTTTCTACCAACACAGTGAATACCCCTATAGAAAATTTGAGGTAAAAACGGCTTTCGTGCATTTAACATAGGTGCCTCTTCTCCATAATTGCCAAGAGCTGTAAATAAATTACTCAACACCATCAATATACTGTATCTGCCTACTTTAAATATTTTAGTCCTAGCACGACCACTGGTTTGCTTGGAGGGGGAAATCAAGAAAGGCAGTACGATCTCTGGCCGTTGACCAAGGTATTAACTATCAAGGGACATTTACATTGACGGAGCATTAAAGTGACACAATAGTTACATAACACAGCCCGGGCCTACCTGGTTTCTCCTTTTCTCAACCAAACAAAACAAGTTCGGAAAGCCTAAAAGCGGGTTATCCTTCAGAGCTCCGGCACTTATGAATGGGCCCAGCTTATTAAGTAAAGCAGAGAACAGCTTCCCCCTATGTTAGGGATCACATCAGCGTCAGGACATGTAGAGTAGTGGTACAGACTCCGACTTTTACCCGAAAGGTTGGTTCAAGTCCCACACTTGCTACATTTTTTGGGCATGCTTCGGAGGGCATGTAAAGTAGGCGGTCCCTGGCGTTATAGCCCTAACTCTGCTAGGTTGGCTTATTAATATAACAAAAAGTCAATATGTATTTATTTAAGATATTATAATATTATAGTGGAACAAGTTTAGATTGGAACTGACGTCATAATAAGTCACGAATGGCGATAAGCCGAAATAGACAGCCTTAATATGCAGACAAAACAGAACAGAACCGTGTTGGTTATTATCTCAGAATAAACAAATCTAACACCCGTTAGTATGAAAGAAATTGGGCTAGGTGGGTATTTTGCTCGACAATCAGTGCCACTGAAAACGCTTGAACAGTGTGAAACCATATGGATGCAGTTAATCCTTTATTTCAAGTCGCAAATACCACGGACTCGCCGAGATGCCTAATTGGTTTACAACATTGCAATGCTCACACACAGTAAGTATTTTAAAGAACCGGTCTGAGCTTACTCGAAGATGCTTTCCAATTTATCAATTTGTAGATGGAGGAAATGAGTAATTTCATGGTAAATAATTTTCCTATGGTTAAATTTCCTATATCTCGAGGGGGGGGGGGGGGGGTTGGGGATGTCCACCTGACGTCACTGGAGGTGAGATAAATTCTAGATAGGTCAGACCAACACATTACCACACAGCAATAATGGCAGGGCACGCAATGCATTTGAGCGGGAATTTTCTATAATTTTTTCAAAAATAATTTTTTGCACAAAACTAAATATTTTTTTGGGAAAGCAACCTGTCCGGTTTCGTTACTCAATTTAACACCTAAAACATGCCTGAAGGTAGAAATCATCGATAGAAAGGTTTCGCAGAAAAAATATGTTTTAGTCATTTTACATTAAAATTTAGTTATTTTTTATTTTTTTACCCCCAGAAGCAAGCTATCAAGGGGCAAGCGACCCCCGCATTTTGTCATCATTAATAACGACTACAATATATGTGAATTTAAAAAAAATCGTTGGAGCCGTTTTTGAGAAATAATTTTTTTAGACGTTTTTTTTGAGTTTTTTGAGAATAAAACTCCCCCAAATTGAGTTAGCCCAAAATAAAAAAAAATGATCCCGAGGTATAATTTGTGTGAACCTACATGCCGAATTTCATCATAATTGACAGAGTAGTTTGCCCGGAAATCGATGAACAGACAGACAGACATTTCGTAAAAAACACTTTTTTGGGTTCCTGGGACCTCAAAACGTGTAATTCCATTGAAATCTCGGAATCGAAAATTTGGACCGTCACGAAGCTTTCCTTATACTACGTATAAATTGGAAAGCAATGAATGTGAACAATAATTTTTTTCTCGCGTAAGGCAAGAATCATCAGCTGGTGACACCACGATTATAAATAGATGGCACAGCATGGGCAACAGCAGTTTGCTTGTATAAGGATTTATCCCACTATACTTGGAACGCAGCACGATAGGTCCACATGGAAGGCATATTCGAGCTGTCTAATAATGTCTAGAAACTATTAGAGTGTGAACTTTTTTCAACAGCCTTTCATCAAGTTGCAGTGGTGCCAAAACATTAGGAATGATGAATCAGTAGAATCCGGGATGATGGGCCGTGGTAGTTCTGAAAGTGTACTTCCAAACGTTTCATCAACATCTGCTGTCGACATCTTGTTGACGAAACGTTTGGAAGTACACTTTCAGAACGGCCACGGCCTATCATCCCGGATTCTACTGATTCATCATGTCACTCTGACCGTGAAAGCCTTTGTAATTATATTTTACGAATGGCGCGGCATGTCTTCCATAAAGATTGCTACAGGTTGCAACTTTTTAATAATACCAAATCAATCAATCAATCAATCTTTGTCCATGACCCACCAAGGTGGGATAGACGGCGCGTTCAACGCTTCTGAGTACGCCTCAATTGCACTAAATTAATTCAATGGTTTAAGTTTATATAATGATTTTAGCCTGATCCATCAATTGAAGCCCCTAGAAGCCAAGGGGTGCAGGCGACATTTTTTTGTTTTGGAGTTAAGCGAACCATGCTGTTGCTCCAGCTGCTTTTTATCCTAGAAACCAACAGGAAGATCGGGATCTGTTATTTTGGCAATGCTAGCATTCATGGAAAAGTGGTATAACTATACATTCAGCCTCAATTATCTCGAATGTTTATTTTTGTTACTTGCACCTCTTGGCCTGTAGGCGCTTCAATTAGTGTCGGCTTCATTCCCTCGTCATTTAGATAAGTAAGCGGCACTGTATAACTAGTATAAAACTAACCAGTTTATTTTCCTCACGGAAGGTTTAATTAGACTTTAAGCGCCACCATGAGTATACTGCACTCAACAACAACAGTTAAGCTAATTTAAGTAAAAATTTTAAGCAATGCAACGGTCTTGATAGGCGATATTAGTAGTTCTAACGTACACAAACAATCCATAAATGCGAAACTCCCTAGGTTGGCTAGTTGTTCCGTGTATTTTTCCTTTGTGACACATAAAGGTTAAAAACACTTCACTTACCTTTAAATAAAGTGGTCACGCATTACCGCAATCAAAGTCGTTCCCACCAAAATACCGCAAAATGTAAATGACACTCACGAAACCAACCAGGATGCTTACAAGTAGCAGAAGACATAAAAAAAATTGTAAACAACTGTTGCGCTACATGCGGAATTTTGCGGTCCTAATTTGAATTCTTGCGCCAAAATAATTTCTTTTCGTTTTCGTTGGCCATTGAGCCTGAACTAAGAGACGAGATGAGGTTTGAGTCTAGTGTAGTGTGTACTATTGATTTTTGCCGACAAGGGAATATAAAAGAGCCATTACTTAAGAGGTCGATTGTGTTTAGAAGGTCAATCCTGTTCAGAAACTTTGTACCAACTAATTGGCCTGCAATAACCCGATGTTCTTTTAATATCAACGAGCACGGAAGACTGTGAGCTTTACAGTAAGGTGTTGTTGTTGCTTGGTAGCCAAAGGCTAATTTGAAAAGTTATCAATGCCATCAATGCTTCAATGGCGGATACACGAGGGTCATGACCCCCCCCCCCCTCCTAAAAGATTCATAAGATATTAAAAATATTTTTTACAAAAACGATTCGCGGGAGGGTGGGGCATAGGCTGCAGACCTTCACATACAACTTGTGACCCCCCTCCCCCATTTTCCGTTGGATCCACCCTTGAAAGCCATGGAGGCGTCCCGTAAAACAGGTGAATCTAAACCAAAACTTCGTTGTTTCTTTTCTATGAAAATCCGTAATTTTAACTCATATTTGTAGCAGCGAAGTTTTGTCACGATTCATCAATTCGGCCCTATTCTATTCATCTGTTTTTACATCCTCGTTTATCAGCATATATTCTCAACATTGACCATAGATGAAAAATAATATTTTCTAAACCTGCTTCGAGTCTTAGCATACGTTTATTTCATTTCTTACATGACAGACCACTAATATCTAAATCCTCTTAGGAGCTTTTTTCTGGAACCTAGCAATTAATATAACATGTTCGGAATCAAATAAGTGCAACAACTTAAAAATAATCAGGCTTATATTTCCCAATCGAACATGTAAGGTAAGTTTGGGTAATAACTACCGTACGCAATTCACAAAATTTTATTTTTTTAATTTTTATTTTTAAAGATTGATCACATACAAGCAATTTAATGAATGTATTCGAATCACCTCTTTAAGTAATACCTGTGGCGTGTTACGACATGTCTCCGATCGTAACATCGTATGGTGTCGCACAAGTACGAGCAAGCAAACTAACTTTGCCAACAAAAAACAGATGTACAGGCTCTTTTTGAATCAAACAAAATTTTAGTTCTTGTGCAATAAGATTATATTAACTTTGATCTATAAAATGTTCACATGTTCATGCCAGTACTAGGTAATGGAGAACTTTCCATTTAAGGTAAAATCCAAACGGCCGGCCTCTGCCTCGCTGTAATTGGCATTGCCGTAGGCATTGGGCAAGGACCAATGGGCCTAAAGTACCATTCCAACAGGACATTATATAAGTATGGGGATGCGCCCCGCCAATAAGAGAGGACATTTGCCACGTGGTTTGGAGGACCATCCTGTTAGATTTCTATGTGAAAGATCTCCATTATAGAATCCAACAAGACTGAAAAATAGAATTCTATACAGGAGAGATGGGACATCCGCTTCCCGCCAAATATATCTATTTTAATCTCTGGGGGTTTTAGACGCCAAGTCTCCAATGACTAGCCACTGAAAAATCGTAACAGGCAGCACAATGAGTCAAAAAAAATGTTGTCCTATCTCTCCTACAATACATAGAACTCTGCTGACAATAATAAAAGGTAACGGAAATTGTACAACACAACAGTCACTAGACCAATGCAATGAAGAGTCAACTTTTGGCATCTTATGCCACACTCTTTTCGGTCTTGGAAGTTTCCACATAACAAGGGAAAGCAACCTGCAGCCTGATCATGGCGATGATAATCCCGGGGTTAATTTAATTGTTTAAGGCGCATAGTCCACCGACCTCGTATTTGATAGTGATCATGATCACTATCAAATACGAGGTCGGTGGACATTGCGCCTAAAATAAAAGACAAGATTTTTGTAATTTTTGATGTTGGTAATCGTCGCAGTGCTAAGCGCGGAAAATTCAAATTTAAACAATTGAATTATCTTCAGCTATATTTTTGGTGGGTTTCTTCATTTTTTCTGCTTTATAGATTTATACAAATTATTTATAATCCTTAATATATTAATTCAAAATATTAAAACTTGTTTATTTCTAGGGGGATGTGCAGCGGCGGAGCGTGGGATGATTGAGAGTGTAATGCTTGAAGAACAATTTTATTATATACCAAATACAGCAGGTATTTTTTTACGGCATCGACGTTTCTCTTCATATGTACAAGCAGAGAAAGATTTCTGCTTTAATTCGTCAATCAGGCATTCACACATGGTCACTTGGAACTGTAAACAATTGCACAATCACATGAAAAGAAAAACTAAAAACAAAACAATTAATAAATAATAAGTAACACCGGCTGAAAACGCACATTCGGTCAAAGAAGTAAGTGAATTCCGGGGAAATGGTAATAAAGCAACCTTTAGAGTTTAGGGGAGGACGGCACCCGGAAAATGGCAGCCCTGGTTTGATGTTTCCCACTATTTATGTCGTTAGTTAGTTAGTTAAAGAAGAAGGAAACATGCATCATTTTATATAGCATGTTGGATCTTCTTAAAACGTTAACATTTGAAAACAAAAAAGAAAACATTTGAATTACAACGTGGTGAGATTCTTAATTTTCTTAGACTGTGTTGACAACATCATGCTCACACAATCTTATTTGAACGTGGCTTCCTATGGATTTCAACAAAACTCTAAATATATTCTAAGGATTTGTTGCCACGAAACTACACATTTTGAAAACTGCAATCCGAGTTTTTAGCACGTACTTAGCTTACCTATTGTTTTTCCTATGTAAAGGCCCATATGGTTTATTAACACACAAATGGAAGCGCCTCACGGAAATGACTGCGCCTGCCGGGCGGCCTGCTGCCTTCCCAGTTCTCTACTCTTATATAGCTACATAATGTCAGGCTGATGAGTCATGTTCCAAACTGTTATGTACATAATCGTATAGTTTTACTATTTTACTCAAAGACATTTTCCCTTCATCGATTTTTTTAGGGTAATGCGGCATTACCCGCCTTACATGCACGCTCCGCCACTGGCGATGTGTGTTTATATTTGCTACGGCAACGTCGCGTCAGTTCAGTTGTTTAGCATTGTCAGCATGACAATTTAAAAATGTTGAAATTTGCTTTTCATTTATTTTAAACAATTGAATTAATCCCATCACGTGACTTGGCATTTAATTAACCCCGGTATTATAATCGCCATGACCAGGCTGCTGACTAGCGTGATGAGTTCTATATAGGAGAGATGGGACATTCGAGCGCGCAAAAATATTTTTTTATTCTGGGGCCACTTGGTATGTTTTTTTTTTCAAAATGGCTCGTCATAGGAGACGTGGAATCAGGTGGCCCCAGGATTCAAAAAATACTTATGGCGCGCTGGAATGTCCTATCTGTCCTATATAAAACTATAAAGCGGTGTCCACACTAGGCCGCGGTTGCGTTGGCTGGTGGCACTGCCAATGCAACGTGGACGCGGCCGTTGGCATGTGCCGCAGAAAATCACAAAAATGACAGTCTCCATCAAAGGAAGCCAACGAGAGCGGGTAATGGGGACGAGGCGACCGTTGGCTCAACGCTGCACGCAGGTTTATCCTCCTAGTAAATCCACCTCGGCGGACATTTTGCGGCTGAATGTCAACTCTCGGTTGGACCAGCTTGCCGCGGTCAACGCGACATAGTGTGGACACCGCTTAAGCTCTACTAAAATGTTTGATCCACTCGCATTCATTTGCAATTGGTCAGTTTGAAGGCTTAAAGCCGTACAGAAAATCGGGCATACACAAAAATATATGACAAGCATCACATTTAAATCCTCCCATTCATTAGTGGTAGTTAGGTCATTCAGCTTATGAGTGTAAGAGGTGAAGCTGGAGGCAGCGGCATGTTTTCCTCGTAGACCATAACGAGTTGACCGTAGTTGTAGTTCCGCTTTTTCGTTCTCCTCTCCTGGAAAATAAAATAATAAATAAATGAATATATATATTTCTGCTAAATTATAATTATAATAATAATAAACAACTTAAATTTACGGGGCGAGACTTAAGACTAGAAAGTCTTTTTTTTATTTTATACAATCAAGTCATCAAGTAATCGCCAAGAAAGAATGAAGTAAAATCAGGTAGTTCGGTCATTGTCATTGTGTGCTAGTGCCTCAGTGAAAGTTTTCTCTAAGCAATTTAGGGAAGTTAATAGCATTTCTCGCCGCTCTCACTTCAATCGGGAGTTTTCTATGACAGGCGAAACCTTGTAGTATAGGATCCAGTCGCTCACACTTGGCTGTGCGTGGTGCTGGCCTTACAAGGTCTCCCCTTTGCCTCGTGTTGTAGGTGTGAGTGTCCCCATTTTTTTTTCCCCAGGCTATATAAGTAAAGAATTGGGGCTGTCATGATTTTTAAAGTTATGAAGTGAAAGCGACAACTGCCACGAGAAAGAAAACCAACTTAAGGACATGACTTGCAGAGTAGTGGTACGGACTATAGACTATCCACCGCAAGGTTGTTGGTTCGAGTCTCACGCATGCTACATTTTCTGGCCATGCTTAGGAGGACATATAAAGCATGCGGTCCCGGGCCTTTCCAGTTGAGTATAATGGCGAGGATTTTTCGAATAGGAATCCAACGAAATGCTCTCCTCCGCATAAGACCTGAGGTGTGGGAGAAATTAAATCCAAATGGGGACTTTAACACGAGGCAACGGGGAGACCTTATAAGGTCAGCCCCGTACAAAGCCAAGCCATAAATAACAAATTGAAAGCACTCACTTAAGCACTACAAAACAATTAACACAAATCACATAATTGATATTGTTATGTTGTCTATGTTTAAGTAATTTTAAGCTTGTAAGGCGGCTTTTACACTGAGGATTGCCAGTGTAATAGCCGCCCAAGATAATGCGTGACCCTCACACGCCTCACGGTACGAGGGAGCGCAACCAGTACAAAAACTGTAAAAACATTGGATCTTGTAAATACACGTTTATTTTATTATTATTATTATTATTAAGTCTGTGTGCGACTGGATCCAACAAGGCTTCACCTATTTCCGAAAGATTCCAAATCAAATGAACTGAGAGCGGCTAGAATATGCTAATAACTTTCCAAAATTGAAACACGATCTCATAGGTAGAGCTTTCTAGGCAGACCGTGAGGCCCTAAATGCCCAACACATTGCCGATTCTCATATCAAAATGCTCAGAAAAATGTCTTCTGAATGTCTTGATATATCATGAGATATTAGTTGTTTACACTTGTAATTTTTCCGCACTTTGTATGTAAAAGCCATTCACTTTGGTACTTACTAGAAACATAAACCTTTGTGACGCTTCATCACCACTACTGTTTTCACTACTGGATCCGCTTGATTCGGAGAGGTCCGAACCGAGTTTGAATTTGGTAGAGAGACCGGCGTTTTCCAGGTCGACGTAGAGCTGCTCCAGCTGGTCATCCACAACAGAGGGCTGATTCAATTTGGACAGTGCAGCCAGGTCCGCTGCCAAAACAGTGCTCAGTTCGGGGGTGTTAATCTGGTACCTTAACGCCAGGTCGGGCGTCATTTCGATGTCCTCCAACCATGGTGGCTTCTAGAAGAGAAATTTAATTTGTAGGTTGATAGATGGAACAATAATTTCTACAGTGAAACTACGCGAAATTAAGCTATACGTTACAATCACGGTAGCTCGCATCGCATATATAATTTATAAGATGACTGTTCAACACGTAACCCGGTCCCAACGCGCTTAGAACATTTTTCGTAAGGAATAATGTTTTTTTTTAAATATATGGAACATAGGGGTGCCTCCTTTCTGCAGTGCGCCGGCATTCCTCACGAAAACTTTTCTGAACAGGGTAGTTTTCTCACCAAAATTCAAATTAGTCTTACTTGCTGTCAGCGTAAGGTGACACCACGTAACATTCATTTAAATTTCGGCAAGAAAGCAATTTTTTTTTGCTTTTAGTGGTATCTCGAACCTTCTTAAACCTTTTTACAATGCAGTGATCATGTTTTTATAGGTCTAGGCAGCGAGACTTCAGTGGCAAGGTGGTAGCGTGCTTGTACTTGTGCGAGTCTTTACATACCTTGCGATCGGAGACATGTCGCAACTCGACACAAGTGCCTATTAGCATTGAATATATGACACTAGTGTTATATATTCAATGTTATTAGGTTACTTAAGTAACTTAAGTAGTGAGCCTTACAAAAGACGCGGCCGAAAGAGGCCTATTTTTGTTGAAAATCGTGCGCACCCCCTGACGTTTCATACCCCCAAAGCCAAACCCCTTGCATGATCACCACAAATATAGCATGGCCTGAAAGAGGAAGAATAGACGAAGACATGGGTATAATTTAAATTAAGATAGCCCTTCCACATCAGCCCAAAAATTGCTTTAAACTCGCCCATGCATTTCAAATGGGATTGCAGGCAATGAGACATTTTTTTTTTTTTACTAATTTTGTGTTCCACTCGTGTGTAAGTGGTGAAGGGGTGAATTTGAAAATATGTATTTACAGTATATCCGTTTGAAACCTTAATTCATATTCCTTCTAATGAAACATTAAAAATGAATTCCGGTTGAAAATTGCAGGCTGTGGAATTGTTTTCCTCTATCCATGTAAATTCAAAAGTACCCTTTGAACCTGTTTTCCACCGAAACAGTGATGGCTTACCAACTCACCTGAACGAATAGACGGATAGTAAAACTGAATATATGTCTGGAAAGAGTAAGAAAGGTGAAAAAGAACTAAAGTAGTTTGAAGTTTTCAAATTGATATTAAAATCCCCAAAAACGCGGCTGAAAAAGGCCTATTTTCGATGAAAATCGGCAAATTCGGGCCAGATTTGGGCACACCTTTTCATGTTTCCACCCCCCAATATCGAACCCCTTGCATGATCACCACAAATATAGCATGGCCTGAAAGAGGAAGAATAGACGAAGACATTGGTATAATTTAAATTAAGTTAGGCCTTCCACGTCTGCCCAAAAAGTTGTTTTAAACCCGCGTTACGGATGGAGATAACGGATGAAGATCACGGATGCGCATAACGCATCGTGGTAACACTTTATCGTAGATGCTCCTAGTATTCCAGCCAGCGCTCAACGATTTATTAGACGTTATCACGTCACTTGACTTAGACTTAAGTTGGCGCTGTCAGCCCTGGGGGACTTTTGGCCGCATTCACAACACCACGCCACCGGATCCTGTCCTTCGCCAGATCACACCAATTATCGGCCCGAAGGCCAACTTCCTGCATATCTTCGTTTAGCTGGTCGCCATAGCGTCGTCTCGGACGTCACGTCAAAAAGAAGAAAAAGAAATGTGACCCCTAGAGGCAGCTTAAACACAATTTTACCTGAGTCCATTTCAATCTTAACAATAGCAGTCGGTCAGTTACCTTTTGAACGTTTGCACGCAGAAAGTTTTTTTCTTTTTGGAACAGCCCCAAGTAAGTACCCTGAGTACCAGGACTCAAATTTCTGTCGACAATGACAACACTGCAACATTTTATAAATATCTTTCTTATTTCCTAGTGTCATAAATTAAAAAAAAATTAAAATAAATTGAGATGATAGGCTACCTTTTTAATCGCCGGGCGAGTTCCCCAATTGGGACGTCCCAACTCATTTTCTGGTGAGCACCGCCAACTTCCCTCAGTTCTAAGTAGTGAAGAAAATGATGAGGAGTAACTGCTCTCATCGCCCGTACCAGTATCTCCGCTCAACCTAACATAAACAGTAGCTCACTTTAGAAATAGTTGGGTCATTCCAAAAACAAGTTCAATCAAGATCATGACATGGCGGTGCCGTCATGTATTCCTCAACGAGACTTTTCGAGGGATGGTGGGACCGTGCCTAAGCACATGGTAGCAAAGTCACCTTGGAACTTGGTTAGGTAAGCTCTTTCATAGTTTTCAGTTAATAGAACACGTTAAATACGATATAGCCAGGCCCCCCTTTTACTTTCTCTCATATAAGAAATATAGTGAAAGTAATGTGATAGACCAAATGAATGCAGAACATCTACCCGAGTGCCCAGCCATGGTAGAAGACGGTGATGACCAAACGGACGACATCTTCCGGGAGACAGCAAGGAGATACTGGTCAGCGCGGCACCAAATGGCTAACCTGCCATGGGTGGGCGTTGGCTAGTAAGTAAGTACGTATTTCTCAACTCGTCAAGACAACAAAGAACTCCAGATTTTTCTGTAACTGTGCCAGTATCGGCAATTGAAACATCTACACGAGTGCCCAGCCTTGTTAGAAGTCGGGGAAGACCAAACGGACGACATCTTCCGGGAGACAGCAAGGAGATATATACTGGTCAGCGCGTCACCAAGTGGCTGACCTGCCAAGAGTGGGTGTTGGCTAGTAAGTAAGAGATCGACCATTTTTTTCAAATCCTAGTTTTTGTGTTTCCCATGATGTCCCCAGACATTTGAGAACCAATAAGTGCACATCATCTTACCCAGACATATCCCTGCTCTTGTTTTCATCCTGAGATAACGAAGGCGAGTCTTCTGCTATATCTTCCATGGCCTCGCCTTTCTTCATACATTCTGACATCTGCAGTTAAAAAATTAGCAATAATGAAAAAACTAAAAAAATCTACATTTTTTACCATGGTCAAGATTTTAGTTCAACTCCGTAGTATAGAAAATAGTAAACAGCATAAAGGTAGGAAATAATTGCAAGAAGCAAGAGACAATAGAAACAAAGAAGTGTTCCTGATTGATTGTCAGGCAGCTATTCTTGCCCTGAGAAGCAAACCTTGTTACGGGTTGTGAAAAAAAACAATAAAATTCCGCTCGCTGCTATCGAATTTTTTAGAGGGTGGATGACACGTCGTCCTACAGTGGATTCCGAGCCATGTAGGAGTCAACGGCAACGAAAAGGCGGACGAGCTGGTCAAATTTGCCACTGCATTGGAGCAGCTAGGCAGTCCACTGTCGTACGTACACTTCCGCCAAATCCACCATGGACCAGAAACCTCAACAGGCAGCAGGGATGTCCGATACAGCACTTGGTATCGATACCGATACGGATAATTTTAGAGTAGTACCGATACGGATACAATATCGGCGTCCAGTATCCAATACTCTTTTGTATCGATATTATTCATTACTTAGTTAATTGGATTGTACTTGTACGCCTAACAATTAAAATGATCAAATTTGATTATATCAATGCTCTGTGCTCCCTGCTAGTAAACTATTAAAAAAATGTCCAAAAAAATAAAATTATTAAAAGAAATCACTCAAATCAGGGGTTTAATGTTGAGCAAATAGGCACGATACGATACATCCACTCCCAGCATCGATACGTGCATCGATTCACAAGGCGTGTATTGAATACAAATTGTTTGCATATCGAGAGCATAGTATCGATTTTGTGTCAGTATCGGACATCCCTACGGACAGGCACACAAGAACAGGTAAAAAATGGGTCACCCTTATTGACTGTTCAGCCACCCGATCCGACCAACTGCGACCTATATTTATGGTAAGAAAAATAACACTTACCGTACACCCTATAGGTTCTTTTTGAGCACTCTTGTCATAGGACGCAGGCAGTTGAAAGTTGACTGTATTGTTGGACATTGGCTGCTGTGACTGGGGAGTTAACATCATGGGCAGGTACAGCATGGAGGGCGCGCCAAACATTGTGAACGCGCTCATCCCCGGCACTAAAATTAGTCACACCACAGTTATCACTGTCACATCGAATTAATCCTAAGGAATCCACAATTTTTCACCTACATTGCATTACATTTTAAAAAGACACAATTTGAATTTTCCGCGCTTAGTACTCATGCGAAGATTACCTAACAACATTTACTGCTCATTTATTTTTAACTTTTGAATTAATACCATCACGTGACATGGTATTACATTAACCCCGGTATTAATATCGCCATGATCGGGCTGCTGCTCAAATCAGGAACCTTATTGAGAAGATGCAAGGAAATAATATATCGCACGATAATCCGACCAGTTGTAACCTATGGGTGGGAGACATCGGTTATCACTCGGAGGAGCGAACAGCTGCTGCGCTGGAAGCGAAAGATACTCCGAAAGGCGTAACCAGTGCAAAATCAGGGAGAGGGAGGGACAGAGAGAGTGGTGTATCCGTAGAAATGACGAGCTCTGCGCGATATACCGAGAACCTCCGATAGTAGCCGAAGTCAAGAGAGCCCGCATCAGGTGGCTAGGGCACGTGGAACGAATGCCAGAAAATAGGGCTACAAGAGTAGCCCTACACAAGGTGCCCCAAGGGATGCGATGGCTGGACGACGTCGACCCTTGGCGTCGATGACCGGCAAACGAGAGCGCAGGACCGCGCAGGCTGGCGCGATGTGGCAGAGCAGGCCAAGTCCCTTCACGGGCCGGAGCGCCAAGGAGTAAGTATGTAAGTAATGCAAAAGGCGATTTGTCATTTCAGCTGGTGGTACCACTGGAATCGTCACATTGACTGTTACAAAAAATTTAATAAAAAGTCTAATTTTATTCCTATATTACAAATAAAAGAATATTAATTAAAATATTGCATCCCCTAATGTACTCAAATGTAGTTAAGCATTTAGATTTTAAAAGTTTTTGAGTCTCCCGCATTTACAGTTTCAAGTGGCAAATCGCCTTTAGCATGCATGCTCCTTAATTACAACCAAGTAGTATCTACGTATGTTATTTGCATGCACACAAGAATGCTAACCGTTTACCAATCACTTACGGTGATTTATTGAAATTGAATCAATTTAGTATTGCTCACCTCCCTTACCTTACGGTAAAATAAAACCCCAGAACCTTATAGGCCTATAAACCACGCAGGCCAAAAGTCCTTTGCGCCCAAAGAAGAGAAGTCGTAGACCACATAATAAGTTAGCCTAGGCGCCCATTCCATTGACCGACTAGGGCTATTTCCAAAAACGGTGACGTGGTAGCAGACATTCAAGACTTAGGCGGGGTTTCCACCGACCTCGCATTGCAGAATTGACGGATATGTTTATTTTCCTCTATGCCATAGTTAAAATTGATCAATGATCATACAGTAAAATCACAAACAAACAAACCAAAATTAAAAAATGGCGTCATGGGATATGTTAAGTACAAACATTTTAATAGATTTCTATAAAAAGGAAAATTCTAATTTCCGTCAATGTCATTTGCATTCAGCAATGCGAGGTCGGTGGAAACGCCACCTAAGTCTTGAATGTCTGCTACCACGTCACCGTTTTTGGAAATAGCCCTAGCCGGTCAATGGAATGGGCACCTTATAAGATTCTACCAGATTGCCACTGATAAAGTTACGCCAGATTAATAAAGAAATTAACGCAGACTTACGAGTATTCGAACAGGGGGAAATGTTAATGAAAAGTGCAATAAAACAAATATCTCATGAAATATCAATTAAATCAAAAATATCAGGACAGAACAAAATATTTTTTCTACGGTGGCTATTCCACCGACCTCGCTTTGCAGCGTGAGCGTGTCATTGACGTGGTAGCAGACATTATTAATAAGTCTTTAGTCTGCTACAACGCCAATGTCACACTCACTCTGCAAAAACGAGGTCGGTGGAATAGCCACCTGAGCATTTTGATTTTCGACCGTGCGAGTATAATGCTCTAGACACGGCATGTTTGAATTTCCGAGGGCCCAACATAACATGACGTCACACACTGGCAAAAGCAGCTGCTTTTGGAGGCGCCAAACTATTATTTTCAATTAATTTAAGTGAGAGGGCATTTTTTAAATTTGGTAAAACGTATTTAATATTCAATCAGAAACTTAAAACGATCGTCCGGAGTCTGGAAGTCCGTTATTTTTTTCAGAAACCGGACTAGGCCTAGTCATTCGGGTGAACAGGTTACCTAGCAACAAAGTCTCGGCAGGCTGATCATGGCGATTGGTATTAATTTACTCCTGGGATTAAAACTGTAAACAAACAAATTTTGAATACCGTAGCACTTTCTATTATAAAATTATCTTGTCTACATTTTTAATACCAGGGAATTAAATAAACCCCGGTATTATAATCGCTGTGGGCTAAGCTGCAGGCCACTAGCGGGGTCACAGGTGGCGGATAGTGAAACGGCCACCAGATAGTGGTGGCTAGCTGCGAATATACTGAATAAGCAGTCCCCGACCAAGCAGCGGCAAAGAATGAGGGCGTGGTGGAAAGCCAAGTGGTGTGGGCTCTCCTATAAAATGCCACATGAGCCCGATGACTCTTTGTGACTTGGCGATTATGGCCGCCAATAAATAAGCCTAACTGTACCGAAATGGGTCCGGTATAAGACCCCCACCTAGTTCTTCGGAGTTAGGGCAAGGGCACTCTATTGTCCTGGGGTTAGGAAACTAACCCCGAAGGCGGAGGAACTCATAAGGAGTCAACGGCATTAGGATGCGGAAGGAAACGGGAAACCACCGCATTAAAGGCCACACATAGCATCCCCAGGACCAGCAACAATAATGAAAAAGTCTCAAGTAAAAATAATTTCCGGAGATAAAAAAGTCCCCCGTTCGGAGCTCCGGGTGGGGACTACTCGAGACGACTCAAGAAAGAAGAAGACCAAGGACAATACGACGACTGTGAATGAAGAAAGAAGCAGACAACGCGAAAGCAGAGAAGAAAAGAAGACAAAGAAGTAAGAATTGAAGAACCACAAAGACGGAGGAGCGAGATACGCCACATGGAACGTCAGGACGTTGCTGCAAAACAGCAAATTAGAGAACCTGAAGGAAGAGATGAAAAAAATGCAGCTGGATGTCATCGGAATTGCAGAAATGAGATGGCCGAACAGTGGTGACTTCTAGACCGGAGATACTAGAGTGATCCATACTGGCTGCATTGAGGGCAAACCCGGCCAAGGAGGAGTGGGGGTAGTGCTGGGTAAAGAATGGGGAAAGAGAGTTAAAAGCTATGTACAATACAACGGCCGAATAATACTAGTAAAAATAGAAACCAAGCCCGTGGATACGGTGATAATACAAGTATACATGCCCACGTCCACATACGACGATAATGACGTAGAGATACATTATGAAAGCATAGAAGAACTAATGAAGGGTGTGAAAGCAAATGAAAACTTAGTCATTATGGGTGATTGGAATGCAGTTGTGGGACTGGGAAGAGATGGTTCGACGGTTGGACCTTACGGGCTTGGAAATAGAAACAATCGCGGTAACAGACTGGTACAATTCTGCTCAAAGCACGACCTAGTGATCACCAACACACTCTTCCAGCACCACCCAAGACGACGGTACACCTGGCAAGCTCCTGACGGTAGAACCCGAACCCAAATCGACTACATTATAGTGCGCGGCAGGTATAAGAACCAAATAAAAGACAGCAGAAGCTACTCCAGCCCCGACATAGAAAGCGACCACAACATGGTACTGACCAAAAGCAGAATAAAATTGAAAAAACTGCAAAAGGGAACGAAAAAGCGATGGGACCTCTCAAAGCTAAAAGATGCCGTTGTCCTAGAGCGGTACCAAACAAAGACATCAGAGGGCCTTGCTGACAGAGACAATGACGATGTAGAGGGATGGTGGAACCAGATTAAAGACAATATACTACAAGCGGCAGACCAAGAAGTCCGAAACAATGATAGACTACAAGCACGAAAAGAATGGATCACAGAGGAAATCCTGGAGCTAATAGGGCAAAGGAGGGAAGCCAAAAAGGACAAATCGGAAGCAGACCAAAGAAGGTATAAAACCTTGAGAAACAAGACTAACAAAGAATCGCGGCTTGCCAAGGAGTGCTACTACCAAGAGAAATGTCTTGAAATTGAGGAGCATATGGCGAAAGGGAACACAGACGCTGGCTAAGAGCTTCTTTAAGAATAAAAAGGGACAGTCGCCGGTGATCGAAAGCGCAGATGGGAAAATACTGTATGATGCCGATGCCATAAACAAAAGATGGCAGGAATATATTGAAAAACTGTATGATGGAAATAGTGTTGTCAATGAGAATGAAATACTAGAAAACGAACCAGACGGCAGTGAGTTAGGAGACAACATACTTAGAGACGAATTCGATCTAGCGGTAAAAAAGTTAAAAGCTAAAAAAGCCCCAGGAGTAGACGATATACCAGCAGAATTGTTAAAAAATATTGGGGAGAACTGCATGGAGGAGCTCTATAGACTGGTTTGTAAAATGTACAACACTGGCTCGATACCAAGAGACTTTGAGAAGTGCGTAATTGTGGCACTGCCTAAGAAGGATGGGACCACCAAATGCGAACAACATAGAACGCTCAGCCTAATCTCCCATGCGTCCAAGATCCTGACCAATATAATTCTAAAGAGAATAAATCCGATGATTGAAGAGCGATTAACACCAGACCAATTTGGGTTCCGCAATGGCAGAGGAACACGAGAAGCGATTGTATCACTAAGAGTACTGCTAGAAAAAAGACTAAGAAGAAACCATAGAACTTATATCGGTTTTATTGACCTGGAGAAGGCCTTTGACAAAGTCCAATGGAAAAAGCTCTTCTAAATACTAAAAAAGTCTGGAGTCAAGCACAAGGACAGGAAAATCATATGGGCGCTATACAAGAATGAAGCGGTAGTCATAAGGTCTGGGACAGAAATTGGAGAGGCCAGAATACGTCAGGGGGTAAGACAGGGATGTTCGTTATCTCCGGCACTATTTAATATATACATACAAATGGCCTTAAACGAGATGAGAGAATCGCTGCTTGACGTAAGAGGTGTGAGAGTGCAGGGGGTAAAAGTTGACATGATACGTTTCGCTGATGACATTGCACTTATCGCTGACGACGAAGAGGAACTACAGCGTGCCTTAGAAACAATGCAGGACATATTGACAAGAGGATATAATATGACCATAAATAAAAGCAAAACCAAAGTCATGGTTGTGAAGAATAAGAATGACATTAGCCAAGCATATGCATCCCTTGACAGAGTAGTTCTCAGCAGTGTCAAGCAATTTAAGTACCTGGGCAGCACAATAACAGAAGACAATAGCTCAGCCATTGAAATAAACAGCCGTATCCAACAAGCCAAGGTGGCATTCAATAAAAAATCCAAGATTCTGGAATCCTATAACATAAAACTAACCATCAGGAAGCAATTTCTAAAAACATGTGTGTGGAGTGTCTTATTGTACGGCTGTGAAAGCTGGACTATAGCAGATAAGGAACTAAAGAAACTCGAAGCTTTCGAAATGTGGTGTTACAGAAGGATGCTACGGATCAGCTGGAGGGACCATGTGACAAATCAAAGAGTGCTAGACGCTATCGGGGAAGAAAGACAGTTAGTAGCCCAGATACGAATCAGGAGAGCGAAATGGATGGGGCATTTGCTAAGGCACGAAAATCTGGTACATACTATTATCGAGGGCACAGTAGAGGGAAATAACCGAAGAGGACGGCCGAAGAAGGAATTCATGGATCAAGTAAAAGAAGGCGCAGGAGCAATATCATATCAAGAACTGAAGAGGAAGATCGAGGACCGAGTAAACTGGAGGACGATATGCAGGGAGTTGCTACCAACCAATCGCTAAGATTGTAACCTTAAGAAGAAGATTATAATCGCCATGATCAGGCTGCTGTTGCTCTAAAAAACTGCGGCCCGATCATGGCGATTTTAATACCGGGGTTAATACAATACCCTGGTATTAAAAAGGTAAACAAGATAATTTTACAATGGAAAATGCTATTCAAAATTTGTTTGTTTACAGTTTTAACCCCAGGAGTCAGTTAATACCAATCGCCATAATCGGCCCACTGGTGAACAATAAAAATAAATCTTTAGCCAGCATAAATCTGGGCTGTGACGTCAACCGCTGGCAAAAGATAAACATAACAAAACAACTTTCTCAAGCAGTGCATCTAGAATGCCGCGCCTAGAGTAGATATTTTATGGTCTAAGATTTTGATACAAGATACGTTCTCTGATAGTTTTTAAAAAGTTAATCGCATACAAAAAATTTAATGAATGTATCCGATTTGACAACTTCAGCCGCCTCACTAAGTAACCTAATAAGTACTTGCGTCGAGTTGCGACACGTCTCCGATCGCAAGGTGTATAGCGACTCGCACAAGTATACAAGCTAGCTACCACCTTGCCACCGAAGCCGATGTAACTCTTTCTAGAAAAAAATAATTGATTTTGATTTGTGCAAAAAAGGAGTTCAATAACTGTGGCCAATTGGGATTAGAGAAGGTCACTAAATTAATGGAAAATGATTTTAGCGAACTAAACTTGGTTTTCTGGTCTTGTAATTTAAAAATTGTAATTGTAAAATAACCTACAATTTTTTTTACAAATTTCTTTACTTTTTTACAATCCTACTCATAAGTAGGCAATAAAATGTAACGTTTGAAGCCTTTAAACCCATGCGGATGGATTTAATTAATTCAATCGTGAATGCTTCATATGCTGAACATGATGTTTACTTTGCGTTAAGTCTGCGTCACGCTACGTTAAGTTCATTCCTTTATAAATCCGGCCTTGTTCCCATGTCTAAAGCTTTGTTTAGAAATAAAATTTATCTAATAATAGTTTGAACACAAAGGTAACGATAATAGGTACTTAGGTCCGGTACACACGGACGATTCGAATGCCCGTGATCGGCTCAGAAATCTGTCATTGAGTAAATGGGCAAGTGCAAAACCACAGAGTCCCTTTTAGCACATTTTTGTCCTAGTGACACGCCAGCGACCTAGAAATCTTCTAAAGTTGCAGACAGTTTTTTTGCACCAACTAATCATCAGCCCAATTGCTCCCATGACAAATTTGTTAGCGGATCACCCGCGTTTGAATCGCCCGTGTGTACCGGGCCTTATGATTTTCAAGGTTCTATCTGCAAATCTGCAATTAGAGCCATTCCCGGTGGCATTCGGAAGCAAGCTAACATAGGGAAATGCGTAAAAACCACACGATAGTCTTCTTTGACAGTAAACAAAAAACAAAAACTTAGAGTATTAGAAAAACTTGTTATAACTATAACCCGAATTAGTAAAACCCAAACAATCGTTAAAAAATTAACTTTTTCTATGAAACCCACATGTGTTAGTATAAAACCCTCTTGCCATCTACAGAGGGAACCCACTAGCACAGTTACACCTTATCTGCGATTTGAGACTTGCTCAACTCGAGGAGAAGATGCAAATGTTTAACAGCAACATTTGGGATGCTATAGTCAGAATCATGGTTGGTAGCCGCTAGGCTATTTTCTTTTCCTGTCGCGTCATGCCTTGAACTAATATCATGACAGGACATGTAGAGTAGTGGTACAGACAGTGCAGCGGGAAATTGAAGTTCGCTCCTTTCGTGTTTGGTGGAGATAGTAAGGTATTGGGATAAAGACATTGTAGCGTAGTGGTACGGACTCTGAATTTCACCCAAAAGGTTGTTGGTTCGAGTCCCATACTTGCTACATTTTCTGGCCATGTTTCGGAGGGCATGTAAAACAGGTGGTCCCGGGCCTTCCTAGTTTTGTGTAAGAGAGGGCGTTACAGCCCTAACTCCCCAAGGTTGGCTTAGTAACAGAACAAAAAGTCAATATTTATTTATTTATTTATCATGTGGTTCATAGCCCAGTCCTATAGCGCACCATTTACATACTTTATACATATGCACAGTATGTATGCGTCATGTGCATTGCACACATATAACACGCCGCCATGGTACGACAACCCATTACCCAACAAGGGCCACTGCACTATTTGGGATGGTTCAGTCAGCAACAGCCGTTTTTTCCCCTACCGATTCAGGTAAAGGAAAAAAAATACTTTATACATATGTACAGTATGTATGCGTCATGTGCATTGCACACATATAACACGCCGCCATGGTACGACAACCCATTACCCAACAAGGGCCACTGCACTATTTGGGATGGTTCAGTCAGCAACAGCCGTTTTGCCCCTACCGATTAAGGTATAGAAAAAAACGCCGTGGCAAGACAGCCCAATAAGGGTCTAGGCCTGAGCACAGGTCGAGGATGCTCTCTAATTGAGATGTTGTGGTCAGCAACATGCCCGATGAAGGTAAGGTAGGTACCCTTGAAGGTTGGGTGAACCTGGGAAAGGGGAATATTTTTTCTTTAATCTCGTGTCTCGAACCTCGACCTTCCGTTTCATAGTATAGTACTCTACCAACTCGGCTATTCCTGGCCAAATAAATGTAGTACAGAATGTACAAATGTTCCCTATTAATGAACTAAGCTTTAACATAGGAACAAACATTCTAACTGCAGCAATCGGGAAGAACCTATAAACAGCAAAAGGCAGCACTAGGTCCGGCGAAAAGGCTGTAACTGAAAACGCATTGGCTAATTTATATTTAACGTAATGATATCTCATGAACCTTGCTTGTTAAGAACTGAAAAATTTATTTAGGCTATGCATGTGCGCATTAACAATAGGAAAGGCCCTGATTACACACTCTAATATGTATTATATATTTATTACTAGTGGAAATATTTGGAATGTTTATGTTGTAGTGTACGAATTGAATCTGAATTTAGGTATGACTCTTTCCCATTTGGCGGCAATTCCACCGGCGAATTTACTTCATTTCTGATTTGAGATTTTTTGTTAGTTTTGTTTTAAGGAGACAATTATGTAGATGCTTAACTTATTATTATTATTGTAGATACTATACTTATACATTAAGTTATAATATGTCAGAGACTTATTAATGATGTCTGCTACCATATCATAACTTAATTTATAATAGATAAGTTAAGTATCTACATAATAGTCTCCTTAAAACAAAACAAACAAAAAATCTCAAATCACAAATGAAGTAAATTCGCCGGTGGAATTGCCGCCTTTTTCTTAGATCCATATTTATTGGATCGATTATTGGAACAATATTTGAGTTTGTAATGGGATCAGAACAAAATAATGAAAATCAGTAACGATGGCAACGTAACACATGGCTCATGAAATACACACAACTGTATAACTGAAAAATATGAATTACTTCGAAAAAAAATCTGTATTTCGTGTAGCTAACGCAAACTCCTAAGCACCATAATAGAAGGCACAATCGAAAGCACCAATGCAAGAGGGCGACCAAGGAAGGCGTATGCAGAAGACCTCAAGAAAGATATGAGATGCGGAACCTACTTGGAACTCAAGAGAACGGCCCAAGACAGGGAGGAGTGGAGAAGGTGGATAGATTTGCTGCAAACCAATCGCTAGTTTGTAACTATAGAAGAAGAAACGCAAACTAACTGTATAGGGAGCTAATTGAGTATATTCGCATACTGTCTAAAACAAGGCTCGTCAGGCTTTGGCCTACGTTGCCTGTAGGCTTTACTATAGAAACTGCTAATTATAAAAATTAAACTTTACTATCCATAAATTAAACTTAACTAGCGACATATTGGATTTATACAGCGAAAACTTTCACAACCAGTTCCTCGGCTTCCAAAATGATCGTTTAGTCCCATAACTCCATACTACAGGCATAACACACAAACAGAAAATGTTATATTGCCCCGGGGTTTAGCGCTAATTTAACCATAATTAACCCTAATCAAGATAAATATAATTACCGACTTAAAGCAGAGGTAAAGGGGGTAAAAGTTGTCATTGTCAACATTCATTACTTATTCGTTAGTGAAAATGTTAAACATCGAAAAACTTTATTAATCCATCAATTTTTCAAGACCATCAATTTAAAAAAAAAAAAAAACAGCATTGATTACATACAGTACATACATATGAGGAGCTTGGTTACAAACGTGGCCAACTCCATTTTCTTACAAAATGGGGTTTCGATCCGACCTTGCAGAAAATTTTAATGTCCACCTGCACGTTGTAAAATAAAGTGACAAATGCAGCCAGATTGCGCACAGAAGTGCTGAGAAGTCTAGAGTTAGCTATAAACTTAATGCAATTTTCAACAGAAAATCCACTCTCCTGAAAAATTCTACAACTCAGAGTTGGCCATATTTGTATACAGCCTCCTCATATATTACATACTCGTATATGTGCACTTATAGTGTAGGATGTCAAATAAAAACCTATCAACAAGCCATTTTAAGATACGGTACAAACTACTCTAAATCCCGGGGTAAGTTAACCTTTGCTCGTGTTATGCCTGCTGTTTTAATTTAGGGGGGGGGGGGTGGGGGAGGTACTTACTTGGATTGGGTGGAGGCAGAAATGAGTGGTTGACTGTCCGAGGAGGCCCAGGATGCTCGCTAGCTGGGATATCTTCTCCAAGATGTCCAGCCGTGTTCCCCGAATCCGTGGGAATGTAAGAGATCGGAATCATTCCAGCGATTTGAATACCATTGCTTGAGTTCTGAGCACTAAAAGCAGTAAAAAGGCGGATTAGAAAGGGACCTCGGCGTCAGTATAGATGGTGAAGGGTCGTGTAAGACTGAGATGACAGGAGCTTTGTCAAGCAGGCCAAAGGGCTGTAGAGCTGGGAGAAGGCGCGGTTTCCACCTACGTCAATAGTCAATAGTAAATGTGGTATTGACGTGGTAGCAGACATTTTTAGACTGTCTTTAATGTCTGCTAAAACGTCAATACCACATTTACTATTGACTATTGACGTAGATGGAAACCGCGTCGAAGCAGAAAAAGAGAAGAAATCGTGGTTTAGTTCCCACTTTTTAATTAAATAGACATGGACTATACATGTAATTACGCGGAAGGAGAAAATGTCGAACACCTGGGAAAGGAAGATCTTGAGGCGCGTATAGGAACCAGTCTTGGAGAAGGATATGTGACGTATAAGAACTAATGCAGAGCTACAGAAGCAACTGTACGCGGAACCCAGTCAGGTCACGGAGCTAAGAGAACGCGCCTGAGTTGGCTAGGCCTGAGGCCATCTAGCAATGATGCCAGATTCCAGAGTAGCCAACAGGCCATCGATTAGGCGGGGTTTCCACATACGTCAATAGTCAATGGTAAATGTGGTATTGACGTTTTAGCAGACATTAAAGACACACTAAAAATGTCTGCAACGACGTCAAAACCATATTTACCACTAACCATTGACGTATGTGGAAACCCCGCCTTAGCAACCGGAAGGAAGACAGACGGCCACCCAATTTACTGTGCCTATATTGTTTTGCATTGTGTTTTTTTTTTCTTTCTCTTGTTTCTTTTGCTCCCTTCTTTTTGGAATTTTTACAGTCATTTTTTATGTATCGCATTATTCTAACATTCTAAACTGTTATATATTAATCACAGGTTAATCCTACCACCCATTAATGGAATATGCTGTTATAATGCTGTAAAGTATTAAATAATGTTATTATATACAAAAACCACGTAGTAAGAGTGTCCTCTTAGCACTTAACTATTCTGTAGTTCTACTTACGATTGTGGAGCTGATAGCTGCTGAGACCACAGATTGAAATTTGTCAAATTATTCTGGGCCATCTGGTAGGACTGATCCCCGTAGGACTGATCCCCAGGGCAGTGAATATCAGTAAATAAATGTGTATTTGACGGATTCATGATGTCAATTCTTGGATCATCTTTTTCCGGATCTACGTGGCGATGCTTAAGTATTCTCTCCGCCTCCCAAGAGGCTGACCCGCTTCGCTTCACGCCATGTCCGTTTAGATCCTACGAATTTTTGTTTGTTATTTTTTAAATCATTATAATACAGACCTTAACATCTGGCTACATTCTCGAGTTTGGGGGTATGGTTGTAACTTACCTGCAACTTTTCCACTGCCTTCTTAATTCTAACTTCCTCATTGCCTTTCACATCTTTAGTACGCAGCTGTTTGTGCTTTTTAAGCATAATTTTCTCCATATCTTCATTATGTCTGTAAAAATATGTAAACATCTAGTTTAATATCGTATGTATTATAGAAGTAAGTAAAAATGTATTCCTCCAAAACATTACAGAATAATTTCATTGATACAAAATTTTGAATGCATACACAATACAATACAATATACGATATGTATGACAGCTTGATAGGCCATCCACCCTGTGCAATGAGAAACTCGTGTCTGCACGGATGGATGGCATATCAAGCAGGAGAGAGAGAAATGTTTATATATCAATGATAATTCAAAAGAATTGCGGAGAGCCCCCCACTATAAGAACTCTTGTCAAAGTGGAGGGCTAGACCAACGATAGTAATTCTATCTGTGCGATAAAAATTATAACAACAATTAGATGTACAGAGAAGAGAACCTGCCGCATCGCTGACCCCTCTTAGGGATAAAAGCAAGGAAAAAGTAAAAGCAAGTAAAACTAATTAGAGGTACCTATTTAAATTTGTAGAATGCACCTACGCACAGGGGAATTAGGGAAAGGACGGGAACGGGATTCGAACTCAGGTCTCCACTTTGCCGGGGTGGCATGCTGACCACAGCACCAAATCCGTCTCACCACATCTTTCCGTACTTAGACGAATGCTTTAGTGACTGTTGCACATACTGACCGGTATCTGTACCGACAAATGTCAAGCCTTGAAAGTCGGTGAGCTACTTTAGGGCGGCAATTCCACCGGTGAATTTACTTCATTTGTGATTTGAGATTTTTTGTTTGTTTTGTTTTAAGGAGACTATTATGTAGATACTTAACTTATCTATTATAAATTAAGTTAATAAGTCTCTACCATATTATAACTTAATTTATAATAGATAAGTTAAGTATCTACATAATAGTCTCCTTAAAACAAAACAAACAAAAAATCTCAAATCACAAATGAAGTAAATTCGCCGGTGGAATTGCCGCCTAAGCGATACCATAGAGGTAGTATGGTTGGACACAGTCCCAGGCCACGGTGTGAGCCCATAGGACAGGGGACCTCTTGATTATAGTGGATTCCGAACCACTTGGGAAACACAGTGAAGTCACACGGTTAGTTCGGAGGTGACCAGGACAAGTCCTACCATGTTTCCCTACCGGCACTGTGCACACTACCAAGTTATCTGCATCTTTGAACCTGCTCTGGTCCGCTGGATTCAACTTGGTAAGGCGGCCGGCTAGCGATACCATACTTGCTTATGGATATTGTAATATCGCAGGTAGAACAGCAACACGATCTTCTTCCTGGCTCCATTTCATTATTATTTATGTAATTTTTTTTTTCAAATTACAAGCATATTTTAATTAGAATTAAGATTTTGGAACGAAAGATTTGTGACAGTACTTATTAACCAACTAGGTATAAAGTATATATTATTTAGTAAAATAATTAGCAAAGCGCTTACTTATTTTATTAAAAAATAAAACAATTTACCTGCACAAGACTGCCTTTGTAAGAGTTTCAAAGTGCTTGGATCTGCAACTGCTGCTACTCGTGCTAGGGACTGACATCAGATGGCTTTGTTTGGATAGTCCATACTCGCAACAGGAGATCCTACTTCCGTCGCAACCAGGAACTTTGCTAAAAAAAAAAAAACAACACTAGGCATACACTTGCCGCATTGTTGCATACATAAAAAACTATATACTGTATCCTACCATATAATGTACAGTGTATGTGTGTAGGTACACAGTATATTTCTCACTTCTTCAGAATACTTTGAAGAGAGCCTGTTGGGGGTTGACAACATGAGCGCGGAAGGGCGCCTATTTATTAAAAATAAATACATATTTGAAATTAATTTCATCAGATCAGCCCGTGCAATGAACGAGAAGAGGATTAGAAGTAAAGTGATGATAAGAGAATTCGCGATGGAATGTATAACAGCAGGTACGCGATGAAATGGCTGGAGGAAGAAATAGAGGAAACTTGAAGAAGAGAAAGATTCAGAAACCAGATTGAGGGCGATCTCAGGCAAGTGGGACTAAAACCAGAGGAAGTATTGAATAATTAGAAGAGAGACAGTAGGGAGTGGAAGAGACTCACATATCACACCCGAAAAGGAGCTGATTATTGATGACCTGTTAAGCTCTGTTTGGTTGAAAAAGAAGAATAACCATGACTGGAGCAAATGTCCTATCTCGCCTATGTAGATAAAAAATCTAGTGTCATAGATCAAACCTGGTTGGGAAAAAATATCAACACTAAATTGACATCATGTTGAATAGAAAACCTACTAAGGACACAATATCCGAAATAGAGAATCAAGGAAAAACTAAATCCGGCGAGACTCCTAAACACGAGGCCCCAGGAAATATATAATAAATTTTAGCTTACGCTCTATCCTCGTCCAGCTTATGGCGAAAGACTGCAGTATTCCAGTTAAGCGCTTATTCCACCTACGTCAATAGTGAATAGTAAACGTAATATTGACGGACATTTCAATTTTTCATTGATACCCGCCATTCCACTTGTTTTTTCAACTATTGATCACTTCTCTTCTAATGACACGTATGCGCCAAATTTTTGAAATTTGTTTGCATTTTTTTTGGAAATTTTGTTTGTATTTGTTTTCTTCGTATACTTATTATTTTTAATAAACCCTAATAATAGTAGGAGATCCGAAGTAAGATCACCTTCACCGATCTGTTTCATAGATGAAAATTGTTTTATAAACAATAAAATATAAAATGTTTGTACTTAACATATCCCATGACGCCATTTTAGTTTGTTATTGTTTGCAACGCGTCATTTTACTCTATGATCATTGATCAATTTTAACTATGGCATAGAGTAAAATTGAAATGTCCGTCAATACTACATTTACTATTCACTATTGACGTAGGTGGAATAAGCGCCTTATCTTAAATAACCCTACAGTTGATGTAAGCCACCCTAAGAAGACCGGTTAATAATTAAAAATTATTTACCTGACTCCACTCTTTTCAGCATCCTCATCCTCATTGGAACTAACTTTCACCTCACTGCTGTCATCGCCACTGCCTTGCGTCGTTTTGGGTTTGCTCTCGAAGAACCGCTGAATATTCTCCGTGTAGTTCAGCTGCCTGTAGCTAGGGGGCGTTTCGGACGAAGCTGCGGAGCGCGCATTATGATGCGGTGATATCTCTCCCAGTAACACTGACTCCTGTCCATGAAAAAAGTTGTTAAGAGTGGGCTAAGCATAGGCATATATTAACCTAGATGGGAAACAAGCCGTTATGACAATATGGCCACCACTGCACACCCGCGTTGGCCAACTCTACATCTGCTTAAGAAAACCCTACACTACACAAGCTAAGAATGGAATTTGATAGGTTGGCGTGATGATGTCAGCATATATTAGACTGTACAGTGTAAACTAAACATAATAGGAACTGAACGAGATTTACATCCAATGGGGCTATTGGGCGCGAAAACGGCCTATAAGTAAAGCATTGAACAGCTCTCCTCCAAAGTAGGGGAGCAAGTAGTTCAATAAGAAAATTATCTGTACAGTGTAATGAGGTTCAACACAGAACTTTGGGGGACATTCAATTCAATCCCATTTTTATTTCCTTCAAAACAGTATAATGCAACATAAATTTTTTTTTTAAATTATCGCTTGGCTTTAGCAGACTACATGCGATCAAAACTGGTTGCACAAATCGCGCTTGTTACCGTTAGTACTTCAGTCTGACTACTGATAATTTCAATATTATGTATATAGTTTCTAATGGTATAATCACAATATTTATCCTTATAGTATCCAGGTATATATTTGTTTACATCTTGAGTTTGGCAAAAATCAGGTGTCTCTAATTATAATGGCCTATGTTTATGTTAAAAGATTTTCATTTTGACGAAGCAAGAAAACTTACCGAGCTCTCAGTATTAGTCACTCCACGCTTATTTTCGGACTGGTCTCCTCTAGGTTGCGTGATCTCATCCATTAGGTTTTTAATGAAATTCGCAAGAATCTGACATCGATTGGATACTTGTTCTTTGGTCGATTCTAACGATCGATTTGGGCAAGTTTGGTTCATCAAATACTTAATATCCTCTTGCAGTTTCTTGCACTCCTCCACCACCTATAAATTCCAGTGTAACTTGTTCAATCAAATGTGAGCACTACTAAATACAATCTTTTTTTCCTGTGTCGAAAAATGGTAGGCCTAACTGCAGCCTTTGGCTTATTGTGAACCTAGCCTCCTTTTGTAACCTGAGGTTTCACATTATGTAAATGTCCCTTTATTCCATTTGAAGGGCTTTTTTATGGACGTAAGCCTACTTACTCGTATTTAGGTATAGTGGCCTATTGAACCGTGTCTTGCCGAAGACTCCATGGATTTTCGTTTGTTTTTGTGTTCAAATTTGGCCATTGGCAAACTGGTATACGTCCTCTATGCCCGCCTATACGCCGTATCTAAGCGATAATGGACAAGCTGAGACAAGCTTACCATTGACAATGTAATCGGCGTAAGTACACCTATTTTAAGCCAACGGCCTTACCATGTTGTTTCCATGAGAGCAGAACATGTTTCAAACTGCGGCAAACTTGGTAGTGGGCCTAGCGTCGGCAGGGGAACATGGTGGGACATGATAACGCGTTGAGACTATACCAGTCAGTTTACGTACGTGTCGAGTCCGGGTCTCCTCCGATTTAATCGTGTGACTTTACCATCTTTCCCAAGTGGTTCGGAATCCACTATAACCAGGAAGGTTTGCTGTTTGCTGTTTGCCAGCGCAATAAGGTCCAGGCATAGTAAAAATATTATAAAAAATATTAAAAGAATTAATTAGATGCTAAGAACTCAGTTTTCACATACAAACGGCGGCCATTTTGAATAATATGGATATCTTATTGTCGTCAGCGATCCTAGTGACCAAAACTGTCCCTACAGAACCTTATTTAATGTTTCGAACCCTACCTCTTCAGACAATGCAATTTCTTTTTGTGGCTTGGCAAAAACATCCGGATTTGCGGGTCCCCGGAGAACGCTGTGTTGGCCAATGGTGAATTCCAGCTTGCGGGACCACGGGTTCACGAACGCCGACCACTCAGTTTCTAGTATCACGTAGCCGCCATTTTGGGTCCGGAATCTGTATGGCTTCGAACGGAAAGACTCCCCTTGGTATTCTAAAACTGAAAAGAAAAATAAGAATTGAGAACATATGTTTAATTTCAAATTTAACGAGGTTTTTTAAATTTTTTTATTGGGGTACCTTTACAGCCAAATTTAATGTCAGAGTTATATTCACCATAGAATACAGTAATATAATGTATAAAGCATTGTCTTTATGGGAGACAGTAAGCTCTCAGGCCAGTTCGGTTAGGCAGTTGTGTAGCTGTACGAACCTGTCCAGCAATACGAATCTTAACAAGAGCATAGAAGTAGAGGATTTAGAAGGAGCTTGTAGTCCAGCGGTTAAGAGGACCCCCAGTTAGGCGCGGGTTCGAATCCCGGCATGTCCAGTTTTTTTCTATATCCTCTAATTTCGGTTATGAGATCATATGGGGTCTTGGCCTGCCTCACATCAGCTCTAGTTGCCCGGGTGTGATATATCAGCCTCCTCTACTCCTTTCTATTCCTCCACTTCTTATCATTCAGCACTTCCTCTAGTCCCCGTCAGGCTCTTCTCAGATAGTCCTCAATTGGCAAAAATGCTCAAAGATGGATAATTCTAATTATACTCTATTCCGTTGCTACTACAAAGAGAATAGTGTAGGTCTTATCCTTTGCTCTTGAGGTTAACAACAACAAAAACGCCGTGGTACAAGAACCCAAGAAGGGACTAGGCTTCAGGACTGGTAAAGGATCCTAGCTCTTATCCTCTGCCCTATTTAGGATATTGTGGTCAGCAAGTTGTGTTTTTCCCCAGACCAGGCGCAAAATGTTTCGTTTTTTGTTTGGAACATCGACATTCTGTTTCACAACCAAGTTCTATAGCAACTGGATTATTCCTGTTATGGTTACAATCACGAAAACTAGTTGGAATGAAAAAAAAAAATGAAAATTCAACATACCTTTCTCGAACATCTCTTTGATGAGGTGAATGTCTTCCGTGTGGTAGAAATCGAAGATGGGTTTCCCGACAATGTCTTGCGGGAGATATCCCAAATAGGAAACTGCTTCAGCATCAACGTAGCTGAATGCGCAGTTTGCCAACTGGCGCGTTGAAAACTGAGGCGTTAGGAACGATTCTTCGGGTCCTAAATATTAATATATATTAATAAACTAACAGGAGGGAGTGGAGGGGGCTCACAAATCAAACTGAGGCAACTGGAACTGATTGCTGATGATATGGCAATTTGAGTTGGCTCTGACTATACTGTAGGATACAAACAGAAAATAGTTTTGGTCGTGTCCTGAACAATTGAGGAGTAATCCGAACTTGGTTATGTCATACCTTCACCTATTACATTGTATATCAGTGTTAAGCTTGTTTAAGCTTGACCATATTCACTCGTAGCCGGTGTGGATTGACATAAAGTTTGTTTGCCAATGGCCAAAAATTTGTGCGGAAACAATACCAATTATGCCAAAAAATTCAAGGGGTTGTTAGGGACCGCTAAAATTAGGCCTACGCTCATAAAAAGCCCTTTAAAATAATAGGGCCTTCTTCTATAGTTTGCCAGCCTTGCGATCGCATACCTATGGTACATGGTAAGTATGGGGTAAGTATGTAACCTGTCGGCCTGGTTTGATAAGAGTTCTATAGGAGAGATGTGACATGTTCAAAATGAATTCCCGCCAAGTGAGTGCATGAATGAATGAATGATTGAATGAATGAATGAATAAACGACTTTATTGCAATACAAATGGCGAACAATAAGACTATAAAGTTTTTTTTCATGTTACTGATTGATATGAAAAAATTGTGTAGTGGAATAGCTACTTTAGGTTTAAAAAAAATTAATTAAATAGGGATTGTATGTATTATATTGATTGATTGATTTGATTGTATATACATATTATTAATTTTTTGACGTAACAACGTCTAATAAATCGATCGCTGGCTGCGTGCACGAAAAAGGATGACTCATTGTCCCGTTACGCTCATTGTACGCTTGCGCCGCATCTATCTCTCTTCAAATTGGCCTATTTTTGGGGGGATTTTGAAAGAAACGTTTGGTGAAATCAATCCCGAAGACATTAGACTCATAATTAGTAGGGTATGACACACCATTTTAAGGAATTTCAATGTTGATGTGCAAAATGTCATATTTTAAGTTGGAAAACCCAATGATACCTGACATGCGTACTTTACAAGCCAGGTTCATGAAAAAACAACATAAGTCATAGTTTTGTCAAGAATATCCAATGAAAAGGCACAGCTTTAATTAATACGCTTATGCTGGTTGTACCTTGTACCTTTAAGTTTACGTTCATAAAAGGCATACCAAATCGAATGTCTGAAAAAGAGCATTCATTTCATGTGTAACTTTTCTTTTTAATAGGTTAGTATTTGGAAATTCTGAGATACCATCTGTGACACCCTGTAAACCCCATTTCCGGACCCTGAAAAATTTAATACGATCAAATGATAGTTCGACCCCAACTTTGCCAACTTTAAAGTCAAATGTTTTACCTCATCTCAAAATCCCTCATAATAACCGAAATGTAGGGTATGGGCGGATGGCGGGAATTACTCTATACACTAAGGAGACAGAAGAATCCGGGCTAATAGGCCGTGGTCGATTTGAAAGTTGGCTTCCAAACGTTTCGTTAACAACTGCAGTCGACATCTTCAGTGGCACTACTTACACGTACACTTCTAAGGTTGTATCCCGGAGGTACCCCGGATTCTTCTCTCTCCTTATTAGACTCCGGCCGTGAAAGCCTTCGTTATTGTACCCTATACAATGTATATACAATTTATCTATACCATAGGTAAGCAAGGAATCATCCCTTCGATTGTATCATGATTTTATTTAAGTCCTATTTTATGGGAATTTATTCCAAATGTTTGGAAAACAACATAGCTAATTAATTAAATTCTCATTCCAGTGACTATATTGACAAAATCGCTCTTTGAAAACCTCCTGCAGCCTGATCGAGGCGATTATAATACCGGGGTTAAATAAATACCCTAGGATTATAACTGTAAACAAACAAATTTTGAATAGCACTTTCCATTATAAAATTATCTTGTTTACATTTTTATTACCAGGGGATTAAATAAATACCGGTATTATAATCGCCTCGATCAGGCTGCAGAAGTATACATACTTTGATAATACACAATACATTTGATTATACGAACAATTGTTTACATATAAAATAAGAAAATCCAAAAGGAAGAAGCAGACGACGACTCATTCCAGAAATTCCACTTTAAATACATTTTTAGGGATTAACGATAGTTTACAAGCCAAAATTAATTGCATTATATCACAGTTTATATTATATTCTAAGAGTTATTTTGTCAATATTTAAGGGCTTAGATCATATACTCTAGACACGCCATGTTAGAATTTCCGAGGGACCGACGTCACACATTGGCAAAAGCAGCTGCTTTTAGAGGCGCGAACCTATTATTGTCAAGTTTTGTTTAGTTAATTAATTAATTGGAGTGAAAGAACATTATTTAACTTTGGTAAAACTTTTTTAATATTAAAATATTCAATTAGAAACTTTTAACTCAGTCCGTTATTAAAAAAAAAAAAAAACTAGTCACTCAGGTGACCTGGTTACCTAGCAACAAAGTCTCTGTTGCTACTTGCTAGGTAATCTGGGCTGTGACGTCATCCACTAGCAAAAGATAAACATAATATTGGTGCCCCAACTTTCTCATGCAGTGCATCTAGAATGCCGTGTCTAGAGTATTATAATATGGTCTAATATGAAATTAATTAATAAATTAGCTCTCACCCCAACTGGTTTTTAATAAGGCACTATATACCCGGGTATTGTCATCCGCCATGTTGTATCCCAAATTTCCTATATGGTAAGTATTGTAAGAAAAGTAAAAGAAAAAACGAATATATACGTTTTAGTATTTTCTTATGAACTACTTCCCCAATTGGTAGCACTTTATTTAAATAATAATAAATAAACAACGGTAAATTTCTAAAAATTAATAGGTAAACACCCAATGCTTGGCTTATACACCAGACTTATAATGGATACAACATGGCGGATGACAATACCTGTCTAATATAGAGCCCTAGTTTTTAAAAGTGAGTAGGCTGTTTACAAACATGGCCAACTCCAAGTTTTAGAATTTTTCAGGAGAGCGGATTTTCTGTTGAAAATTGCATTAAGTTAATAGCTAACCCCAAACTTCTCAGCGCTTCTGTGCGCAATCTGGCTGCTTTTGTCACTTTATTATACAACGTACAGGTGGACATTAAAATTTTCTGCAAGGTCGGATCAAACCCCAATTTAGTGAAAAAATGGAGTTGGCCACGTTTGTAACCAAGCTCCTCAAGTGTTCTATTATTTGAACATATCATTTCTCCCCTACATAGAAGTCTAGTTTTAACATACGGTTGTAAGCTGTTTTGACAGCGCTTGCATTAATGATAAGAAAGACATCGGAAGAGCTCCCATTGGCTCCTTTGAACGAAAGAGACAGTTGAAACGGCATGTACTGTGCCTCTTTTCCCTTCACGCCAAACCCCGAGTTCCTTAGTCCGCGATACTTTCTTATGCAGCAGAAAAATGTGCTTTTAGCTGGTTTGAAGTTAGCAATGGCGTTGCTACTAATGGAGCTCTGTGGTATAGCGATTCCTAAAACATTAAAAGACAAATTTCGTGAAACAACTGCAAAACACTATATATTATTCGTAAATTTCAGAAATATTTCATTAATGGGCTTGAATCGTACAGGAAAATGTTGGCGGCCAACTAATTAAAACATTTCTTCATGGCTACATGTATAGCCGCCATTTTATATTTCTATACAAAAGAGATCCACTTCAAGTTTTGAAAATCCCTTTCGAAAAGAAGAATAAGGAACTAATAGCACTGCGGGCCTACTAATAGGGCGATTAATTTTTATATTAACCTGGGATTAAAAATGTATACAAGATGATTTTATAATGGAAAGTGCTATTCAAAATTGTTTTGTTTAGATTTTTAACCCCAGAAGTAAGGGTAAGGGTTATATTAGCTCCATGGGTAATACTAATCGCCATAGTAGACCCACTGGAGAATCCCAAAATAAGTTGGTTTACATATTTTATTTAGGCGCCCATTCCACCGACCGGCTAGGGCTATTTACAATAACAGTGACTTGGTAGCAGACTTTCAAGACTTAGGCGGGGTTTCCACCAACCTCGCATTGCAGAATTGACGGATATGTTTATTTTCCTCTATGCCATAGTTAAAATTGATCAATGATGAACAAACAAACTAAAATTAAAAAATGGCGTCATGGGATATGGTAAGTACAAACATTTTAATAGATTTCTATAAAAAGAAAAATTCTAATTTCCGTCAATGTCATTTGCATTCTGCAATGCGAGGTCGATGGAAACGCCACCTAAGTCTTGAATGTCTGCTACCGCGTCACCGTTTTTGTAAATAGCCCTAGCCGGTCGGTGGAATGGGTGCCTTAAGTCAATACTTAGGCTGAGTTATAAAGATTTGGTACATTCAATTGGTAGAGGACTTCTCGTACACCATTTTATAACGTGATTTTAATTTTTGTAGTTATAATTTTTCCATGACTTCAATAAATTTGTCGCCTATCAGTTTTCATGCGAAAACCCTTGAACTAAAACTAAAAAAATTCTCGTAGCACTACCGATGAAATACTCATCTGCTAATTGAACGGACCAAATCGTTATAACTTATGGGAAAGATAGCAAAATATTTTGTAAGCAAGAAATGACAGTGAATTTTTGACGAAAAAATTAAATTCTCGTTCCACAGCCGCATGGTTATGAAAGTGGTCACATGAAAAATTCATACAAAATGCTTTCGAGGGAAATTTATATTTTCTTATTTGAAATATAGTTACACCTGAAAAAAACATTACTTTCGAAAAAACCGATAAAGCACTCTGAGCTGATTTTATAGAATAGTTTTAAATTACTTGAGAAAGCATAAATTTTTCATCTGACTACTTTCGTATGTTTGGGGCTTTAGAACGCGATATTAATTAATTTCGTCCAAAATACGGCCAATCCTTGTCATCAATTATTTTTTTTAATTGACCTTTAAGTATTAAATGAAATAAAAAAATATAAACCAACCTATATTGTGGTGATCCAGGGGTGGACAATGTCACAATGTCAGCGGACGGCCGGCGTTCTCGTAACTATTGACCATAGAGTACTGGCATGGCCATGCCCAGGTTTTGATTTCGGGGGGGGGGGGGTCCAAAAATCGTTTTACATAATTTATTAATGAATTAATGGATGAACTCTTCAAACAACACATGTTTACATTTTTGTTTAAATTCGGGGGGGGGGGGGTCCGGATCCCTTGGACTACCCCCTGGGCACGGCCATGAGTACTGGCCTGCAATCCCCTCCCCCCCAAAAAAATACCTGCGAAACCAACCCTATATCAGTGCAAGTGTCGACGTAATACCTGAATCCGGGAGGCTCACATTTGTCCAATTGTTTGCCTCTCTTCCAACAGTAGTGTTTACGAAGATTGCATTACGCGACGCGTCTGAAAAATGAACATATGAACATGCAATGCGTGAGCAACGAAAATTACAAGATGAAAGCATTCCAGTAAATTGCTTGATTATTACTGGATACGATTTATAGCAATGCAATGGTATAGTCTGAGTTCGTAACTTTGACCATGAAGGGGTCTTTTTAGGGAGAGTCATCTGCATACCTATTGAGACGGCGACCAATGTTCCAATTCCGGAAAATTTCTTCACAACTTTTCATTTCATGACCCCCTGAGCCTAAAACCACCCTCCCTTCAAAATGTTATATATACTGTATATATGTATGTACATACAGTATATGTATGTATATCGATTTTAGGAAACACTAACTTCCGTAAATATTATCCGATTTTGATGAAATTTGGCATAAAGATTGATCATACAAATGTCTTGATCGAGTTCGTTAACCAGCTAGATCCACTACTTAGTTACAAGATGGCGGCCGATTGAAACCTTGTATAATTCATATCTCAGTTAATATTGGTCGCAGAGGAATGAATTAAAATCTGACTGAAAGTCCGTATGAACGCGCGCGGCAGTTCCTACACACCCCCGACATCATATGTATATACTGTATGTATGTATATCGATTTTAGGAAACACTCTAACTTCTGTAAATATTATCCGATTTTGATTAAACTTGGCACAAAAATTGTTCACACAAATGTCATGATCGAGTTCGTTAACCAGCTAGATCCACTATTTAGTTACAAGATGGCGGCCGATTGAAACCTTATATAATTCATGTCTGAGTTAATAATGGTCGCAGAGGAATGAATTAAAACCTGACTGAAAGCCCGTGTTTATTATCTACGATAATGGTGACGTTTACTTTTAATTTGGGTGATTATTAAAAAATTCAATAATTACATATTAATGATTAGCTATGTGTTTGTTTTGTGAGTGTGTGAGTTCACTATTGACGTGTTTGACGTTGTAGCAGACAATTTTTACACTGTCTTTAATGTCTGCTACCACGTCAAATACGTCAATAGTGAACTATTGACGTCGGTGGAATAAGTGCCTAATTATAACAATTATTTGTATGCAGAGTGTCTCTACCATTGATTTCCTGTGAAATGGTGAATATGGAGATAAAAACCAGGTTTTTTTTATCTTATGGCGAGCTTATGTATTTTAAGCGCCATCTTAAACGGACTGCGAGAGTTTCCTATGATTTCAATGGGTTATAGAATGGTCTAAGTTATGAAATTCAGACTATAGGATAAACATATGAGCATAATACATATTTCATGTCCAAGCAGTACGGTACAATACATAACAACGTTTAAATGGGTTCGTTCACCAGGGGGTGAACAATGGATATCAACCAAAGAAGTTTAAGAGATATTGCCCACCCCTGAATCATCCCAAAAACTGTTAGTTTCTATTTTATTTAATACGGAAGTTATGAAGACTTGGTCTGTGCAAGTTGTAGGGACTATTTTATCATTCATATAATAAGGCCATCCGTTTAATCAAAAAATCACAGCACAAAAACTAAAAAAGTCCTTTTAATGCTATAACCGAAATTAGAGGTTCTCTGAGAAAATGCTGGACATGGTGGGATTCGAAACAACGATCTATGCCATGCCGGGGCATTGTCTTGCCCCGGATGCAGTCCAGATTTTTCCAGATCCTCTAGTTTAGGTTATAACTAGGAGATTGCCTCTTCAACATAAGTAAGTTAATTGTCAGCATTATATACCATATAATGATACTATATTGGTAACTATATAACTATGAAATATGTATTAAATAACTACTTGGATTGCCAACGGCCATACCAAGTTGAATCCACCAGAACAGAGCCTGTTCCAAACTGCAGCAAACTTGGTAGTGTGCGCAGCGTTGGCAGGGGAACATGGTGGGACAAGATAACGTGCTGAGACTACCTGTCAGTCTGAGTGCATGACGAGTCCTGGTCACCTCCAAATTAATCGTGTGACTTTACCATGTTCCCCAAGTGGTTCGGAATCCACTATAATCAGGAGGTCCACCCTGTCAGTCAACTCCCCTGAAGGAGTCTGCCCTCAGGGTGCCTCAAGTAAATAAACAGACTCACTCCTCCCGCCGGGCTGACAGGGTTGCTTATAGCAGGCGTTGGAAAACAAACAAACAAACCAAATCATTATACATTACGCATAAAATTAAATTAAAGATGTAAACTAACAGATTTTGGGGAGATACATGGGTGGCTAATACCTACGATCAGCTTCCTCTTAGGCGGGTTTCCACCGACTTCTCATTGCAGAATGCAAAGACATTGGCGTGGTAGCAGACATTCAAGACTTAGGCGGGGTTTCCACCGACCTCTCATTGCAGAATGCAAATGACATTGACGGAAATTTTAATTTTTCTTTTTATAGAAATCTATTAAAATGTTTGTACTTAACATATCCCATGACGCCATTTTTTAATTTTATTTTATTTGTTTGTGATTTTACTCTATGATCATTGATCAATTTTAACTATGGAATAGAGGAAAACAAACATTTCCGTCAATGTTATTAGCATTCTGCAATGAGAGGTCGGTGGAAACCCCGCCTAAGTCTAGAATGTCTGCTACCACGTCAATGTCTTTGCATTCTGCAATGAGAGGTCGGTGGAAACCCCGCCTTATTGTATATTTCTAGAAGTACTCATGGTGCTGGGGGCTAGAGTTCTAAATGGGAGAGACCGGAGACGAGACATTCGTTCCCGCCAAACACCTGCCAATGCTTTCAATGTCCTTCAATAGGTGTCACAAGAAATTCAAAAACAAAATTAGGCGGGAAGTGAATGTCTCTACCTCCCATCATGTAGACCTCTAATGGGAGCTTGAGTGTTAGTGATCAGGCAGAGGCTAAGGCGCGGTGCGTGAAGGCGACAGCGTGCCCTGACAGGCGGCAATATAAGAGCAAGAATTGGCGGGAAAAAAAATAAGTGACAACAATAATTATAATGCACATTGACAAAAGCGAAAAACTAAAATACTTTTAATATTATAGTCATCTTCTACCTACCGATCATGGTCTCTACTTGTACGATAACTCAACTCTCAGTCTTTTAAAGTTTTTCCTATTGTTATTGGTCCCTCAACTTATCCTCACAAGTAAGGAACTCGAACCAAAAGTCTCAAGTGTTTTGCACAAAGTCGAATTTCACAAGGAAATAATCATTGTAGAGCTATCAAAAATGTCGCATCTCCTAGAGACTTGGAAGAAGATAGATGATATGTGGCCATCAGTGGTTAGTCACAGTTCTGGAACTCCTTCTAGCGGAATCTCTCATCACCAACCATTTTTTGTACTACTCAAATTCTATAAATGTCGCCAATCGATGTTATGGACGGGCACATATCATCAAATAGAATGGTGAAATGTTAAGTGTTCCCAATCGTTCTATTTAATATAGTGAGATTGACGTTGACGCAAGCTATGGAGAGCAGAATCAATGAATTTGAAATGTGGGTACAAAGACGAAAATTGCGCATATCATGCTGAGACCGTGTCCTGAAGTCCTGAGGCTAATGGATACAGAAAGCGAATTGCTGCTGACGGTAAAGAAACGTAAACTAACATACTTTGGCCATGTCATGAGGAACAAAAAATATCGCCTTCTGCATGTGTTAATCCAAGGGAAGATAGAAGGACTCTCGGCAGAAGAACATCCTGGGGGAGTGGTTTAGCAAGAGTAGGACTTCGGCCATGTGATGAGGAACGAAAAATATCGCCTTCATCATGTAATAATCCAAGGGAAGATAGAAGGACTGAGGGCTCTCGGCAGAAGAACATCCTGGTGGAAAAACCTGAGGAAGTGGTTTAGCAAGAGCACGACTTCGCCATGTGATGAGGAACGAAAAATATCGCCTTCAGCATGTAATAATCTAAGGGAAGATAGAAGGGCTAAGGGCTCTCGGCAGAAGAACATCCTGGTGGAAAAACCTGAGGGAGTGGTTTAGCAAGAGCACGACTTCGGCCATGTGATGGGGAACGAAAAATATCGCCTTCAGCATGTAATAATCCAAGGGAAGATAGAAGGGCTAAGGGCTCTCGGCAGAAGAACATCCTGGTGGAAAAACCTGAGGGAGTGGTTTAGCAAGAGTACGACTTCGGCCATGTGATGAGGAACGAAAAATATCGCCTTCAGCATGTAATAATCCAAGGGAAGATAGAAGGGCTAAGGGCTCTCGGCAGAAGAACATCCTGGTGGAAAAACCTGAGGGAGTGGTTTAGCAAGAGTACGACTTCGGCCATGTGATGAGGAACGAAAAATATCGCCATCATCATGTAATAATCCAAGGGAAGATAGAAGGACTAAGGGCTCTCGGCAGAAGAACATCATGGTGGAAAAACCTGAGGCAGTGGTTTAGCAAGAGCACAACTTTCCTTTTCAGAGCAGCCGCCTCCAAGGTCTAAATAGCCATGATAATTTTTGATAGAAGAGGCATTTAAAGAAGAAGAAGATATCTTCAAAATGTAGAGAAGCATATCTGCAGCCCGATCATGGCGATTTTAATACCGGGGTTAATATAATACCATGTGATGGGCCACTATAGGTAATGGCACAGTGACATTGAAATAACTTTGGAATAATGCGAATTTACATACTTTATCATATAATCAATATTATTAGACACTATGAAGGTAGGAACCGGGTTCGGATGTGTCAGAACATTATTGTTGAAGATTGTAATAAATGTGAAAATCTTTAGGGACGATGGAAGACTATAGTAGAGGTATAATGCCATGGATCGGTATAAATGTGATTGCCTATAATGTTCTGTGTTTGGAACGCTGAGGTTGGGACCCTCGTCCAGTCTGGTCCCCCTGCCATGGCGCACAAGATTTTGAATGTCAAATGTTTTAAATTAGTAAAGTAGTATCTATTAAACTTGTAGACTTTTAGTAAGAGAGTGACTTGAGGAACATGTCTGTGAAACAAAATATTTTACCCTATTTTATCGGACTAGTAGGCTAACAGCCAAATACCAGACTGTGGTACCTAATAAGCAACAAGATAGCATTCTTATCGCTCATTGGTTACAGCAGTTTGTTAATTAACTACTACTATCAAAATGACTTCGAGCACAACAACAATCTCTGTCCCTGCCTGACTAATAGACCTACGTCCTACGTCCACGTGGAAACCTGCAATAGCTACTGCATTATAATGAACAAAACAAAGCGAGCTTCAACAAATGGCTAAATATTGAACTAACCTGCAGTGATGTGGTTATCAAAAGCATCTCTGTCTTTGTGATGAATAAAATCGACAAAAGATCGGCCCAGCCACATGTCCATGGGGAACCCCAAAACATTGGTAATGGTTGGTGCTGCATACACAATTTTTCCGTCGTGCAATGACAAGACCAAGAAGAATTCATGATCGTTCGGCCGAATAGTCGACTCTAAACCCAAATTTTCAATAAACTCCGGTTTTATTATAGGTTCTGCTTGTTTAGGAGTCTTATCTTCATGGATAACTTCTTCAAGGATAGCAGCAGCTGAAAAAAGGAATGGTAAATAACTAAAAAAGGAAATAAATCAATTTTATGTCTAGTAAAGGTGGCACAAGTCTTCGACAGAGGCGTCTGAGCCATCGGCATAGCTTGTGAAAACGCATTGCTTTTTGTTACATCTCTTAAATTACTTGCAACAACGGTCCCAGGATGCGCCATTGCTGCAAGCTCTAAATAGCGGTATTATAAGCGGCTTCGATCGCAAGGTGGTAGCGAGCCTCTCCAAGCCATGCGTTCGGAGACGTGTCGTAACTCAACATGGGTACTAACCTACAGAGGCGACTGAAGAGGTAAATCGGATACACTCATTAAATTGTTTGTACGCGGTTAACCGTTTTGATCTCTCACTACTTGGAGGGGTTCACAACCGCTTCGTCTTTCTCTGGCAATCCTCCAAGTAGTGAGACGTCAGCTAATAATGTGATTGCTTAGAGCCTGCAATAAGGGCGCATTCTGTGACCATAAAACCTTATAATAAACCCTCGTCAAGGAAATAATATAATCCGACCAGTCGTAACCTATGGGTGAGAGACATGGGTTATGACTCGGAGGAACGAGGAGCTGCTTGAAAGATGGGAGCGTATGAAACTCCGAAAGGTGTATGGACCAGTGCAAAATCAGGGAAAGAAGGAGGGACAGAGAGAGTGGTGTATCTGTTGAAATGATGAGCTCTACGCGATATGTCGAGGACCTACGATAGTAGCCGAAATCAAGCCCGCATCAGGTGGCTAGGCCACGTGGAACGAATGCCAGAAGCCAGGAGCAGCCCTGTACAAGGTGCCCCAAGGGAGAAGACGAGTGGGACGGCCACGGATGCGATGGCTGGACGACGTTGAGATAGTTCCGGCGACCCTTGGCGTCGATGACCGGCGAAGGAGAGCGTAGGACCGCGCAGGCTGGCGCGATGTGACAGACCAGGCCAGAGCCCTTCACAGGCCGTAGCGCCAAGGAGTAAGTATGTATGTCATCAACCAAAACATATTTCCCATCTTCTCATTCTAAATGCATTATTTCAAATGCATAATTTATACCTGTAGTTGCGCCCGATATTTTGCTAGCAGCCTGAAAATTTTGTGAGGGAGAGAGTTGATCCTTGATGTCAGAACTGGTCGCCTGAAGGACGGAGCAGTCTCCTTTTTCCCCAGATTCCGAAATTATCATATTCTCCACCTCGGCAGTAGTAGCCTCTTCTTTTCCTGTCACGAAACAAAATGGTTATATCATCTGTGTCAACAAAAACCTAAATCAGCCATAAATCATTCTGTTGATTTCGTTAAGTTTATAACGCGGCGTCCACACTATGCCGCAGTTGGCCGTTGGCAATTGCCACTTTACCAACCCAGTGAAAGCGGGCCTAGACCCACTAACTCGTGTTAGGGAGGAGAATCCACCAAGGCCGTAGGTATAGATTTGCGACGGGGGGGGGGGGGGTGTAGGTAAGCTAGCCTAAGGCCCGAGGCTGCCATAGTAGTGTATACCGAGCCTAGGCGCCGATCCCACCGACCGGCTAGGGCTAAATACAAAAACGGTGACGTGGTAGCAGACATTCAAGACTTAGGCGGGGTTTCCACCGACCTCGCATTGCAGAATGTAAATGACATTAACGGAAATTAGAATTTTTCTTTTTATAGAAATCTATTAAAATGTTTGTACTTAACATATCCCATGACGCCATTTTTTAATTATAGTTTGTTTGTTTGTGATTTTACTGTATGATCATTGATCAATTTTAACTATGGCCTAGAGGAAAACAAACATTTCCGTCAATGTGATTTGCATTTTGTAATGCGAGGTCGGTGGAATCCCCGCATAAAGAAAGTAAACTGAATTTTGGTAAATACAACAAGTGGGAATACAGAAAAAACAGAGCAAATTTATTTTTATTAATTTAAAAACGACCTTTTGAAGGGACTGACAAAGAATGAAAGTATACGAAAATACTTTGTGGATGATGGAATTTTTCACGACGAGGGGGGGGGGGGTGTCCAGACCCCTGGATTCCCCCTCCCCCATAAATACGGCCTTGGAGTCCACCGAGCCGCCAAGATTATCTTAAGCTATTGGGGACTAAAGGTAGTTTTTTTTGTTTGTTTGTTTGTTTTCCAACCGAAATTAGAGGATATAGAAAAACTACTGGACTTGGCGGAATTCCAACGCCTGCTTTTAGAATTTTTGGCAACCCTGTCAGCCCGGAGGGGGGGGGGGGCGGGGGGAGGGAGTCTGTTTCTTAACTTGAGGCACCCTAAAGACAAACTCCTAAACTCCTTCACCCCATGGAGAGGAGGAGTTGACTGAGTGACTGACAGGGACAGAAGAAATGGATGGACGATACATTTAAAAAATATGCGAAGCTCAATAGGCGCAAACGGGACAGGATGACAATGACAATGAATGGCAGACTGGTGTTTCTGCTCTCGGCCAAAGCTCTTAAATCTGACAGACGTTTTTGTTTGTTTGTATAGTCCACGCAAAATAAAAAACCATGGACATGGAATGTTTTGATCCTGTGCAACACTATAAAAATATTTCTTGCACCATTTTGTGTTACCTTGATTCCATGTCCATACTTTTCTCATTTTGCGTGGACTATACAAAGGTATATTTGTCATAAAATATCGATTTGGAGCTTTTCAGGCAACGTGGCCTATTTGGCCTCATTACTAATCCGGCATTGCATTCAGCATGACCATATAATTATAACCTTAACAGTCCTTGGACTATTTAAAATTTAAATTAATAGGAGCAAGTTCAGCCGTTCAATGCTTACCTTGTGGGGACGCAGCTTGCTTTTTCTTTTTCTGCTTGGCATCCCTAACTTTACACTCTGGAGGAAGGGGAAACGGCTCTCCAGCTGGCCCACAAACTCCATAACTGCTGCTTATGGTACTAGATCCAGAATGACTGCGGGTTGACTTCGTACTACCGCTGGAGAAAATAAAACGCCGTTTAACACACAGGCAGGTTATACGCAGAAAATCTGCCGGGAGATTTGTCATTGGTGCAAATGAGTTCGCGTCAGCAGAAGAAAATCTAGGCCCTTTCATTGTGCATCAAGCCTATATAAACTTTCGTCAAATCAAGCAACTCTCCAACTTTTTACTTCCCCACCCCCCTTTCATGTAAGCCTATATTACATTTAATAAGTCTATATTTAAACACACAATTTATTTTTTACCAATCGCAGGGCCGGGCACAAGGGGGGGGGGGGGGTCATAGGGGTCATGGCCCCCCCAAAATTTTATTGGCAATTTAAAAAAAAATACACATAACATCTTATACAGGATTTCGTATAGTTCTGGTTCTGGCAGCCCTGGTGATGACCCCCCCCCCCCTAAATGTTTTTGCTGTGCCCGCCCCTGAGTCCAATCGTGCCCCCCATTTTGAGAACCGCTCATAAATACATACATGTATATATACAGTATATACATGTATGTACGAGTGCATACATATACGTATATAGCCTTGAAGCGTTGTTATATATAGGAGAGAAATATAGGTTCGTATTTAGGTTCTTTCCACCCCTAAGGCGCCCATTCCACCGACCGGCTAGGGCTATTTACAAAAAAACGGTGACGTGGTAGCAGACATTCAAGACTTAGGTTTCCACCGACCTCGCATTGCAGAATGCAAATGACATTGACGGAAATTAGAATTTTTCTTTTTATAGAAATCTATTAAAATGTTTGTACTTAACATATCCCATGACGTCATTTTTTAATTTTAGTTTGTTTGTGATTTTACTGTATGATCATTGATCAATTTTAACTATGGCATAGAGGAAAATAAACATTTCCGTCAATTTTGCAATGCGAGGTCGGTGGAAACCCCGCCTAAGTCTTGAATGTCTGCTACCACGTCACCGTTTTTGTAAATAGCCCTAGCCGGTCGGTGGAATGGGCGCCTTAGCGAAACCCCCTTCCTCATTGCGTCACGTGTAACACACTAAGAATCTAAGTCACATAGCATTATCGCTCATAAGTTCAACAAATTTTTTGAGAAATCTCAAAATATAGCTTTCTTAGGAAGCAGACATTGGCCACACCCTGAATCACTTCAAGACAGGTTGGTTTCTATATTTTAATTAAGTTAATACTTTTAAGTTATAATAATTTGGTCTGTTTGGTTAGCCAAGGACTATTTCATAAATAGTACTGTACTACGAGGACATTTTTAATTTTGATGAAGGGGCTTTTCCGTGAAACATTTTTTTTGAATGGTTAATTGATCTTGACGATTGACCCCTTCAGTCGCCTCTGTAGGATAGTACCCATCAGGCACGTAGCCAGGGAGGGGGCTTTGGGGGCTGGAGTCCCCCCCCCCCCGAAATGTAAAAAAAAAATTAGATTATAAAGTCTTCTTTTCATGCTAACCTTAAAAACAAACATATTGTATAAATAGATAGATGCTTTAAATTAAATAGAGAAGAAACAAGTGAAGAAGAGGGGGGGGGGAGAAAAGGTTAAGGGGGGGAAGGGGCTCCATTGTCGTCACCATTATAAGACCGTAAGACCGGAGAGAGTCTCAAGCGTTATCTAAGATATATTGTTTAATAATTTTCTTAAAGCTACTGAGTGAACTAGCTGCCCTAACCTCCAATGGTAATCGGTTCCAGTGGCGAATAGCGTATATTACTGTAGATTGCCCGAGTCTTGTGGTCTTATGTAGTGGTATTTCATATGTTGTGCCATTGCGCTGCGACTGTAATTTTGTATATTTTTGTATGATGTAGGAAGGTGCGTTGTATATATTATTATGAAGCTGATTTATTAATAAAAGTAGTTTTTACATTGAATATTCTGTGTTTGGAAGAGATCACACTTTTTTATCCTTGCATTGTTCATTTTGACGTTTCACCTGTAATTTTTTCTCCCTCTAAAGAAACTAAAAACAATTTCCTGGGGGGGGGGGGAGGTGCGGACCCGCCGTTTTACTTCCATACCCCCCCCCCCCACGACCCCCTGGTAATTAGCCCCCCCCCCCGAAATAAAATCCTGGCTACGTGCTTGGTACCCGTGTTGAGTTACGACACGTCTCCGATCGCATGGCGTGTAGAGACTTGCACATTACGTACAAGCACGCTACCACCTGGCCATCGAAGTCGATAGGTGGGAAGGGATAAGAAAAATTATGCTACCGAGTTCATCTTAGCAAGAGTAACTTTAATTCTCGATGCTTTCATAATTTTGTTAGCAGCGGAATATTCTTCTTGCATTACGCGACTAATGAGAGAAAGCAATATTTTTGGCCACGCCTGGCTTCTAACAAAACTGGCAAGGCTTTAGTGGAGCGTACTAGCCAATTAAAGGACTAAGCCCGATGCTGAGAACAGCTAGCACCCCCCCCCCCCCCCACCCACTGACAACGAACCCTCGCCCTGAGTCTAACGACTACTTATATAACAGGCAACGGAAGCCCAACTAACCCTTAGTTCAATCATTAGCCGTAATGATGGACTCGGATCATGGGGAATCCCACCTTTTTTCAGATCACGCTCATTGGAGCTCAGCTGAACTGTAATATATACAACTGTAAAAAAAACCGAGTGTGTGCTTAAGACCGCAAGGCAGAAGTGAAAACTTTATTGGCAATCCCAATCAATGTATATGTATAACCGTAGTAAATAATATTATGTACGTAGTATTATTAGGGATCGCGTTCGTAGATTGAATGAGAAACAAGTCAGAAATTAAAGTTATTATTTATTAAATTCTACATAAACCAAATTATTTATTTTCGTTTTTTCGTATTCTACAATCTACATGCATCCAATTCTACAATCCCTTTTAAACAATATATTTCCTCCTGCACCAACTGTCGCACCTTGCCTATGTTTACAATTATATGCACAGCACGATATTACCATTATGAATAAGAGCTTAAAACTATAAAATAAACATTAAAGAACCGGTCCGAGTTTACTCGAACATGCTTTCCAATTTATCAAAATTATAGTAGATAGAGAAAATGAGTGAGTAATTTCATGGTAAATAATTTTCATGTGGTTAAATTTCCTATATCTCGGGGGGTTAATGTAGGTTAATGCAAGTCAATGTTTCCACCCAGAAGCACAGTCGTAGCCAGGGGGGGTTCATGGGTGTCAACCCCCCCCCCCCCCCGGAAATGAAATGGCTTGATACTAGATAGAATCGGATTTTGAGAGGAAAAATAAAAACTACTATGTTATATCCAATGCAATTTCTGAGCGCCACCCCCCCCCCCCCAAAAAAAAATCCTGGCTACGGCCTTGACAAGAAGCACTATGTTTCCACAAATTAATTACGCCAATCACTCGCTATAACATTAGAAGAAATATAGTCATGTAACAGTAAACGTGAGCAAACATGTGAGGGCGTTGCCGTTGTCCCGGTCTGTAAGCTTTTCTTTTAAGACACAACATCGAACGCCGAACACTAAAAAATAAAAACCCGCTAACCTTGGGTTCTCGGGCAGCCATTTGCAATATTATTGAACAAATCGACTTCGATGGTAGCATGCTTGTACTTGTGAGAGTCTCTACAAGCCATGCGATCGGAGACGTTTCGTAACTAAACAGCAGGGGTACTAACCTACAGAGGCGACTGAAGAGGTCAATCGGATACATTCATTAAATTGTTTGCAAGCGACTAACCTTTTTAAAAAAAAAAAAAAAAAATCGACAAAACATGAGCATGCATGCCGCTTGCAAGTGAACAATGAAAATAGTTTATAATTTCTAGGCATGTAAATATGGCACATCGCCAAGCATAACCCGCACTTTTCAAATATGAGATTCAGCAGTGGAACTTGTTTTGATTGGATCCAATGCAATTTGCTTATAAATAGGTATAAGAAGACTGGGCTTACTTATTGACGATGCGACGAATTAATAGAAGAAACCCGCTTCCATAGCTAGGAACAACCGAGCCCAGTCTTTTCCCCAATTTTTAAGTAAATGGCGTCTTATCCAACCAAAAGTAGTTCCACTACATTCATTCTTGGCAATACAATAAAAGCTTTAAGATGCACCATAGATATAGCACCCCCCCCCCCCCCCCATTCCATTCCATTCCAAGACATTGATTAATGACTATTGCCAAGGGGTGAAAGTGACTCTTTAGCCTACGAACTAAGAGGAACATCGGGATGTGCCATTTTGACAATGCGAGAATTAATGGAAAAGGCATAAACCTAAGCATTTTCAAATGAGTTACAAGCTTTAATCTCAATTGCCTCGAATGTTTATTTTTGTCACTTGCACCCCTTAGTCTCTAGGTATTTCAATTGGAATGCTTATTTATTTATTTATTTATAATGCTCGTATGAAAGTTGCTAAAAATTATTAATATGTTTAAAAATTGCACTGTAGGTATATTTTATGGTTTCTTGCCCCTCTCCTGGAAACTATCCGTTGTTACGTCCTTGAAATTTACCAAGCGCTTTAGAGTTGTTGATTACGGACGAAACTGGATATTATCTCGCTTGATTAGCAGGACATGGAAACATTCGGGAAATCATTTATTATTAATATGGTACATTTCGAGGTAGAGTCTGAAAACTGCGGTCAGATGAGATTTTATAGTTAATCACCATTTGAGCTATAAATTGGCTAAAAAAAGAAAGATTCACCTTTGGTAAACATTTGTAGTGTTCGCAAAAAAAAAAAAAATGCTGCTTGCCAAAAAAATCGAAAGTCAATATATCAACACCAGACGTGGCTTTAGAACTTAAAATGGAGGGGAAAAACGGTTTACGGTGTTCACTGATAAGTGTTTTACTTACCTTTCATTAATACGAGGGAAATCACTGTTAGGTGTTAGGAATCTAATTGATTTAAAAATCAATTAAATACCGAAAACGACATTGCGTCGTTACAATTTTTTCACGTTTTTTTTTTTCTTTTTTTCTTGGCAATGTTCCATCAGGTAATTTAGGTGGAAAATGGTAGAATATGATTAAGCACCAACAAATACATAAAAATTCCCGAAGCTATAAATATATAAATAAATTACCTTCTTTGACTGTTGGAATGACCATTTGACCTTCCTGTCGAATATCCAGAGTCTGACACTTTAGAGATGTTAACATCCGCCTCACTCTGCATATCACGCTCCGGCCTGCAAACATAAGAGTATCATAATCAATTATATAATAGTAATCATAAATAAATAAATACCTACATGCAGCAGGTGCGGAGTTACTCAAACAGTGGAACACATAATTACCGAGTGCCCTATGCGGCTATTCCGGACAGGTGTAAAGCTACACGTATTTTAAAACTTTGGAAGCGATTTTCTCAAAACACAGATTTGGCTTATAGACCCTCTTTCCGGAGACCGCCTCAATTGGCCATAGTGGCCTTTATTTATTATTAATATTATTATTATTTTTTTTTTGTTTTGTTAATCAGTTAGTGACGGCTACAAAATGTAAATCAACGCGTAAAGGAGTATTTTTTTAGTCTATGACACCTCATTTGTGGCTCTACGATCAATATATAGTACCATGAGAAATATGACTCGCGCAAAAAATTGAAATAGAAAATTACTTTTTAGTACTTTTTATGGGAGAATACATTGCATTAAGTTTTTTGAAAATTAATGGCATTATTTCCGTATTAATATTGGTCGTCACAACCAAAACGTTCTTTGAAGCCATAGTAAAAAAATTTAACGAACATTTTCATTTTTTTTTTTAAGCGCGAAGCGCGAGGCACCATAAAATATATAACCTGTGATAATACACTAGATTTTTTTAATACATAAAATTTGACAAAGTAGGCTAAGTCCTATTTCTGAAGGCAGTCGTCGCCTTTTTTATTTCAGATTATCACACTTTATCGCCTAGATAAACAATGGCGTATATAATAAATGCATTGTATACCTATAAAAATTTACATTTATTGTATAATTCAGAGGGCTTCAAAGAGCTTCTTCTTTTCTTCTTCCACTTCAGAATTAATTTAGCTCTAACGCCATGTTTCAATTTTTGATTCTACATTATTTAAGGAGTACAGTATAACATCTACATGATTTGGACAGTTCAAGAGTGTACGTCCTGTAGGAAATAAGGACCCCAAAATCCGTTGTTTTTACAGGCGTCTTATTTTTTATTTAATTAACAAAGCAGGACATTAAAATATTGGCTAATTTAAGTTGCAGAAGACTACTTCATGTTTTTATTTTAATTTTTATTTCCGTAACGTTTTCATAAAAATGATTCAGGGCTAAAATTTGACGTAAAATAGCCACCATGAAAAAATTACAATATTAAACCAAAAATTAATAATACCCCATTATATGATACATTTAAAGTAGTCTTCTACAGCTTAAATGAACCAATTTTTTAATGACCTGCTGAGTTAATTAAATAAAAACTAATATAAGTATTATATTTTGGGCTACCAATTTCCTACGGGACGTACACACCTAATAACTTATACAAAATAACTATAATATAACTTTCATAAATAATCAATGGGCTCAAAGGCTTGTGGGATTCTTAAGGCTTTTTTTACTCACAACCGCAGCCAAAACATGGTCCCCATTCCTGCCCTTCTCCAGGAAGCTGCTGAATGGGTACACAGTTTATCACAAACTAACGATAGCGTAGGAAAAAACTACCAGGTATATTGGATCGTCAACCTACATCACCCGTCATAAGAACGATACCGCCTCAACAATATTAATAAAAACTATTACAACCTACAGAAAATAAAATATTAACCGAATAAGCCATAAAAGAAGGAAAATTGTTTAACCAAATTTATATCGCAAAATATTTTTGATGGTAGTAAAGTTACGGGATAAAAAATTAAATTTAACCGCAGTTGGTTACCCTTAATTGTTGAGTTCTAGGTTTATAAGCGGACACACCCAAGTGACATTAAACTTTTGAGCTGTGGCAAAGACCTTGCAGGCTATCTCTTGGAAATCGAATCACGTGAGGCTAGAACACGTTCAACAAAGTCACGTGAAGAGTAATTCGGAAACACTGATGGGAAATCCCCCTCGTTTTCTCCCATCCCTCCTTACTGCTGTCGGCCTGTCGGGACTTCGGTGGGATCACATGCCATCCCTAGTAAATTAATAAAAAACCGGTCCCAGTAAACCCGTACATGCTTTTCTATTTATGAATTATTATGGGCACAGACTACAGGGATAGATAATAAATAAATAAGGACTTTTTGTTCTATTACTAAGCCAACCTAGCGGACATAAATAATTAGATTACTCGTGACTTCGTGGTATTTCATTTTAATAAACAAAAAATAACAAAAACTTAGAGTTTTAGAAAAACTTGTTATAACAACCCGAATTAGTAAAACCCAAATAATCGTTAAGAAATTAACTTTGTCTAAGAAACCCACTTGTGTTAGTATAAAACCCTGAGCGCTTTCGGCAAGAACTGCCATCTACAGAGGGAAACCCACTAGCACAGTTACACCTTATCTGCAGGAGAAGATGCAAATGTGCATCTTCATCAACATTTGCATCTTCTCCTCGAGTTGAGCAAGTCTCAAATCGCAGATAAGGTGTGACTGTGCTAGTGGGTTTCCCTCTGTAGATGGCAGTTCTTGCCGAAAGCGCTCAGGGTTTTATACTAACACAAGTGGGTTTCTTAGACAAAGTTAATTTCCTAACGATTATTTGGGTTTTACTAATTCGGGTTGTTATAACAAGTTTTTCTAAAACTCTAAGTTTTTGTTATTTTTTGTTTATCAACCTAGCGGAGTTAGAGCTATAAAGCCCTCTCTTACACTCAACTGGGATCACCTGCTTTACATGCCTTCCGAAGCATGGGCAAAAAATGAAGGAAGTGTAGGACTCGAACCAACAACCTTTCGGGTGAAAGTCGGAGTCTGTACCACTACTCTGCATGTCATAATATACTGTAAGTAGGCAAGTTCCATGGTAAACCATTGCCCTTGGGATGAATTTCGGTTGCCTCGGCTTTTCCTATTCCAAAGCTCATTGGGCGGATTGCATAGTCTAGAATAGGCACACCGATGTGTTACAACACAGTAATAATGGCAGGATATGCAATGTATTGGGGCAAGCATTATTCAAAAACTATTTTTATATTCAAACCAACAATTTTTGGGGAAAGCAACCTACTCAGTTCTTTTTATTTTTCATGAAAATTGAGTCTTTTAATTTTAGGGAAATTCATCTACCTATTGAAATGGCGACCAATGTTCGACTCCCGGAAAATTTCTTCACAACTTTTCATTTCATGACCTCCTGAGCCTATAGCCACCCTCCGTTCAAAATGTATATATATGTATATACATGTATGTATGTATACAGGGTGGTGATTAAATTGATATTTTTGGATTATCCTTTATACAAGGGGTCGGATGGAAAATCTGTTTGGGAGTTATAGGTGGACCATCTTGAAAGACGCATTCTACTGTCGATCAAATTTTCCTAGCTGCGAACCGAAACGAGATATCTCCAAAAGAACTGTTTTTTCTAATGGAATGCCCTATCAAAAACAATGTATGTCAATCGATAGATATTATAATAGAACAAAAATATTATGATACAACAGAGGTGCTAAAATGCACCGTTTAGGCACAGTAGCACAGTAGTGAAATAAAGAGTTTTTTGTTTATTTTACTTTTTAATTCACATTAGGTGTTCAAATTGCTGCCCATTTTCTTGAATACACATTCGGCACCTACGGAGAACATTTTTGGTAGCGGCATTTACTTCCCTGGAATTTATACTGTTGTTTCTAAAGCCTGCTTTCAGCATTTCTGCTTTTTAAGCAACCCTGTCAGCCTGGCGGGTGGAGTGAGTCTGTTTGTTAACTTGAGGCACCCTAAGGGCAGACTCTTTCACCTCGGGGAAAGGGGAGTTGACTAACAGGGTGGACCTCCTGATTATAGTGGATTCCGAACCACTTGGGGAACATGGTAAAGTCACACGATTAAATCGGAGGTGACCAGGACTCGGCTTATACTGCCTAAGCGCGTTATCATGTCCTACCAGGTTCCCCTGCCAACGCTGTGCACACTACCAAGTTGCCGCAGTTTGAAACATGTTCTGCTGTAATGGAATCAACATGGTAAGGCCGTTGGCCTGGAATTTATACTCGCAATAGCTCTTTCTACTTTATTTTGTGGATGCTGAACGCTTCTAATTTCTTCATTGTAAATCAAATCTTTTAATTTCCCCCAAAAATAAAAATCCAATGGTGTCAGGTCTGGACTTCTAGCTGGACACTCCACTGGTCCGTGAGTCGCAATTAGCTGCCCCGGGAAACTCATCCCGGAGATAGTTCATCGCAAGTCTGGAGTTATTTGCTGGCGCTCCGTCTTGTTGGTAAATTAATAAGTTTATTCGTAATGCCAGAGGCACATATTCCAATAATTCGTTGAGATCATCTCGCAGAACGTCCAAAAATTTTTGGCCTGTTAGAGTCCCATAATAAATCCAGGGACCAATCAATCTTTTACCGATGAGCCCGCACCAAACGTTAACACTAAATTTCCATTGACTCTTCACCTGCCGAAATTGTTGAGTATTATTAACAGGGCTCCAGTTCGAAAAACAGCTTTCGTCGGTCCAAAGAAGTTGTTAGTAAAATGAGCGGTTAGCAGCCTGCTCATTCAAAAATCATTGGCAAAAAGCTAGTCTCCTCGGCTCATCATTGGCATGCATGCTGGTGATGCACGGTTGCAATTTTAAAGGGCTTCAAGCCATGCTTTCTCAGAACAGCCAAAACCCATTTGTGATTTGTTCCACAATCGGCAGCTATTGAACGGGTCGATGTCCTCGGATTATAATAGCAATGCGCTAGGATCATTGTTTCCAGGAGGGCTACTGGAGGGTAGCTATCGGTCGATCGGTCAAATCTCCCATTGTTCCTTAAAGACGTCTCAAGTCATTTGAAATATTGACCGCTAGGAACAGCTCTACCTGGGAATCTCCTCGAATACTCTACTAAACCGGCTTGTGCACTCTTGCCAACAGATACGTAAACTTCAAAAAGGTCTGTTTTGGCTTTCCAATTTATACGTAGTATAAGGAAAGCTTTGTGATGGTCGAAATTTTTGATTCCGAGATTTCAACGGATATACACGTTTTGAGGTCCCAGGAACCAAAAAAAGTGGTTTTTACGACATATCTGTCTGCATGTCTGTCTGTTCATCGATTTCCGGGCAAACTACCCGGCCGATTTTGATGAAATTTTGCATGTAGGTTTACAAAAATCATAACTCGAGACCATTTTTTTATTTTGGGCTAACTCAATTGGGGGGGGGGGGGGGGGGGTTATTCTTGAAATACACCAAAAAAAATCAAAAACATTTTTTCTCAAAAACGGCTCCAACGATTTCTTTTAAATTCACATATATTGTAGTCGTTATTAATGTTAAAAAAATGCAGGAGGTGCGTTTTAGCACCTCTGTTGTACATAACTTTTTTGTTCTGTTATAATTATCTATCAATTGACATAGTTTTTGATAGGGCATTCCATTAGAAAAAAATACACTTTTGGAGATATCTCGTTTCGGTTCGCAGCTAGGAAAATTTGATTGAAAGTAAAATCCAACCCAAAACACTCCGTGTAAAAAATACCAAGTTCCTTTGGCCCATCAAAGTTGTGATATCCAGATGGGCCAAGTTCCTTTTTTCTGCCTATGTATGTTGCGATATCAGGATGGGCCAAGTTCTTGTAATTTTTCTCTTTGAATATTTTCTCTAAAAGATTAATTTAAATTTTTTTTCTGAACTTGGGTGCTTCCCTTGCAAAACTCTTCGTAGTTTCCTATCGTTTATTAGAGGTATACCTACGTAACGACACTGTAGCCGCAGTTGCAAATTTGTCATTTAGCCATATCTTATGCGTCATCATTGGCCAATTAGTGTCAGTGTCAAGGTACATAAGCATGAAGAAGCACCAAGTTCTGAAAAAAAAATTTAAATTAATCTTTTAGAGAAAATATTCAAAGAGAAAAATTACAAGAACTTGGCCCATCCTGATAACACAACATACATAGGCAGAAAAAAGGAACTTGGCCCATCTGGATATCACAACTTTGATGGGCCAAAGGAACTTGGTATTTTTTACACGGAGTGTTTTGGGTTGGATATCATATCTTTTTGTACAAATAACAAATAACTTGACAAGTATGCATGGACTGTTAAAAAAATTGAAAGACAGAGGAAGAATTTGCCATCTATTCACCAAACATGGCTGTACTATGTATGGTGAAAAATGCTGGAACCGGAATAGCCATGATGGAAGATCGAGAATAAATTTGAAAAGTGAAGATTCGAGAATTTTCGGGAAGAGTCTAGCTAGCACCAGAGTAACTAGAAGACTGACAAGTTATTGATAGCCCATATGAAAGAAAGAACAATATACAACATGCGAATTTCGAACCACTATATATAGATATACCTACCTACCTACGTAGGAATTAAGCACATCTAGAAGCTAGCTTTCGTTAAGTGACTACGTTAAGTTACGAAATCTACTTTCTGAATAAAGTGGAAAAAATGGGAAATGGCAAGAATGAACCCAATCCCAAATTTCAGTTGTCCTGAACACGTGGATGGGATGAGCGTGCCATAGGTATGCTCGGCCGTAAGCTAAGTACGTAAAATTCATTACGTGATTGCTAAGTTATCATAAAACTTTTTCGGGGTTTTTGATTTATTCTGGGGGTTTGATGGTAAGAAGAGACTAATTCCTGAGTTTCACATCTCCAGCATATCTGGAAGTGGTCTATAATTTGTGTCAGTCAGTGAGTCCACGCGAAAAGCGTGGTTTTGGGGTATATGGATTTCAGCAACCAATCATGCTAGAGTGCTGAATTTTTATATTGGGATTCTGTGCTGTATTTAAAGCCTGAATGCAAAATTAGAGGTCAATCGGACAGCTGGGTGAGCTACAGTGATGGTTGGAAAGTGGCTAAAATGCCGTAAACTCGCCGCGGAGATATACTTGCTAGGCAGCTCATCGGGGGTGTATATGGAACTTGGTCGCGCGCTGCCGCGCGCGTTGATGTGTCTTTCAAGGTGGTCCACCTATAACTACCAAACAGATTTGTGTATCGATTTTAGTAAACACTCTAACTTCCGTAAATATTATCTGATTTTGATGAAACTTGGCACAAAAATTGTTCATACAAATGTCTTGATCGAGTTCGTTAACCACCTAGATCCACTATTTAGTTACAAGACGGCGGCCGATTGAAAACTTATATAATTTATATCTCAGTTAATATTGGTCGCAGAGGAATGAATTAAAATTTGACTGAAAACCCGTATTATTATCTACGATAATGGTAATCAACACTTTTTACCACAAATCAACCATTTTAAGATGGCATCCAGTCAATGTAAAAATAATTTAATAAGTAAAAGTTCATAGTCGGCATTGGGGTTCGAAATTTGGAACACAATCGTGTTTTTTGTGTTAATGTTGTGGTCGGGAAAATAATGAAGTATTTTTTACTTCTCATTACATACACAGCGTAGGTAGCGTAGAGGAAAAGCAGGGTCTGCGGAATCTCCCTACTCCTGATCGGCCAGAGCCGAAAGGGATTTGTTTACCCCAAGGTGGTAGCGTGCTTGTACTTGTGCGAGTCTCTATACACCTTGCGATCGGTGATGTGTCCTAACTCGACACAAATTCCAATCAGGTTACTTAGTGAGGCAATTGAAGAGGTTAATCGGATACATTCATTAAATTGTTTGTACGCGATTAACCTTTTATAATTCACTAGTAGCTTCACTCAGCAGCTTTAAGAAAATAATTAAACAGTATATCTTAGATAACGATTAAGACTCTCTCCGGTCCTGGTGATGACAATGGACCCCCCCCCCCGTATACCTTTTATCCTTCTTTTTTTTCTCACTATCCCTCTCTTTTCTTCTTATCCATTTAATTTTAATTAATCTATAAAAGCCTACAATGTTTTTTTTTAGTTTTTAAGGTTAACATGAAAACAAGTCTTATTGTTCGCCTTTTGTTTGCAATAAAGTCGTTTTTTCATTTCATTTCATAATTATGATATTATTATGATCTCTATATACTGTACATCCCTTACATGCATGAATGTATATCAATTTTAGTACATACTGTAACTTCGGTAGATACTATCCTATTTTGATTAAACTCGGCACAAAAATTAATCGTATTATTCACTTGATCAAGTTCGTTAACCAGCCTGACCTGCTATTTAATTTCAAGATGGCGGTCAGACAAAGTAAAAATAACGTGATACTTGCGCAAAGTTCATAGACGTCTACACAGGGCTTTAAAAGGGGGAAAGCGGGGTCGGCCCTTGTGCGAAATGAGTCTTGGTTGACTTTGGTGTTCTCTTCTTCCTCTTCCCTCTTAGTGAGGGGCTCACAAATCAAGTTAATAAAAAATTGGCTCATTTAAGTTGTAGAAGATGTAGGTGCATCATATTGTATTTTTACTTTTCGGTTTTGTAGTTTTTTCAAAAATTCGCAGATTACGTGAAATTTTAGTCCCCTCTGGTTTTTTTTGAAAGAACTAAGGTACTAAAAATTTAATATTTCCTATTATATAATGCATGAAGTAGTCTTATTCAACGTACATGAGTCAAATCTAAAATAACTTTCTTTGTTAATTAATTAACAAATAACATTTCAATAAAAACAACAAATTTTGGGGTATCATCTTATTTTAACTTTGACTGGACACCATCTTGAAATCGTTAATTTGTCATAAAGTGTTAATTACCATTATCGTAGATATCAATCAGGGCTTTCTGTCACATTTTATTCAATTCTTATGCAACCAATAGATATGAATTGACTTATGAGATATGAATGTTTTTATTTTGAATGAAACTAGACCAAGACATTTGAATGATCAAATTTTTGTACCAAGTTTCATCAAAATCTAATAATATCTACGGAATCTATTTGTAAACGTCTATGGCAATGGTGTGATACTATTTAACAAAGGGCTAGTTGGACTTACATTGCCTGCTGTGTTAATAGTCATTAGAAGCATGGGCCTCATAGCTATCGAACAATTAGGTCGGATCCCATTGTCAGAGGAAGGGGGCGACGTTTCGGCAGTGGGTGCTACTCCCATCATCAGGCTAGGTCCTGAGAAGGACTGATGGCTTAGTCCTGATGATGACTGATGGTTTTTGGCGGATTGACTCATCGCTCTTGTATTCTACTCTGAATTATTGAGTAAATCCGATCCCCTTGAGGATTTGAACTACCGTTCTCCCGATTGAATTGCAAGCCTGATGATGGGAGTAGCACCCACTCCCGAAACGTCGCCCACTTCCCCTGACAATGGGCTCCGCCCTAATCTTTCTATGACTATCAGGCCCTTTGCCCCTAATGACTATTAACACAGCAGGCAATGCTTGTCCAACTAACCCTTTCTTAAATAATATCTACGGTAGTTACAGTGTTTCCTAAAATCTATATGCATACATACATACTGTACGTACACAATATGAAACATATTTTGAACGGGGTGCAAATATGCAGCACACTTCATGTTTTTCAATCAGCAAAAAAATAATTAAGCTCAGGGGGTCATGAAATGAGAAGTTGTGAAGAAATTTTCCGGATGTCGAACATTGGTCGCCGTTGCAATAGATAGATGAATCTCCCTAAAATAGAAACTGACTGATTTTTGGTATTGGCGTAAATAGGGGGGTCCTGGGGGGGAATTCGCCCCCCCCCCCCCAGGGCCACACGTAGCCCCCCCCCAGGATTTCTGTTGACAAAGACGTTATGGATGCTAAAGGCATTTTATCCACAATAACAAAAGGGAAATTCTTGGTATGGTATTTTTCATTAAAGACATCATGAAAAAAAATCAACAAATTGACCAAGTTAGTTACTTTCACAAAAAAACTATTACTCAAAGGCATAAAATCCAAATAATTCATGCCTATTTTTTCAAAACATTTCTCCGCCCCCTTAGTTGTAAGTATCTAAGTAATCTAAACTGCTTGCAACATGTGTAAAACCTCACTATTTTGGGCTTATTTCTCTTTTTCTCCGGGGGAGACCCCTAGGCCCCCCTTTCTCCAGACTATGACATGTGCATTGGTTACTTAGACTTGGGAAGTTGAATGCATAGGCTCCAATTTTAGGCAAGATTCTCCCGCCCCCTCCGAGAAAAATTTCTAGATCCGCGCCTGCCACCACCAGTCAGAACAGGTTCAACAATTTGGACGTCTTGCGCAGCGAATGAGACGACTAGGTCGCTGAGCGTGTATAGAAAATCAAAGGGTCCTAAAGCCCCCCCCCCCCCAGAAATTTTGGGCATTTACGCCAATGATTTCTGGGTGATCCAGGGGTGACCAACATCTACGTTCCACCCTTCGTAATATTTTCCAATATTGCTTTATTTTATTGGCTAAATAATCAAGAATCAAGTAATCAAAGCGAAAGAACCGGTCCGAGTTTACTCGAACATGCGAACATGCTTTCCAATTTATCAAAATTAGTAGATGGAGAAAATGAGTAATTTCATGGTAAATAATTTTCCTATAGTTAAATTTCCGATATCTCGGGGGGGGGGGGGGGGGGGGGGGTTTGTCCACCTGACGTCACTCGTCACTAGTGGTGAGGTAAATTCTAGATAGGTCAGACCAACCAACACATTACCACACAGCAATACTGGCAGGGCACGCAATGCATTTGAGCGTGAATTTTCTATCATTTTTTCAAAAAAACATTTTTTTGTAGAAAACCACATACTTTTTTGGGAAAGCGACCTGTCCGGTTTCGTTACTCAATTTAACACCTAAAACATGCCTGAAGGTAGAAATCATCGATAGAAAGGTGTCGCAGAAAAATTATTTTTTAGTCATTTTTCATTAAAATTTAGTAATTTTTATTTTTTTACCCCCAGAAGCAAACTATCATGGGGCAAGCAACCCCCCGCATTTTATCAAAATTAACAACAACTACAATATATGGGAATTTAAAAGAAATCGTTGGAGCCGTTTTGGGGAAATAATTTTTCTAGACGTTTTTTTGAAGTTTTTTGAAAATAAAAACCCCCCAAATTGAGTTAGCCCAAAATAAAAAAATGTTCCCGAGGTATGATTTTTGTGAACCTACATGCCGAATTTCATCAAAATCGACCGAGTAGTTTGCCGGGAAATCGACGAACAGACAGACAGACAGACAGACATTTCGTAAAAACCACTTTTTTTGGTTCCTGGGACCTTAAAACGTGTAAATCCGTTGAAATCTCGCAATCGAAAATTTCGACCGTCACAAAGCTTTTCTTATACTACGTATAAATTGGAAAGCAATAATGAGTTCTGGGGGCATTATACAGTATAGGGTTCCTTGCGATTTCTCCTGGAAATTTCCAGCTAGTTCCAGCCAGTTTGGTACAGTACAGGGTCTGTCCGGAAAGTAATGTCAGTGAATTTTTTTTTACGGAGACTGTACGCGCAAGCGCGTGTTATAATACTGGCTCAGATTTCGGTGTGGGGATCTGGCAACAAGTTCCAACAAGTGCCAGCTGCCAGCTACCGATCGTTGTAGTGGACAGTGGTCGCATCAGTTGTTCCACGTGAGACGGTACAGTAACCCGGTGCAAATAGAAAACAAGCGTTCCCTTGAGCAACGGATATGGCGATCAAGTTTGGTGTAAAACTGGAGAATGGTGCAGCGGAAACCATTATATAATGTTGAAGAAGGCTTTCGACGACGATTACCTTTCGGGCAAATTGTCCGGTGGCACAAGGCCTTCGCAGAGGGTCGGGAAGACGCCAACGACGAGCCCCGCGCTGGACGGCCATCAACCTCCACTACTGTTGTCTGTTGAAGGTTTTAGTAATGTTTAATTTATCGGAAATCAAAGGGACACTTACACGTCAATCAGTGTTCAACAAGCCACGCACATGTTGCACATTGTCGTTGGTAGTGGAGTTTGGTGGCCGTCCAGTCGTTGGCGTCTTCCCAACCTTCTGCGAAGGCCATGTGCCACCGAAAAATTTGCCTACCCAAAAGGCAATCGTCGTCGAAAGCCTTCTTTAACATTTTAATGGTTTCCGCAGCACTCTTCTCCAGTTTTAGACCAAACTTGATCGCCATCCGTTGCTCAAGCGAACGCTTTTTTTCTTCTTGCACCGGGTTACTGTACCGACTCACATGGAACAACTGATGTGACCACTACAACGATCGGTAGCCAGCTGACGCTTGTTGGAAATTTGTTGCCAGATCCCTCCACCAAAATCTGAGCCAGAAAAGCGAGCGCTTTTGTGTACAGTCTCCATAAAACAAAAATCACTGACATTACTTCCCGGACAGACCCTGTATATACAATAAAGTCCAGTGTTGGCTGTGTTGGCAGGCTAGTAGGAAATACCAACACAATCGATACTGACACCAGCACGGGGACAGAAATGTGACAGTGACGCTTTACGTAATGAAGTGCATTCCTACCCTCTCATTTTACACAAGAACCGGAGCGGGAGAACCGTATATATGCTTTCCTATTTAACACTTAGTATAGCTTCTTCTGCTTGAGTTGCAATCTAGGGATTGGTTTGCAGCGAATGTTATATTTTTCTCATCCACTCTTGCCTGTTTTGTGCGGTCCTTTTCAGTTCTTTGTAGGTCTCGCACCCTAGGTCCTTCATGACATCCTCTAGGTACTCCTTCCTCTGTCGTCCTCTTGACTTGGTGCCTTCAACCATACCCTCAATTATGTAGTATAACTACCCCTAATGGTAATGAACCGGTTACGAAATGTCTGTCTGTCTGTGCATCGATTTCCGGGCAAACTACTTGGTCGATTTTGATGAAATTCGGCATGTAGGTTCACAAAAATCATACCTCGGGACCATTTTTTTATTTTGGGCTATCTGAATTTGGGGGGGGGGGGGTTATTTTCAAAAAAACTGATAAAAGAAACGTCTAAAATAATTTTTTTTTTCCAAAACAGCTCCAACGATTTCTTTTAAATTCACATATATTGTAGTCGTTATTAATGTTGACAAAATGCGGGGGGTCGCTTGCCCCTTGATAGTTTGCTTCAGGGGGTAAATTAAAAAAAAATAACTAAATTTTAATAAAAAAATGACTAAAAAATAATTTTTCTGTTTCTGTTTTCCATCGATGATTTCTACCTTCAGGCATCTTTTAGGGGTCAAATTGAGTAACAAAACCGGATAGGTTCCTTTCCCAAAAAAATATTAGGTTTTGCAAAAAAATGTTTTTTCTTTTTAATGATAGAAAATTCGCGCTCAAATGCATTGCGTGCCCTGCCATTATTGCTGTGTGGTAATTAATGTGTTGGTCTGACCTATCTAGAATTTATCTCACTTCGAGTGACGTCAGGTGGACAACCCCCCCCCCCCCCCCCCCCCGAGATATCGAAAATGTAACCACTGGAAAATTATTTACCCTGAAATTACTCATATTCTCTCTCTACTAATGTTGATAAATTGGAAAGCATGTTCGAGTAAACTCGGACCGGTTCTTTGTTATACTGTCACTGTCCATTTAACTCCAGCATGTTAAAATTTATCACCGATCCTAGAGTAAAATCAATCAAACCAAACAAAGCTACTCTTAAACTAACTTATAAATTGGTAAGCAAGAAAATGGCGCGTGTTGAGATGAGAAGAAGACCTTCGGGCCGTCCGAGACGACGCTATGGCGACCAGCTAAAGGAAGATGTGCAGGAAGTTGGTATTCGGGCCGAAGAGTGGCGTGGCCTGGCGAAGGACAGGATCCGTTGGCGTGGTGTTGTGCCAAAAGTCCCCCAGGGCTGACAGCGCCAACTTAAGTCAAGTAAGTTGAGATGAGAAACAATTCTAATTAATTTGTTGAGAACGAATGAATTCTTTCATAATTTAAATCATATAATTTCTTGTAGATTATACAAATTAAGCATATAGGGCGGGCAATGTTAAAGAATTGGATAATGTATCGGGCGTTAATAGGGGTTTGTATCCAGGCTCAAGCGCTGGACGCAATTAGCAATTCGCCAACGGCCATACCAAGTTGAATCCACCAGAACAATGCCTGTTCAAAACTGCAGCAAACTTGGTAGTGTGCACAGCGTTGGCAGAGGAACATCGTTGGACATGGTAACGCGCTGATAACCAGTCAGTCTAAGTGCGTGTCGAGTCCTCCAAATTAATAGCATAGCATAGCTATCCATTTGAGGCACACGTCATGTTATTGTTATTGAATTGAATAATTTAATCTAGTATGGTATGTTCCCTCCCCAAGCACAATCTTAGGAACATTTGGGGTTGGGAATTGTTCATTTGTATCTTGTATTTTTTATATAGAATTAAATACATTTGATTTGATTTGAATCGTGTAACTCTGCTATGTTCCCCAAGTTCCACAATCTGGAGTTCCACCCTGTCAGTCAACACCTCTTCTCCCTGAGGGGAAGGAGTCTGCCCTCAAGGTGCCCCAAGTTAAAGACGCCGTCCATCCCACCTTGGTGGGTCATGGGCAAAGATTGATTGATTGATTAAGAAACAGACTCATTCCCCCCGCCAGGCTGACATGTGGAAAGCAGGCGTTGGAAAACAAACAGCCCTACAAACAGCATTTAGTAATTTAGTGGGTTTACACCGCTGATTTTCCAGAAAATGTAGCTAGTGTGAGACTCGAACCAACAACCTTTCGGGTGAAAATCGTAGTCTGTACCACTACTCTACATGTCCTGATAAGATTGGAAGTACTGTCGGCCAATCAATATTAGCTATGAACTTCAACCACGCCTGCATGTATCAGTCATTGTAATTTAAAGGGAACAGAATAGAAAATCACATGCTAGAACAGTTAACTTATAATACTCTCCATTAAGCAACCGCGGTCTGCATGTAGTTAAGTCATATGCCACTCCACGTGTTTTCCACGGCGCAGCTGCTACAACATGCTGAATAGTCGACGAAGCTAAAGATAGTTTGCTCATAATTGGGAATTGGTCTGTCAATAGTCAATACCATAGACTTGGTATATCTAATGGGTTGATTTCAATACCCCATTCTTTGATGTATTCCTATTGTTACTCTCCTATTTATACGTTAGTATTAGGCGGGGTTTCCACTTACGTCAATGGTCAATGGTAAATGTGGTATTGACGTTTTAGCAGACATTAGAGACATACTAAAAACGTCTGCTACCACGTCAAAACCACATTTACCATTGACCATTGACGTATGTGGAAACCCCGCTTTAGGAAGCTTAAGAACTAATGGTCGTAATGACAGATTTCGGATTAACATGTTTTGAGGTCCTAGGAACAGAAAAAAGAGGTTTTTACGTAATGTAACTTTTTAACATTTTCACAACCAAATATAAAGTAGCACCAACAAACGGTTTCGTCAATGTCTCATTTTGTATACATATTTTTCTTTTTAAATGCCATTAAATTGCTAAAAATCGCCAAGGAGTGCCAGTGACACTTTTGCGTTTTGGAGTTAAGTGATGTTACTCTAGGTGTATTTTATCCTAGAAACTTACAGAAACGTCAGGATCTGTCATTTTGACAATGCTAGAATTTGTTATTCTCATCCTCAAAGTCACTTTTTGCAAATGGTATAGCGCAATACAATCGACTGAGTCAAGTTACTGGTGTGTGTGGAACAGTGTCGTCTTTTAAAAAGATGATAGGCGAAGAAGGTGAACAACTTCAACTGTAGTACAGCGGGAGCAGACATTTATTCGAGACATTAGGACCAAGATGTTATTCAAATTAGCCTTTGACCAAGCAACAACACAACAACCAGATTAGTAGGTACGAGAGCTAGAGCAGTTATTTAGTACCTGCGTCGTCCCTAATATCTACTTAAAGACTCAAACACAAACAGTAGGTTCTGAAACTACAAATGCTCCCTCTTTAGGTGCCTTTTATAACGCAAATACGAAATGACATAATATATCCATAACTTATCAATTAGGAACCAACTAGACTGGCCTTATCAGTGTGGTTTCATAAAGTTTTATTCACAATGAATTACCTGCGTGCCATGGCGTACGTAATTGCAAAGTATTACAAAATTGTTTAATTATCAGATTAAGTCAAAACACATAACACATAACTGTTTTCAGAAAACTTCCACTGGCACTAAACCCGGGCGATAACACTTTCGTTTGTTGACATTCACGTTAAGGAAAACGTGACTTTTTTTCGTTTCAATGTTTCCTATTCCTTTGCTGTTGCCAACATAACAAAACTAAATATAGCGCGGGAAATAATTTAAAGGCTTTTTTAATGGTGATCTACATTATCTACTCAAGAATGCCACCAAATAATTGTATTTTATTATTATATTATATTATTATAACCTACTTAATAGGTATGTTTTCAATCAATTCAATTTTGGTAGGTCTACTCCGCACTAAGGGCAGTAAATGTTGTTCTACCAATATTATCAATCAGGTCTAAGGCCCCCATTCCACATAAGTACAACGTCAATGAAAATTATGAAATTGATGGTGGCAGCAGAATTTTTAGTATGTAAAAATATCTGCTGCCACCATCAATTTCATAATTTTCATTGACGTTGTACGTATGTGGAATACCCCCCTTAATGCAATATCATTCAAGCGGCTTCAATTTTCACGCTTCCTGTCGCCAGCGGCCTTACCATGTTGATTCCATTAGAGCAGAACATGTTTCAAACTGCGGCAACTTGGTAGTGTGCATAGCGTTGGCAGGGGAACCTGGTGGGACATGATAACTCGCTTAGGCAGTAAATCGAGTCCTGGTCACCTCCGATTTCATCGTGTGACTTTACCATGTTCCCCAAGTGGTTCAGAATCCACTATAATCAGGAGGTCCACCATATTAGTCAACTCCCCTTTCCGCGAGGTGAAAGAGTCTGCCCTTAGGGTGCCTCAAGTTAACAAACAGACTCACTCCCCTCGCCAGGCTGACAGGGTTGCTTAAAAGCAGAAATGCTGAAAGCAGACGTTAGAAACAACAAAACACGCTTCCTTTCCACACATAAAAGTTTCCCTTGTTCAGTTGGTTGAAAAGTAAAAGTAATCATTTATCCACAATTCAAGGGTAGTAGCCTACACTGGGTCACTGCCATAGGAAGTAGCCTAATCAATAAGATTTGTAACGCTCTAGGATACCTACACCTACTCTTTTACTAAGATTTATTATAACCTATAGCACTGGGCATTTTCACATTGTTCCAATATGCTACACTAATGTAAGCTTTACAATTAGCCCAAACATTTTTAGTACTTATTATTATAAGCTGTGCTGCATACCCCTATCATAATTTTGTAGGCCTAGCTAATGGGCTGATGTCATCTAGGATGCCGTACCTATTTAATGATAACAAATATTATATAAAAAATTGGTTTTTCTATAATATCTTCGTATTAATTCATTTTTCATTCACAATAAATACAGTAATAGCTAGCCACCAGATTTTCGCACCATGTCAAATCCAATTTAGTTTCATTCTCTTCCATAGTTTTCTCATATGGGAGGGGGTTAAAAAACAAAACTTCAAATAAAATAATATAGGCCTATGATAGTTTGAAGTCACATCCCATATTTTAAGATATTTTTGTAATTTCGTACGAACATATATAAATTTCAATCCAAGAAAGATTAGTCTACACATTTGTAAAAGAGATAACCTATATTAATATAATAATGTCTCCCAAATTGGTAGAATCAATTTTATTTAGGCAACTGTTCTTTAAAGGTTGCAATTTAATCATTGCCGTTTTGTAGGGGAAGGTCCTTGCATAAATTTAGTCTAAACATGTAATGGCACTAAAAGCCAATAAAAAAAACAACAAAAAAAAACATTGGCCTATCATGTCACTCAACTAGAAGTAGCCTATGTCATAGACTCAAACTACGGTAATTTATAAAAGGTATTCGTGTGAATTTGAGCGCTTTTGAGAAGAATTAAGAATTTGACGCGTTTTATGGCATGAAGAAAAGGCAAGAAATTAATCACTGAAAATTTGTGTAGCTGAAAAGATAAAGAAAGAAAGAAAGAATGAAAATTGGCTTTATTTTCCATATGGGCAAATTTTGAAAGGCCCACTCTTACATTAAGATATCTTTTGGATGAAAAAAAAAAATATTCAACCCAATAAAGGCGATTTTCATCACGTTGGCAACACTGCATCATTTAAGCCTTGCAGGCAATTTGGGCGGGGCCTCAGCCCGTTCACTGCAATACATCTCGGCAGTAACCTTCATCTTCCCTCTTAGGCCCGGGACACACAGACGATTCTGCACGCCTTAGACACGCCAGCCATAGATATTTTCTGAAGTAGATTATGTGGTTTTCCAACAACCTTTCATCAAACCTAATGGATAAAGACGTTGGCAACTCGTGTGTGGGATCGTCGGTGTGTACTAAACCCTAAGTGCCGATTTCAGGGGGTATCTCTAAAATGGCTCCCAATCGGCTACCGGCGAGGCGGGCGGGCCTCTTTTCTCGGCCACCGATTTTACGTTTCCCTTCAAGATTTGTTCTGGGTCAGCAGAGAGGTCTCCTCTCCCGTGGCATCGCTTCTACCAGTCTACAATTAATCATTTGCTCTCCCATTCAATGAACATTTTGCAGCTGCTTATAAAGTGGCGGTAATAAGCCGTGACCAAAATCGCCTTTGTGCATCGGGTCTTAAAAATTATAACATTAATCGCGGAAAAACTAATCAATGCCAATCATTTTTTAGGCATGCCCATGAGCAATGAGTCAAAATTGCCTATTTAGCTAACACAATACATAACGTTTTTATAAAGCAACAAGGAATGATTAGGTCACAGAGGAAGTTGATCACAAAGTTTTATATACAAATGTTAAATCTCTTTTCTGTAACAAGTTTTTAATTAAATAATTCGTCTAAATATAGTTTAACTTAAGAGGTCACATACCCATGGCGAAAGTACATACATACGTTGTTATCTCTACCAAGTGTCACCGCGTTTTCATCACTAAAAGGCGCCCTTTCTCGGGACCACATACAGTACATATCTTTTTTGCGTGCGTCATAATAATATGCCAGCTCCCAATGGAGAATGTATAAAAATAAATTACGTGAATCAAGGAGCAAGTTATGCACAAAATTTTTAGGTAGGTACTTCATACCTAGGTACCATATTTAAAAAAAAAAAAAAGTTTAACAAATTTGATAGGCTAAAACACACAATTCAGGTACTTTCACAAAAAATGGGTAAGTTTATTAGTAGCCTCTAAGGGCCCGTCCGAAGAAAGTCAGATGAACTTTCCGTCAGCCAGTGCACTACCAGCCAATTTAAGGACTAATCCTGATAATGGGAGTAGGACCCACTCTCGAAACGTAGCCCTTTCCCCTGACAACGGGCTCCACCTTTATTGTTCGACAAAAGTAGGTTTGATTGATAGCAATAGAGCAAGCAGTCATTATATGTTTGATTTTCCCAAATATGTGTATAAATAGCGACAACCATACCAGGTAATGATTTGTTGTCGCAACTTGATAATTGATAGTAAGTCTCGTGGACGTTTTATCACACCTTCGAACAAATCCTTACATGGAAAATAAAATAAAACAAAACTGTGCGTTTTTATTTTGACCTAGACGCCATTACATAACATAGGCTTGTGCTTCGAGGTATTTGCTTGAATCGCACTAACTATATAGGAAAGATGGGACATTCATACTAGCCAATGATATTTTTTTGAATTTCTGGTACCACCCACCATGTTTTCTTCGACCAATCAGGGCTGTGGCAAATCTACACATCTGCTTTCGACCTTTTAGCCACAATGGGATTTGTTGATTGAATGTGTTCGAGGCGTGCTCTGATTGGTTGAAAGTGGCACCAGAAATTCGAAAAATATATAAAGGGTGAATGGCGTCACTTCTATTGTATAATGTCTAGTACTAACATATTCAACATTCAATTACACGTACACAGATCAATAACTGAAGAATAATAGAACTAGAAACACAATATTCACCAAGGTGTAGTACACTTTAGGGCCAGTTCAAAGAAAGCCTGATAAACCGCCCATTGGATTTCACATAACCTACCAGACCAGACGAACTCTTTTTTGGGTCACCCATGGTATGTATACTCTTCCTAATTCTTTTTTTTTTTTTTTTAAATGAAATTTATCTTTTTTGGATTTTGACGCCAATACAATATGCTCGTTATTTAAAAAAAAATTCTTAAAAATTGATAATTTAATAAATTTGAGCAGATTTACTAAAAATCCTCCTAAATTAAAAAATTAATACATGCTCAGGTGAAGCCACCTTTTTTCGAAGAAAGAATGAGCACAAGACTACTATAGTAAAACTATACTGAGTTGAGCAATACTTCACAGTAGAAAAATCCCGGTAAGTTGACTGAGGCATACTGTGCAAGTGTTACGCGAACAACAGTCATCTTAAGCAAGATACCTAAGCGATGCATACATGATTTTTAAGATGACGGTTGTTCTCGTAACACTTGCACAGTGTGCCACGGGGATTTTTCCACTGTGACATATGGCTAAACTCAGCGTAGTTTTATTATTTACCCCCCCCCCCCCCCCCAGTACCTGACAGACACATGTACTCCTTTTTCTTTCAGAGAGTTTGAAAGCAGCTGGATGGCAGCAAACAGTTTTCGGTTCTCCTGGCGGACGGTTTATGGGACTATCGTCGAACTCAGCCTAAATAGGCTACAGTATAAAACGAATCTACCGGCAGTGTTAAGAAAACTGAGCAATTTAAGTTGAATTTAATGGCCGATTTCCCTTCAAAAGAAAATACACGATGACGACGGCCCATTAGGTTGAAAGCCAACAGCAGAGCAAAATTGGTAATTTATCCAGGGGTTTAGAGCTAAATCGCCACTAATTCAAATGAATTTACTTCAATTTACTAAAATTGCTGGGCCCACTATTCATTGTTACAAGACGTAAAGCATAGAGGAAAAAGACTTCATTATGAGGAACTTTCGTACAGAAATCCAACAGGATTCCCTGATTGGCTAGGCGGATCTCCATACTTAACTTATGGATATTAGCAATTACACCAATCACCAAAAGAGAGCGTTGGATTATGTGACATTTCGAATATATCCTATAGGAAAGTTCTCCATTGCAACTATTTATCAGGGCCCTAACTAAAAAAAAAATCCACTGTTTACAAGCAAGTTAAACCGAAAACTAACTCTAAACCCATGTTTAATTTAACCTCATTTCCTCGCAAGGCTGACCATTTGACCTACTATGTTTCAAGATAGTTTCTAGATAAACCTAACTTGTTATTTGAAACGTACAAATTAAATTCTATCATCTTGCAAGATTGTTCGTTGATATCGGCCATATTTAGTATTTTCATCTTATCTCAATAAATAATGTTAATCTGACTAGTTCATCTTTCGTGATGTCTCCGTTTTTAAGAGCCCAACAACTCAAAAGCATGCGCCCATTGAGCAAAATATTATAAGATAATTGCTACAAAATACGAGGGTAAAACGTAACTTGCAAAATAAACACCATTAGTACATTGTGACAGAGGCTGTCATAATTCAATGTCGGTTCAAAGCAACCCTGTCGACGAGTTTAGCATACAATTCAGTCAGTCAAAATGTGAGTTCTATTTAGGCGGGGTTTCCACATACGTCAATGGTCAATGATAAATGTGGTATTGACGTTTCAACAGACATTAAAGACATACTAAAAATGTCTGCTACCACGTCAAAACCATATTTACCATTGACCATTGACGTATGTGGAAACCCCGCCATAAGAGAGATGCGACATTCGCTGATATTACAGTATACGGTATCTCCTCCAAGCCACGGACGCTATCAAGATCAAGCAAGAAAAATTATATACATGATTATTATCAAACCCGTCGCAATCTATGGGCGTGAGACATGGGTGCTGCAGCCCTATAATGGCGATTTGGGATTAACATAATACCGGGGTTTATTCAATTGTTTTAAACAAAATGCGCGGGAAATTCAAATTGATAAGTTAATATTTCTGGTGGGTTTTTAATTTTGTAGTCAATTAATGTAGACACATTAATTAAAATTCTTATTATATTTCCAAATTCTATCTGTACATTTTACCACAGTGCTTCTTATCGGTCCTTAATTTGAAACAACTTGTAGTCCGACCAACCTTAAAACACTGTGCACACAATATACTGCAATATTCGATGGCCTCAATCATCGTGTGATCGATATTGCAAGTAGCCTGTCAGATTCACCACCCTTGCTGGTCTGAAGGAATTTGGTACCGTATTTGTGTAAGGCGATTATTGAGTTACAAGGAGCCTATCAATGTGGCTGAGGTCAAGAAAGCTCGTGTCAGATGGCTGATAGGCGAGGAGAGACGGCACAAATAAATAAATAAGGACATTTTATTGTTTCTATTACTAAGCCAACCTAGCGGAGTTAGGGCTATAAAGCTCTCTTTTACACTCAACTAGGAAGGCCCGGGACCGCCTGCTTTACATGCCCTCCGAAGCATGGCTAGAAAATGTAGCCAGTGTGGGACTCGAACCAATAACCTTTCGGGTAAAAGTCAAGAGTCCGTACCACAACGCTACATGTCCCGGCACTTCAAGGCAGTAGAAAACGTCGAGAGGGATCTGAGAGAGTTTAGCGTCCATGACTAGCAGCAAAGGCGCTGGACTGAGCAGACTGGCGGGCCAGGGCCCTAAATGGGCTGTAGTAGAGGTCTAATGAAATGGGACATTTGCTTCCCACCAAAAATATATTTTGAATTTCAGGGGCCACGTCTCGTATGACCTGTCATCGAAAAGACGTGGCAGGTTGCTCCACAAATTTCTTAGCGGCAGTGAATATCCTATCTCTCCTGCATAAAAGTCTAGCCTGTATGGTCGCAGGCCATGTAAGAGACATTCAATCCCGCTAAGAATATTTCTTGCTTTCCAATTTATACGTAGTATAAGGAAAGCTTTGTGATGGTCGAAATTTTCGATTTCGAGATTTCAACGGATTTACACGTTATGAGGTCCCAGGAACCCAAAAAAGGTTTTTACGAAATGTCTGTCTGTCTGTTCATCTATTTCCGGGCAAACTACTCAGTAGATTTTGATGAAATTTAGCATGTAGGTTAACAAAAATCATACCTCGGGACCTTTTTTTATTTTGGATGAACTCAATTAGGGAAGGGGGGTTTTATTCTAAAAAAAACTCCAAAAAAGTCTAAAAAAATTATTTCTCAAAAACGGCTCCAATGGTTTCTTTTAAATTCACATATATTGTAGTCGTTATTAATGTGTACAAAATGCGGGGGGGGGGGGGGGTCACTTGCCCCTTGATAGTTTGCTTCTGGGGGTAAAAAAATAAAAATAACTCAATTATCATGAAAAATGACTAAAAAATAATTTTTCTGCCAAATCTTTCTATCGGTGATTTCTACCTTCAGGAATGTTTTAGGGGTTAAATTGAGTAACGAAACCAGGCAGGGTGCTTTCAACCAAAAAACTATTGGGTTTCGTGAAGGAAAAAAAAAATTTCTTTGGAAAAATGTTCGAAAATTCACTCTCAAATGCATTGCGTTATTGCTGTGTGGTAATGTTTTGGTCTAGATCTAGAATTTACCTCACACCTCCAGTGACGTCTGGTGGACACCCCCCCCCCCCCCCCAGATATTCGAAATTTAACCATAGGAAAATTATTTACCATGAAATTACTCATTTTCTCTATCTACTAATAGATAAATTGGAAAGCATGTTCGTGTAAACTCGGACCGGTTCATTTAATTGGTGCCACCAGCCACGTTATTTTTTACGAACCACAGCCACAGCGGGATATGTTATTGTTTGGAAACACCCAAGGCGTGTTCTGATTGGCGGAAGACGTGACGTGGCACCAGACATTAAAAAATTATCCTAGCCGGAAGCGAATGTCCCAACTCTCTTACAAGTATATAGAACTCCATAAAAAGGTGTAAATACCCACAATTTGCAATAACGAAAATATTATTTCGTCAAGTCTTAGACATTCAACAGGATACCACCTCCTTAGCAAAGCTAATCACGAGGGCAAAGAAGAAGTACCTAACAACACTAGCATATCACATTCAAACTATCGGTAGCTTCTAGGTATATTAAAATTAACACTAGTTTGCGAACTGGCAATAATGTCTGCCGAAGTTTCCCGACTATCCACGAGGTCATCCTCACTTTCGGTAAGAGCCGCTAGTTGCGCTGCCTGCTCGCCGGGTAGATGACTGAGGTGGGTAGAGTCGCTTTGAAGTGTGTTCATATCTCCCGACTGGTTCGGCGTCAGAGCCCTCTTCTGCAGAGCTTGAACAAAATTCTGTGGAAAGAAAAATAGGGAACTCAGGCCCGGTACCCACGAACGATCGCAACGCGGTAGGCGCACTGGGAAATTTGTCATTGGGGAGCAAATAGGTTGGTGCAAAAAAACAGTATACTTCTGAACGCACTTCAGAAGATTTCTAGGTCACTGGCATGGCGAGGGGAAAACCGTGCACGTGCGTGAGGTCAGCGACAAGCCAGCGACAGAGATCTGCTGAAGTAGACTCGGGGGGTTTGCACCAACCCATTTGCTCCCATGACAAATAACCAGCGTTCGAATCGTCGGTGTATACCGGGCCTAATAAATTTTGAACTTTCCTGTAGGAAAAAAAAATAAAGCGGCAAAATGCCCTCTTCTTGGCGCGGCGCATCCCCATATTTTTCTTTTAAAGAGAAGTGCAGCACAATTTTTAGTTTCTGTGAGTGGCAACCCTGTTGTAAGTGAACTAAAGTGCCCTCACTGAGTTTGGCACGGTGAATCCCCATACTGAACTTAGGGTCATTAGTAACTACGACCCACCAATGAGAGCGTTGGATCCTATATGAAAGAAAAAACTATGCATCTCTCAATAAGATAAATAACGGGGATGCGGCACACTTATCACAGCGAGGCTGAGGCCGCCATATTTGATTTTAGTTACCCTGTAACAGGGTTGCCACACGTGAAAACTAAAAATTGAGCTGCACCTCTCTCAATAAGATATTTATGGGGATACACGATGCACAGCGCCAATGACAGCAATGAAGAAACCGACAAAAAAAAGGCGAGGGGTTGCAATTTCATTCTGTGGTTGCTTGGAGTATGCACCGTCTATACAGAATGACTAATAAGCAAGAATTATTCGCAATGCTTCAAGTTGTGCTATTCTGTGGAATGTGGTTAAAAAGCAAATTCGACCGATATCAGCAAGGTTGAATGCGGTTTTGACACAGGCATGAAGCATGCACGTGAAAGAATCAAACTGTATATAATAAATATGTAAAAAATAAAGTTTATTGATAAAGCGTAGGATTTGAATTGAGGCTCGGGATTTATTGCAGTTATACCTTCTAGTTGCAATATTCTTCAATTTGATCGTTGATTCCTTAAACCCTATTAGTCGCCCATGGCCATACCATCTTGTATCTACCAGAACATGGCCTATGCAAAACTTCAGCAAACTTGGTAGTATGCACAGCGTTGACAGGGGAGCATCGTGGGACATAATATCGCGCTGCAAAAGCTGCCAGTCAGTCTAAGTCTAAGTGCGTCACTGGTCATCTCCGAATTGATCATGTGACTTTACTACGTTCCCCCAAGTGGTTTGGAATCCGCTATAATCAAGAGGTCCACCCTGTCAGTCAACTCCTCTTCTTCCTGAGATGAAGGAGTCTGCCCTTAGGGTGCCTCAAGGTAACCAACAAACTTACCCCCCCCCCCAGGCTGACAGGGTTCCTTAAACCAGAAATGCTGAAAGCAGGGGATGGAAAACAAACAACCCTATTAGGCGTTGAAGGCACCTTCCTCACTTTAGGCGCTTTGTTCACTATAAGACCCGATGAATGCCTTTTGCCCCAGCATCGCTGCGCGATCGCCGAAATACATGGCAGACAAAGAGTGTCAATTATCGCCTTGGTCACCAGCCAACTTTCAATGTATCGCGGCGAAAATTGCGGAGTGACCAAAATTCGCCTCTGTGCAATGGGCTGCACTTAGGTGCACAATATCATATTATTTTATTGCCGCCTTTGAAATAATAGATAGCAGCAACGCGGCATTTTCTACCGGTCGTCACAGTAAGCTGGTGTGTCTAAGGCGGTTATTCCAACGACTACGGACTAATTTGCTTCACTAATCGTGGTGCCGACGTGGTAGCAGACATCATTAATAAGTCTCTACCATATTATAACTTTATTATAGATAAGTTAAGTATCTACATAATATTATAACTTTATTATAGATAAGTTAAGTATCTACATAATAGTCTCCTTAAAATAATATGAAAAATCAGCTGAAGTGGAATCTGTGGCTTTGCATCAACCTCAACATCATTACATTTGCTCCATAGAAATATATTAACTGGAGTGGCGGGAGCCATAATATGCCTTACGAGGCACCCGCTAACCATAAGCCAACTATCAGAGATAAGTACCAACGCAAAAAATATCGAAGTCTTACACATTGCAGCATAGCAGAACGGATACCTGGACCGGGTCAAAAACTCTGTACTTAGCTTGTGCAGGCTACCCTAGCAGCCATATTGATAACGGTCTCCAGCTACGGGATGATTTGCTCCAATGACAGATCTCCTAGCAGAAGTAGTCGTATAAGAACTGGATTTGGGCAGCGGGCCTTCGTTATTATTATTTGAAGGACTTTTTATGGACGTAGTCTTACCTGTATTGGCCCATTGAGCCTTGCCCTGCCAATGACGTCATCGGTTTTTCGGACATTTTCCGTACGAATTTTTGGTCGTTGGCAAACTAGTTTACGTCCTCAATGTCAACACACACCGACTACAAATGACAATGGACATGCTTACGGCTGCCATTATAACAGACGTTAGCTTGGCTTAAACAAGTACGGGAACATGGGGCCCATAGTGAGATCTTCATAGAAAACATACCTGACTAATGACATCGCCGTGCGCAGTCCTGACTTGGTACAGGTACCGGTACTTCTTCTGCCTGAGCTCGGCCCGCTGCTCCCGCGTGCGCACCCTTTGCACCGGCGGCGCTTTCTTCATCGCCGACACTGTCAACAAGCGAGACAGGCGTGCCAACAAATGCAATCAAAGAACATGCCACACAAGACCAATCAGATATATGAGACTGCACAAATTTAACAGCCGTATGGATTCACTCCAACGTATCGGGGAGGACACGTTTATAGGCAATAAACTGTAAACAGTATTTTAAAATTTCGGGATAGGACTATAGGTTTCCTACCCTATACGTCCTTAGGCAAAATAGCCTATAACAATACTTCACACAAAAGATGGTGATAGCAGCATGAGATTTCGGACACCTCACATCATCCATAAATAAATTCAAAAAATCCGTTTTTCCGTCCGTGGTAACCAAGACTCCTAACGCACTGAGGCGAGCACCCGCAAGCTCGACAGACCCAATTAGTCCACACGGGTGAAAGGGGTTTGAATCTCGGCCAGGAAAATTATTTCTTACGTCTTAAGTAGCGAACCCCCAAGCGGGAAACTGCGAAATCAGGGGGGGGGGGGGAGGTTGTGGTGGTCTTCCCCTAATCCCTTTTCATTGTGTTGTAGATGCTATAACCATTGGACTTCGCATACTTTACATTCAAACTATAATAGACAATTAGGAATAACTTGTTGTTGGTGCTACCAGATTGGTGGGCTTTTCCCCCTCCCTCCAACTAACATGCCTTCGTTACGGCCCTGTTTGTAACCAATCAAGGCCCCATGCAGCGCAGGGTAGGCTGAGGCTCCGCGATGCAGGGCGGAAGTGATGTGAGGCCCACACACTGCAATATTATTTTCAGTAACCTTAACATAAGGCGGGTATTCCATACACGTCAATCGTCAATGAAAAATTGAAAAATGACGTCAAAATGGTAAATCGACGTGGTAGCAGAATTTTTAGTATGTCTTTAATGTCTGCTAAAACGTCATTTTTCAATTTTTCATTGACAATTGACGTATATGGAATCCCCGCCTTAATAACGCAAATTTCCTTTTTCAATTTTCACTTCCATGCGATGGAGATAGTAGGGCTCTATATTAGACAGGTATTGTCATCCGCCATATTGTATCCATTATAAGTCAGGTGTATAAGCCAAGCATTGGGTGTTTATCTAGTTTTTTTTAGAAATTTATCGTTGTTTATTTATTATTATTTAAAAAACGTGCTACCAATTAGGGAAGTGTTTAATAAAAAATTACTAAAACGTGTATTAGTTTTCTTTAAATATTTTTCAATGTTTTACTTTTCTTACAATGCTTACCCAAAGAACTTCTAATATAATATACTAGAAGTACCATTGGCGCTAGTGTCGCATGGTCATTCGATTTCCGCCATTTTTGGGCTCACAGCAGGGGGTATTCTGTATTTTATTTAAAAACTAAGAGAAAATGCCTTTTTGTTGCTCTGTTATTATTGCCTACAATTTAATTTTGCATTTGCTACATTTTAAATTTCATAGGGTACAGTATAGTTGTTGTTTTGGATGATTGAACTTTTTTGATGCTTTTGTTTATTTTTAATCCACATAATTTTCAGCTATTTTGGGAAAGCCTATTAATTATAATAGTGAAGTTAGACAGCCTAAATATTTCATAAAGACACATTTTTTTTTGTTTTAAAAATGTTGGGTTAGGTACCATAAGATAACTATAAACTATAGTTTCATTTGGCGCGAAAATCTGAGGCCAAAAGATGGCGGATCTTCTATTGGTCCCCACTGCCGCAAGCAAATCATGTGGAGGTATAGGGGCTTGTACTTACCATTTAGGAAATATGGGATACAACATGGCGGATGACAATACCCTTGCCTTAGGTGCCCATTCCATTGACCGGCTAGGGCTATTTCCAAAAACGGTGACGTGGTAGCAGACATTCAAGACTTAGGTGGCGTTTCCACCGACCTCGCATTGCAGAATTGACGGAAATGTTAATTTTCCTCTATGCCATAGTTAAAATTGATCAATGATCATACAGTAAAATCACAAACTAAAATTAAAAAATGGCGTCATGGGATATGTTAAGTACAAACATTTTAATAGATTTCTATAAAAAGAAAAATTCTAATTTCCGTCAATGTCATTGCATTCTGCAATGCGAGATCGGTGGAAACGCAACCTAAGTCTTGAATGTCTGCTACCACGTCACTGTTTTTGGAAATAGCCGTAGCCGGTCAATGGAATGGGCGCCTTAGGAGATAGAAATCAAGCTCATAATTTTTTACGAGATCCGTCATGCGACCATGCGGAGCGATAATGCAGAGCACGGACCACAGAGTTCAATTGCCGAGAATTAAATTTGCTATTGTAAACCAGTTGAACCGCCACTCAATTAATTAGGGCCAATAAGTCAAAACTCTGTTGACCCTTTTATTTGCAGTTGCAGAGGGAGCCGTCACACGCTGAGTGTAGTAGCATATTAAATCACAGAAACTCTTTTCCCATGAGAACAATTTTATTTTGATGTTGTTGTTTATTTAACTAATTTGGCAGACGTGACTATTATTTACAAAATGGTAGTTAGTTATAGCAGGAAGTTGCGTGTGCGGATTTGGCGTATAACAAACAAAAAAGAAGCTTGTCATTTCGTGTTTCCTTTGAGCAAAAAATGATTTTCTTCTTATAAACCTTGTGAAAATGATTAAAAAAAAAGGGACTACGTTCTATTTCAATAAACAAACTGCAAGCTTTTTTTATGTTTATTTTACGCCAGACCAGCTCCAGCAACCACCTGCTATAAACGGGTATACATGAGTGTTGCTAAACAATCCAATGCTGTAGGCTAGGTAGCGAGACCCCAGGCACCCATAACATTTGCTGGTTGGAACCACTCATTATTATATATTATTGCTTTCCAATTTATACGTAGTATAAGGAAAGCTTTGTGATGGTCGAAATTTTCGATTCCGAGATTTCAACGGATTTACACGTTTAAAGGTCCCAGGAACCCAAAAAAGTGGTTTTTACGAAATGTCTGTCTGTCTGTCTGTTGGTCGATTTTCGGGCAAACTACTCGGCCGATTTTGATGAAATTCGGCATGTAGGTTCACAAAAATCATACCTCGGGACTATTTTTTTTATTTGGGGCTAACTCAATTTGGTTTTTATTTTCAAAAAACTTCAAAAAACGTCTAAAACAATTATTACCCAAAAACGGCTCCAACGATTTCTATTAAATTCACATGTATTGTAGTTGTTATTAATGTTGATAAAATGCGGGGGTCGCTTGCCCCTTGATAGTTTGCTTCTGGGAGTAAGAAAATAAAAATGTCTAAATTTTAATGAAAAATGACTAAAAAATAATTTTTCTGCGACGTCTTTCTATCGATGATTTCTACCTTCAGGTATATTTTAGGTGTTAAATTGAGTAACGAAACCGGATAGGTTGCTTTCCCAAAGAAGTATTTGGTTTTGTAAAAAAAAAATGTTTTTTTGAAAAAATTATTGAAAATTCACGCTCAAATGCATTGCGCGCCCTGCCAGTATTGCTGTGTGGTAATGTGTTGGTCTGACCTATCTAGAATTTACCTCACCACCAGTGACGTTAGATGGACAACCCCCCCCCCCCCCCCCCATATATCGGAAATTTAACTATAGGAAATTTATTTACCATGAAATTACTCATTTTCTCTATCTACTAATTTTGATAAATTGGAAAGCATGTTCGAGTAAACTCGGACCGGTTCTTATACGTGTACTAATGGATAAATAGAAAAGCATGTACGAAATAACTTGTACCGGGTTTTTTTCAAAATAATTTGAATTTTCCCCCACCCAAGTCCTTGCGGCGAAAAATGTCAGCAAGTATCCCGCGCCTTAATATAAATAATTTCTCTACTTTTCACAAGAACGATTCGCTCACCGGTAATTCGTTGAGAACTTCTTCAAGGGAGCAAATAGGTTGGTGATTGGTTGGTACAAAAAACTGTCTAATTCGAAACGCAATTCTGAAGATTTTTAGGTCACTGATGTGTCGAGGGGAAACTGAGCATCTGCGACAAGCAATTTGTGCTGCAGTAGACTCTTGTGGTTTTGCGCTAACCCATTTGGTCCTATGACCGATTTCTCAGTGAATCACTGTCGTTCGAATCGTCCGTGTGTATCGGGCCTGAGGCATAATAGAAATGGGAGAACAACTCACTATCTTCATGATAGATGCCGATGCCAGTCACCGCACACTGGATGATGATGCCGACCATGACAACAAATGGCCACACCCCGAGCAATAACCAGCCAAACCAACATGGTGCTTGAACAGTCTTCTGCGCAATCCTGCTCCACACCCACAGCCAAACCTGAAACCTCTCCACGAAGTAATCCAGCGCGACGGACACTATGGCTCCTCCATACAGGCTGGTGCCGAGTATTGTCAACCCTGAAACGGAGACACAGCAATAGGTAAGCAGCAGCAGCAGCACTCCTCACTGTTTTGCAGTTTTTCAGAGCTACAGCCTTTAGACAGAGCTCCAGCCTGCCTAGGGATTGTACGTGCACGGTGCAAGGGCACAAGTAATTCCCTCAAAGGACAGGTTTGTAAAGTACCTTCTAGCTGGTATTCGAAACCAGGAAGCTCATCTTCGGCTGGTGTGAGGTTGGGGTTCAACCCCACCAGTTCCCTTAGTTATTCTCTCACTAAACTTGACGATCTCTTGAAAGTTTCAATGCATGGGGAGGCCATGAGAGTGGGAGTCACCTTAGGGCGCGCCATAATATTAAACTCACCTTTCTGCCAATAGAGGTTACAAACAGCGAAGAACAGACCACCGGCCAGTAGGACACCCGTGGTCACCCAGACACTGGAAATGTAGTGGGTCTCTTGGGCTATGACCACGCCTACCACAGAGAGCAGAAGACCCGTGTGGAACCCCGTCATGAATAGGCCCACATACTGGACGAGCATTGTGATGAGGCCGAACAATATGCCGGCCGATAGAGCTACACCTGTGAGCAAAGAGGCAACACATTATTTTTTAGAGAGTTGAGCGGACATATCTAATAATAATAATAATAACAATTCGTATATTTTCCTAAAATGATTGGCGTAACAAATCTTGGGACCCTTTGAACAGAATAATAATTGGGACCACATCCCAATTATTCATACTATGACCATTGCAAATCAATCAACTTTTGAAAAACAGCAGCTTAACCTTTCAATATTCCGTCATTTGTGCATCAATAATTGATGAGATTTTTGTTTTAAGGAGACTATTATGTAGATACTAAACTTATCTATTATTTACGAAATGTCTGTCTGTCGCTCTGTCTGTCTGTGCGTCGATTTCCGGGCAAACTACTCGGTCGATTTTGTTGAAATTTTGCATGTAGGTTTACAAAAATCATACCTCGGAACAACTTTTTTTATTTGGGGCTAACTTAATTTGGGGGGTTTTATTCTCAAAAAACTAAAAAAAAACGCCTAAAAAAAATTATTTTTTAAAAACGGCTCCAAACGATTTCTTTTAAATTCACATATATTGTAGTCGTTATTAATGTTTACAAAATGTGGGGGGTCGCTTGCCCCTTGATAGGTTGCTTCTGGGGGGAAAAAATTAAAAATAACTAAATTTTAATGAAAAATGACTAAAAAATAATTTTTCTGCGAAACCTTTCTATCGATGGTTTCTACCTTGAGGCATGTTTTAGGTGTTAAATTGAGTAACGAAACCGGACAGGCTGCTTTCCCAGAAAAGCATTTGGTTTTGTAAAAAAAAAATGTTTTTTTTGAAAAAATTATAGAAAATTCACGCTCAGATGCATTGCGTGCCCTGCCAGTATTGCTGTGTGGTAATGTTTTGGTCTGACCTATCTAGAATTTACCTCACCTCCAGTGACGTCAGGTGGACAACCTCCCCCCCCCCCCTCGAGGTATCGGAAATTTAACCATAGGAAAATTATTTACCATGAAATTACTCATTTTCGCTATCTACTAATTTTGATAAATTGGAAAGCATGTTCGAGTAAACTCGGATCGGTTCTTTAGTCACAAACGTGGCCTCGCGCCCATAAAAAAAAATAATAGGTTTTTTCGCTATAATTATATAAAATCGTCTCCTTTTTAACTTTGCAAAATTTTGAATACATTTTTACAATAAATTATATCTGTTTTTTATGTAATATTGATAAAGATTTATTTAAAAAAAAATGCCATAATTATTATAGTTACCTGCATTGCCATAACTAGGAAGGAGTTTTTCTTGAAGACATATCACATAGACAACAATGGACGCGAACATAAACCCCGTCAAGAACATTATGGCTTTGAAACACCGATACCCTGCAATCAGAACCAAATAAAGCATTTTCAATATTTAATTTTAATATTTAGTGTTTATTTCTTTACAAAGATGCTCTATAATAATAATAATAATAATAATAAATAATTGTCTGTTTGCAAATAAACGATTATTTATTTATTTATTTTAACCAATAAATCAAAACTAAAAAGTTTTATAGCTATGTTAGTACGAAATAGTCCTCTATAACATTAATTGTATTTTATTGCAACTTACGTAGACATTTGCTTTAAAATTTTGTGGGTGGCCAATCGGTGTTAGTGAAGGCCCCATATCATGTATCAAAATGTTGAGAAATATTTCTTGCAGTGACCAAAATCTTTTTTCTAACTCTAAAAAATTAATTACTGTGAAATTCGACTTTGTACAAAAACGAGTAGCGTTGGTGTCCCGCGGGAGAGGTAGGACTCCGACTGGGCCTTAAAAAAAGTAAATTGCATCCAATCACGTTACGCTATAAATTCAAAACTGCAAGTTGACATACTGCTGCACCAATCACAAACCGAAATACAGCTAGAGGCACACCATAGATTACATACTAATAGACAAGGCAAAGTTCCCCGGAATATTGTCCCAGATATTGCTCCCATAATTGAATTAGGATTTCCCGTTAAACTCACTAAATCAACAAGGTAGACTTGTCACTTCCATCTGCGAGATGGAGTTCTTGGAACATAATTATAAGTTATTTTACACAGAATTTCAATTTGCTACCTAATTTACCACGTTCCTTGACAGCAACATCGATATCAGGACGCGGTGGTTATCAGGAACAATCAGCAAAATATACCTAGATCAGGGGTTCCCAAACTTTTATGTCCGTGGACCACTAGATTTTTAGGGGGAAGATGGGCGGACCAGTTCCAGGAGGACCTCCTTCGAGTTGCCGAGAGACAGCAGATTGGACAGCGGCTGCTGAGGATCGACAAAGATGGAGGGAAATTGTCAGAGCGGTCAAAAGTCCCCCTGGGCTGATCACGCGTAATTAAGTCAAGTCAGTCAGGGCCACTAGATTATGTTATAATTTTCCGTGGACCCCCATGGCTGTGATAGGAAAATCGTTAAATTCTAGGACCAAGATCATGTAGCTTGAGCCTACAATTACGTGCTAAAATTTGATTCAATGTTTAGAACTGGTATCGGGCGGATTTTGTAGTTCAGTGCCAAAACTTACTGTATTTTATTTCAAATCTCCAAGAACTCAGCTGTTTTATTTTCTTATTTCTTACTTTGGCCCGTGGACTAACTGATATAACATATATATGTATATGTCTGCGGACCACCGGTGGTCCATAGGTTGGAAACCCCTGACCTAGATAATAACCTAAAATAGATTTTTTTATCGATTGGCTTGTATATTATACTAGTACTATTACTATGTTGCTATCAACTAAGGCGCCCATTCCACATACGTCAATCGTCAATGAAAAATTGAAAAATGACGTCAAAATGACGTAAATTGACGTGGTAGCAGAATTTTTAGTATGTCTTTAATGTCTGCTAAAACGTCATTTTTCAATTTTTCATTGACGATTGACGTATGTGGAATGGGCGCCTAACCAACCGGCTGTAACCTAAGAAGAAGGCATTTACGTGGAACTACCATTATCGCATAAATTTGGTTGATTTTAAAGAAGGGGGCAGTGGGCATGGCCGCAGAATCAGTGGTGTCCATTAGAGTTTTATATAGGATAGATGCGACATTTGTTTCCCGCCCAAAATACATTTTTTAATTTCTCTCTCCACGTCTCCTATGACCAGCAGCCTGACCATAGCGATTATAATCCCGGGGTTAATTTAATTCCATGTCCCGTGATGGGATTAATTCAATTGCTTGAAATAAATGAAAAGCAAATTTCCGAATTTATAAATTGTGATGTTGGTAATGCTAAACAACTGAACTGACGCGACGCTGCCGTAGCAAATATAAATAGCAAATATAAACACATATCGCCTTAGAAATAAACAAGTTTTAATATTTTGAATTAATATATTAAGGATTATAAATAATTTGTCTAAATCTAAGGCAGAAAAAATGAAGAAACCCACCAAAAATATAGCTGAAGATTGTTTAAATTTGAATTTTCCGCGCTTAGCACTGCGACGATTAACAACATAAAAAAAAACAAAAATCTGAAATTTGCTGGCCTTTTATTATAAACAATTGAATTAATCCCATCACATGACATTGTATTAAATTAACCCCGGGATTATAATCGCCACGATCAGGCTGCAGCTAGTGAAAACACGTAGCAGGATTAAAAAATATTTTTGGCGCGCTCGAATGTCTCATCCTTCCTATAATATAGAACTCTACTTTATATACTAAACAAGAAAAGTAAAAAATATATGCTATAAAAGGTTCAGTCGGTACTAATCTACATAACAACGCAAGGGAAAGGAGAAGTTTTCCGCGGGTGACAAATTGACAAACGTTTTAAAATTGTCGGGGGGGGGGGGGAGTATTTAAAGGGGAGTCTTGGCAAGCTAACATGAGACGGGTCGGGGGTGAAAGGGGGCCAGCTGCTGGGATTCGAGGTCAGGGCTGTACAGTAGGTATCGATCCACAAGTCAGCATTCAGGATGCTGCGTCCAGCCCTACCGCAATATGACAGCCTGAACCGCTCCTCCGGCACCGCCATTTTAGTAGTAGTTTCAACATGGAGCAGGCCACAATTTGGGCCCATACACTAGTCGAGCCCCACTGCTTCTGCGAATCTCGCCATGGCCGCGGGTTGGACCACCGGAGCCTCTCATCAGGGCATTCTGAACAGGGACGTTGAGGTAAACAATGACGAGAGGACACTGTCGAGCAGGAGTTGCCGTGTTAACAGAATCAGCAAAAGCGCTCTGGGGCCAGCGTTAGAGGGACGTCACAGTTATATGGCAACTCGATGGCGGTCTGTTTGTCACAAGATGACAGAGTGTAGTAGTAGTAGTAGTATGAACTTATAGTGGGGACCCAGGCCACAATTTGGGCCCAAAGGTCCCCCAGTCGCACTAGTCGTGCCCCACTGCTTCTGAAAATCTCGCCATGGCTGCGGGTTGGACTACTGGAGCCCAGCCGTCAGTAGCAACAGTGCACCCTAGATGTTCGAATCTCTGGCGCCAGATAACATGGCACTCAGCGAGAATGTGCCATCCACTTTCGGCCTCCATCGCACAATGTCGGCACCGCCAGTCTAGTTGGCAGAGAACTCTGGACTATGATTCGGAAAGTTAAAGTTCGAGAATCGACACACGAGGAATAATTTTCCGTAATAAGTACTTTACCGTCACCGGTCCCAGACAGATCTCTCAGATGCCAATGACAAGGCCATCCAGGCAAGTTTTGGATGAACGTGTCCTAGGCTTGGACACGTTAAGTAAGCAGCGGCAGGGGTTGCCGGGTAGGAGGTAGGACCACAACATCCCAAAAAGAGGCCAAGAAAAGGAATCATGATGAAACAGTATAATCTGTGCTGGTTGCTATAGTGTAGCACAGTCTTACCAAAAAGACTGTAGACGACACCAAAGATAAGATTCATGACACATATGGTCGTCATGGCCTCATCGTAATTGCGATTGATCTACTGGCAACGGAATTCTTCCTTAGTCGTGACGGCGACTTTTGCTATAGTGTGAAAAGACGACTGGAAACCGAAACTTACCAAAAAGAAACAGAAATGGCACGTATATGGTCACCATGGCTACATCGTAATTGTAATAGATGAACTGGCAACGGAATTAGTCCTAAGTTTAGACGGTGACCCCATCATGATCCTTTGACTTTGCTACAGTGTGCGGGGACTTACCAAAAAGACTATAGACGACACCAAAGATAAGATACATGGCACAAATGGTCGCCATGGCTACATCGTAATTGTAATCGATGTACTGGCAACGGAATTTGTCCTTTGTCGAGACGGTGTCCACTTCATGGTATATAGTGTGCGAGTTGTTCATGTTTGTGCTGATATTAAGCGACCTTGTAGGTACCAGAGGGCCGGACTGCACGATGTCGGCGTCAGGCAACGGCGGCGCTGTCGACATGGTGTTCCTGCAACAGAGAAAAGATGAAAGTCAGTAAAATTATGTGGTGAGGAAGCTACCAACAAGGGATATGGGCCGGGTAGGGATAAGACTTTTCCCCCAACAGCAGCCCTTTCATGCCGTTTACAGAATAACACCAGATATAAGAGTAAATTATTCTGAAGAAACAAGATAAATATAGAATGGAAAGTGCTATTCAAAATTGTTTTATTTACATTTTTAACCGCCAGAATAAATTATTCTTTAACGCCCGCAGATGTCTCGTGATAAGTTAAATAATTGTTTTCTTGTATTGTGACCAGTTTACAGAAAAACTGATTAAAAAGATTAAATTATCCTGAACAAACCCTAAGGGGTCACGATACAAGAAAACATTGATTGTCACATAACAACAACAATCAATGTTTTCTTGAATAGTGCCCCTTAGGCCTTAGGGTTTGTTCAGGATAATTTAATCTTATTTCCGGTGTTAAGTTATTCTGTAAACGGCAAATTAGGGTTACAGAAGGCTGCACCCGGTCGCACACAAATCGGTCCTTGTCAAGACACAGGAATATATAGTTGAAAAGAAAATACATTATATGCAAAAAGGCAACGCCGTCGCAACAACACAGTGAGGGTCTGAGTCTCAGGACTGGTCTTGGATTCTATATCTATTCACCACTGCTCTATGGCGCCCATTCCACCGACCGGCTAGGGCTATTTACAAAAACGGTGACGTGGTAGCAGACATTCAAGACTTAGGCGGGGTTTCCACCGACCTCGCATTGCAGAATTGACGGAAATATTTATTTTCCTCTATGCCATAGTTAAAATTGATCAATGATCACACAGTAAAATCACAAACAAACTAAAATTAAAAAATGACGTCTGGGATATGTTAAGTACAATGTAAAGTAAAGTAAAGTAAAGTAAATGTATTTCAAAAATTTTCCTTCGTAATACATTAATAAACATATGGGGCCCGTTAGGCTAGGCCCGTGATGGGCCCCTAAACAGTTTGCAATACAAATAATATTTAAATACACTAGTTACACTATAATAATTTATGTTTAAATCATGTAAAAATCACAGAAAAAAATATTAATAAGAAGCAGAAAGATAAAATAATAATAATGGTAGGTTTGTACAATATATGTAAGTAGATAGCTTAAATTAAATTAACAGCTTGAGCAAAAACTGAGGCTGTTATTCGGCTAATTGGGTGAAAATAAGTTTTTTTATGGTGCGATCGAAAAGTTTAATATTGTTTAGTTGTTTAATTGATTCTGTAAGACTGTTGTATGGGGAAATGGATCTATATGTGTGTGATGTTTGAAATAGGGATGTTTTTGGGGCAAAAGTTCTGAGATTCCGGCCCACTCCAAGTCTTGTGTTTAGTCCATGTTGTATGTAGTCTGTCTGGCCGTCTAACGTCATGCTGCGTTTGTATCTGTATAGTAGTAGTTGTCTTGTGTAAAGTAGTGTCAATGGATGAACCTGGAAGTCATTATATAGGCCTAATTGGAGGGATGCGACCCGCAACAAACATTTTAATAGATTTCTATAAAGAGAAAAATTATAATTTCCGTCAATGTCATTTGCATTCTGCAATGCGAGGTCGGTGGAAACGCCACCTAAGTCTTGAATGTCTGCTACCACGTCACCGTTTTTGTAAATAGCCCTAGCCGGTCGGTGGAATGGGCGCCTATTTGAGTTATTGTGGTCAACAACTTGCCCGGCAACCACGAATTTTCTCTACCGATGAAGGTAAGGTACCCATAGCCAGGTGGAAAATCTATTATCACAACTTCAGAGAAAGACCAAATGAATTTTCTCATGAATCCTCCGTAACGCAAATTAATTTGGTGGCAAGGTGGTAGCGTGCTTGTGCGAGTCTCTACACACCTTGAGGTCGGAGACGGGTCGTAACGCAACACAAGTACCTAAAGTACCTATTAGGTTACTTAGTGAGGCGGCTGAAGAGGTTAATCGGATAAATTCATTAAATGGTTTATTATACGCAATTTAACAAAATAAATAGATAAAATAAAATAAATATAAAAAAATTAATTAGCCAAACTAATACTTATAACTTCCAAGCAGATCTGCTGCATATCTTTTGCCGTTGGAGCAGCGTTTGTGCACAAAGGCGACGCCAGGATTTCCGCTAGGGGGGGGGGGGAGAGGGCAGGAGGTAGGTCCCCACCCCCTTAAAAAGTCATGAATGATTATAGCTTAGCATGTAATAGTAGCAATAAGGGCTCTAGGGGGTGGGGAAGGGGATGGTCTAGGGTGGGGCCCCCCTGCCCCTCTCTGATGTCACCCTTGTTTGTGCACTTTACCTTAGCATACAAAAATCTGCTGGCAATATCTTTCAAGCCAAGTCTTAATACAAGAATACAATAATCTCCATCAGGATGGACTCCATACAACGACGCAAGGTATACAGCACCTTGCATACCTTGGGCAGGTGCATTGTGCATCACATACGAGTGCCAGGTCTTTGCCAACATACGGGACACGCACATCCCCCCTCCAGCAGACGTGTGTTCCAGTCAAGGTGTTCCACTGGACATTGACCTGGCAGCCAATACAAGTTCATCTCATCGCATTTCTCATGCACACTCTGTAACGCAAATGAGAAATTATCTCATAATAATTACCAATCACCGTACTTATGAGAACCAAAATTATATATATTGTTCCGTACTCATCATGCCTATTTGCGAGAAGTGCCGGGAACGATTTCACCTTGCGTTCGTTCACCGGTACCTGCATCTGAGTTTCAGATGGAAAGGACACCAAGCGGACAGAGGCATGTTGCAGGAATTCAGGTACCGCTTACGCTAAACATGGGCAGATCAAGGACTGTCGTAAGGGGGGGGGGGGGTGCAAGTATAAGTCCCCATGGAGCAAGGAGATATACAAGGTTCGCTATTTAGGTTTTTTCTTCATTACAAAAAGGGTTAATCGCATACAAACAATTTAATGGATGCATCCGATGTAACTCAACCCTGGTATTACCTAAAGAGGCGACTGAAGAGGTTACTCAGAAAAATTCATTAAATTACTTGCATGCAATTAATCTTTTGTTTTTAAAGAAAAGGAGAAGAAAGGATTTCGTGTGTTTTTACATAAACAAACGAAGAGCTTCGAACTCTCTTTAACTCGCCAAGCGTTACCAAGGAACGAAGACTCCAATGGACCGGCCACCTTTCAAGGATGTCCCCGACCAGGGCTAGAGTATGGCAGGCAACCGACCACAGGGGGCGACCTAGAAAGAGATGGTCGGACCAGATCTTCGAGGATCTGAGAGCCTGCAACATCCATTTCGGCGCATGGAGGGAGTTGGCGGAGAACCGCGCGCTTTGGAGGGGCTTGGTGGGACAGGCGAGAGGTCCTCACGGGACGATGGAGCCATCTTAATGTAATGTAATGTATGTAATTTTTTCAGCCCCTGTATCAGCCACTGCTAACAACTGCTTACATAAGCCAGCTACGAGCTACATGCAATCATCCCCCAGTGGAAGGGGGCGGCCGAGATCGCAATTGAGGCCAGATAAACACCGCCGTCGGTCCCATTTTAATTAATTTAGTGGATCTCACCGACATCGATCATTCTCCTATAACAGTTGCCAACAGGGGCAGGGGTAAATCGGGGGAAGAGGGAGAAAATAATAACTTGGGGGAAAATCCTCTCAAAACATGATAACAACATCATAACCTCATCAAAGGGGAAATCTTAAGTGACGGGTATAATGATGAACAACACCTTTACTCCTTCAAGGGACAACCGAAAAAAAAATAGGCCCGAAATAGTAGGGTTTTAAGCATAACAGCAGTAAACTTAGGTTTTACAAAGCTTACTGAGGAAGAAGACTTTTTCATTACAGCAAACAGAGGGGTCCGGGAGTTTTGCAAATATATTAACTTAGGCATAGTGTATGTATGCCCTTGCCATAATTTATTAAGATGATTTTTATTTTATTCGATGCTTCGGGTCAGATTGTTTCAATATACAACTAGTTTAAACAGTAAATATTGATTTTACTTACGGATAAACAGTCACTACAGGAAGGATCTATGGGAAAAACAGTGATAAAGAAGTAGTATGTACACACAGTACAAAGAAGGGAAAGTAACAACAAACCACAATCACAATAAATTACCTCGGACTTCGGCTGTTCAACACCATTATCACACACTAAACAACGTTACATCAAACAGAAATCTATTGATAGTCTAGTCGGTGCTAGCCGTTTATGAATTTATGCTTAGACCGGTTCCCACTATCTCTTGAAAGGTCCCGGTAAAGAATATTGCATGGGAGAGCATCTTCCAGTATACAGGTACTGTGGTGGCCCCAGAAATTAAAAACAATTTTATGGCGATATAATAACGGAGGCTTTCACGGCCGGAGTCTAATGAGGGGAAAGAAGTCTTCCAAACGTTTCGTCAACAACTGCGGTCGACAGCTTCAGTCGCACTACGTACACGTACACTTCTATTTCTATACGATACAACCTTAGAACTAGAAGTGTACGTGTACGTAGTGCCACTGAAGATGTCGACAAAGTTGTTGACGAAACGTTTGGAAGACTTCTTTCCAATCGACCACGGCCTATTAGCCCGGATTCTTCTGTCCCCTTAATTTTATGGCGGGAAGCAAAAGTGCCATCTCTCCTATAAAAAACTCTAGGCTAGCATTAAATTTAAGCTAAAAACCAAAACATACTGTTGTCTTCTTATAAAATTCCCAATTATCCGAGATTTGGCAAGCGTTCTATGAGTCAGCACTCAAGGCCACAGGCGACCGAGTTGTAGAGTTATTAGGCTGTGATGTATAGTAATGAAATTTTTCATTGTCAACTAACTAAGGCGTACATATGCTAATAAGACAGCGTAGTAGCTTATTGTATAATCATTCATGATTGTTACTAGCAGTGGCAGTGAGCAGATCCTAATGATGATGATGATAATAATAATAATTTTTTTTTTTTTTTTTTTTCCCAGCCGGTACCCCCAGCACTGGGAGCATTTAATAGAAATAAAACAATACAACATTAAAGAAAATAATAGTTTTTACCGGAATACTGCATGTAAGCCCCATAAGGGAGGCTTGTGGCAGGATTCGCCAAAAGACTAAAAACAGTTATTATGGGGAGTACGAACTACATTATTACAAGTGTAAATAAAATAATAATAATACAGTTATATAGTTAGTTAATGTTAAATAAGTTAAAGTTACCTTACATTATCCTGTATAAAATAAAATAAAAATAAATCAAAAGAATGAATCGCCATCATTTAAACAATTTATCAGGCAGTCCCCTAGATTTCGCTTAACAGCATTGTAGCTATCCAACTCTAGAAGACTGACGGGAATCAAATTAAATACTCGGGGAATTGCCACCTTAAGTTCATGATAGCCATACATATTATTATGAGGCAGCTCAATATAATGTTTGTAGGTTGTTCCAGCTCTGCGACTGTACCTAGAAGGATTTATGGTCTTATATTTTGAGTTAAAATAATTCAACAATAAAATGGCTTGAGAATAACAATAATAATAATAATAATGCATGTATTTATCAAAAAAACATTACAAATTTTACTGAACCGGTGTCACAAAGCCTAAAAGGCGCGTTGGGATCACCACACAATTTACTGCAGTAGGTTATTGCTTTCCAATTTATACGTAGTATAAGGAAAGCTTTGTGATGGTCCAAATTTTCGATTCCGAGATTTCAACGGATTTACACGTTTTGAGGTCCCAGGAACCCAAAAAAGTGGTTTGTACGAAATGTCTGTCGGTCTGTCTGTCTGCTCGTCCATTTCCAGGCAAACTACCCAGCTGATTTTGATGAAATATTGCATGTAGGTTCACAAAAATCATACCTCGAGACCGTTTATTTTTATTTTGGGCGAACTCAATTTGGGGGGTTTTATTTTCAAAAAACTCCAAAAAAATGTCTAAGAAAATTATTTCTCAAAAACGGCTCCAACGATTTCTTTTAAATTCACATATATTGTAGTCGTTATTAATGTTAACAAAATGCGGGGGGTCGCTTGCTCCTTGATAGTTTGCTTCTGATGGTAAAAAAATAAAAATAACTCAATTTTAATGAATAATGTCTAAAAAATAATTTTTCTGCGGAACCTTTCTATCGATTATTTTTACCTTCAGGTGTGTTTTAGGTGTTCAATAGGGTAACAAAAACGGACAGGTTGCATTCCCAAAAAAATATTTTCTTCTGTGCAAAAAAATATTTTTTGAGAAATTATGGAAAATTCACGCTCCAATACATTACGTGCCATGTGTCATTGTTACTGCTGTTACAATGTATTGGTCTGTTCGTTCCAGAATATGCCATTAAGTTTTAAGGGGTTTTTAATATATTGAGGTGGACCCCCCCCCCCCTCGAGGGATCTGAAATTTAACCATAGGGAAATTATTTCCTATAAAATTACACATGTCTAATATATCTGCTAATTTATAAATTGGAAAGCATGATCGAGTAAACTCGGACCGGTTCTTAGACTAGTTCATCACACTAACAATATTTTTTTAAACTGTACCTGTGAGTAGACTTACAATATAGTTCTTAATGATAGACAAGGTAATATTAAGCGCCAAAGCAACAGGAACGTCAAAAGACAATTTTTATTTATCGCGTGCTTGTGAGGGAGTGCCTAAACCTGGCAGAAAGCAAAACACGTGCTGTCTGATGGGAACTGGCGATTTTGCGAAACGATTGTTGAGTAAGGCGTAACCTGATCATAGCCAAAGGCGTAGCCAGAAAGTTTTTTCGAGAGGGGACCATCTGACGTCATGGAGGTGAGGTAACTTCAATATATTTAAAACTACATTCTATCTAGTGTGTACACTTCAAATAATTCGGGAGGGGTTTGGACCCCCTTGCCCCCCCCACCCCGCCTCTGGCTACGGCCTTGATCATAGCGGAGCAAAATAGGATAGATAAGACAAGTATAACCTTAAAAGGCTCGAATTCCCACAAGACCCTTCATTAAGGGAAAGGGACTTGAAGACCAAGACAAGTATTTGCAACATTCCGTTCAGCAGGGGGCTCATTAAGCCACGAGTGCAAAAGAAAAGAACCGGTCCGAGTTTACTCGAACATGCTTTCCAATTTATCAAAATTAGTAGATAGAGAAAATGAGTAATTTCATGGTAAATAATTTTCCTATGGTTAAATTTCCGATATCTGGGGGGGGGGGGGGGGGGGGTTGTCCACCTGACTTCACTGGAGGTGACGTAAATTCTAGATAGGTCAGACCAACACACTACCGCACAGCAATACTGGCAGGGCACGCAATGCATTTGAGCGTAAATTTTCTATCATTTTTTCAAAAAAACATTTTTTTTTACAAAACCAAATACTTTTCTGGGAAAGCAACCTGTCCGGTTTCGTTACTCAATTTATCAATTTAACACCTAAAACATGCCTGAAGGTAGAAATCATCGATAGAAAGGTTTCGCAGAAAAATTAGTTTTTAGTCATTTTTCATTAAAATTTAGTTATTTTTATTTTTTTACCCCCAGAAGCAACCTATCAAGGGGCAAGCGACCCCACGCATTTCGTTAATATTAATAACGACTATAATATATGTGAATTTAAAAGAAATCGTTGGAGCCGTTTTTGAGAAATAATTTTTTTTTTTAGTTTTTTGAGAATAAAACCCCCCCAAATTAAGTTAGCCCCAAAAAAAAAAAAAATTCCGAGGTATGATTTTTGTGAGCCTACATGCCGAATTTCATCAAGATCGACCGAGTAGTTTGCCTGGAAATCGACGCACAGACAGACAGACATAACGACAGACAGACAGACATTTCGTAAAAACCACTTTTTTGGGTTTCTGGGACCTCAAAACGTGTAAATCCGTTGAAATCTCGGAATCGAAAAGTTCGACCGTCACAAAGCTTTCTTATACTACGCATAAATTGGAAAGCAAATATACATAAAAAAGGAAAAAAAACTGTATCTGAAATATTTTACAAAAATACCCCACTTAATCTTACTCGTTCTGCAGCCTGAACGAGGTGATTATAATACCGGGGTTAAATAAATACCCTAGGATTATAACTGTAAACAAACAAATTTTGAATAGCACTTTCCATTATAAAATTATCTTGTTTACATTTTTAATACCAGGGAATTAAATAAATACCGGTATTATAATCGCCCCGATCAGGCTGCAGGTTCATTTAAATTTGATCATTTTTTGTGCCACGTTTCATCAACATCGAATAATATCTACGGAAGTTACAGTGTTTCCTAAAATCGATTTACATATTATTACCGACTTCGATGGCCAGGTGGTAGCGTGATTGTAATTGTGCGAGTCTCCACGTGACATGCGATCGGAGACGTGTCGTAACTTAACAAGGGTAGGTGCTTACCTACAGATGCGACAGAAGAGGTTCATTAAATTGTTTGCTGATTAATCGTTTATTAAAATAAAAAATATATTCATACATAATACATACATACATACATAAATAAGTCAATACATATATATTATTGCTGACACAATAGGTAGATGAAATCTCCTTAAAATGGAAATCAAAGAGTTACACCATAAGGCATAAATATCATCTAACTAGGCCCATAATTAAAAGAAAAACTTCCAAATTTCAACAAGCAAGGCCATAAAAATTTAAATGATGAGAAGATAAGCCGTAAATTGTTTATTAGCCTTCTTCTCTAGGATGTCGCTCAATAACTACCACTTTGGGTACTTTTACTTCCAGAGTCCAGTTTGACAAGTTTCAGCCGCACGGTAAGAGAATCATTAATAAATTGGAGATGACGTGGTTTGAGCACTATAGATGGGCGTTTAGAATTGGTACACCATGGTGTTAGGCGCAGTTTCCACCGACCGGCTAGCGCTAAATACAAATACGGTGACGTAGTAGCAGACATTCAAGACTTAGGCGGGGTTTCCACCTATCTCGCATTGCAGAATGCAAATGACATTGACGGAAATCTGAATTTTTCTTTTTATAGAAATCTATTAAAACGTTTTTACTTAACATATCCCACGAAGCCATTTTTTAATTTTAGTTTGTTTGTTTGTGATTTTACTGTATGATCATTGATCAATTTTAACTATGGCATAGAGGAAAACAAACATTTCATTTGCATTCTGCAATGCGAGGTCGGTGGAAACCCCGCCTTAATACCAGACTTGTTGCCGGTTGCAACTCAAAGCCATCCAACCCAACTTAGTACATTGTAAGCATTGCCGTATCTATATTTCTATCTCTCTTTACAACTTTCTTCCTGAACACATAAACTCAATAACCGTACTCAACCAATTCAAGTCAGCCGTTACTAAATTTCTGAAGGAAAATTATAGCACAATATTAACAATAACAAAAACCTAATAATATACCGTAAAACTTTCTTTTAATGTTAAAAATTTTCTTTTAAATTCATAAAATACTTTCCTTAATTATTACATTGTCATCAATCATCGTTTATAATAAATTAGTTTAACATAAGCATACTTAGTTAATTATAATTAATTTTAATATAAGGTCAGGGTTAGTTTTTATTCTTCATTCAATAATTTATATTTTTAAGTTTCAATAAATCTAGGGTTCAGCACGGGTTTATCCCTTAGTGCCCTTACCATGAAAAAATGCAATAATGTAAAAATGTATTGTATTGAAGGAAATACATAAAATATTGTATTGTATTGTATTTCGTGGTTTTGGCTCATCTCTGGAATTTCAAGACTGGACCTCGGACTTAATAAGTGGAAAAATTGAAGTACCTATTTGGATCAGGAGTAAAAGGGGAGAGAAATAAAACGGTATTTATAGCTCAACTCGTGGAGAAGGGGAGTTGTCTGACGGGGTGGACCTCCTGATTATAGTGGATTCCGAACCAATTGGGGAACTTAGGAATGTCACACGATTAATTCGGAGGTGACCAGGACTCGACACGCACGTAGACTGGCTGGTATAGTCTCTCAGCGCGTTATCATGTCCCACCATGTTGCCCTGCCAACGCTGTGCACACTACCAAGTTTTCCGATATTTTCCGAGCCTTAGCTGGACTGTCATTGGCCACGAATACCCTACTTTTCCGGAAATTCATAAATATTTCCTCCCGAGGTCTTATAACCTCCAAGACGGAGAGCTGTGGCCCACAGTTTGAGAATCAGTGATTTAAAGAACCGGCCTGAGTTTACTCGAACATGCTTTCCAATTTATAAATTAGTAGATAGACATAATGTGTAATTTCATATATAGTAAATAATTTCCCTATGGTTAAAGCTCAGATACCTCGAGGGGGGGGGGGGGTGGTCCACCTCAATATATTAAAAACCCTAACTAAATTGCATATTCTGGAACGAACAGATCAATACATTGTAACAGCAGTAACAATGACACACAGCACGTAATGTATTGGAGCGTGAACGTGAATATAAATAATTTTCCATTATTTCTTCAAAAAATAATTTTTTGCACAGAACCAAATATTTTTGGGAATCCAACCTGTCCGGTTTTGTTACTCTATTGAACACCTAAAACATACCTGAAGGTAGAAATCATCAATAGAAAGGTTCCACAGAAAAATTATTTTTTTGTCATTTTTCATGAAAATTTAGTTATTTTTATTTTTTTACCCCCAGAAGCAAACTATCAAGGGGCAAGCGACCCCCCGCATTTTATCAACATTAATAAAAACTACAATATATGTGAATTTAGAAGAAATCGTTGCAGCCGTTTTTGGGAAATAATTTTTTTAGACGTTTTTTTGAAGTTTTTTGAAAATAAAATCCCCCCAAATTGAGTTAGCCCAAAATAAAAAAAATTGACTCGAGGTATGATTTTTGTGAACCTACATGCCAAATTTTATCAAAATCGGCCGAGTAGTTTGCCCGGAAATCGATGAATAGACAGACAGACAGACAGACAAACAGACAGACAGAGCGACAGACAGACATTTCGTAAAAACCACTTTATTGGGTTCCTGGGACCTCAAAACGTGTAAATCCGTTGAAATCTCACAAAGCTTTCCTTATACTACGTATAATTTGGAAAGCAACAAACCGTTTTCCATGGTATACCCTGGAGGTATTTATATACAGTATTGAAAACCGATCTGACCATTGCGAGATATAGATCTAGGAAACCACAGCGGCATTACCTCACACACCTTGGCAATGGCACGTTATTGCTTTGCATCATTGCCCTTGACAAGCAGCAAATAAAAGCAATTTCCAATTCATTGTTTTTATTAAATGGTTCATTGCCACAACCACAACACGAAATTTAGTATGAACCAGGGAGGGGGGAAACTGAAAGAGACTAACGATAAATAAGCAAGGGGTCCTGTGGAAACCCCAGATTTGATCATGCAAGGTGTTTATAGTTTTCGTAACAGCAATGGCAGTTTTAGTTATATAGCATGGCATCAGGTTAAGGGGGCCTACAATATAATTTGTTACGCCAATCAATTTAGAAAAATATACGAATTGTTATTTATTTATATGTTCCCTCCCCAAGCACAATCCATAGTGAAAATTTGGGGAAGGGCAAAGAAATACATCTTCGAGGGAGTGGAAATCTTCCGATACCTTGGATCCATAGTAACCGAGAGGAACGTAATAACGGTAGATATCAAGAGCAGAATCAAAGCCGCTACTTCCAAATAAGGAGCCTAATTACATCCAGGCCTATATCAAGAGCAACTAAGATAAGACTCTACAAAACGCTCATTAGGCCGGTCTTACTCTACGGTGGGGAAGCCTGGGTGGTGAAAAGAAAGGACAGCCAGATGTTGGAAGTCTTTGAAAGGAGGATCCCCAGACGAGTCTTTGGAGGGCTTATAGAGAACGCGCCATGGTGAATACGAACAAACGAAGAGCTTCGAACTCTCTTTAACTCGCCGAGCGTCACCGAGGAACTAAAAGCACGAAGACTCCAATGGACCGGTCACCTTTCAAGGATGCCCCCGACCAAGACCGCGGCTAGGGTGTGGCAAGCCCAACCAGCAGGCAACCAGCCACAGTGGCGACCTAGGAAGAGATGGTCAGACCAGATCTTCGAGGATCTGAGAGCCTGCAGCATCCACTTCGACGCATGAAGGGAGTTGGCGGAGAATCGCGCACTTTGGAGGGGCATGGTGCGACAGGCAAGAGGTCCTGGAGCCACCTTAAGTAAGTAAGTAGTAAAGAAATACAATGTTTTAGTTAAATAGCATCGCATGTTCCCTCCCCAAGCACAATCCATAGTCAAAATTTGGGGATGGATAAAGAAATTTCTATGCTTGTATCCTGATGGCAATGAAATTGAGACGATTTACATATTTGGCAGAGAAGAAACCAAACAAGTCCAAGTGCAGTATGTGATCTGATTAAAATGATAAAACAAGTTGGATATCTCGCCATAAGTTATGTCGACAAAGTGACAAACGAAGAAAGAAAACGGCATAACGCGCGACCTTGACATTGCCAATCTTAGAAGAAAGCCTACACAATGGACAGCTGGAACAGGTTTTGTGATTTATAGTTAGAGAAATGGTTTGGGTACGTTTACTCCAGCGGAGGCGCCAGAAATTTTAAGGCGAGGGGAGTCATGGTGGGCATTACACTTCTACCCGGGGGGGGGGGGGGGGGGGCAATGAAAAAACTAAACATTTTCCATTGGGAGTAGGTATAATGATATTAGGGGCATTGACTGTGTTGGTAGAAAAGGGAAAATGGGAAAATATATAGGATACCTCCGCCAATCATAGAAATAGAAAAACCTAGCCTCTTTACCTTATCCAGGGGTCCGAAATATTTGCAGCGTACAACAGATAGAATGGAGTTTTAAATATATTTAGGTTACCTCTATTCCGGTGACGTCAGATGGACCCCTCGAAAAAAATTCCAAGGACGGATACAGGGGAGGGGTAAATTTGGTAAATCTATTGTAAATAGATCTGATTTAATCTATCCTACATATGTTTTTCCTATTTTGACCCACAACTACCCCCCCCCCCCAAATGGGCTGGATCCGCCCCTGGCCATGACCCAGTGGCGTATATATGAAATATTGGGGAGGGTGGAGCAGGCTTATAACTATCAACATGTGGCCGCGGGCAAACGCCCGTGACAACAATGACTTCTTGCTCCAGCAAGCTTACAAAATGACTTGAGAAAAACTGAAGAAAACTGAGTAGACAACATATACATATTATACAATAACAACAGTCGAAGTGTCAGCAGAGAAATCATTGGGTGTGTGCGCAACATACAATACTTACAACACATAAACACGATACTATCCACGCGATAGCATAGTAATCGTGGCGTTAATCGAAGAAGCGGGCAGCTCACTCACGTATGAGCAGGTAGCCTCCATGTACATTATCACTACCATACAACACTTTCTCCATATAACAAACACATCGTCAAAATAGTTTAACATTGGCTGAGAGAAAAGCGAAGGTTATTGTTATTCAAGACATGTCACCCATCAGTGGAACGAGACGTGATTCAAAACAGACTGCTATATTTAGGACTGGAAAATAACAATAGGTAGGCCCAGTGATGAATTTCGAAATAGGCGGACTACGCGCAAATTTCAGGGGCGTCATAATTTTGGTGTGGGGCCCTCAAAAATAAAAGTTTAACAGCCAATATCTATTCTACATAATCAGCTGACGGGGCATGTGCTGGGGTACTCTTAGTGACAACGGGGAGGGCGCTGACAAGGGGGGGGGGGGCGGAAAGCTTTGCTGCCCAGAGGTGGCAGATACCTAAATACGTCCCTGGGCTTATAGGTATTGAAGGCAACAGCCGATGGACTATGTTCATTAACCCAGGCTTCTACCAACTTGGCTAAGGCCAGCCTAAGAGTCTTCATTGAAGAAGCTTCCGTATTCAGCAATGGACCTTGCTACAGCCATTACTCCAGTCCTCTGACCTGGCTGCAGCCAGCCTATAATTCTTAATTGAAAAACAGCCACCGATGGACCTGGCTACGGCCGTTATTCCCGGCTTCTGCCGACCGGGCAGCTCCCTTCCCAATAAACCTTCACTGAAGAAGCTTCCCCATTCGCCAATGAGCAACAGCCGATGGGCCTGACTATGTTCATCACTCAAGGTTCTAACTTCTAAGACTCTTCATTGAAGAAGCTTCCATTATTCCAGTCCTCTAACCCGGCTGCGGGCAGCCTATACTTCTTAATTGAACAGCCACCTCTGACCACTCTGCGGCCATTATTCCCGGCTTATACCGACCTGGAAGCGCCCAGCCCAATAAACCTTCATTGAAGAAGCCAATGAGCAACAGCCGACGGGCCTGACTATGTTCATTATTCCAGTCCTCTACAGACCTGGCAGCGGCCAGCCCTATAAGCCTTCATTGAAGAAGCTTCCCTATTTGGCAATGGTTATAGCAGCCAGCGGATGGAAGCAGTTATCTGCGTACAGGGTGACGAGATTGGAGGAAGTCGGTCGTTATGTCCCAATGATCCTCCCGCTGTGTGACGGATGCTCAATTACATCGGTGGGGGCCTAATGGCTAGACAAATGTGCGAATCATAGGCCAATTTGTTGATGTAGGCTCCGCCAATAAAAGTGACGATGTGCTGTTCAAAACAGATCAACTATCAGTCCAACAGCTGACCCGGCGTTCAATTGTGGTCTTCAACTTGATGCGCATGACAGGACACGATGTTGCTTTTGTTATAACAATCGATTTTCAAATCTTTGGCAAAATATTGACACACCGGTAACGCCCAACGCCTTTTGCATAGCTTGTGGAAACACTGTGCTTTTTGTTGAAATTATAGACAGAATTAGGGGCGGGGAAGACCCCCCTCCCCTCCACCCTACAGCTTGGTATAAATGTCAGTGCACATCCCATTGTCCAAACAGTTGCTGCTGAGCCTCCGAGATACAATTTAGAAGTCTACACAGTTCCACTGAAGATGTCGACCGCAGATGTTGACGAAACGCTTGGAAGTATGTTTTCAGATCGACCACGGCCTATCATCCCGGATACTACTGCTTCGTCAAATTACAGACTTGGAGCAACTTGTCATTATGTACAAACTGAACACTCTGCATCCTGCTGCTATGTTCGATTGGTTCAATGACCGCGAACATGATAGAGACTGTCAAATAATGGTTATGGAGTGGCTACGAAAGGTGTAACCAGAGCACGGGGGGAGGGGGTCAGGGGGGGTCATGACCCCCTAAATGAGTAAATTCATAAGATACCTAGTAAAAAAAATGGAATAAAACTCACCTTTTCAACAAAAAAATTACCTTTTAAACTTACAAAAAACTTGTGACCCCCCCCCCCTAAATTTTATTGGATATTACATAGTGGTTTTTATTTTTCCTCTCAAAATCCAATTCTATGTAGTATCAAGCCATTTCATTTCGGGGGGGGGGGGGGGGGGTTAAATCCCCCTTGGGCTACGGCCTTGTCCACATATGACTATATTATTGCCTTCCTGTTCGTTCTGCTTCGTTAAACTTCAGCCTTTCTCTAGACAGCTGGAACCGCCCTGTACCTACTATACTGCGAATTTTCATGGCAATGAACTTCCTTATAGTAGCAACTACAAACGAGTAGTCATGAGAATTCTAATTGTATATAGTAACATCGAACCATATCGAACAATTAAGAGCAAATCGTACACTCCCACGGCCCCACCACGCAATATTTGAGCAAAGTAGAATTTTATCAGGAAATATCCATTGAAGAGCTATAAAAAGTGTCGCATCACTTAGAAGAAATAGTCCTCTACATTTTGATATTTGATGTAGCTGTCAGTAACACCGATCGGCCACATTTATGACTTTTGTAGTAGAGATAATTAATAATTATATTATTCAAAACGTACTCACCGCTATTTATAACAAACAGAAAGCCGCAGCGAAAGCTATCTCCTACGGTCCGACAGCGTGACACAATCACAATACACTTCACAAAAATCCATTTCACAGCCACAGATCACTATAAACTATTGTTTACATTCACTCTCCAAAACAGACGGCCTGATGGGATATCTATCGATTTACAGCAGGCGTTTGAACACGTACACCACCTGAAAGTCCCTCCAATCGCAGAGGAGCTGACTTCAGTTAGCCACCTGCAACAAGATTTCATAAGTTCAGAAATGTTTTAAGCATTCAATTTAAGGAAATTAGTAGAAATTTAGCACCCCTAAATTCGTAGTTATTATGAAATGAAATGAAATGAAATGAAAGAACGACTTTATTGCAAATAAAACAAAAGGTGAACAAGAAGACTTTTTATAAAGTCTTGTTTTCATGCTAACCTTAAAAACTAAAACATTGTATTATAGATGAATTAAAATTAAATGGAGAAGAAAGAAGAAGAAGAGAAGAATAGTGAAAAAACATAAGGATAAAATGTATACGGCGGGGGGGGGGGGCTTTTATTTTTTAAAACTAATCAACAAGCAAACAAAACAAAAGACTTGGCTCATCTAAGTTGTAGAAGACTACTTCATGCATCATATAATAGGAAATATTAAATTTTTGATACCTTAGTTCTTTCATAAAAACATTGGGAACTAAAATTTCGCGTAAAATGGATTACATGACGCAAGAAGTAGTCTTTTACAACTTAAGTGAGCCAAATTTGTAATAACTTGCTGAGTTAATTAAATAAAAAATGAAAAGTATGAAATTTTGTGGTGCCAATCTTCTACGTAGCATATTATCCTCTTAATAATAAAAATATCGGGCTACAAAACTCATTCAAGTACAGTTGAGGAGCAAACTTTCAAAACGCCACAAATCCATGAAAATTAAAAATTGATTTTATCATCGATTTTCCAACTTGAAGATGAGTTGAATCAGGATTGCTAATCAAAACAAAAACAAACAAATTTTTAACCCAGTCTTCTGAATGGTTAAAATCCTATATTCCCGTTATTATAAAGCCGAAATAATTATGTTTTTCGTGTTTCCTGATCATTTTACGAAAATGGATTAGTGCCGTTTTGAAAGTTTGCTCCTCAGTTGTACTACCTACTAACATTCTATTATGGAACTAATGAACTACCAGTTTCCGAAGTTTATCTCTGAGACTCTGAGTTTCGATGGAAATTAAAATTTGATAGGGGTGCAAACCAACTTAGAACACACACTTTGCTGTTCCCAGTTGACACTACTACTCCTTACGTCTTTATCTCTTGTTTAAAGTGGATGATACATTTTCATAGAGACCATCTCTTAGATAAAGCTTTCCACATTGTCCCTGACGGCAGCCAATGACAATGACAGAACAGCCTGATTTTTTTATATTTTGACTATTTTACTTTATACTTCCTTGTCGATTACTTGTTGACTACCTACTTGATTGTATAACTTACATATGTATTTATTTATTTACTCTGAACATCTTGGATAGACAAAATATTATTAACTTACGGAGTAAATTAAAAAATAAAAACTACATGATCTATGGGTGACCATTATCTACGCTGTACATCCTTTTAAGGCGGTTATTCCACTTGTCAATATTCCGTCATTTACGCATCAATAATAAGTCTCTACCATATTATACTAACTTAATTTATAATAGATAAGTTAAGTATTTACATAATAGTCTACTTAAAACAAAAATCTCATCAATTATTGATGCACAAATTACGGAATATTGACAAGCCGCCTAAGAACCAATCCAAATAGTACATCCTGGGCAACCCTAGAAAGAGTACGTCGGGTCACATATGTCGGTCATATGTCGCATAGTACTGTATAGCTGACAGTTGTGCAGTGTTATTTACACGGCCAAACAGTGGCCTACCCATTAGCTACAGAATACCGTAATTGAGGATTATGAAAAAAAATGCAGCAAGGTCGTTCATCATCAAATGCATTAACACGAATGAGGTCACATGGACTTTGTAAATGCGACATCATCGCAGTGTGTTCAGTAGACAAAAAGTAGCTATGCCTTAATTAGCGACTCCGTGTACATTATGCATATCGAAAGTGTGTCGATTAGCACCGAATTCATCCGAAAGGACTCGAATGAATGGTTTCAAACTCGGAGAAATGGTAAGTCCTAGAAAAAGAGCAATGACATAAAGTAGCAACATACAGCATAGTCTAGTTAGTACAGAAATGGACGGAAAGGGACTGTGAACCGAAATAATCTCACTTGAGTTGATAGTATAAGTTTATACTATTGAAATAGTAATGGGCACTGGGCCCACACCCCCCCCCCCTTCCCTTAGAATAAAAGAATGCACTTAAGAGTGTACGTCCCGGAGGAAATAGGTACACCAAAATCCGTTGTTTTTACACGCTTCTTATTTTTTATTTAATTGACAAAGCAAAATATTATAGATTTAGCTCATTTAAGTTGTAGAAGTCTACTTCATGCATGATATAATAGGGTTAATTCATGGTGCCATAGCTTTTTCATAATAATGATTGAGGGCTGAAATTTCACGTATTATAGATACCATGAAAAAACTACAAAGCCAAAAAATTAATAATACCCCATTATATTGTATGATGCATAAAAAAGTTTTCTACAACTTTGATGAACCAATAATTTGAAATCTTGCTTAGTTAATTAAATAAAAAATAAGAAGTATTAAATTTTGGGCTATCAATGTATACTCTTAATAGGTAATACACTTGCGTATACCTAGATATTCACAATTGCCATTGCAATTAAAACTTTAGCAGTACCTCATCAGTCATCATATAGGACTACGGATTCAAAAATCCGACCGATAATGGACTTAATACTGTTCTACAAATTATGAAGGGTTCTCTCCCCAATAAAGGGCTCCTCAAGAACATCATTGAGGGTATGGTTGAAGGCACCAACTCAAGAGGACGACAGAGGATGGAGAACCTAGAGGATGTCATGAAAGACCTAGGGACACATGCAAAGGACTGAAAAGGACCGCACAAGACAGACAAGAGTGGTGAAGAAGACTAAAACATTCGCTGCAAACCAATTAATAGATTGCAACTCTAGAAGATAGATAATACATTAAAAAAAACAGAAACCTTTTTCTTTATATAGTGCCAAAAAAGGTAACACCAGTTGGAGGTGTAAAAATAGAAAATGTGTCATTCCGAACGATGAAGTGGAAGCATCCAACAACAAAGGCTAAAAGAGAAAAACGGGAGAAAATTTGAGACAGAAATAAACAGGCAGTATGTCGTGTCGAAAGAATCGATTCTCGGGAAACGCCGTGTTTATCGGAAACTTGAGATACCACGGCATTTATGACAATTTCTCCCCTATCTTAAACACACTACATATCTCTACTTGATTTTCCTTTCACTGTTTAACATGGGATATTTACGATGGCCAAGCACGGATTTAGGTACTTTTTTAGAAAGACGATCATAGATATAACCTTTCTTTTAAAGGCTTAACTAAACATTGCTAGTTCAAGTAGCAATAAACATAAAACAGGATCGGTCCGGACCACTACATATACCCTGCAGTATCGTAAATGCAAATGCGATGCTATGTACTTTCCGGAAAGCCCACAGGGATGGGGGTCCAAGGGCAGTCCAAAGGGAAATCCCTTTTTTTTGCTTCAGGTTTTACAAAATGTTTTAAATCACAATTTCAGAATTTCTAGCTGAGCTCAATTCGAACGAGAAAATTTAGGCCTACATTTGAAACAAAATCCCGATGCAGTACCATCCACGAGGAAAGCTTGGCAGGTACACCTTGTGTGAAGTATTCAAAATGAAATATGGAGAAATTAGGAGTAGGTTTACCCAAATGCATGTGGTAAAGTGGGACATGTCAGAGAAAGGGGAATCGAAATGAAAAATAAATAAGGCGGGGTTTCCACCCTCCTCGATAGTGATAGTGATATTGACGTGGTAGCAGACATTTTTAGCGTGGTAGCAGACATTTTTATACTGTCTTTAATGTCTGCTACCACGTCAATATCACTATCACTATCGAGGTCGGTGGAAACCCCGCCTAAAGTAAAATATAAGAAGAATCCACCGTATTTATGTTTATAAAAAAAATTCGAAGTGGGAAAGCCTTATAGGTGCAAAAATCAAACAATTCACGAAATACCAATCACAGAGTTCTCAAAAATATCTGGACAAACAGAAGAAATATCTCTGAGCATTTTGATACACAGTATGTATGATTTTTTTTAAAGGTTAATTGTATACACACAATGTAATAAATGCATCCAATTGACCTCTTCAGTCTTCACTCGCCTCTCTAGGTTAGTACCCGCGATGAGTTACGACACGTCTCCGATCGCATGGCGTGTAGAGACTCGCACAAGTACAAGCACTCTAACTTCCCATTAGAGTCGATAGACCGTGTATTGGTGTTGTATCGTGTATTATCATAACTTATAAGTCTACGCAGTACCACTGGTAGGTAATGTTGATGAAAGGTTTGGACTTTGGAAGTACGCCTTCAGATCGACCACGGCCTATCATCCCGGATTCTACTGCTTCATCAAGTTGAACTCCGGCAGTGAAAGTCTTTGGAATCACATTTGATACATGAGTTGTACCTAATTCTTGGCCACAATTGTTGAATTGGATGGATTTGTACAAACACCTTTTGGTGTGATAGTCCAGAGGAAGGAGTTGAAGAACTGCGAACCTCTTCCTTGGCCGCAATTGTTGAATTGGATGAATTTGTACAAAAAACTATTAGTGTGATAGTCCAGAGGAAGGAGTTCAAGAACTGCGAACAATTGTTATTAGTAAAGGTCACATGTCATGCAACGAAATGTCGAGGAGCATTTCTTCTAATTTACTGAATACTTTTGACGGCCCTACGATCCTTTGAAAACAGATCTTGTACTTAGTGCGAGTACCGAGGGTGTCCAATTTGCTTTGCATTGACTTTTTTACATCAATTTCCATTTTCACTGACTGTTGCTACAGCAGTATGTGAATACCTTTCACATGCATAGTCAGCATGTTTCATTCACAAGTTATTGCAACTTACTATTATTATTATAATTGAAATTGAAAACGACTTTATTGAATAAAAACAAAACAAAAGGCGAACAATAAGACTATAAAGTCTTCATTTCAAAAACAACAAACATTATAAATAAGTAAATAAAAAAAGTATAAATAAAAAATAATTATTATTATTATTTTAAAATCAGGTCCGAGTTTCGCTTTCCAATTTATCAAAATTAGTAGATAGAGAAAATGAATAATTTCATGGTAAATAATTTTCCTATGGTTAAATTACCGATATCTCGGGGGAGGGGGGGGGGGGGGGGGTTGTCCACCTGACGTCACTCTCGTCACTGGTGGTGAGGTAAATTCTAGATAGGTCAGACCAACCAACACATTACCACACAGCAATACTGGCAGGGCACGCAATGCATTTGAGCGTGAATTTTCTATCATTTTTAAAAAAAAAACATTTTTTTGTACAAAACCACATACTTTTTTGGGAAAGCAACCTGTCCGGTTTCGTTACTCAATTTAACACCTAAAACATACATGAAGGTAGAAATCATCGATAGAAAGGTGTCGCAGAAAATTCTTTTTTAGTCATTTTTCATTAAAATTTAGTCATTTTTATTTTTTTACCCCCTGAAGCAAACTATCAAGGGGCAAGCGACCCCCCGCATTTTATCAACATTAACAACAACTACAGTATATGGGAATTTAAAAGAAATCGTTGGAGCCGTTTTGGGGAAATAATTTTTTTAGACGTTTTTTTGATGTTATTTGAAAATAAAAACCCCCCAAATTGAGTTAGCCCAAAATAAAAAAAATGGTCCCGAGGTATGATTTTTGTGAACCTACATGCCGAATTTCATCAAAATCAATCAAAGTTGTTTGCCGGGAAATCGACGAAGAGACAGACAGACATTTCGTAAAAACCACTTTTTTGGGTTCCTGGGACCTCAAAACGTGTAAATCCGTTGAAATCTCGGAATCGAAAATTTCGACCATCACAAAGCTTTCCTTATACTACGTATAAATTGGAAAGCAAAAAATATCTTGTTTTAGCAGCACTGTATAGGTCCTTTGTCCCAATCAAGCTTTAGCTTGGGGATGAGGTATGGTATCATTATGTCTATCGTATTTTGTAAATATATGCTCCTTGTCCAGGGGATACTGGGCAAGGAAAAGAAGAAGAAGATTCGCTTATTTGTTTTCTTACAGCCCTATATTTTAGGTTTTAGTTTCTAGTTTTAGGTTTAGCTATAGTAAAGGGGGCCCAGCACAGGCTCGTCCTAAAGGGTCCCCTCCTACTGATATATACCTCTTAAATTATTGTAAAACTGTTTTGATTTGAAGGAAATAAATTTATTGTTTACTTTTACTTTACATAAAATGTACTTTTGACACAAATACCATGTCAAGAGTGCCCTGCAAATTTTTACTACTTCTACCTATACCCCTTTCTATTTACACATTTACTTTCTGGTCTGTAACTCGCCCTCGTTTGACCTCTCAATCCCACTCTAAACTAACTGCTCCTTCCGCCAATTATACAAGTCAGAAGTCATCGAACCTGCTCCCCTTATCAGCATACAACACAAACATGTACTGATATCACTCTAAAAACCTATTAAACTTCAAAATGTTGTACAGCATATCCAATCGACCCAATTCACCGAGCAATCTACGCTACGCCACAATCTCAATTTCCTTCAGCAGCACCGAGTCCCCGCACGCGAGAAAACAGGTATTGCTTTTTGATAAACGGTCGCAACAATTACTGCCAGCTATGGCAGGTTATTCGGCCCCAAGGCGGTTGATTCGGCAGCTATGCCCCCTGTGGTTGAGGCCTGGTTATATGAAGTTGCAAAATCTATTCTAATAAGGCAATAGAAAGGGTATGTGGCCATACGTAAGAACTGTGCAATACGTACAACTATGTCAGTTCAGTTTAAATAATCAGGAATAATGACGTACATGAGAAGCTAAGAGAAAAGAGGCTGAACTGGTAGGGACACGGACTACGTAGAGACGAAAACCACCTAGTCTAAATAGTAATGAACCGGGAGATCTAAGAAAGAAGACCTCCAGGGAGGCCGAAAGTTACACTGAGAACAAAGATAGCAAGAGATATGAGAAGTTTGGGGCTCTCAACCGAGGACGCACGGAACAAGACTGTGTGGAAACGCTGCTGTCGTGCCGCTATGAGGATAAGGCGCACTAAAAGTAAGTAATGGGAAAATAATGGAAAGCGATTAGGAGTAACTTCGACCAGCCAGGGTATAGCCTTAAAGGATAATAGGCTTAATTGTCTGCCTCACCGCAGGACACCGACGCCACTGGCTTTTTATGCAAAGTCAAATTTCACAAGAAATGTTCATTGTAGAACTAAAAATAAAATAGCATAGAGGCATTAGAAGAACTATTTCCCTATATTACTAGATGCAAGATATGTGGCCGGCACTAACACCGTTTGGTGACACTATTGAAAATGTATTAGCTCAAGAAACGACTGGTAAGGCGTCCGGAGAATACTGCGAGACATGGCGCATCTACGAAAAAGATTAGAAGTTACAAGCCTTTGAATAATTGAGGTGCTATAGAAGAACGCTAAAAATGTCATGGAGAGACCATGGAGGGTATACGAAGGCAGGACTGTTAAGGCCAACTTCCAGCAGGAATTGGCCTAACATACAAAGTCATACAATATGAACCAGATTAGTAAATGTGGTGGGCTTAATCCGCCACTGCCTTCTCCACTGACGTAGTGGTTGGGGTTGCACTGGAGTGGGGGACCAATCGGCTCACAGTACTGTAATTGGGGCGTCTGCCCATGTAATTGTAAAAGTAAAATATAGGAGACGAGTTTTTGAATCCAACCTGTGTGGTTCCTTCTCTCCATCACCAAGAGCACAACCCTTCCCCGTACGCCGAGTACGAGCGGAAACAGGACTCTAATTACCTTCATATCCGCTAGAAGATTCAAGTTGTTGCTGTTGTTGTTTGTAACGCCTGCTTTCAGCATTTCTGCCTTAAGCAACCCTTTCAGCCTCGCGGGGGGAGTGAGTCTGTTTATTAACTTGAGGCACCCTAAGGGCAGACTCTTTCACCTCGGGGGAAAGAGGAGTTGACTGACAGGGTGGACCTCCTGATTATAGTGGATTCCGAACCACTGAGAAGATTCAAGTGGAAGGGACACACAGTAAGGCGTGAGGGACTCCTTACCATCATAACAGAAGGCACCATTCAGGGCACCAATGCAATGCCAGGATGATTTCAATCAAGATATGAGATGCGGAGCCTATTAGGAACTAAAGAGAACGGCTCAGTACAGAGAAGAATCGGGAAGAAGATGGAGAGATTTACTGCAAACCGATCGTTAGATTGCAAATAAAGAAGAAGGCGTCTGGATATGGAAGGAATTTCGGTGGAAGCAAATTGGTGGTAGTTGCCGCCCTATGTCTGTATACCAAATTTCAAATGCACTGATTCTGTTCTCAATCGCTTACAAGTGTCAACCTCCAAGCTTTTATATACGTAATTGGTCAAGCAAGGTCTTCAGCATGGCACGAGTACGGTCAGGGACGGATCCAGGGGGGCGGGTAGCTGGGGGTCAAAATAGAAGAAACATAAAATGTAGTATCGATTAAATAATAAATAAGAGCGTAAAAAATTAACTTACAATAGATTTACTACATTTTTTTATTGGGGGGGGGGGGGCAGCTACCACTGCCTTGTATCTGTCTATGAGTACGGTGTATGCAATATTGGGAGTGAAATTTTCATGATTTCTCCAGAGGTTCAAAAGTCTCCGAATACATTGATAAAATGAGACACGAGCGAAGAACTACTCTGGGGAGATGAATGTAATCAAATCATGCATTTCATTTGTCAGACCCGACTGCTGACGCATGTAAGGTTTCATTAATGAAAAGGCGAGGTCCAATGAGAAAATACAATTAACATAGCGGTCCACACCCTTTACAACTAACCACTTCTTAACGAACGAATTAAATGCCTTGTTATTGGATTACGCAGATTCATACGTGTGGAAACTTTTTACTTTCCAATTTATACGTAGTATAAGGAAAGCTTTGTGATGGTCGAAATTTTCGTTTCCGAGATTTCAACGGATTTACACGTTTTGAGGTCCCAGGAACCCAAAAAAGTGGTTTTTACGAAATGTCTGTCTGTCGCTCTATTTGTCTGTGCGTCGATTTCCGGGCAAACTACTCGGTCGATTTTGATTAAATTCGGCACGTAGGTTCACAAAAATCATACCTCAGGACGTTTTTTTTTTTGGGCTAACTCAATTTGGGGGGGGGGGGGTTTATTTTCAAAAAACTCATAAAAAACTCCTAAAAAAAATTATTTCTCGAAAACGGCTCCAACGATTTCTTTTAAATTTACATATATTGTAGTCGTTATTAATGTTGACAAAATGCGGGGGGTCGTTTGCCCCTTGATAGTTTGCTTCTGGGGGTAAAAAAATAAAAATAACTAAATTTTAATGAAAAATGACTAAAAAATAATTTTTCTGCGTAACCTTTCTATCGATGATTTCTACCTTCAGGCATGTTTTAGGTGTTAAATTGAGTAACGAAACTGGACAGGTTGCTTTCCCAAAAAACTATTTGGTTTTGCACAAAAAAATTATTTTTTGAAAAAAATGATAGAAAATTCACGCTCAAATGCATTGCATGCCCTGTCATAATTACAGTGTGGTATTGTGTTTGTCTGACCTATCAAGAATTTAGTTTAGTAGGTACGAAATTGGCTGCATTCGCCCTTGGTCGCGCGGCAACGTGCGAGGCAAGTTTCCTCAACCCGTCGACTCACATCTGTACATGATTAAGTCATGCTTTCGCATGTTTCATTGCGTTAATGCTTGTCTCAGCTTGCCCATTATCGCTTGATGCCGGTGTAGGTTGACATCGAGAACGTATACCAGTTTGGCAATGACCAAAATTCATACTGAAACAATACAAATAATGTCCAAAATCCATGGGATGGGATCGTGGGCATTGGACAAGGGACCTATGGGCCACTAAGTAAGCCTGGGTCCATAAAAAGTCTTTCAAAAATAATAATTCCTCAACTCATCACCACACGATAGAAATACAGCAATCGGTGCACAGACGAAATCCATTTTGTGCCCCACTAGCACCACACTTTTAGTTTAAATAAAATTGTTCTAAAAAAGATGTTCTGCAGCAACTCAGTTGCCTTTTCCAGTACTTGTGTTCCTCAGTAACAGTTACAGCACATTGTCTTATCATCTCATTCACGAATGGAGAATTAACAACAACTCAGTGCCTTCTTGTCAACACTATGCATCCTTGTCGAAGCCTTAAATTGACCGTATATTATTCCTAATCCTCGCCTCACCGCAGCCTTAAGGGCCCTTTTCAGAACTTGGGTTCCTCGGAGTCAGTCGCGGTGCATTATCTTATCCTTTCACCAATAAAAGATAAACAACAACTCAGTTCCTTCTTGTCAAAGCCCTAAATTGACCCTATATTATTCCTAATCCTCGCCTCACCGCAGCCTTAAGTGCCCTTTTCAGAACTTGGGTTCCTCGGAGTCAGTCGCGGTGCGTTGTCTTATCATCCCTTTCACCAATAAAGGATTAACAACAACTCAGTTCCTTCTTGTCAAAGCCCTAAATTGACCCTATATTATTCCTAATCCTCGCCTCACCGCAGCCTTAAGGGCCCTTTTCAGAACTTGGGTTCCTCGGAGTCAGTCGCGATGCATTATCTTATCCTTTCACCAATAAAAGATAAACAACAACTCAGTTCCTTCTTGTCAAAGCCCTAAATTGACCCTATATATTATTCCTAATCCTCGCCTCACCGCAGCCTTAAGTGCCCTTTTCAGAACTTGGGTTCCTCGGAGTCAGTCGCGGTGCATTGTCTTATCATCCCTTTCACCAATAAATGATTAACAACAATTTAGTGCATTCTTGTCAACACTATGCATCCTTGTCAAAGCCCTGAATTGGCTCTACATTATTCCTAAGCCTCACCTCACCACAGCTTTAAGTGTCCTTTCCAGTACTTAGGTTCCTAGGAGTCAGTCGCGGTGCATTGTATTGTATTATCATCCCTTTCACAAATAAAGGATTAACAACAACTCAGTGCATTCTTGTCAAGGCTCTAAATTACTTTACATTATTCGAAAGCCTCACTGTAGCTTTAAGTGACTTTTTCAGTACCTGTGTTCCTCGGTGTCAGTCACAGCACATTGTCTGTCATTCCTCAGGCGCACAGAACAATGACAGGCTCGCAGATCGATCGCAGGCGCGCAATGTGGTGATCGCGGGACTGAGGACGGGAAACGCGAGTTGCCATGGATTGCCGTCCTACGCGCATGTCCCACAAGGCTCTCAGCCAGTGGCGAGCTATTCACTTCAATTCATATCAATTCTTCATCAGGCACTAACAGAACGGTGTCGAATAATGGGGAAAGAGACACTTTCCGTTGACAGAAATGGTTCTCACACTCAGTTATTCTTCTGGGCTTTAATCGCGTTTGTCACACCAGGACTATGGGATCTGAAACAATGCCAGAGACACTAGGCTGTAAGAATTAGTGGATCTGTATAATAAATCTATTTGGACCATGAACAATTTCGCAAACTAACCCATCACTAAATAGCGTTCAAAAGATGATCATAGGAAACTCAAAATTGAGCCGGAACCTTTTTTTTCTTGGAACAAAATAATCTAAGATTTAAAATAAATAAGGACTTTTTATTGTTTCTATTGCAAAGCCAACCTAGCGGAGTTAGGGCTATAAAGCCCTCTCTTAAACTCAACTAGGATGACCCGGGACCGCCTGCTTTACATGCCCTCCAAAGCATGGCCAGAAAATGTAGCCAGTGTGGGACTCGAACCAACAACTTTTCGGGTGAAAGTCAGAGTCCGTACCACTACGCTACATGTCCCGACTCAAGTCTATCTTTCTTTCTTCTTTCTAGTCTTTAGTCTCACCCCGTAAATGTAAGAAGTTTATTATTATTATTATTGTTATTAAAAAATTGACAGAAATGTTGATGAAATGAACAACCATAATTTTATAAGGCGGAAATTCCACATACGTCAATCGTCAATGAAAAATTGAATAATGACGTTTTAGCAGACATTAAAGACATACTAAAAACTCTGCTACCACGTCAATTAACGTCATTGTTAAGTCATTTTTCAATTTTTCATTGACGATTGACGTATGTGGAATATCCGCCAGAATGTAAAGGCTTTTGGAATGCTATATACCATGCAAAAATGTATTGTATGCGGTAGGTGCACTGTAATACACAACAAGAGAAATAAACCTTCAGAACTCATTTCTACAAGTTGATACCGTTTCATCAGCCAAAAGACATGAAATTTACTGTCTTTTATGGAAATTTCTATTCAATGTAAATAATTACGGTTTTTTGGATGTCATCCTACATACAATACAATGCCATGACCATGGCCTTAAAACACAACGTGGGAACAATAACAATCGTTCCTTGTTTTGTTATAAGTGTGCGTGGTCATTGAGATGTTTCGCGAGTTCACCTGGTTTTATTCTACTTCCTCTCTTTCTAATTTTTACTTCAACTATAAAATAAAAGAATATGGGGAACTGACACGTTTAGTTGCCAATAGGCCAGTATATACGGAGTAGCATAGTGGCTAACCACGACAATTTTCCCTCCAAATACTCAGTTTGTCTAATCGCCACATAGAAATAACCGTATTTAAGAGGGATAAGGATGGACGGTTAAGAAGCGGAAAATAAGATACTTAGCCCATGTCATGAGGAACAAAAAGTAATACATTTTGCATGTAATAATCTGAGGCATTGGCACGAGGCAAGAGCACAACTTCCCTTTTCAGAGCAGCAGTCTGCAAGGTCCAAATTCCTATGATGGTCGCCAATCATCGATAGTAGAGGCATTAAAAGAAGTAGAAAGGATAGATTGAAAAGAAACTATCATGCACTTCACTTCTTTTAGTGCGCTTCAAACGCACAGTACCGCACATATCTGGTGCTTCGAACCTTTCCAATGAATAAGATGTACAATCGTTAACACGCTTCCTTTGCTCTAAAGACGGATTTAACAAGATCACGTCTGGGTTCACCAATAAGCAGGACAATAGGCATGGTTTGCGGACTAGAATCCCCAGGACTCGGTCCGTTTCGTCCGTAGGGCGTAAATGCAAATGGAATTCGCTCTTCACTTCGTCTTTGTGATTGGGGTTCTTACAGACGTGCCTTCGGTCCAAAGTCAGCCTATCTACTGCCCCACTCATTCATTCAGATTCTCCCCATGGGTCCGGTCTACGCAACACTGCTGCAAAATTTTATGCTATCAGCCGGCCTGAATATAACCTATTATAATTTCTAGGCCCAATGTGTTCTGACCAGAAAGGTACACGTGACTAATCTGATCTCTCAGGGTCAGTGTTTATAAAGGTTAAACGAGCTCATAATTCCTAAGGCAGAGGTAGGCAATTGAGCTCAGTGTAATGACATTGGATAGGTGTGTCTATATGTATAGTATACATATGAATTCAAAATTTGACAAGGTTGTATGGGACAGTTGCCAAATGGTAGGCTATTGTCTTTAATACAAACAGCCCTGAAGGCTTTGGCATACCCGACCCTACTCCACTAAGAAAAGAGTTGTTGTTGCTGATAGTACTATAGCATGTAATGCTAATGCTTGCCAATATTCCATCGATCACAATAAAGTTTGTTTTAGTGGTACCACAAAAACCGTGCAATTAACTATTCCGCATAATTTTAACCAAAGCACTCCTGAAGTTGCTACATTTCGATTCATAACGCATTATCTGCAAAACTGGAATTTAAAAAAATGGTCTCTTATGCCGTTTTAAGGCCCGTTTTCGCTTTCTAGCCTAGAAACCCCCGATGAGAGGGGTACTCTACTCTACCATCACAGTGGCTGTGGTTTCAGTCTAATGGTTATGGCTAGGTAGCAACTCTATCCGTACAAATTTTATGCCCAGCGTTTCTGTTGGATATCCTCCCTACCGGTAAATGGCTTAATCATTCACATTCACCATTGCAAGCGAAGCTATTTTCATTAGACTGCGTGTTAATGGTTAATTGCAGGGTTAATTTGACATTGCTTGGGACGCGGTTATAATATGTTGAAGAAACTAACGTCATAAAACGGGGTTATTAACTGAAATAAATGTTTAATATTGTAATTGGAATTGAAATTACTCACCCATTCTTTCACAATTTCTTTTTTAGAAGTTCGCCATGTTTGTTTACATTCTTATATCGATTATTGAATGATATTTATTTATCAAGATTCGAGAGTTGATAATTGTCATTTGTCTTCTGCTGTACGCACAACTGACGTGGTTGACTTTTGACAGTTCTTTCCATTTAATATTAATTTGTAGATGATAACAGCTGACAATGCTGTTTTAGCAATGATAACGTAGAGCCACGTTTATTATTTATGTAGCTCGCATTACTATCTGTGTTCATTTTCATTTATAAATTCAAGTAAGTCTCGCTGTCTTGACCAAGCAACCTGGCTATTTTCAATCCAGGTTTAATAATTTTGCAGTTTGCTTAGTTGGAATGTTTTATGAGTTAAGTAATGACATTGACATAACAAGCAGCAAGGAATGTCAAACTCCATGAAGTGTCAATTAAACGAAATTATGAAACTAAACCGGTCAGGTTTCTTGAAGAAGAAAAAATACAGATTTGAATATTAAGAACTTGGTGCCGTGCCTGTTAACTGAAACTGCAATTGCAAACGAAAACTCTGCATCCATTGATGGTAGACTTTTATATTATATTCTGCCTGAAAATAAAATAGCACAGGCCTAAGCCCTTACAAAGCTGGACCTTAGTTCAGTTCTGAGAGTTAAGCTACAATATGCAAATTCTCTAGCAGCCCAGTGCATTTATATATCTACATATATTATGTTGTTCTGTGGCCCAGTGTGAACATGACATTTGTTCTTTAGTAATCTTGTATATTATACTTTCAGGTATTATGGACAAAGGTAAAAAATTCTTGTTTTGCGCGTGTGGGATTTTCGTTTGCTTCTTTTACTTTGGTATCCTACAAGAGAAAGTAACAAAAGCTCAGTACATCACAGAAGATGGTCAAGTGGAAACTTTTACCTATGCCCTTAGTCTAGTATTTTTTCTCTGCTTCTTTAATTTATTGGTAGCTAAAGTGATATCAAGCACAATTCGGCCTTTTGGCGAAGATACGACAAAGACGTCTTACTATTTCATTAATGCACTTACGTACGTCTTAGCCATGATTTGCACGAATATGTCGCTGCAATTTGTCAGCTACCCGACTCAGGTGAGTTTTAATTAATTTTTTTTATATGCGTTCTATATAGCCTAGTCATGAGCGTTGTCACCGTTGACCCAAAACTCCTATAATAATGGAGGCCATATTATACAACTGCTTACCGTCTAAGTAGAACTATTCAGAATAACAGAGCATTCAGCACTTAAGCTCTCTCCTTGACCTCAACCTGGCTTTCCTTGTTTATATTCATGCTATCCTTGGTGCCTCTTATGTACCCCTTTTATCCATTCCATTTTAGTACTACATAATTAATACAAGTATAAAAATTAGAGTCCCTAACCAGCCAGAGCTGGATTGACCGTGTCAAATGCAAATAGCCAACCGAGAGGGTTTTGTACGAAAAAAGGAGGAGGCACTTAAATACTCCAGCTCCTGGTGTCGTACTCATCCAAATTATATAGTGAGACGTCAATAAGTCTGCTTTTAATGTATGTTCTAAAACAAGCTGGATCCAACTGACTTACTAAAAATGGTAGCTGTAAAGCTTGTAAAGCTGGTGTGCAAGTATCGGGTAAGAATGTTTAGACGACACCTAGGCTAGCAACCCCTTTCGCCGATTAGCTTATGTTTCTGCGATGGAATATTTTCTGCGGGCCTACCATGTCGTTTAAAAATAACTGAACTTGGGGTTAAAATGCAAACAAGACAGTTTTAGAATGCAAAGTGCTATTCTAAAACTGTTCTGTTTACCTTACAAACCCCAGGCTAAGTTAATATTAAACGGCATTGTAGGCCAGCAGAATGTTAAAAAATATTATAAAAATACTCGAGAGTTCCGTGCTAAAAAATAATAACAAAAGAGATAGATGGAGAAGTTTCTAGAAATTATTTGGCGCAATTTAGAAATAGGCTATGCATATTGCTGTCTGAATGTATTATTGTTGATTTATTTTTATGTTACAGGTTGTGGCAAAATCAAGCAAACCTATCCCTGTATTACTATTGGGTGTTCTTCTGGGAAAGAAAAGTTACAGCTGGCAAAAGTATTTCAATATATTCCTCGTTGTAGTTGGAGTAGCACTTTTTATGTATAAAGACAACAAGGCTACAACAGTTAACGAAGGTAAATCATCTAGTAAAGCCGGTGTAAGTACCAGCCAATCTAATATCGAAGAGTAGAATTTTATTATCCTTCAGCTATGTTTACTTAAAGGAAGATACTGCACATACTGTATATGTTGCTCTCTAACTTATACTGTTGAGCAGGCTATAGGCGTTTTTTAAACCCTAATTCGGATTACATATTACTTCCTCAGAAATATTTTCATAAGAGTAGCCTGAAGGGGAAACCTTACGGATGTAAAAAAAATTTCATTAGATATTACATAGTGGTTTTGATTTTTCCTCTCAAAATCCGATTCTATTTCGTATCAAGCCATTTCATTTCGGGGGGGGGGGGGGGTTGAACCCCATGAACCCCCCCTTGGCTACGGCCTTGGTCTCATACCATTGGAGTTTAATGAAAGACGTCTTTCGTTCTTTTAGGCATTGGCTTTGGCGAACTTCTACTTTTCTTATCTCTTGTCATGGACGGACTGAACGGCGCTGTTCAAGAAAGGATGAAAGCAGAACACAAGACGAAACCTATGCCTATGATGCTAAATATGAACATGTGGGCGTCCGGCTATCTACTCGTAGCCGTTCTCCTAACGGGAGAAATTTTCACTTTTATTGCATTTCTTCAGAGGCATCCTGATATTCTGTGGAAGTTGCTGACACTGTCGGTATCGAGTGCATGCGGCCAGTTATTTATTTTTGAGTCCATCAGTGAATTTGGCCCCCTTCCCACTTCAGTTATTGCTACTGTCAGAAAGTTCTTCACTGTCCTAACGTCTGTGATCTTCCTTGGAAACTCTCTTCTTCCCCGGCAGTGGCTGGCCACGTTTATTGTTTTTACCGGACTTTTCCTCGATATCGTATACGACAAGTCACCACCAAAGCACAAATGAATGACTTAATATAGAAAAGGATTGTTATTAAAATGGACTTGTGATGAATGTTTGTACCGTAAGTTAACTCTTGTCCTTCGTTTTCATATTTCCAGTGATGGAGTGTTAATTTATTTCATCACATCAACGTGACTCTATTAGTGACAGTTTTATTGTAAAATTGCCATTTCGCCATCCTGTTTCTAATCCGGCTCGAAGGTCCTAACCGAGCTCGGGAAAGGTTGAATCAACAAGTAGGAGAACAATTAAACCGTCTAAGTACAGCCCTAACTATATGAATTAAACATCTATCCGGCTCGAAGGACCGGATAGATATTTAATTAATATAGTTAGGGTTGGTTTGTACTTACAGATGGTTTAATTGTTCTCTTACTTGTTGATTCAACCTTTCCCGAGCTCGGTTGGGCGCCCATTCCACCGACCGGCTAGGGCTATCTACGAGAACGGTGACGTGGTAGCAGACATTCAAGACTTAGGTGGCGTTTCCACCGATCTCGCATTGCAGAATGCAAATGACATTGACGGAAATTAGAATTTTTCTTTTTAAAGAAATCTATTAAAGTGTTTGTACTTAACATATCCCATGACGCAATTTTTTAATTTTAGTTTGTGATTTTACTGTATGATCATTAATCAATTTTAACTATGGCATAGAGGAAAATAAACATTTCCGTCAATTCTGCAATGTGAGGTCGGTGGAAACCCCGCCTAAGTCTGGAATGTCTGCTACCACGTCACTGTTTTTGTAAATAGCCCTAGCCGGTCGGTGGAATGGGGGCCTTAGGAAAGTGTTTACAGTGTAAATATTTTTTTTAATTACGCCATAGCATTAGGCTTCCACCATCAGCTTTCTTGCAGCCCAATACAACACATGATCTGGTGAACCTCTGTTATGGACTAGAGCAGGGCACCTCTTAAGGAGTTTTCTGCCCATTTCTTCCCGGCTATCACACCGAGGGGAGAAAGGCTCCCCTGCTACACCTATACGGTGAATATGTTTTTGAAGATATAGGGGAAAAACGATTGGAGTGTAGTCCCTAGGAAGGAGTTCAAGTACTATGGCCAATTCGTGTTAGTGAACGCCACTTGTCATGTAGGGGAGCATTTGAGGAGCTTGGTTACAAACGTGGCCAACTCCATTTTTTCACAAAATGTGGTTTCGATCCGACCTTGCAGAAAATGTTAATGTCCACCTGCACGTTGTGAAATAAAGTGACAAAAGCAGCCAGATTGCGCACAGAAGCGCTGAGAAGTCTAGGGTTAGTTATAAACTTAATGCAATTTTCAACAAAAATCCGCTCTCATGAAAAATTCTACAACTTGGAATTGGCCATGTTTGTAAACCTCCTCATTTGTTCTAATTTAACGAATATTTTTGACGGCTCGACGATCGATATTTTCTGTGAAATCGACTTTGTACACACAAAACAAAATGTGTGTGGGTACTCCGGTTTGCTTAAGAGAGTTATAGAAAAGCCTTACAAGTGTAAAAATCAAATATCTCGTGAAATATCGATTTTATAGCTGCCAAAAATACCACATTCACTCGAAGAGAGTTTCCTGAGCTTTTCTTTTTGATATGTCCAACACCGATTGGTCACAAATTATCGAAATTGATTTCTACAAAAAACTCTTGGTGAGGGCGTCCGGAGGAAAGAGTATGAAAACTGTGGCGAAACGGTGTTAGTAACGGTCCTATATCATGTATGAAAATGTAGAGGATGGATATTTCCATTTGAAGACCACAGACTAAAAACGTGGTGTCACAAAGTTTATTTTCTGCAAAGGCGGGTATTCCACATACGTCAATCGTCGATGAAAAATTGAAAAATGACGTTTTAGCAGACATTAAAGGCATACTAAAAATTCTGCTACCACGTCAATTTACGTCATTGTTCAATTTTTCATTGACGATTGACGTATGTGGAATACCCGCCAAATCGAATTTTAAGTGGACAAACCAAGACCCGAGAGTGGAAGCGAGCGGCGGAAGATCGTCCGAGGTGGCGTGGTGTAGTGGCAGCGACCAAAAGTCCCCCCGGGCTGGACGCGCCTACCTAAGTCAGTCAAGTCAAAACCCCGTGTTTTCCATGCCACGCCAATAACACAGGACCTATTTCGTTTTTAGCTGGTACGCCTTGCCCAAATGTTTTTGAGTTTGTTAACAGCTCCACAGCCAGTCTCAGTTTTCTGTGACTAAGCACATTTTCATGTGGTTTTCATTTGCGTTTGTCCAAATAACGGGAAGTGGGGGCGGGTGGGTGTTTGATTTGTTTCTCGCCCCTAATGCGGGATTCCATTGACCTCGTTTTGCAGAATGCACATGACGTTGACGTGGTAGCAGATATTAAAGACTTATTAATGATGTCTGCTACCACGTCAACGTCATGTGCATTCTGCAAAACGAGGTCAATGGAATCCCCGCCTAAGCAGAGAACACAGTTGTCAGGAAACGCCGCTGCCGTGCCGCTGACCCACCTTCAGAACAAAGGCGACGTAAAAGTAAGACTTGAAAGGTATTTGTTTCCTCTGCCGGATTGAAATAAGTAACACTGCTGTTGATGCATCACACGAACAACACGGACAAATATACAGTAAATCAATGAGAGATAACATTTATTTAAAAACCAAGAGAATTCAACAACAAGACTAGGAACTAAAGCTAACAGGGTTCAAATCAAGAAGGCAGAATTAGAAGTTTCAGAGCGTGCTCCCCTTAAAATTTTGAGACATACCATTAGTTAAAGCAGCAAATTCTCCCTTAAAGAATTTATTTTTATGTGACTGAGGAGCCTCAACTATGCAGAATCCTTAGGCTACTAGACACTTATTTGGAAATTTACCCTTTTGCAACTTCTCTCAATGCGTTTAAGGCAATGTTATTAGACAGAATTGATTAAATGTTAGTTTGTAAGATTTGTAATGTAACCTAAATTGGAGCTGCGGTCTGTTGGTTGCTATACATTCTATTATTTTTATTATTATTAAATTCTCGCAATGAACATACAACCCAACAAGTCAGCCTAAGATATTGAAGCAAAAGAAATACGGTATTGACAAAAACACTGTGGGATGCCAACCCATTGAGTATCTAGGCCTGAGTATTAGTAGCGGTTTCACTCTTTTGACCATTGCTCTATTTGGGATCAGGGATGTGGTGGTCTCCCTCGCCAACTTTACCTGGGGATCTATAACATGACAGTCTTTTTTTTTAACAGGAAAGATGAAAATCATTTGTAAATTCTGTTCTTTGATTACGATACATGGTACATTTCAATGATCAGATTAAATAGATATGATACCGGTTATATTTAAAAGCAGGCCGTGCTAGGGTTGCTAATTTTAAATTGTAAAGTGAACTGCACTGCAGCCCAGTACTGAAATCTAGTTTGCTATGTTTTGTATTTTTGGTATAATTCATTACTAAGGCGGGGATTCCACCAACGTCAATAGTGATGGTAAATGTTTTTTGACGTGGTAGCAGACATTTTTAGGCAGTCTGAAAATGTCTTCTACCACGTCAAAAACATTTACTATCACTATTGACGTTGGTGGAATCCCCGCCTTACCCAGCCTGTTATTTAAAGAGGGTATCAAGCACGACTTCTAAATTCTACCTCTTCCCTTATAAGCTGCGTAACATATTCGCAAGCCCAATTAAAACAATTATCCTGTGGGTACAAAGATTGGTCTGCAAATGGCAAAAGGCCAATTAAAACAAATATTCTGATTAGTCTGCAAATGGGTTGATAAAAAAATTAATTGCGCTCCAAAAAATTATTATTATGGTCTGTAATTTATAGATTAACTTGTTGATTGGGTTGTTTTCGTTTGAAGGGGCATTGGAATATTTTAGCAGCTTTTACACACAACACACCATTTTTTTAAGGAGACTGTTCTTGACATTTACACAACAGATAACTATATTAGCTAAAGTGTACAGCAAATGGCTAATTTAGACGATGCTTCAATAAAACTACTGACACTGATACAGTAGGTTACTTTTGAAGCAAGCAGCAGAAAATTTGGAAGGTCCAATTTGAAGTCTTGAAAATTAAGTCTTAGTGTTTTGCTAAGGCGCATATTCCACCGACCTGCTAGTGCTAAATACAAATACGGTGACGTGACGCAAACATAATCGCAGGCCACCTCTTAATAACTCTTCTAGGTAATACTGGCCCTAGACTATCAATTATTATATTGAATATCCTTATTTTTACCCAAATTCTTTTACTAACTTTAGAAACAGCCGTCGCTTTCATCCAATCATATGTATTCGCAATTTTAGCCACTCTATATTCAACAGAAACTAATTAATGTTAAAACAAAATCACCCATACCACTTAGTCAATATAAGCCCATGGCCCCTGTATGGGTTTCCATCGACCTCGCATTGCAGCATGCAAATGACATTGACGGAAATGTTTGTTTTCATCTATGCCATAGTTAAAATTGATCAATGATCATACAGTAAAATCACAAACAAACTAAAATTAAAAAATGGCGTCATGGGATATGTTAAGTACAAACACTTTAATAGATTTCTTTAAAAAGAAAAATTCTAATTTCCGTCAATGTCATTTGCATTATGTAAGGCGAGGTCGGTGGAAACCCCGCCTAAGTCTTGAATGTCTGCTACCACGTCACCGTATTTGTATTTAGCACTAGCAGGTCGGTGGAATATGCGCCTCTTTAGAAAATATACAATAATTGGCACAGAGTATTAAACAAGGAAGACAGTCAGATTTTCTATTGATAAATTGTCAACATAATGTAGCCTGTGTAAAATCTCGAAATGGACAGACAACTTTCCCATTGAAATAAAAATGAACAATACGGCCAGTCTGAATGTCAAGTCCGAAAAATAGAGCCCATGATAAACTTATAGAGAGAGGCAAATCGTATAGCTTTTTCAATTATTTTAGGAATTTTACGACGAAATAGCATTTGGCTTTGTTGGTCATTTGAATTATAATGAAGTAGACTTTAAAATTAGTAGCCTAACATTTGTGTAGATTATCAACTAAAGTTGTAGAAGTAAAGTAAAATTATTTATGGCGGGAAAAATACTCTATCAAAGTCAACCAATGGGCTAATTGTAAGAGTGGACCGAACGGCCCGAAATTCACCCATGTGGAAAGTAAAGACAATTTACTTTTATTCTTCTTTCCAATTAACAAGCAGAGCGAGGATTCTCCATAGGTTAATCATGGGCGCTATAGTTATATATTGACCCCTAATGACACCCGATAATTCTGTATGAACGGAATGTTGTCCATTGCTGTTAATACAAAAGGCAGTTAAATTTCCATTATTTATCGTTAAAAACTGTCTTCACGCATAGTAAATGATATAATAATTCTATCATAATTAGAGGGTAATAAGGTTTGGCATGACACTTACTTATCGTGATAAAAATGGACCCACAATTTTATAATTTGACAACTTTTCAGTAGCGATGCATGGAACTGCAATACCACATTAAACTATAACAATTTGGACTAGAAATTGGATTATGAAATCATACGAATATTTTTGGTCTTGAACAGTCCCCTAGGACAAAATACTGAATTCGGTACCCTAAAACATTAATAATACTAAGAGAAATTAGTAGTTTGAGACCATTTAACCAATTGAATTGGAAGAGATAATATCAGTCAATAAGAAAACAAGGCTTAGAGTGTGTTCAAAGACGTGGCCATAAAGTGTGAACTAGGCTAACTTTTAGTTAGGGGACAATAAGAGAGTTAGGGCTGAACTGCAGGCTACTAGCAGGGTCCCAGGTGGCCGATAGCAAAAAGTCCACCAGATATGGTGCCTGTTTGCGAATATAGCGAATAAGCAGTCCCCGGCCAAACAGAGACATAATCGGAGGGTGTGGTGGCAAGTCTGGTGGTACAGGTTTGTCTAGAAGCTAGAGGATGACTATGTGACGCGGCGAATGGTTGTTGCCACTAAATAAGCAACCATTACTAGGGCACTCTTTTGTTCTGGGGTTGTGCCCCGCAGGCGGAGAAACTCAGGAGGAAGGCAACAGTGCTTTTTGATGGAATCTCCCACCGTCAGGAACTTTTCAAAATGAACAATCTGAATACTGTACATTCTGCTGCAGCTATGTTCGATGACCTCAGTGGTACATAACCTAAAAGATGGAGGCTGCCGAAAAACCTGTCAGAATGTGGCAATATTGGCAGCTCTGATAGGAGTTGGTAAGTTTGAGGCAGCTATTGAGTGGCTGAGGTGAGTAATGCCTTATGGTCTCAGAGGCGAACATCCCTCATCTGTAACTCCTCGTGGTGACGATGGAAGCGCGTAGTGGCCACTGAACAGATGGGGGACCGAGTTTGAGCCGAAATACGCGAAAAACACTGTCTTTTCTGTGCAGAGTACTCTTTTGTCCTGGGGTTGGGAAACTGGCCCCGAAGGCGGTGGTATTCAATGAAGAGTCAACTGTCAACTGCATTAGGCGTGGATTCCACCAACGTCAATAGTGATATTAAATGTAGCAGACATTTTGAGACAGTCTAAAACTGTCTGCTACCACGTCAAAAAACATTTAATATCGCTATTGACGTTGGTGGAATCCCCGCCTAAGGACAATTCCCTAGTACAGTAATCATGACTACAATTGTCATTCTGATCGCCAATATTTGATAGAGGACGCATTTGAAGAAGAAGAATCGAGAGGCTACGCTACGGGGACGAATCATACCCGGACTATAACGAAGCAAAAACAGGAGTAACAAGGGCTGACACGGCTACCTGAGGAAAGGAAAACCTAATGCTTGCTGCATACTTTGTTGTTGCCCATTGGCTACCGGGATTTGGGGTTTGACAGTTAGTTGACCATACTTGAGTTCTGTATATATTACTAATAACATATAATAGGAGAGTTGGGACATTTAAACGCGCCAAAAATATTTTTTTAATTCAGTGGCCACTTGCTAAGTTACGTTTTCATACGAGATGTGGCACGTGGCCCCAGAAATTTAAAAATATGCTTTTGGCGGGAAGCGAATGCCTCTTCCACAATATAGAACTCTAGACCACACACTTTATCGCGCTGATTCGAACACAACCTTAATTAAGCCGGAATGAAGCTTGGTTAAACAAATCCCATCACAATAACGTTACACGATTTAGAATTTTACAACATCTACATTAATCCAGCTACTACGCTTTTCAATACACTTTCACTATCTTAGAGGGGTTTTGCCTGTCACCGGTAAAAATGATTGTCAGCTGAAATGAAACTTAGTAGCAATGGAGAACTTTTCAACAGAAACGGAAAACTTTCATATGGAAATCTGACAGGGCTATCCTCCAAACCATGAGGCAAATGCCCTCTCCTGATTGGCAGAGCGCATCCCTATACTTAACTTATGGCCATTAGCAACTACGTCCCACCAATCAGAGCGTTGGATCAAGAATTCACGAAAGTGAAACGACGAACTTCGCCATAAAATAAGTAAAGGGGATGGGGACAGCGAGGCATTTCGATTTTTCCATATAGGAAAGTTCTCCATTCTAGTTATCGGCGGTATATAAGTAAATTAAAAAATATATTGAATAAAACTTTTTAAATTAAAAGTGTTGTAGTTAAGAAGGGGAATCTTTCTACACTTTTGGAAAACAATACGGCGTGAGAAAAAATGATTAATTAATTTCTTGTTATTTCTGATTTAATTTCTCTCCCCTATGTTGGCAGCAATCTTTGTTCCCCTCCTAAAAAACAGTTTATAAAAAGTGATAATACTCAATAGACTTTGTCGAGTAACCTATTGTTAATCTAAAAAAGTCGTTAACGTATGTCCTCTTCCTTTGAGATGATCGTATTTTATAGATTAACAATAGTTTACAGAAAATGTATGGTGTATTTTCAAAGTTTATATACACTTCTTCACTTAACTTGTAAATTTCACGAGGTCTTCAAAGAGTGATGTTTAAGACTACCAGTATCGAGAAACGAGAAATTTTGTTTTCACGCTGCTGTTTTTCGAAAATTTGAAAAGATTCACCTTAATGTGAAACAAGGGCTATAAATGTATCCAATAACTTTAAGCAATTCTCTAGAAATATTTCCAAAACTGAATTTAGCTATATTTTCAAATTAATACTAGGACCCGTTGCAAAAAGGAGATTTTTATCGTGACGGCGTCGCTGTACAATCGCTGTACTGTATTGCAGGCATCAACCCATTGAATTTATTGTATCTCAGTGACAAATGCCGCGACAAAATCGCTTTTGTGCATCAGGCCTATTGCATCTTTGGAAACCTTTCAAGCGTTCGTTACATTATTGACATCTCGTAAAATCGTAATCAGTAATGCTACTCTTGCACAAATTAAATAAAAAAATGAAAAGAACAGCTGACATTTGAGATATTCTTCACGATCCGTTTATAAATACTTACAACATTGAGAAAAACACTTAGTTAGGCATAACTTTTTATTCATTTTGATATGAACACAAAGCTGCACACACTTAGAAATTTTTAATGGTAATTTACAACACCGAAACATCGATGACACAGTGCAATTGACAATAAGTAATGAAGCAATGTTTCTAATATACAAATGCTTAGCCAAAAGTATAATAATATTTCATAAATAACTTAAGACACAAACAAATAAAACGTATAAAACTTCATAAAGGCAAAAGAATTAATTTTCCTTTTGCCGTGCGTTCTAATGAAGACCCCTCCCCACTAAGCCGTAGACAACATTCCTTTACACTAATCAGCTACTTTCTAGCATGACAAGAAACACACTACCAACAACGGTCTAAATCTCATATTTAACAAAAGACTCCCAAGTGCGATTGAAGTAGAGAGGAATGTAAGAAGACCCGGTTGAAGGGAGGCGAAAAGATTATTATTATTGACAACGGGTATGGTGAATCTTAAATTGTGGACGATTCATTGCTTAATGTCTACCTCGAACATGGTCATAGAAGAATAGAGTATGTATGGTGTATCATAAATTGTGGCCGATCATTGCTTAATGCCTACCTCGGACATGGTCCTCTTACGTTCATCCCATAACTACAATTCAACATCTTAACCAACTATATACCAACACATCCTGAGCAAATTTCGATCCTAAAAATGTCTTGTAGGCAGAGCAAATACAGTAAACCATTTTGTTATTAAGAGGGAATCAGACATCCCCTCTATCAGTTTTTTTTACAAAATAAAATTTCAAAAGAAATATGAATTGTAGAGCTACCATTGAGGACCCGGTAAACCAGCTTGCATGAGAATAGACCAGTTTAGATACTTTCAATAGCTGCCTGGGGACGTTGGGGAAATGGAGTGCATGGTAGAGTGGAAGGAACGAAAGCAGCTGAACTATTGTACAAGAAAATTTTACTAACAATGGTTGTATGTAACTTGAGTAACTTTCAAGGTGACAGAATTTCTGCTAATAACATAAGCTCTAGGCAAACAGGACGTGGTTTCCTTACGGTTCCTAATTACAAATTAACACACAGCAGAAATTCTGTCAACTATAGAGGTTTGAGTTACTATAATGATATGATCAGGGCCGGATACCTAGAAAATATTACATTGTCTGCAATTAAGAACTATATTTCAAGTCTACTCACTGATAGAGATTAAAAAATTAACATAATAAAGTGAATTGTGCGGTGATCCCAACGCGCATTTATTGGCTTTGTGGCACCGGTTATTAGAAGAACGTGAAATGTTTTTTTTTTGTTAAATACACGTATTATTATTATTATTATTAATAGAGAAATGTTTGAAATGGACTAGCCAGGAAAAACAATGGCCGAGCTCAAGGCGATAGTGTCCGACGGGGTCGAGTATAAATAAAAACTCCTCCTCACGCTGCGCACGTGGCGCTAAAAGGGAAGAGGAAGAAGTGGAGAACTTGACGTGAAACTAGGCAACTGATTTCAGATTATCTGGTTATGTTCCTCCATGCTGATAGGTTCGTTACGAATTAATGTATTATTTGTGTCAGATATACAGTATGTTGCAATAGTTGTTGTAAGTTTTATGAACGTCTATTGTCTTCGTTTTGAAACAACACAGACATTTTTCTATTTTATTCTGAAAATATGCGCTTTTTCTACACCTTCCAAAACGTATCGTATCAGTGACGCATACATACTAATTTATATATACTGAAACTATAAAAATAGCTCGGCAGTCGATATTTCCTGTGGTATTCGAAAAAAAAACTGATTGGTCTGGGGGTCCAATATTTACATTGAAATGTGCGTAGGATGGTGGCACGGTGTAGGTGGGTTGTCGTCTTAAAACTTACATTTATTAAAAACTAAAACAATTATAATGAGACTAGGCAAGTAACCCAAACAATGAAGAAAAGGTAGTCAATTAGATTTTTATGACTACATTGGAATGCTCTAGGTGGCATTTTTCCAAAATGGAATTTTAAGTGAGTTAACGCTCTGGCATTTTATAATAATTTCACCAGCCCACTCCGAAACTTAGGCATGCGCTTAAGAAAGTAATAGGTCAGAAAATAAAAAATCACTTCCTGAACATTCTTGAAAACGACAATAAGCCCCGTTTCTGTCCCTGTAAAGGCTACGTTACTAAAAAAATACGATAAAAATTATTCTAGCACCCTTAGCAATATCAAATCATTCGCCAGCAAGCAATAGTGTGAGAAAAGAAATTAATTATAAATTCCAAAAAGAGAAAATTGTTATTTAAATGGCAACGGACGTCTTTCATAGTTTTTTTTTGCAGCAGAACACGTCGTGTTTTATTCCTTGTTCTACAAAGCATGAACAGCAAACAAAATGCGCGTAAACGGATAGCAATCCTATCACCGAGGGCAGCGGGCAAGCCCGATCATGGCGATTTGAGATTATTATAATACCGGGGTTTATTCAATTGTTTTAAACAAATGAGTGCGAAATCCGCGGGAAATTTAAATTGATAAATTAATTATTTAGGTGAACTTTCAATTTTCCTACCTTAGATCTAGACACATTAATTACAATTCTTATTACATTTTAAAATGCTACCCGTACATTTTAATGTTAATGAAACAATGCAACCATTCTCTTGTATTCCAATAATGTATTAATTTGAATTTCCTGCAGATATCTTAACGCCGTCACGTGACATCTTACTATTGTGGCATTAAAAAATAAACCCTGGTGTTGTTTTAATCGCAAATCGCCATAATAGGGCTGCTGGTACAAGTGTGTCAATTCCTGCCTGAGTAGGTCAGAGTTTATCAAGTATTACCACGCCAATTCAGTCTGCAATTCAAACTGTCATAATAGCCTGAATTTAATTTCATTCGGGGGGCTCTTATTCTTACCATACGTAAAATGGCAACTCAGACTCTCTAACAGTCATTTGGGACTTTCAATTAAGGTAATTATTCATAAATTAAAAAATTTAGGTCTATTTGTTTTGTGTGTGGGTGTAATTATAATAATTCTTTATGTACAAAGAGAGGCAATACCATTAACAGAATATTGGATTAATATCATTGTCAGTTAGGTCACTTTTGAAGACGAAACCCGGTAGTTTCCTCTTATGATACGCTTATGTATTTGAGTGTCATTTCAAATGGACTATGAGAGAGAGTTTCTTACGTGCCCCATGGGTTAGAAGGTTAGAATGAGCTAAGTAACGGTATGAAATTCAGGCTATAAAGTAAGTTGGAATGGCAAATCAACAAATCTTAGTTTTTCTCCGTGAACGTCCATTGCAACAGCATATCTGAGTCGCTGATTACTATTTTCGTCCCTACGCGTGTTCTGTTAACGCATTTCCTATTTAATGGTCTTAAACAGTACCGATCTTTATTTTATTACGCATTTTGACTCCTGTCGGCAATGATTGATTGCATGATTTGTATTGTTAGTTAAAGTAGCAGCCTCAGCAGTTAAACAAAGGACGTTTGGCTTAATGGCTATCGATTTTTTTCAATTTAAGGAAAACAGCTTATGTACGTCTGTAGTATGGACACCTTGGCCAATTAATCTTGTTACGCTGTATCGGTGGTTTGTGTTAAATAAGATTTAAAAAAAAAATGTATTCTCAATTTTTATAGGAATTTAAGTTACATCGGCCGGGATGTACAGTGCTGTTGGAGACCTAGATCTTGATGGCACTAAAAAGCTCCAAGTTCGCGGCTGGCTTGATTTACGTGCGACTTGACAATTAAAAAAGTACCGATACCTATAATGGGAAAACCAAGCATGGCACTCACGGTTTCTCCACTCACGGCAAATTTGAAAGACACTGGATCTGAAAATAAAACAGACAATTTAATTAGTAATCCTTTACCCCTACGTGGCTGATGCTTTATGCACAATCAAATAAATGAAAACAATTTATGTCATTATCCTAATCATTATCTATATAATCGGCGGATATAAACCTACGGACAGAAAAAGGAACGAAGATACTCGGGCCGAGATGAAGGTAGACCCTATCACCGAAACATTCAGGGAACCCTCCGTTCATGTTGGGGCCACAGAGGAGAGAAGATGGACACCTGCTACAACGAGTAAGCGAATATTCGGTGGAGGGCACCAGACCACTAGGACGACCAAGGATGTCCTTAGAAACAAAAGTGAGCGAGAAGCTCAGGAACATGGTCATTAGAAGATGCACATGACCATAACACCTGGAAATTGAACGTATAAAGAATGAATTCAACTGCACGTGCGCGAATAAGTGGCTGGAAGAGAAGAAACATCCTAACCTCCTGAGAGTGGGACTGAAACAGGAGGAAGTAGAGGGACTGGAAAAGCTGGAGGAGGCACACGGAAAGCTAGTAGATAATGATAATTCTTCTCATAGTCGTGTCATGTGGCCATTCGAAACGCAGCTACGGGCGCTGTCCCGGCGCAAGGTGCCGGGGATAGTTTTTGACAGATTCGGTTCCTATGGTTTGCTAAGGCGGGGATTCCACCGACCGGCTAGGGCTAGTTACAAAAACGGTGACGTGGTAGCAGACATTCAAGATTTAGGCGGGGTTTCTACCGACCTCGCATTGCAGGATGCAAATGGCATAGACGGAAATGTTTGTTTTCCTCTCTGCCGTAGTTAAAATTGATCAATGATCATAGAGTAAAATCACACAAACAAACTAAAATTAAAAAATGACGTCATGGGATATGTTAATTACAAACATTTTAATAGATTTCTATAAAAAGAAAAATTCTAATTTCCGTCAATGTCATTTGCATTCTGCAATGTGAGGTCGGTGGAAACCCCGCCTAAGTCTTGAATATCTGCTACCACGTCACCGTTTTTGTATTTAGCCCTAGCCGGTGGGTGGAATCGGCGCCTAACTGCTTTCTCTTTCCAGGACTTTGTAATTGCATTATTGACTGCTGCAGGTGAAAATGATGAAATAACCTCTCTTACCTTTGGCACTGTCGTCTAGCTGGAACACAGACCAGAAGAGCTGAGCCATGGGGAGGGCGTTCATGACGATGCAGGCGACAGTGAGAGCGGACCGCGTGCCTACGAGCACATGAGCAGACGACGCCGCGAGCACAAGGTACGAGGATAGCAAGAGGACGGATGGCCACCAGAGGTCACTGCAGCTCGCGTGTAGCACCAACGAATCCAACACGTCGTCGAAAACGTCGACAAGCGAACGAGGCTTCTGAAAATAGACATAATTCTTCATAGAACTGAGCTGTTTCCTCACTCTGTGCGCAAAAAAGTTCGGTCTACGTCTAGTATATCGATACTCTAAGGCGTGTATTCCAATGGGCAATTTTCCCGTCATTTGTGGTTAAAAAAGAGTCTGCTACCATATTATAACTTAATTTATAATAGATGAGTTAAGTATCCGCATAATAGCCTCCTTAAAACAAAAACCTTTTTTTTTTAAATCCAAATGACGGGAAAATTGACCAGTGGAATACACGCCTAATTAGCAAACCACTTCACTCCAAAAAAATTTAAACTGAGTTGTTTCCTCGTGTTCGCGAAAAGAAAAATATGAAAGCCTCTATCGTGGAAATAGAAAAGAACCAAATTTCAATGTGTTTGATTTGGCGCGGGAATAGCACTAACTCCAGCAGTAAACAAAGAAAATGTTATCACTATTTCTATGACACCTTGACATACCGGTATACTTAGTTAAAAACATTAGCATGAACGGAAAATTACTGGGATTATTTTCTTTCTTGTGTAAGTTCGCACGTTTTTTGTCTCTCCTGAAAATTCACAATTTTGGAGAGCGGTTTGCTAATTAGGGTATCGATATGCAGAAACGAACAACAATTATTCTCGGTTAACAAACAATTTGTTATATCGGCCCTAATTCATGTACGTCAATTTACATTCACTCGAGTTTATTTAGAACAATTTACACTTATTCCCGGATAAGTTGTTGCAAAGGCTGCTGAATAGAAAAACTACCAGTAAGAATAAAGTGAAGAGGGAGATTAACGAGCCTTACGAAGAAAGAACCCATTGATTTTGAAGGATTCTCGAGAAAGCATCTTGACATTTAACCCGTACACTGACACTTCACCTCTCACCCCCTTCCCCCTTAAAATCTTCCAACAACGTCAGGCTCTCAAATATTGGCGAACATTTTATTACTCTATCGAGACGGGGATTTTTATTAGCAAATTACAGCGAATTTTACGACCCTGCCAACGTCTACTACCCATTTAACTGGCTTTTATTAAAGTCGACGGGGCGTAAGAAAATTTGATTTCCAAGCTTGTGTTATCTAAAGTTCAATTTAGGAGAGAGGAAATTCGCTCCCGCTAAAAATGATTTTTCAACTTTCTGTACGCATTCCGCAGCTTTACAGTCATTAGTCTAACAAGACGTGGCAGATGGCACCAGACATTCGGACAGCGAATGTCCCATCTCCCCTACATGGAGTTATTAGGAGTGTTACCGTTTGAGCTTCATTTCCAGAGTAGTACTTGCTCTACTCGCCAGGGAATATGTCAGAGCTTACACTAGTCTACTTTTAAAGCTATGTTCCCACGGCGCATGGCTCGCCGAGTCACGTCCAAAGTTTGAAAAACCGCGCGCTTTTGGAAAACGATAGTTTGTGATGCGGCGAGCAGGCTCGTGCAGACATGCGCGCATAGGCTCGTTCGTGTGCTAGTTGACATAAGTTTCACTAGGTCTAGGTTCAAAGAAACCCTATAACAATAAAACAGCAGCCCCATTATAGCGATTTGGGATTAATATAATACCGGGGTATATTCAATTGTTTTAAACTAATCAGTGCAAAATGCGCGGGAAATTCAAATTGACAAATTGATCCTCGGCAATATTTTTGGTGAGTTTTCACTTTTTTCTCCCTTAGATGTAGACACATTAATTACAATTCTTATTATATTTCATAATTCTACCTGTACATTTTAATGTTCATTAGTATTTTCTTCAATTATAAAACAATGCAACCACTTTCTTGTAGTCCAATAATTTAATAATTTGATTCTCCCGCGCATATTTTAACACCGTCACGTGACACCGGTATTAAAAAATAAACCCCAGTATTATGTTAATCGCAAACCGCCATAATAGGGCTGCTGAAATAACTAACTTGTATTCCTATCGCGACAGTAGGGATCCAACAACACAAGCCGACCAGAAGCCACATGGTCGCGTGGTGTAACGTAAGCCAAGTGGTGATGCCGGTGCGACAGCTGCGACGAAGTTCCAAGTCATTGGGCGTTGACGTCATCGGGAACTTGGCGGAGTCGCCACCGCGCGTCAAAGTCACGTTGAGCGGAAGCCGCGGCTTCAAATGAGGAAACTCCCCAGAGATAATCGAAAGACTGCGGGTAGTTGCGGAGGGAAGCGACGCCTCCGAACGGGCCCCACTTTGGGACACGTTCGACACTATTGACATATCCAGAATTGAGCTCTGTAAAAGTGTAAGACACATGTGAACCACTCTTGTACAAGTTTACCTAATAGGGGATTGCTCATTTGAGTACAGACGCTACGGACGCAGACTCAAAGCGGCTTATCGGGCTAATAGGATGAGGAAAACCGGTGGATCACTAAAGTAGAAACTAATCTATTGGCAAAGGTTAATAACAATGGTGTAATATTATTTAACAAATGGTTAGTTGGATTGCATTGCCTGTTGTGTTAGCAGTCATTAGAGGCAGGGGCCCCATAGTCATCGAACAATTAGGGTGGAGTCCGTTTTCAGGGGAAGGGGATTTTCGGATTGTAAACGTCATTATAACATGCTAAAATCTAGGAAATGCAGATTATTGGGTAGTGAATTTCTTTTATTCAAACATTTGTGGCGTTAAAAATAATAATTATCCACGTTATGCCTTTTTACATCTAATATAGAATACAGAAGTTTGTATTTTTGTATACAACGTTCGAACAAACCAGCCCTAATAAAAGTACCTCTTCCATATCGTCACACTGAAAGATTTGGAGCGACTGGTTCAGCGTAGTCGTGATGACCCCTTCAAATGGCGCCAGGGAGTAAGGCCCCACAGTATGGTGCGATTCATTTTTTTACAGTATTGCACTGGACCAGAACATTCCAAGTCCACACTTTTGTCATTTTGCGTGGACTATAACAGCAGGTGCGCGAGGAAATGGCTAGAGAAGTAGAGGGAACGCGAAGAAGGGAAGCCATACAGGAACCAGATTGAGAACGATTTTAGAAGAGTGGGATTGGTACTAGAGGAAGTGTTGAAGTGGAGTGAAGGAGGCTCACATATCACACACGGGCAGCTGATTATTGATGATGATAATGAATGGTTTAATCACGCATCGCAAAAGTTCGAGAGAGATAAACACTAGATGAACACAGATGAACACTAAAAGTTAAGTACTGTTAACATAGGGTTGTTGAGCACGCCAAAACCCATCAAGGGCTGTAGGGTCAAATGAAGAAGACGTATCAATAATTTATAACAGTATAACTGTTTCAGGAACCAACGGGGAAGAAGAGCTACTCGAATTAGGAGTAAGATACAAACGACTGATGGAGAAGGCTTGTAGAAGGGCCGTTACGTCGGTGTGTTGGGTAATAACGATTTCAATGAAAGAATAACAGTACCTTTGTTTCAGGGTACTCTAAAATTATACTCACATATTTAGAACTAGAACAACAATTCTCCAAACACGTTAGGTGCAAAGTGTAAGCTGCAATGGCCAGAATATAGGCTATGACATACGCTACGTGCCATGACAGCGGATCTGAAGTCACGACTCTCAAGTCCTTCCCCCGGCACCGATACCGGTTGCAAAGGCCAAAGTCAACCGTAACAAATGTCCCGATTATTACAGTAATTGTACAGAATACACGCTCCACGCTTGTCCCTGAAAGATGCAAAATGCCATAATCAACAAGTTAGGCATTCGTGCGATTTCACCCGACATGAGGTTCTGGCCCATAAGACGTAGGACAGATTAACGAATTTGACATTGAACACAGTATTATCATATATAAATTGCGTTCAGAAGCAACCTAATTCTGTCACATCAAATTTAATCATTTCCTTATAAAGAGTATAAACCTAAAGAACACACCACACTGCCCTGTTGCCTGCATGCAAGATTATCTTCTACTCAAATTTTGGAAAAGATAATGGACCATTTGGGAGTGTTTCCTTGCCTATATAATTTAAACAGTTATAAAATATAGGAAACTTACTTCTTTTAGAGAATATGAAGTAAAACAGTAGCGAAAAGATTATTACACAGCCCTTGAGTGGATCTTCAAGATGACAACTGATTAATTTTTGGTCAGCTAACCAAAACGCCAGCAGACTTCCGATTGACAGCGAACAGGTCGCTTTTACTACGTTAGGAAGACACAAAGACAAATGCGATGTAGCAAATGCAGGATATTTTATACAATTTTTAAACCACCGAAATATAGCAAAAAGTATTGTAAACACTACACTGAACACACTTGACAGCGCAAACAATTTGCCATAACTGCTAATTCCACATCTTGACGCAATATTTAAGTACACTGGGAAAATTATTATTAAAATAGAGGACGATATAAATAAAAGTAAACAGGATATTATTAGTAATAAATTTCCTGTCCAGGATTTATGGGGATGTTTGTCTTTTTGCAGAACATGCAGTATTTTTCCCTCAAGGAAGCCATCAGACACGTCACTGTCACTTTCCTCACTCACTTGTAGCAGTAAATCCTCTTTTTCTTCATTTTCCATATTTCTAACTAAGCAAGTGAAGAAGTTTTTATTAATAAGAAACAAATAAATAAGGGAAAATGAAAATATAATGCAGATATTTTACGCCATTTTGATACTACTACAGCCGTGGAATTAGAGGGTAGAATCTAGTACCACGACTATTCTAACCGCCTTAAAGTTTAAATTCAAAATACGCGGCAATTCCTAGATTTTTAAAACATTTATTACAATTACTTATTTTATTATACATCTAATATAATAATAATATGTATATATTTACAACCAAAGGGTCACTAAAGCGAGATTAACAAATTACTTGAACTGCACTGCACTTTACTGTGACGCATACCGCGTGAGGGACAACACTCTTTCGGGACTGAGGTCTATGTGGTACTGCGTACAGGCACCACCAGTGAGAGTAGTAGAGTACTGGTGCAGCTCGCGTCAGCCCCATGGTAGCCAGATTGATTACTAATTTTATAATGAAATCCATGGATCGCCATTCTTGTGAGAACGTGCCGGTTTGGCTGGTTGCAAGAAGTCCATAGTCCATGTATCCCAATATATAATGGCGTCATTACCGTAGAATTCGGGGTTGATCTGGCTTGCCTTCTCTTTCCTGTCCCTCACGAACTGCGCTACTACAGCAGAGGGCAGGTCTAGTGAGTCCTGTAGATCCTCCATGAAGAACTTCCCGCGTGCAATATATCTAATATATTGCCCTTGATTAGGCGGCCATTCCACCGACCGACTAGGGCTATTTACAAAAACGGTGACGTGGTAGCAGACATTCAAGTCTTAGGTGGCGTTTCACCGACCTCGCATTGCAGAATGCAAATGACATTGACGGAAATTAGACTTTTTCTTTTTATAGAAATATATGAAAGATGAAATGAATGAAAGATCGGTAAAACATTTAGGCGTTATCATTGACCAAAACATGATGTGGAATGATCATGTGCAATTAACAATATCCAGATTAAGAAAAACCATTTATAAAATGCATGAGCTCCGTATGATATTGTCAAAACCACTGCTTCGCAGTGTCTACTACGGTCTTGTTCAGTCTATTTTTAGCTATGGGATTGCTGCCTGGGGAGGAACGTACAGATCTTACCTTAAAAAGTTAAACAGCTCAATTAATTGCATAATTAAAGTTGCTCTTTTCCACCCACGCAGATATCCCACTGATTTGATATATAATGAGTTTAATATGCCAACCTTTAATCAAGTTTATTCTGCAATTTTACTTCGTTACGCTAACCAACTTACTAGTGATAATTTAGTACTTAGTTCCCTACAGCAGCATCATGTCAATACCAGGCATCGTCTATCTCATAATATTTTTTCCGAGCCTGCAAGAAAATGCATTTTTGAACACTCTCCAATATTTATTGCCTGCAAACTATTCAATTCCCTTCCAAGAGAGATAAAGGTTCTCCGCTCAAGTAAGCATTTTTTAAATTCATCTAAAAATTTTATAAATAAAGCTGACAATAAACATTTACTTCAAATATTTCAGAATTCTTCATAGATCTCTTCTCAAATAACTTTGTGCCCATCGAACCTATAGAGACTACAAGTTTAATTGAATTTTTTTATTTTTTATTCTACTCAATTTTATACTTTTTGGATTGTAAGTTAAAATAATAATAATAATAATAATGTTAAATTATGTATTGTACTTAACTTTTGACCCCAGCGTGACAAGTCAATTTTGTACTTAGTGCTGGGGATTTATGCTTCGATTTTTAATGATTGTTCAATTATATATATAGGCCTACTTACTTACTTACTTTTACTTATATTAAAATGTTTGTACTTAACATATCCCATGACGCCATTTTTTAATTTTAGTTTGTTTGTGATTTTACTGTATGATCATTGATCAATTTTAACTATGGCATAGAGGAAAATAAACATTTCCGTCAATTCTGCAATGCGAGGTCGGTGGAAACCCGCCAATGTCTTGAATGTCTGCTACCACGTCACTGTTTTTGTAAATAGCCCTAGCCGGTCAGTGGTATGGGCGCCTAACCAATATGTTTCTTTACCAAACACCATGAGTGAATACATAACGCATCCCCAATGCTGCGGTTCATGGGAGGATTCCTCATAGGAAAATTAATATCGCTGCTTACAGGCCACAATAGCATCAGGAGTAAATCCATAAGAGATAGATACTGCATCTCCAAGAAAATGAATAGAATATATTAATTACTGTGGGCTGAATGTCGTACAATTCAATAATAACAATTTCTCATGATTGAATATTAATGAAAGTCACAAATAAACCTTAATTAACAAATGGGTTTGACACCGAATATATATTCTACAAAAGATTGGGACCAACTTCACGGAGCTTGCTTCTATTTACAATGTCTGCTTCCTTATTTGCCGATTGTTCCAACATTTCCTCTTCATATCGCAAATCCGTAACCCGCCTCACAGCTTCCTTTATTTGGTCTGACGCATCGGAATCAAACTTGGCGGATAACGTGAGGATTTCGTCGAACTTAATGGTACGTTCTGGTCTAAATGGCTCAGGTAGACTTGAGGCGTATCCTTAAATGGGGAAAAAACAAGAATATTTAGTTTTGAGAGACAATTGGAGAGGGAAAAGTGTTATAAGTGTAAAAATGAAATATCTATCGATGAGGCGGCTATTCCACCGACGTCGTTTTTCATTGTGCATGTGCATGACGTGGTAGCAGACATCATTAATAAGTCTCTACCATATTATAACTTAATTTATAATAGATAAGTTAAGTATATACATTATAGTCTCCTTAAAATATGGCAGAGAGTTATTAATGATGTCTGCTACCACCACATGCACAATGAAAAACGACGTCGGTGGAATAGCCACCTGAGTTGTCAAAAATATCAGGGCAAGCAGATGAAATTTTTCTACGCATTTTGATGTGTACCTCTTTCCAACACAGACTATCACAGATTATTGAATTTTATTTACACTAAAAAACGATTGTGTGGTAGTCCTGTGGAAGTAGTTCAAGAATTGTGGCCTATTGGTGTTAGTGAAGGCCACATGTCATAAATCGAAATTTATAAGAGCAATAGTTTTGACTTTTGACTGCTCTGCGATCGATATATCCTGTGATAACTGACTTTACAAAAACGCGTAGGGGGGAACTCCGATTCCCTATTTTCTTTGATTTCTTCAAAAAGGTTATTACGCATAGGCGCCTATTCCACCGACGTCAATAGTGATGTTTGACGTGGGAGCAGACATTAAAGACAGTGTAAAATTGTCTGCTACCACGTCAACATCAGCATTATTTTGACTATTGACGTCGGAGGAATAACCGCCACACAAACAATTAAATGAATGTATCTGATTGGGTTAGTTCTAAGAGTGGGTCGAAAGGCCCAAAATTCACCCATTTTGAAAATAAAGACAATTTTCTTTCTTTCTTTCTTTCCAATTAAGTCACCTCACTAAGTACCCTTGCGTCGAGTATCACATGGCTTGTAGAGACTCGCACAAGAACAAGCACTCTACCACCTTGCCATCGAAGCTGATAAATCTTAAAACAATAAACCTATTGTATTAGTTCTTCCGACGGACTAAATGTGTCATTATGTTTCCCTTTTCTGCATACCTCCAAAGGTCCGAGACGGGATCCAAGCGGAAATTGTTAGGCGCCCAATCCACCGACCGGCTAGGGCTATTTACAAAAACAGTGACGTGGTAGCAGACATTCAAGACTTAGGCGGGTTTCCACGGACGGAAATGTTTATTTTCCTCTATGCCAAGTAAAAATTGATCAATGATCATACAGTAAAATCACAAACAAACAAACTAAAATTAAAAAATGGCGTCATGGGATATGTTAAGTACAAACATTTTAATATATTTCTATAAAAAGAAAAATTCTAATTTCCGTCAATGTCATTTGCATTCTGCAATGCGAGGTCGGTGGAAACGCCACCTAAGTCTTGAATGTCTGCTACCACGTCACCGTTTTTGTAAATAGCCCTAGCCGGTCGGTGGAATGGGCGCCTTAAGCCGGAGGCCGTTAGGCTAGACTTGAACCAACTACATTTGCGAGTTGTTAAAAGCGGTAAACAAAGTACCTGAGAGATCTTTGAGATGAGGTTCGATTTGTTTGTAAATGTCCACAGCCCCTGGCAAGTCCATTTTGTTTACAACCAGCATCGCAGGTTTATCCAGAAGTTCTTCTTTATACAATTCTAATTCCTGCAAGAGGATAAAAGTAAATGAGTGACCAACTACAGCAGAAAAAAAACATAATTAACAGAAAAACGGAATTTTTTTCATTTTTTGGTCAATTTCTCATGCATGGTAAGGTCATCGGAGGGCAAAATTCAGTGATCGTATTAGAAAAATGCAAGGTATGCGCAACTTTCCCATTAATCGTTGTTCTGCTGCAGCCCTATTATGGCGATTTGGTATTAACGTCATAATACCGGGGTTTGTACAATTGTTTTATACAAATGAGTGCAAATTGCGCGGGAAATTCAAATTGATAAATTAATCCTCCACTATATTGTTGGTGAGTCTTAAATTTTTTCTCCATTAGATGCAGACACATTAATTAAAATTCTTATGGTATTATTTCAAAATTCTACCAGTACATTTTAATGTTTATTAGTATTTCCTTCAATTATTATACAGTGCAACCACTTTCTTGTATTCCAATAATTTATTAATTTGAATTTCCCGCGCATATTTTAACACCGTCACGTGACACCTTACTACTGCGGCATTAAAAAATAAACCCCGGTATTATTGCTTATAAAACCCGGTATTATGTTAATCCCAAATCGCTATAATAAGGCTGCTGAAAGACCTGAACCCTGAATTCATTACCTTATTCAATAATAAAACAGTTTCTAAGCAAGATCGGCCTTGATGCTTGGGCGACAGTTGAAAACCATTAATATCCACGACCAGCAACATCAGTTTTGTCCTCTCGACGTGCTTCAAAAACTTGTGGCCCATTCCGATGTTGTAGTGGGCACCTTCTATTAACCCAGGCAGGTCAGCCACCTTGATTTGCCGCAAGTCTGGATAAAATATCACTCCAAGATTTGGCCTAATCGTTGTAACTATAACAAAAAGACGGTGACATTAAAGCGAAGTTTCTTCTACATTAATACAAATAATTGCGCAACAATAAAAGTGCAATTTGAAAGATTTCTGGGGGTTACGTGATATACCACAGGAAAGTGTACGCTTTTCGCTTCGACACGCCAGCCCACGGAAATCTTACTGAAGGAGACTGTGATTTTGCACCAACCATTCACCAATGCTCCAATGAAAAATCTATCAGCGGCAGACGCCGACGTCAAACGTCCATGTATATCAGGCCTGACTCTCATGGGTACAAAGCAAACTATGGTTTCGCCTCGACACTCCAGCCCAAGGAAATCTAACTGAAGTAGACTGTGGTTTTGCACCAACCATTCACCAAACCGATTTGCTCCAATGACAAATTTCACAGCGTCTGACGTCAACGACCGTGTGTACTAGGCCTGACTTACATGGGTACGAAGCAATCTTTGGTTTCGCCCTCGATATCGCCTTCAATATGGTTGACTTGCCGGCGTTTGGGAATCCAACCAGTCCCACGTCCGCCAACAGTTTCAGATCAAGTGTGATGACTTCTTGTACTCCTTTGGCTCCACAGAACGCAGGTAAAGAATCTGGGGAGCCACCCGGACCTCCGGCAGCTACGCAAATTCTTTCCCCTTCTTGGTTTAAGGCTCCTAACAACAAAAGATACCACAATATAACTTTTTTTTCAAATAAAAACAGGGGTATAAACATGTACATGCCAAAATAGTAATTTATAGCGTGGTTTTATGATTGCTCTATCAGACTTGTTAAGAAATGTTCTTCTTCTGTGTCTAGTTGGTATAAATATTATTATTTCGGGCCGTGAAACGCGGCGGTCCGATATTGACTTCCATATTCCCCGAACCCGAAGACATGGCACCGACAACTTTATTCTAATAAAGGGAAGGTTGTTGTTCAATCAGTTACCGGACCACATTAAGAGACTGCGTTCGCAAGCTAGGGAGTTCAGGCGAATATTACACACTTACCTGGTGGAGGGTGTGTTCTATTCGCTTGGTGAGTTTCTGGGGAATCAGTAAATAATTTTGGCCGATTTGTTTCTTACAATGGACTAATTTTATATTTTTTATTTTTATATTTTATTGTTGTTAGTTATTTGAGTTAAATGTTAGATATTAAGTGTTTTTAGTTTAGTTAAAATTGTATTGTACTGCATTGTACTGTGTGTTTCAATATAATTATTCATTCATTATTTGTTGGAATGTTGGCTCATAATTTTAGTATCCCATTGAACCTCGCCAAAGAGCCAAAGACCCCATCGGTTTTTCTGACATTATTGGCATTGCGCATGAATTTTTGGTAAACTGGTTCACATAGTCACATACGTATTATCCATTCTCTCTTACTTACCTCCCCTGTTCAGGAGAAACAAGCATTAATGGGTTATCCACAATTGAACAGCTTGGATATGGCTTCAAAGTTTGCTTCATGAAGTTCGTCAATCGTGCAGGGACCAGTTGGCAGTTGTGGACAATCTATCCGGTATCCTGAACAGCACCGCAGTCACCACGAACATCTTCGACAGCACGTAGTCCCCACCGCAGCGGTGGTCCTCTAGAGTGTGCTTCTGGTCAGGAGGCTGTTGAACGTACGCCAGTGGGAAGAGAGAGGCCGGAGTTCACCATCGGTATCTCATCGGGAAGGGGCAGTGCGGGTGAAGGTTAATGGTAATATTTCGATATTGGATGCTTTTACAGGTTTAGATAGGTAACCAACGTTAAACCGCCCACGGGCCAGTGCCTTGTGGTATGTCAATTGTCATAAATTGTAATTGTTTTGTTGTTGGTATTAATGCAACTGAATAACCCCCCCAAACACCTCAGCCTTCCTGTCTTAATTAAGGTTTATTTTGGTATATTTACCTATAAGCCGCTTGTGGGTGTCATAAACATCAATCCCGATGGGCACTTCTATCTCCTTGTGGGCTCCTTCTTCTCCGTATATTTTTCTTCGGCTACTATCCTCGCCGTCAGCAGCTCTCACTGATTTCTCAGGGTACCTCTTGGCAATTCTATGTAGACTTACACCTGTCAACATTTTAAATAATCAGCAGCGTCACTAACAACGATTGGCTACAGTTTTGGAACTCCTTCCTCACGACGTCCTCATCAAAAGATTCTTGTATAAAGCAAATGTTATGTTATTGTGCTCAATTTTATAGACGAGCACGTTTATGATAAGGGAAATGATATTTTTGACAGCTTTACGTTCGATGTTTCATGAGATATGATTTATTTTATATACACTTGTAAGGATTCTCCCCTTTATATTATCACTTGAAGCTTAATTGCAATACCATTGGACATGCTGAGCACTGTAACAAGGAAAATTCAATGGCAATACCGTCAATTTCGGCCACGACCTAACAGCCCTGATCAACGCGGCTCTCATTAGGGATTATAGTGATTTCGTCTTCATACCTTCCTTTGCAACGACATAAACGCTTCCGCCCTTTCCTCCAATCCCTCCAAATTTCGGCATTCCCATTCCACCGACACCACCCTTTACATTCAGACGAAGGGAGTCGATAAACTTCCGACGAACCAGCCGTTGTACCTAAAAAAAGTAAATAAAAAAATAAATAATACAAAACCCCCCGACAGCAAGTAATAGACGTCAAATTTGCATAGAGTAGTAAAATTAAACGACTGCACAATTTCCACAAAAATATAAAATTAAAAATTAGTTACAGCTGTTTCGGTGTTACACCATCATCAGACTTCTGACTTCCGACAGTCTGATGATGGTGTAACACCGAAACACCTGTAACTAATTTGTAACTAAATTGGCTTATGGTTAACGGGTGCCTCGTAAGGCATATTATGGCTCCCGCCGCTCCAGATCTATTATATTTCTATGTATTCAACGCTCAACGCTCAAGGTCACAAGCCTCCGGTTTGGCCTTAATTATATATTTTTGTGGAAATTGTGCAAAGTCGTTTAATTTTACTACTCTACACATTATGTTTCGTTTCCACGAAGTCACGAGAGAAACCCTACATTGGATTCGTAATCCACTCTTGTACATTGTGTTTAAAGGATTCGGTCCAGCTCAGTTCGGATTTTTGGTCGGACCGAACCAAGGACCGAAGATACATAAGAAAGATGAACCGAACCGATTATCTGACCGAACTGAAAATACATTGAAGGTGCTAAAACTCGGTGAGACCACCAGACAGAAAAAAATCAGTGGACTGGATCATCCATCACTAATATTGTGTCTGACTATTATCTTGTTTGAAGGTCTTTGAACTAGGAAGGACAGTAACCGCCGGCTTTACATACTCCCAAAGCATGCCCAGAAATTGTAAAAAAATGTGTGGGATTTGAACCAACAACATTTCAAGTGGAGTTCGGAATCAGTACGTTGTGACAGTGCCATTAGGTAACGTAAGGTAAAGCGCGAGGAACGTGACCCGCGGGCTCATTTCCAAAGCACACAAGCTCAAGGAAAAAGTCACAAGTATATACCATATGACTGTCAACATTTCAAAAATAGCTGATTTGTTGCTCACGAAATGGAATGCATTGGGGATATATCTCTAATTTAAACAAGGAAAATTGTCTTTGACCGCACAGTAAGCTGGTCAGGGGTGGTAGTAGTTTTTACTTTCCTATTTATGCGTAGTCATTGAATATTTGAACATATTATAATACTAGTGTTATATATTCAATGACGTCATGGCCGTGCCCAATGGGGTGGTCCAAGGGGTCCGGACCCCCCCTCCGAAATTAATTCTTGTATGTAAACCTGTATTGTTCGAAGAATTCATCCATTAATTAATTAATAAATAACGTTTAAAAAAAATTGAACCCCCCCCCCCCCCAAATCTAAACCTGGGCACGGCCTTGACTGACGTAATATAAGATTAATCAAATTATCAAAATCAAGACTATTTCATTCCAGTGAAATTACACGTTTTACTGTCCCAGGAACTTGCCCGACTGTTCGTCGAGTTGCGGGCAAACTCCTCAGTGGATTTTGGTGAAATTTGGCTTGTAGCAGGCCCGTACCTAAGGGGGGGGGGGGCAAGGGGGCATGACCCCCCTAAATTTGACAAAAAAATAATAAATAATGTAAGAGTTTTAGCTAAAACTACTAAAATCACTAGGGATGTGCCTATCATTTATAAAAAAAAATTGTTCTTGCCCCCCCCCCAAATTAAATCCTGGGTACGGGCCTGGCTTGTAGGTTCTCAAAAATCATGGATCAGAATTTTTTATATTTAAAATCAATTTTGGGGGTTTAACCCGGAAAAAGGAATGCGATTGGGGCCCGCCGCGCGTGGAAAATAAAAAAATTGAAGCTAACTTAAAATCGAAACGGTTTAACTCCGTTTGCGGAGAGAAGGTAGAGCAATAAAAATTAAAATTACCCCTGGGATAACTGTTCAGATTATTTCTACTAATTGATTTTCTATCAGAAATCGGTTTGTGATTTTATTTGAAATTATTGCAACTATTACATACGAAATAGAGGCAATAGAGCATGTAATAATTAGTAAAATTAAAATAGAGTGATCATGAAAACAGTTTAATTGTTCTATTAAAGGGGAAGAACTTTCTTGAAGATTTAAATTTGATCAAGTTGCCATTTTCTAACAAAAGAAATACTTTATGAATGAAGCTTGAATGCCGAACAAAATGTCCAAAGCAAGCATGACAGGAAGTCGACTGGCGGGACGTCCTAGAAAACGCTGGAAGAATGAGTTGGAAACTGACTTTCGCGAGTTGGGAGTCCGTAGTTGGTGGAGCGTGTAACAAAACCGAGATCGCTGGAGGAGTGTTGTCGACAGGCCATCAAGCTCATCAAGGGTTGTACAGCCAGAAAAAGAAGAAAATAATGGTCCCAAGACCTATGTCAGCTCAACTCCCTAAATAAATAAAAATAATAATGTAGAATGATTAAAAAGTAGAAGGATAGCGACTTAGCATTTAAAATTGTTAAATTTCTTGCAGCGCAATATCCCTCATCACACAAGCCATAACTCATAATAAATCCTGAATTGACGTCCCCCATGCCAATTAAGCATCAATAAGCTGGTTCTATCAATAGAGATAGAGACTAGCGTACAATGTGAATCAATTAATCATATGAATCATTGGTTACAATCTCCATAACTATACAGCCGGCATTAGTCATAACTTGTGAAAACAGAGTGCTTCTTATAGGCAATCTAGACTTCTTGTCATGACCCCCCCCCCCCCCCGCCCTAAATAAGTTAATTCAAAAGATAGTAAATAATAATAATAAAGGTAATGACTGCCGGCCGCCATACCATGTTGAATCCAGCGGACCAGAACAGGTTCAAAGCTGCAGATAACTTGGTCGTGTGCACAGTGCCAGTAGGGAAACATGGTAGGACTTGTCCTGGTCACCTCCGAACTAATCGTGTGACTTCACTGTGCTTCCCAAGTGGTTCGGAATCCACTATAATCAGGAGGTCCACTGGAGTCCTATGGGCCCACACCGTGGCCTGGGACTGTGTCCCACCATACTACTACTATACTTAAGGTAATGACTTCCCATTTCAGAGCAGCAGACATCAAGGTACAAATTGCCATGATGATCGTCAATCTTCGCTAGGAGAGCCATATAAAGGATAAGAAAGACTCATACTGCTCTGGCGTAAATGTACTTATTTGGAAAGCATATATTATATATTGTATGCGTAGGGGTTGCACCTTCACCTGACTCTGCCTTCCCCAAAATTCATAAGAAAATATTTTGAGGAGTCCCTCTCCCAGCACAGGAAGTTGCTGCGCCAACGATACGACTTATTAAAAAAGGGCGAAAGCGTGAACATGTTGCACGTAGGGCGCGAAGATTTGGCGAGCCCAAAGCTCAAAAAGAACAACACGGCTGCTGGCGTCACGCGGTTTTTACTAAAAGGCTTCTTTTTCTGAGAAACTAAGAAAATTTCTTACCCAGATCAATCTGTCAAAGCATGAGAAACCAAACCCTCATTTAAAATCGATGGATATGATTAGATCTTCTTCTGGATCTGTCGATTGGTTTGCAGCGAATGTTTCAATCTCCTTCTCCCCTCTTGTCCATCTTGTGTGGGCCTTTTTAGTACAAGGTAGGTATCGCATCCTAGGTCCATCATGACATCATCAAGGTACTCCTTCCTCCGTCGCGTCGTCCTCGTGAACCTCTTCGACCAGTGGTTCCCAACCAGGGACGGCTTGGGGACCACTCAGGCCGACAATGTGCCGCTGCGGACCACCCTTCACATCTATTATTTTTTTTTTTTTTTAAAGAATTGGAAGGCTTTCAAGGATATCACCATATTTAGCTTACAGTATGATTGTAATGTATGAGAAAATTAATGTGAAAATTTGGCACGCATGTTTTTTACAATTCATTGTATTCTCGGCTTAATGTTCTTGTTAACAGCAACTCTAAATTGAGTTACTGCAGGCATTCTCGCGGACCAATAGCCAGGGTTTCGCGGACCACCGGTTGGGAACCACTGTCTTCGACCATACGAATATATCGAACTGTAGGACACGCCAGACTTTTCTGCAAGCTGATCGCACTTTAGAACCTATAATAGTACGAACTATAAAATGGTTTCTAACTCCCCCTAATTTCCATAATTTCGGGCCCATTTTAGGCATCGGGCGCCTTGAAGTGATCGCCTCACTCGCCTATATTGTTAATCTGGTATTGTGAAGGTATATTTGCAAGGGCGAAAAGGAGAAAGACTAAAAGGGTCTAAATAAATAAATAAGGACTTTTTATTGTCTCTATTACTAAGCCACCCTAGCGGAGTTAGGGCTATGAAGCCCTCCCTTGCACTGAACTAGGAAGGCCCGGGACCGCCTGCTTTACATGCCCTCCGAAGCATGGCCAGAAAATGTAGCCAGTGTGGGACTCGAACCAACAACCTTTCGGGTGAAAGCCAGAGTCCGTACCACTACGCTACACCCGTAACCTGTGGAACTCGACAATGATAGATAGATATAAAATGCAATAGACAGGGACAATAGTGACTTCGGTCGGAGACATGTCGTAACTCAACACAAGTACCTATTAGGTGACTTAGCGAGGCGATTGAAGAGGTTAATCGGATGCACTCATTAATGTGTTTGTCTGCGATAAATTAACCTATTCATAGAAATTACAAAATTCTTTCTATAATTAGAAATTAAAATTTACAGAAACAGACTTAACGATGAAAAAACATCTGACATGAGTTAACAATTTGAATATGAAAGAGATCATTACTGACAAGACAACACATTGAGCTTGAGCATCTATTTTCGAAATTCACCAATGCCAAGCCCCCCACAATAGCCAGCCGACGGCCGTTAGTACTAAGTCAAGTGCTGCCTCGGCTGTGATCTCATTTTTTATCAGGTACAACTTTCATTCATTCTTTTGTTGGATTTATCTGTTCGTTTCCTTGTAAAACAATTATCTGCACTGTAGGTATGAAACTAAAAATTATTTCCTCCTCCCCTTATATGCCCCAATACTGTAGGATAACGATACATAATTATTTATTTATTTATTTGAAAAAATAATACAACAGGACAATGTTCCTTAGACGTAATACATTCGTATATACGAGCCCCTTTTATGTCTCCTTTATCTATCGATTGGTTTGCAGCAAATTTTCTATTTTCTCTTCCATTCATCTCTGTCCTGGGCTAATCTTTTGAGCTCCAAATAGGTTCCGCATCTCGTATCTTCCTTGAGGCCTCCTTCATAGGTCTTCCGCAATGGGGCCAACTATTATGGTCTTAAGGTGTCCATCGTGTCTAAGGCGGGTATTCCACATACGTACATCGTCAATGAAAATTAAGAAATTGAAGGACATTTCAATTTTTCATTGATGGCGGACATTCCACATTTTTTTTTCAAAAATTGACAATTTTCTATTAAAACGTATGCGCCAAATTTTTGAAATTTGTTTGCCTTAGTTTCTTGAAATTGTATTTGTTTTCTTCGTCGCCTTATTTTTTAAACCTTATTATAATTTTTACACAGAAATGCGTTCTTTTTAAAGAAATCAATTAAAATAGTTGTACTTGTCATATCCCATGACGCCATTTTTTAATTTTAGTTTGTTTGTGATTTTACTCTATGATCAATTGATCATTGATCAATTTTAACAATGGCATAGAGTAAAATTGAAATGTCCTTCAATTTCATAATTTTCATTGACGATGTACGTATGTGGAATACCCGCCTAATCGGGTGCTCCAGCCCATAGGCTCGTCTAACGGATATGCTTGTGTGTGAGTGAGTGAGTGCTTATTTAGTTTTAAGGAAATACAGCAATTAAATTTCAAATAAAAAAATAATAATAATGACTTTTTGTTTTATTACTAAGCCAACCCAATCAAATGATATTGTAAATTTTACTACTGTGTTTGTTGCTGACCCTTAGAGAGGGCCTTAATTATGGCCCTAACTCCGCTAGGGTGATCTCAGCTAAAAATAAACTCATCATTTATTTATTTATGTTGGCAATAGTAAAAGTCCTTCGTTTATCATTTGGAGCACCTGTTTTCAGATATCTTCAAGATTTTTTGAGCATTCTTCTGTAACACCAATTATAAAGGGAGTCCAATTTATTTTTGGCTTTTTTGTAAATGCACAATGTCTCGCTGTCATTAAGTTTTAAGTGGAATTTTCACAGGTAGCGCAGGGCCCAGGGGGATTCTTATACCGTCACCCTAAAGTCAGAAGGGCGTAACCAACATTTTTTGGGGAAATTGAGTTATGATCAGACTTGGTGACCTTGTTGCAAGTTCTACGGGTTCTACCTTTCCATGTGCGGGAAAAAATCATACGTGAAAAATAAGGCGGAATTTTTAAATATGACGGCGTATCTGACTGTAATTTTAAACGCAGTCATGTCAAAATTTTGATTTTGATGTTACGCCCTTCTAACGGTAACGATATAGCTTGCAGCACTAACAGTCAAATAATATACTACCTCAACGAGCGTGGAAACGACCGAAAAATTCTACTGTTCGGGTGATCGAACTGCTGACGCCCAAGGCTTTAATACACTAAATCAGAGTTGCTGTCAGCTTGTCAACATTAGTCATATTGAGAGCAGTGGAAATATTTGTATCCTGCGTCAATAGCTGGCGGCAAGACTCGGCGCGGCGTCACAAAACGACACAAAATAGACATTTGCAAGCCAAAATTATTCTTATGTCATAGTCAGTTTTCAAATGCCAAACTGATTTGTGACTGGCGCCTCGCATTTCTACGGCGTTGTTTTAAATGTAAACTATATAAAAATAAGCATGTTATCTAAAGTTTATTTCTCTTGATTCTCTAATTTCGACCGTTACTTCTGATTTTCGTGTCCTGTGGGCCCTCACCGTGGCCTGGGACTCTTAATAATAATAATAATAATTCGTTTAATTAATCAAATAACCAATAGTGAAAAATACAATAATTGTAGGTGCCCAATGCCATTTAGACGAGTAGGGATCACGTAGACAGAATAATTAATGTTTCATATCAAGTACAATAATTAGATTAACTTATACCTATACCACATACTGAATCTTACGCTTATACATTTTTTTAACTATTCCCAAGATTACCTTTTTCCTCTATAATTGCATTGTAATAAGAACAGCCCTTGTAGTTGACAGAGTTTCTGCTGTGCGCTAATTTACTACTATACTACTTCTGATTTTAGGATGTCACGGCTCAAGAACGAGGAAGACGAGGTTGGGTACATTGAAGAGGACCACCCGCTAAGACAGCAGGCTGTCCTCCTACAGGTCCTCCCTTCTAACCAAAGACGGTCACGATCCCGCCAAAATTCAATTTCCTCTAGTGTTAGCGATTTAGACGCGCCAATCTACGTAAGACAAGGCGGCCCAGCTGGATCGCAACATGTGAGTACACGAGCTTACAATTATTTATACTGTAAGTTAGCATTTTACTTCTTTTTTAAGGCTACACGAATCAACGCAAAAGACAATCCTACTCTTTGAGCCCAATTTGGCGGTGTTAATGTGTTAGTGAGCCTTTACAACCTAAGAGCAGACCCTTTACCTACTACAAAGGCCGTAGCCAGAATTTTTTTTTCGGGAGGGATCCATCTGACGTCACAGGAGGTGAAGTCACCTCAATATATTTAAAATTCCATTCTATCTAGTGAACACTGCAAATATTTAGGGAGGGGTCCGGACCCCCAGGACCCCCCCCCCCTCTGGCTACGGCCTTACCTAATACCGTCGGAGCCACCATAATTCGTCTGCGTTTTGAAGGACAGAAGCTAAGTGCAGACCCAACACCGAAAGATACGCGTTAGGCGCCCATTCCACCGACCGGCTAGGGCTATTTACAAAAAAAGTGACGTGGTAGCAGACATTCAAGACTTAGGCGGGGTTTCCACCGACCTCGCATTGCAGAATTGACGGAAATGTTTATTTTCCTCTATGCCATAGTTAAAATTGATCAATGATCTTACAGTAAAATCACAAACAAACAAACTAAAATTAAAACATGACGTCATGGGATAGGCCTACGTTAAGTACAAACATTTTAATAGATTTCTATAAAAAGAAAAATTCTAATTTCCGTCAATGTCATTTGCATTCTGCAATGCTAGGTCGGTGGAAACGTCACCTAAGTCTTGAATGTCTGCTACCACTTCACCGTTTTTGTAAATAGCCCTAGCCGGTCGGTGGAATGGGCGCCTTACCAACTGTCGTGGGGGCCTCTCTAATTCGTCTGGCTTTTGAAGGGCACTGGACAACATAAATAAATAAATAAGCATTTATTTGCAAAGAGACAAAGTCCAATAATATTCAAATCATTACACTATCTTCATCTTTACACAATACGTCAATACATACAATATGAATGCCCCATCTCTCCCACATAGAACTCTATATAGGGACGTTGAACATAGCAATGTCATATTGTTGATTTAGATGTCAATAAACGCGGAAGGCCAAAGTGTTTGTAATTATTATTATTAGTATGATAGTATGAATGCTATAAAACTGCTGATGATACCTTCGTAAGAGTTAATCATAAGTCCAAGAAAGCGCAGTAAAAAAGGAGCGTCATAAAATATTATACCGATTTAAAAAAACAGGTTTAAAAGCAATATTAAAAGCAAAAAATCGTAGGCAAAACCAATTTTAAAACTCCCGCGTTTTTTTCAAACTTTCCAAACATGCGCACACGAGGTGCGAGGGTTGAAAATCGCCCCACCCGTCTATTGTTACGTATGAATGAGCTCAGTAGGGGTGGGCAAAATCAATGTTTATTTTATTAAATTCATATAAATAACCATATGTGCAGGCCTCTCGAGAAGGGGGCAAGTTCAAAATCCATATACTTCTCCTTAGGCGGGGTTTCCACCGACCTCTCATTGCAGAATGCACTTACGTTGACGAGGTAGCAGACATTCAAAACTTAGGCGGGGTTTCCACCGACCTCGCATTGCAGAATGCACATGACATTGTCGGAAATGTTTGTTTTCCTCTATGCCATAGTTAAAATTGATCAATGATCATAGAGTAAAATCACAAACTAAAATTAAAAAATGGCGTCATGGGATATGTTAAGTACAAACATTTTAATAGATTTCTATAAAAAGAAAAATTCAATGTCATTTGGATTCTGCAATGAGAGGTCGCTGGAAACCCCGCCTAAGTCTTGAATGTCTGCTACCACGTCGACGTAAGTGCATTTTGCAATGAGAGGTCGGTGGAAACCCCGCCTTATTTCTTAATTCGGCATACAGTATACACAACCATAATTCCGCCAAAAGTAAAGATGGCAGCATAACAGAAAAAGAGGATTTTTCTAAAACTAATTTCATATTTGCATACACATAGCTAATCCATAAATTGGCAATCAAGACTGCATGCACCTAACGCCAGATCCGTATAAGATAAGACAAGCGGAGGTGTTCTATCTAAAACAATATTGATATATAGCCTACTTGATACGCTACCTAATTGTATCTAGGGCCCTGGGCCATGCTCTATATTGGTTTCAATTATATAGGTACGATACCGTATAGTGTAGTTTTATCGAAGCGGTCTGACTGATTTTAAATCGCGATCATGTACAGTTCGTTCTACGTGACAAGAGCCATAATTAGTGTCTAAACTCTAAATGAAAGATAATATTAGAATTTAGAATGAGCAGCACGCATAAAATGAGGCACTCATTCACGCACGCTTTAATTAAATAGTCACAACACATTACGCCTCACACCTTCATCTTTCCGTCCGCATTTAAAGCACAATTCCTATGCTTCGTCCTCGTTCACTCTCAGTCATTACACGAGATACTGTTTTTTTGTGCATTAGGGACACTCACAAACCTGGGAGAAAGTAGTAGTAGTAGTGTTCGTCGGGTTAATAACGACTTAGGCCTCATTTGGGCCCATAGAGCGACCCCGACTTGACTGCCAGCCCATAGGACAGTGGACCTCCTGATTATAGTGGATTCCGAACCACTTGGGAAACACAATGAAGTCACACGATTAGTTCGGAGGTGACCAGGACAAGTCCTACCATGTTTCCCTACCGGCACTGTGCACACGACCAAGTTATCTGCAGCTTTGAACCTGCTCTGGTCCGCTGGATTCAACATGGTATGGCGGCCGGTTACCTGGGAGAAAAGCCACGGAAAATATGAATCGAATAACAATAATAAATAACAAACAAAAAACACGATGGTAGGACAACCCAATGAGGGTCTTGGCCTCTCTCTTTACCTACCACGGCTCTATTGGGGATGTTGTGGTCAGCCACATGTCCGGCAGCCGCGCTTTTCCCCACCTATGAAGGTAGGTATCCATAAGAGGAAAACCTTTTTAGTTGTGTCTACTCTTTGAACTTCTACCTGAATCTTCCATTTAATAATCTACTTTTCTACTAACTGGACAAATATTCCAAATTATTATAATAACATTAAAAAAATAAAAATAGTAAAATAATAATAATATTAAAAAGTAAATAAATAAACAAAAAAGTTTCTATTGAATTTTAATACAGTTTATTTACATTTTTATTTCTATTTCTAATTTCCTGACTTTTACAACTTAAGACGATATGCTACATAGACAATTGGCACCCGAAAATTAAATACTTTTCATTTTTTATTTAATTAATTCACCAAGTTATTAAAAATTTGGCTCGATTAACTATAGTACTTTGTGCATCATGTAATCGGGTATTTTTGTGCTTTTCGGCTTAGTAGTTTTTCAGGAAATTTTATTTTACGCGAAATTTTAGTCCCCAATGATTTTTTATGAAGGAGCTAAGGTACCAAAAATGTAATATTTCCTATTATATGATGCATGAAGTAGTCTTCTACAAGTTACATGACCCAAATCTCTAATAACTAGCTTTGGTAATTAAATAAAAAATAAAAAGTCAATAAAGACAACGAATTTTGGGGTGCTAATTTGCTATGTGGCATGCGGTCCAACTTGCCCCCAACTCATTTGGGGGGGGGGGGGGCAAAGCCCCCCCCCCCAGCCTCGAGCATTGTAAGACATGGTTCATACTTCATGGTCCCGTTTGCAGCAATATCTATATATTAAATCCTGCCTGATGACGTCATAAGGTTTACCTAGTTTTGCCCCCGCCATCATTCTAAAACTTTACGCCTCTGTTAAAAAAACCACTTTAACTATAAACTTACATGAAAAATTCAAAAGATACGACTATAGGATTATAAACGATTAAATTGAGCATTCAAGTCATTCAACGGTTCTTCTTCTTGGCCTATCCCCAGGAATGTCCCAAATTTTGGGTCGAAACCTGTCTTGCGCAATAAAGTAACTATAAATTCGGTTTTTATATCACCTCCCCCCTTTCCAGCAACCACTAGATTTCGACATAGGTGAGATGGGATGCTCACTTCCCGCAAAAAATGTATTTTGAAATTTCTGGGGCCTCTCACCATGTCACCTTTCACCAGCCATTGAAAATACGAAGCTGGTGGCCTCAAAATTCAAAAACATTTTTGGCGGGCTCGAATGACACGTCATCTCTCCTACATTGAACCACAACCTTTACACGCAACCATTCAAACCATTCCAGAATCAATGATAGCGGCGCCCCTTCCGTTCCGCACGGTTCCAGCCCATTTCCAGCGCTCCCAAAAATTTGGACACCACTAGCCCACTGAACAAGGCAGTAAGGCACCCTTGAAATCAGTACCATTGCATCTATATTTACCTTATGAACGTCCTTCGCAACATGCAAGGACTGTACCCATCCGTTCGTCAGACCACACTCTAATTTCCTTTTCCTATTCGTACGGTTCTGTTCATTGCGCTAGCACACCATATCTAGCGAGAGTGCGGCAAGTTACGATAATATAGTTGTGGATTTCCTCGGGTAGTTGCCTACTAGGCAGTGTTTAAAAAAAAATGGCGGATCTGAATGAGAAAATAAATGGAGCGACATCGCCGAATGGGGATAGTGCAAAAACGAAAAATCGCGACGACAAGGTGAGGTTATATGCGTCCCTTAAAATAGGGGTTGATTTTTCATTTCATATAAAAAAAACTGAATTATTCTGTAACTTTTATTTCTCATAATTAAATCGGAACCTGTTTTAATATTATGCAAAATATCCTATACAGCTTTAAGTATAACGGATTATATAGCCAAGGGGTTGCACAATACGTCAATACGTCGCATGTATGAATACTTCACATCAAGTTTTTCTTCACTGCATCAAAACGCGTTCAATATTTGAAAGGGGTCGACAAATCTGATTTTACAATCATAAAAATACATGAAAGTGTAAATAAACTCAGAGATCTATTAACTATTAAAAACGTTCCTCCATTGGATTTGGATAGCCTATAGATTTCAGTGATGCCCAGCATAGAGGCAGACAAGTCGTGCGGAAAGCGATGGGTTAGGGAGTCACATATAAATAAAACCAAATTGCGGAAGCTTGTAGGTTTAGGTTCAATCAAATAAGAAATAGGGATTTCCTCAGTATAGACTTCAGAGGAAGCTTACCGATAAAATTGGACACCCCTGGATCACCTCAAATTAGGTTGGTTTATATTTTCTTAAAATTTAATTTAGTATACTTATATAGAAAATTGGCATCCCCAAAATTAAATATTTTTATTCTTTATTTAATTAACTCAGCAAGTTATTAAAAATTTGGCTGATGTAAGTCGTAGAAGACTACTTCGTGCATCATATAATCGGGTATTTTTACTTTTCGGTTTCGTAGTTCTTCCAAAAATCCCAGAATACGCGAAATTCTAGTCCTGTCTGTTCTGGCATTTATGGAAGAACCAAGGTACCAAAAGTTTAATATTTCCTATTATATGATGCACGAAGTAGTCTTCGACAACTTCCATGAGCCAAATCTTTAATGACTTGCCTTGTTAATTAAATAAAAAAAATAAAACGTCAATAAAAACAACAAATTTTGGGGTGCTCATTTTCTACGTAGCATATCCTCTTAAGTTAAAAAGATTAATTGCTACATTCAATTGCTATTTCAACCCCCCCCCCCTCGAAAAAAAATCCAGGCCACGGCCATGAACTACGTCATTTTTTTCTAGTTTTGGTGCAGGGGCTTTTTTAATTCATGGAAAAATTATAACGAAATAGATAAATAAAAAACCTTATAATATGGTGTCTGAAATAGTCCTCAGCCAATTGAATGGGCCAAATCTCTGTAACTTAAGTATTAATTTAATAAAAATATAAATAAATAAATTATAATAAAATATAAGGTCTGTTCGACTTACGTTGTCTGCGTTAGAGGCAGGGGCCTCACAGTCATCGAACAATTAGGGCGGAGCTGATTGCCATTGACCTTTACCCATCTCTATATATAAAAATGAATCCCTATTTCCCTGTGTCAAAGCATCACGCATGAACGGCTGGACCGATTTCACTATTTTTTTTTTCTGTGGTGTTTGTTATTGTCCGGAGGAGAAGAAATTTTTTTAAAATGACCCTTTTCCCGAAATCAGAGCCTAATTTTCCCATTTTCGACCTTTATACATTGGTTTTCCTATACTGCCGAAAACCCGATAAAAAAAATTCCAGAACCACTAAGGTCAAAATGGCTTCGTAGCGGTATTCGGTGAACCTTTGGCCAACGTTCCCCCAAGTCTCCCATCTAAGCCATACCTGACTGCTTCTGGATCACTCAAAAAGTAAAACCGTGCAGTAACTCGAAAAAATTCCCATTTTCGACGAAAAAAACGCGTTTTTAGGGGGAAATTTTCGCGGGGAAAAAATGGATTAGAAAAATTTGTAATAAGAGGAAGCTACTTATAGTTGAATATACTGGAACATTATTATTTTTATTGACACCACTTAAACAGTAAGGAAGTATGGCCAGATTGCGAAAGTTATGAACCAATTTTTAAAATTTACTGTTAAATCACATTGAGCGATTGGAATAAAAAAAGACAGCTAAAATAGGTGTTGTTATTAAATAAAAAGGAATTTGACCATTTTTACGTCCTGACGCAAGCTCTCCTTTACCCAAGCTTGAAATGCAACCCCCAGTGTAGGATTGCCTGGAGGCATACCTCTCAGGTGCCAAAGAATACCTAAATTAAAGTCTTCTTCCCCCTTTTCAATGAACCCTGATAAGGCACAAAAAAGAATAACAGGATTCGAATTATAAGGGAAATTCCAGTCCAACCTTCTTTTGTACAGGTATTAATGGGTTTCTGGCCTGGGTCTCTTATTTAGGGCCGCTCTCACCAAGCTTAGAAAAGTCATCCGCGCCTGTAAGCAAGCCAGACCGTGTTCATTATTGCTCGCAGCCGGTGTATGACCACATATGCCAGTTTACAGTCCCAAAATATCGACTATTTTCAATGAACCCTGATAAGGCAGAAAAAAGAATAACAGAATTCGAATTATAAGGGAAATTCCAGTCCAACCTTCTTTTGTACAGGTATTAATGGGTTTCTGGCCTGGGTCTCGTATTTAGGGTCGCTCTCACCAAGCTTAGAAAAGTCATCCGCGCCTGTAAGCAAGCCAGACCGTGTTCATTATTGCTCGCAGCCGGTGTATGACCACATATGCCAGTTTACAGTCCCAAAATATCGACTATCACAAAGCTTTCGTTAGGCGGGGTTTCCACATACGTCAATGGTCAATGAGAAATATGGTTTTGACGTGGTAGCAGACATTTTTAATATGTCTTTAATGTCTGCTAAAACGTCAATTTCATATTTCTCATTGACCATTGACGTACTGTATGTGGAAACGCCGCCTTATAATAACTTACAAATAGGAAAGCAAAAAAAACGAATTAACTGTTAAGGGTGATATCCACCATTGCTTCAAAAGTCCCGATAAGGAGTACTACCTACACATGCCGTAGTATTCCTTGCAGATACCTTTCAATCGATGTTGGGACCCGTCCTTAAAGTTCAAAAGTTTGCAACAGCTTGCCCATTGACACCGAGCAACAACATAGCAACAGCTGTAAGCGAATCCCATTGTATGTAGGCTGGAGAATGTTGCTTGATTGGATGATAACTGGCAGAAAGTCAACTCTAATGGGGGCCCGTCTATCTCTGGACCAATCACAAGCCCTCATTTTTCGTGGCAAATGGCCAATAGACGCGACCTATAACAGCCTTGCTAACAACCAGCTTTACGGTGTGCATACTGTATACATCTGGCATGCCAGACGCGGGTCGTTATGGATGAACGTATAAAGCTAACAAATGTTTTATTGCGGTTCAATATACTGTGTAGATTACGTAAAGTATAGTTCTATGATGCGCAAGCGCCATACTAACTGATCTGACCTCTCTATAAGAGACAAATGGAGGGGGAAAAGCCGAACATGTATACATAATTAAATATCTAAGAACCGGTCCGAGTTTACTCAAACATGCTTTCCAATTTATCAATTCAGAGATAGAGAAAAGGAGTAATTTCATGGTAAATAATTTTCTTATGGTTAAATTTCAGATTTCTCGGGGGGGGGGGGGGGGGGGGGGGTTGGTCCCCCTGGCGTCACTGGAGGTGTGAGGTAAATCCTAGATAGGTCAGACCAACACATTACCACACAGTAATAATGGCGGGTCACGCAATGGATTTAAGCATGAATTTTCCATCATTAAAAAAAAAATAATAATAATAATAATAATAGATTTTTGGGAAAACAACCTGTCCGGTTTCGTTACTCAATTTAACATTTAAAACATGCCTGGAGGTCGATAGAAAAATTATTTTTTATTCATATTTCATTAAAATTTAGTTGTTTTTATTTTTTACTACCAGAAGCAAACTTTCAAGGGGCAAGCGACCCACCGCATTTTATTAACCTCAATAAAGACTACATACAATATATGTGAATTTAAAAGAAATCGTTGGAGCCGTTTTTGAGAAATAATTTTTTTTAGACGTTTTTTTGGAGTTTTTTTATATAATAAAACCCTCCCAAATTGAGTTAGCTCAATAGGGTTTTAGCCATATAGGGTTTTACGCATTTTGATAGAAGTAACGTTTAGATTTTACAGGCGAAGAATATTACTCCAAAGAAGGGGGGCTCAACGGAGGATTTCTCGTTGTCGCTATATTAGGTTGGAAATAGTGGGATTTTCCGCATTAAAAAAAAATTAAGTTTTAGCAGACGAAGACTTTATTAACAAAACTGGAAACAGGACGGCCGGGAGTCTCCCTTTAAAAATAAATTTGGCGCGCAAGAGTTAGTTTCTACAAAAGCGCGGGGCTTTACGTAGTCGCCTTATTCGCTTAATGGACATAGTGCTCCTGGACAAAAGAGAGCTCAGCCTTTCTTGAGATATTGTCATTTGTAAATATTTTTTGCTTTCCAATTTATACGTAGTATAAGGAAAGCTTTGTGACGGTCAAAATTTTCGATTCCGAGATTTCAACGGATTTATATGTTTTAGGGTCCCAGGAACCCAAAAAAGTGGTTTTTACGAAATGTCTGTCTGTCTGTGTGTGCGTCGATTTCCGGGCAAACTACTCGGTCGATTTTGATGAAATTCGGCATGTAGGTTCACAAAAATCATACCTCGGGACCATTTTTTTATTTTGGGCTAACTCAATTTGGGGGGGTTTTATTTTCAAAAAACTTCAAAAAAACGTCTAAAAAAATTATTTCCCAAAAACGGCTCCAACGATTTCTTTTAAATTCACATATATTGTAGTTGTTGTTAATGTTGATAAAATGCGGGGGGTCGCTTGCCCCTTGATAGTTTGCTTCTGGGGGCAAAAAAATAAAAATGACTAAATTTTAATGAAAAATGACTAAAAAATAATTTTTCTGCGACACCTTTCTATCGATGATTTCTACCTTCAGGTATGTTTTAGGTGTTAAATTGAGTAACGAAACCGGATAGGTTGCTTTCCCAAAAAAGTATGTGGTTTTGTACAAAAAATGTTTTTGAAAAAATGATAGAAAATTCACGCTCAAATGCATTGCGTGCCCTGCCAGTATTGCTGTGTGGTGATGTGTTGGTCTGACCTATCTAGAATTTACCTCACCACCAGTGACGAGTGACGTCAGGTGGACACCCCCCCCCCCCCCCCGAGATACCGGAAATTTAACCATAGGAAAATTATTTACCATGAAATTACTCATTTTCTCTATCTACTAATTTTGATAAATTGGAAAGCATGTTCGAGTAAACTCGGACCGGTTCTTTTTCACATTTTCATTCAGAGAAAACCCTCTTACATGTACTAGCAACGATAGAGAAATGTCTAGTCTCCAGCCCCAGCGCCCGTATCATACAAGTTCTCTTCAACTAGGCTGGTGACGAATCACCGAAATCCCTAATAGGTGTATTAGTCTTCTTCTTCTTAAGGTTACAATCTTAGCGATTGGTTGGCAGCAACTCCCTGCATATCGTCCACCAGTTTACTCGGTCCTCAATTCTTAGGTGTATTAGTATTAAGTCAGTAAACATTGATTGTAGAGGTATCGTTGAGGAAGTCGTAAACAGAAGAAATGTTCCACTACATTTTGATGTATAATATCTACTATGCCGCTTGTGTTACAGATGATAATCCTGTTGTTGCTATTTGTAATTGAGGCTCTACATTTAAGCAAACGAAAGCTTGGTCACCCTGTTTTCCAGTGGCATTTACAATGAGTAAAACCCCATAAAAATTCAGAAATGCAAATGAACAGGATTCTGGATCCCAGTGAAAGGTCAACTTGATAATACCATTTATTGGAATTTGTCAAATTTTTTACCGCATTGACAAGAAAATGATTAATAAAATAATTCTAACGTACATATAAGGAGGTACCACCTGCGCGAAACTCTACACACCACGCGATCGGAGACGTGTCGTAACTCAACCAGGGTAAAAACCTATGGGGGCGACTGAATTCATTCATAAAATATTTTGTATGCGATTAACCTCTAAAACAAAGTAGTAGGTGTGGCTAGTTGCACTAAGTTCTAGCTACTTCAGTGGCAAGGTAGTAACGTGCTTGTGGTTGTGCGAGTGTTTACACACCTTGCGATCGGAGACGTGTCGCAACTCGACACAAGTACCTATCAGGTGACTTAGTGAGGCGATTGAAGAGGTTAATCGGATACATTCATTAAATTATTTGTACGGGATTTAACCTTTTACGAAAAGAAAGAAGAAAGAAAGAAGTTCGTTGTATGATTGCTTACAAAACAGTTGACATTATAGATAACTGAAGAATGACCAGACCGATTTTAATGATCTTTGATTTATTCTCCCTCCATCCCAAATAATAGAATATTAAAACAACAACAACAAAAAACACCGTAAAAGGAAATATAAAATGAGGCGATATATCATAGTAAATTCTGAACTTAGTCCGCTTTAAAATATTTTTACGTTTTTCTCCTCTCAAAATTATTGTCGTGCTCTATTGCGGTGCTAAAAAAAAAGTGAGAGAAATATTCTACTGCCCCCATCCAAAAATAATTCCAGGGTATAGGCCACTGTAAGCTAAGTAAGGCCCAAAACGTCAAAAACAATGTAGCGACTGGAACACTTTCTAAATACTCAAGAGCATGAAAACTATTTATAACTCCCTGAAACCCGAAGGATACCGTTACATAGGATGCGCGTCAATTATGTATCAACGAACAAACAGTGGGAGGTTGCTCAAATCAGTGACTGTTTTTACTTGGTACCAAGCCAGTCTAATCTATCGAGGTTTTAACATGGTCCTTAGGCGCATATTCCACCGACCTGCTAGTGCTAAATACAAATACGGTGACATGGTAGCAGACATTCAAGACTTAGGCGGGGTTTCCACCGACCTCGCATTGCAAAATGCAAATGACATTGACGGAAATTTAAATTTTTCTTTTTATAGAAATCTATTAAAATGTTTGTACTTAACATATCCCATGACGCCATTTTTTAATTTTAGTTTGTTTGTTTGTGATTTTACTGTATGATCATTCATCAATTTTAAATATGGAATAGAAGAAAACAAACATTTCCGTCAATGTCATTTGCATTCTGCAATGCGAGGTCGGTGAAAACCCCGCCTAAGTCTTGAATGTCTGCTACCACGTCACCGTATTTGTATTTAGCACTAGCAGGTCGGTGGAAAAGGCGCCTTAGAGTCCGTTCGACTAAAGTCCAAGGCCCGGTACACACGGATAATTCAGTCGAGATTTACCGACGTTATTTCCATTGTAGTCAAAGGGTAAGCAAAAGATTTCTTGTCGATTTCATGACAATTTCGGAAGCTAGAGTGAAGCCGACCGTCTTAGACGTTAGACGGTTTTCCCCTAGACTCGCCAGATCATAGAAATCTTTTGAAGCAATTACCGGTACTGGAAAGGAGCCTCCTCGAAGATCGCTTTTAATATACGTGGACAAAAAACCGATCAACGCTAAGTGGAAACATCTAGCGGCTAAACCTTTCACCACTGAGAAATGGCCAAAGACTTTCACGATCTTTGGGTGTGCACCGACTACGGCGTCAGGTTGGCAGAATACTGGGCCCAGAGTTAGTAGTTAGTTGCCACGTGTCGCTAACAGTCAGTGGTAATATAGATCAATTAATGTTGATTGAAGCTGATTTACCCTGTAATGTTCATCGCATTTATCCTTTTAGCCCATAGGGCCGTATGTTACGTCACATAAGAAGGTCAATCGAGGGGGCGTATACTTTGCTTGAACTTGGTAATAGGTGCATGTGTCCCAAAACTGCCATGGAGTCTCCAAAAGTAGCAACATAGAACTTGACCCGCTGGGTAGTTCATGAGTGAACTGAACTGTTGAATCCGTTCATAGATTAACTGAACGGGTAACCTCTGAGCAACTTTGGGAGATTCTTCTCGCTTCTCGCTTATTCACAGCATTGCAAGTTGAACGTGAAAATCGCACAAGCATGCGGATACAGCCTACAAAAGTGAGATCTGTTCCAATCCCATTTGGGGGGGGGGGGGTAGTTGTGGGTCAAAATATATTTGGTTTGCTAAATTTTGAGCTACCCCCCCCCCCTGCATCATGCTCATGCATCAGACAACATGATAACATGATTTACCCTATGAGAAGCATGAAACTTACCTGGGCCATAATGGTCTGACTTCAACCTGAAAACAAAAACAAAAAACTAGATCAGAAACAAATTTTCGGCAGTACAAAATAGCCAGGGGCGGATCCAGCCCATTTTGGGGGGGGGGTAGTTGTGGGTCAAAATACAAAAACACAATAGGATAAAACATATGTAGGATCGATTAAATCAGAGCGTAATAAATTAATTTACAATAGATTTACCAAATTTGGGAGGGGCAGCTACCCCCCCCCCCCCTGTATCCGTCAATGACAATAGTCCTATGGTTCGGACACGGAAAGCAAATGAATATCAGCAGCTGTGCGGGGTTATGGCTGGAGGAAGAAATATAGAGAGCACGAAGGAGGGGAAAGACCAATGTAAGAGATACAGAAACTCAATTGAGGTGAGAGGACGATCTCAGAAAAGTGTGACTAGTACTAGAGGTATTGTTGAGTAATAACAAGTGGAGAGACAAAAGGGAGTGAGAGAGGCTCACACATCACACCCGGGCGACTGCAGCTAGTTATTGATTATGATGAATCCCCTCGGCGGTTCGGCACTCCTACTGGTGGCGGACATCCAGAAGGATAAAAAAAAATGTTTTTAACACTTCTTCTTCTGGCTCTACAGCCCTGGATGAGCTTTGGCCTTCTCAACAACACTCCTCCAGTCATCTCGGTTTTGTAAAACGCTCCACCATCTACGGACTCCCAACTCGCTTTTAAAATACTACCAGCATTTCACACCAGCAGTTCTAAAGTGGTGTTACAGAAGAATGCTACGAACCAATTGAAGGGATCACGTGCCGAATGAAAGAGTGCTAGGTGCTATTGAAGAAGAGAGAAAATCTGGTGCACACCATCATTGAGGGCCCAGTGGAAGGAACCAATAGAAGAGGGCGACCAAAGACGGAATTCATGATGGATCAACAAAATGTGGACGCAGGGGCTCGAACGTGCCAAGAGCTGAAGAGGAGGGCGCAGGACCGAAGTAGCTGGAGTTCCTGCCAACCAATCGTTGAGATAGTGACTTCAGAAGAAAGTTCTAAAGCTTTTTTCCACCCTCAGAGAAGCCTTCTGCTTCCTGTCCGCGAGAATTGTCATGGCTTGTAATTACGTAATTTTAGAAGAACTACCTCAGCTCTTTGGCCCCCCCACCCCGCTGACGACAATCCTAGATCCGCCTCTGTCTCTGAACCAATAATGCATTGTACTAATAAAAATAATAAAATCTTTATTGAAGATACATAGATTGATAAATAGGTACAGCGAGATTAGGGTTGGTTAGTCGTTCCGCTACGTTACAACATCATATAAGTTAAAAAAAGGTTGGGGCAACTGCTATAATCTTTGATGTCTGATGTCTCTGCTTTGTCTTCGCGACCTATAGCAGCAAAAGATAAAAAAAAAGTTAGATACAGAAGCTACTACTCTTGGTTGGTACTTCAGCAACATATAAATATGCATATATCATGGAATAACTGAAATTAGAGGATACATAAGAACTGGACTTGGCGGGATTCGAACCCACGATCTAAGCCTAACCGGGGCTTCGTCTTAACAGCTCCACCACAAGCCCGCACAAGCACAGTTGATGAATATCCTCTACTTATATATATGCTCGTATTGACAGGATTCGTAATGTTAGACAGGTTAGCACAGCTACACAACCGAACCGAACAAGTCTGTGAGCTTAGGCGTAGATTGTGGGTTCAAATTCCGCCAAGTCCAGTTTTTATCTATCCTTTTATTTCAGTTATAACGTGGTGGTTGCCTCTTCAACCAAAGTTAATTTAAACATTCAGTGTTATATACTCCATATAATACTGCAATATAATATTATGGAATCAGTCAAATAAGTTGGTACAAGGTGTACAGTGAATCCACGGGACAAGCCACAGTGAGCGCGCTATATTAAGTACACACTACCTTGAACTTGGCGTATGTGAATTACTGTACGTAGGTTGGCTCGTCTGTATTCAAGGGCGCATTTTAAAATACTTTCTAATGACATGCGACTACGACAGACTGAAGTGCGTCACGAACACACCCACTTATAAATTTTAAGTGCAGGGCCGGAATCTAGAATTTAAAGTTTGCCGGTTCTCACGAGTAAATTATGCACAGAATCGTATCAATTTTAAGGACGTTATATTGTATATGGTACTTCAAAGGGTAAACGAAAGATCCCTAATTACCCCCATTTCGGTGAGAAGAGCAAAATGGATGGGTCACCTAATCAGACAAGAAGGACTACTAAGAACCATAATAGAAGGCACAATCGAAGGCACCAATGCAAGAGGGCGACCAAGGAAGGCGTACGCAGAAGACCTCAAGAAAGATATGAGATGCGGAGCCTACTTGGAACTAAAGAGAACGGTCCAAGACAGGGAGGAGTGGAGAAGGAGGTGGAAATATTTGCTGCAAACCAATCATTAGATTGAAACCAAAGTAGAAGATATATGAAAATACTAACTGATAGAAGCTCATGGAGCCATCGGAAACACAGTGCTTCTTACCGTTAATCTTGACTCGTAGCAACTAGCAGTCCGACCAATCTCAACACTGCAGCCAATATGTTCGATGGTCTCACTGACCGTACACAAGATAGATATTGCCAGTAACCGGTTAGACTAGTCAAATTTGCTGGTCTGATGGGATTTGGTAATCGTGTGAGGCGGTTGTTGAGAATATCTGAACCAAGAAATATTGTGCAAAACTCAATATCAATTTATTTAACTTTATATTCCTTCTTTTGTTACAGGGTATGAATGGCCCCCTCCTGTTCGCAATAGTAGCTGCTGCCTTAGGATCATCTTTTCAACACGGCTATAACACAGGAGTTGTGAACGCACCTCAATCAATCATAGAACAATGGATAAACTCAACTATTTTAGAAAGAACAGGAGAGGTGAGTTATATATCAGTCATCAACGTAGTCCAAGGTGCATGAGGATTCATACCAAATGGCAAACTTTGAAAGGACAATGTAACAGCAAAAGCTTCCACGGAGTCGAATGAAGAACTAGTAGAATCCGGGCTGATGGGCCGTGGTCGAAATGAAAGCGAACTTCCAAACGTTTCGTCAACATCTGCGGTCGACATCTTCAGTGGAACTGCGTAGACTTCTAAGAATATATCTCGGAGGCTCAGCAGCGACTTTGGAAGCTCGCTTTCATTTCGACCACGGCCCATCAGCCCGGATTCTACTAGTTCCTCATTTGAAAGGACAACTTCGTATATGAAAATAAGTGCAACAGATTACGGGCCTATTTACTATTTATTTCATATTTTCACGGCCTTCCTCTATGGGTATCTTGTTGCCCATTGCATCAGCTTCAGTTTCTCCCACAATGTTTTTCTTCAATTTACAGTACCACCAAAAAATGTATAGGGCGAGATTTAGGGTTCCAGCCCACTTGACATTTGTAACAATAAAATATAACATATGCCAGCTTAAAAGTTAACATTAATCATGAAATATGTTGTTTGCATTAAACAAATTTTAAATACTAAAAATTAATAAATGTTGATGTTAACTGAGGAGCAAACTTTCAAAACGTCACAAATCCATGAAAATTACAAATTGATTTTATCATCGACTTTCCATCTTGAAGCTGAGTTGAATCAGGATTGCTAATCAAAAACAAACAAAAAAAATTTAACTCAGTCTTCTGAGGGGTTAAAATCTTATATTCCCGTTATAAATAAAGCCGAAATAATTGTGTTTTTCGTGTTTCCTGAGCATTTTACGAAAATGGATTAGTGCCGTTTTGAAAGTTTGCTCCTCAACTGTGTATTACAAGAGCCAAAACGCCGACACACATTGGTGACCTTGAACCCACCATTCACACAAAAAAAACCCCTCAGCGTGTGTACAGGGTATAATTTATTAATTTCCAGCCAGCATCACAGTCCAAAGTAACAATGGTATGGTCTGTGGCGGTGTCGATCTTTTGCGTGGGCGGCATGATAGGAGGTCTGATCACAGGCCTGGTAGCCGATGGTATAGGTCGCAAGAACGGGCTCCTGGCCAACAACATCTTCGTCATCCTCGCCAGTGCTCTAGAAGGTTAGTAGTTCCACCACATCATTGCCCCATTTACCGCCAATGACTGAGCGAGTTTGTGCATGACTTTGCGAGATGACTATGCAGTCATATTAATAGAATTATCAGTAGGCAGGGCTAGGGTTGCAAAAACTGTAATTATTTTTATGGGGTTGATTCAATATTCACCATTGAAATTATTATTGTACAATGGGGGACCGAAAAGGTAGCCTTAAGGGTAAGGTAAACCTGAAATTAAATCCTTTCTAATCCGAGCGATTTGGTTTAAATGTTTCAAACACTTAGATTTGTTGATGTCTCGAATATTTCAAAGGGTTATCGACAGCACACCAAACAAAGACATTGTTCGCATTTCTAAAGCACAATAAATCGAAGGATTGGGTAAAGCACAACACCAAGCTCCTAACAGAAATAGAATAGAGCGGGAATAGAGGCCACGAGGTCGAGGGCAAAATGAGAAAGAATTGCTTTGCTGAGGAAGACGAGGGACCGAGATGTCAGGATAGAGATGATGAGAGACCCAAATCTCACGCAGTGGTAGCGCCGGAAGATGGAAATTTGTGTCAGCGAATGATTGTACAATTTTGCGTTTTATTTTCAGGTGCATCAAAACATTCGAGTTCCTATGAAATGATCTGGGCGGGCAGGTTCTTCATTGGATTAGCCTCAGGACTGAACGCAGGCTTGGCGCCAATGTACCTTGCCGAGATCTCTCCAGTCAAAGTTCGTGGTGCGGTGAGTTCAGATTTAAAAACAATTTTGTAAATGACTATAGTTTCTATGTAATGGCATGCACAGATAAATAACAAATACAGGCAGGCAACGTGCCGAAACACCACACGATCACAATAAATTTTACTTCCTTAAGTATTGCGATCGAGCAAATTTTCTATTTTGTGTTTCCCAAGAGCCTTTAAGTCCCCTGAGTCCGAGTGATTCTGAGGCTGTCGTATATGTGTATGTGCGACTCAACGATAATAGAATAGATCGCGGCAACCCATAAGAGAAAAGTAGGGAAATGTCAAAGGAAAACGTTTCCAGGTTGTAGGGTTAATAAATTCAAATATCTGTCTTCTTCTTAATTCGCACCTGCCACTCTTTCTTTCGTCACGCGGTCCGTCCAGCTGATAAATAAATAAATATTGACTTTTTGTTCTGTTACTAAGCCAACTGATCCCAGTGCCCAAACTACCTACTTGATCGATTTCATCCAAATTTTGTGCTAACCTGTATTTTTAATCAATTCACAATCCTGTCTACAAATGGACTTTGGTTGCTTTAATTTCTTATTCTAATACCTAAAAACTCGATTGTGCCTAAATATTTCCGTTCAAACAACCACAAGAGTCGCTGACCCTCTTAATGGTCCACTCAGGAGTACCGCGGCACGGGCGTGGTACTCGCCCACACCTCAGGGGGCAGTGGGTCATCAACTTCTTCACTGATTAGAACGTGGGCGCCACGTCGAGTCTAGTCGTGTTGGGCAGGCATTTTATCGGTGAAATAATAATTAAACTGACCTTTCACAAAAACAAGTTACCTCCAATTTATACCACTACTGGTATTTAACGAGTACAAGTGAACCATGTTTTAAATGTAAAATTAAAATAATTAGCCTTGTTCCGTATACGGTACGCTCATTCACAAAATTGGTTAAGTCGAGCTAACGCCTGTTACAATGTCAATAATAAGCGTGTATCAGCATGTAGATTGTCACTTGTAGTCGATGTGGGTTGACATCGAAACGTGAACCAGTTTAATGGAACGCCGTTGGAAGCAATGGAGTACGAACTATTTTCTTGTTTGCCTCACTGGACTGTGCCTCCCATGAATGGAAGCCTAACAGGGACGTAACAGGCCAAAGGCAACGTTTACACGCTTGAGAAATATTACCGACAGCCCTGCAGTCAGCAGTCAAGAAAAAGGATCCTCTACCAGTCCCGAAACATTTCACATGAATTACTTATGCTTAGATAAGGTGAATAAGGTTTGTAACGTGACAGTAGACTCCCTACTCCCTATTTTATGATCTAGTAGTAAAATGTAGCAATGTTTTATTTTCAGGTGGGCACAGTGTATCAGCTTGTAATCACCATCTCAATTCTGGTGTCACAAATCTTAGGTCTTGGTTCTATCCTAGGAACAGAGGACTCCTGGCCAACGTTGCTCGCTTTAACTGTAGTTCCAGCAATATTCCAATTGGTCACACTGCCCTTCTGCCCTGAGTCTCCCAAATATCTACTGGTCAGCCAAGGAAGAGAAGTACAAGCACAACGAGGTAAATCAAAAGAAACATTAAAAATCGCAAGGCAGCAGCACATTCCTCTAATACAGAAATGAATCCGTCATTTATATACAGCAGGCATAGGAAAGGTCCCGGAGCGGAGCCCTGTGGCACCCCACTCTCTAATGTTACTTCCTTTACTAGTTAAAAAACTAACGATTCCTTCCAGTTTCACACAATATGCAACTGGTTTTCTTCAACGCAGGGCCCAAGCATCGAATTTACCAACTAATAAATTAAATTAAATTAGAACAAAACAATACATTCTTGCTTTTGTTTCAGCTTTAACATGGCTTCGAGGCACTATTGAAGTTCAGGATGAGATGCAAGAAATGCGTTCGGAATATGAGTCAAGCAAATCCATACCTAAGGTTACGGTTAGAGAAATGCTACGTAACCCCACATTACGTATCCCTCTCATTATCGCCGTTATGGTCATGATTGGACAGCAGCTTTCAGGCATCAATGCGGTTGGTATTTTAATTTAATTAGTTTGTTCATTCAACCACTTCCTCATTTTATTTATTTTCTTATTTCTTTAAAGGTAAATCGCATACAATCAATTGAATGAATATACCCTCTTCAGTCGCCTCGGTAGGTTAGATCTCGTGTTGAGTTACGACACGTCTCCGATCGCATGATGTGTTGAGACTCGCGCACATACAAGCACAGAAGTACACCTTGCCACCGAAGCCGACCTGTAATACTATTTTAAAAATGTGAATGCTACATTGATTTTTTGCCAAATCCAAACTGTACCTGTACCATCTCTGTAAAGTGCGTGGGATTATATTGCAGTTTCACACTACCTGGATTGAGGATAAGAGAACTCAACGTATTAAACAACAGTTGTACGTTATCTCGGTATTAAACAAAACAGTTGTAAGTTATCTCCACAACAGGAAGCCCTGTGAAATATTGTATGTCCAGTGTCTCACCCAGTTCCAACATTTTATAATCTGTTCTCTGAATATTGCAGTAGCATGCCTTCCAGTTCCAATATTTAGACGGGCTGTCTTCTATGATATTTAGTAGTATCTGGTCAAGTGACATTGAGCATCTGCCCTATACTTGCTGTTATTATTATTAATTAAATGCTTTGGTATTTTCTCATAGGTAATGTTTTTCTCCACCAAAATCTTCAAGATGGCCGGCTTGGATGACTCCAGTGCGCAGACAGCAACTCTTGTCACGGGCTTGATTAATGTAGGAATGACAGTTGTGTCACTATTCCTCGTGGAAAGGGCCGGAAGAAAGACACTTCTGTTAGCTGGTTTCATTGGAATGTTTATTGTTACGGGTCTGCTCTCAATCTGCATTGTGTATGCGGTAAGTGGACAGAACAATGTAGTCTGAGCTACAAAATTCTTGGACAGCAGGATAGCTTGTGATATCAAGAATCAAAATTCATAGGCCCAGTGGTCTACAGTTTAGTAAAACTGTAGAGCTGCATTGATGAATTAACTTGGCTTAAATACATAATCCAGGCAGAATTCAGTAGTGGCCCTTTGCCAGGAATCAATAGCAGTGATTCCTTTCTTAGATACATTATGAAGAATGTGACGAAGAAGAGACGGTAGCGAAAATGTCTCCAGTGAGTAGTACACCGCGAAGACGCGATTTGATACAACTAGTCTCAACCCCCAATGTGAACTTATTTTTCATTTTCTCTGCAGGACCAAAGCGTCGTCATCTCCTACATCAGCATCCTTCTCGTCCTCTTGTTCGTCATAACGTTTGCAGTCGGCCCTGGCTCCATACCCTGGTTCCTCGTCAGCGAACTCTTCAACCAGTCCGCCCGGCCCACTGCGACATCCATCGCCGTCGGCGTCAACTGGACCGCCAACTTCCTCGTCGGTATCGGCTTCCTGCCCATTCAACAAGCGATCGGCGGCTACGTCTTCATCATCTTCACCGTCATCCTTGGCCTGTTCACAGTCTTCGTGTGGAAAAAGGTACCCGAGACAAAGAACAAATCCATCGAAGAGATCTCTGCAATGTTCCGTCAACAATCGTACAATTGAAGTGCTCAAGGTTGTTACATGTTACTTAGGAGTAGATTTGCTTCATAGGCGTTGACTGCCTCGAACTCTTGCCACCCTTGCCGCAGTTGGTCTATGACCGTCTGCATACTTTGCAAAGAAGACTCTGGTTAACTTATGGTGACTAATAGACTACGGATAAGACTTCTAACAGCAAACGGGTAGCCTCTAAGGCCAACATTCACCAGATAATCCAGCAAAGCAGGCTTAATTGTAATGAGAGCAGTGAAACGCTCGTTGATGGGAAAAATTATGGGAACAGGGTTTTCTTTTAATTTAACGAAAACCTATTTTTTTGTCTTTCTTCCTTGTTTTGCTGAATTGTCCGTCAAGAATGTGGAGCTTCAGGCACAGTTAATTAGGTGTGAAAACGCCATTGACTTGCCATAGGTATTGTATAAAAACTTTGACGGCAGAGGCCACAAAGGCAAGTGCTAAGAAAAAAAAATTCCAGGGTTATATCCATATGCTAAGCATTCTGTAAAACTCAACCGATGTTCGGAAATATGTTTGGGTATTTGCCGATGTCGCCACCATGCCTTACTGACTATTGTAAACGTCAATGACCGAAGAAAAAAAATCAATAATATAGTGCTCATTTTAAGGGCGACTCCGACTTTTTCGACCATCTACAAGACATTTTAAATTCCAAGTACAACTGATGTTGGACCATTCTTTAGGGTAGGGTAACTCGGCAGCTTTTAGTAGAATATTCGGAGTAGGAACCCAAATGTACGGTTAAATGTTTCTTATTTCAGTAGTTAGTTGTATAGATGGTACGAAGAAATGTAATAGCAAATCTAACAGTGTATATCAAAGCTTAACTTGGGAGAGCTGACCGGTATTAGACAACAAACATGTCAATCGTACTAGTAGAAAAGAGAGGGAGAAACATAAAATTGAAACGAGGATGAGGACAATTAGTTTCCTAAGAACCACTAAAAGTGATAATAGAACAAAGGGGCAAAAAATCGCAATAATGAGGTCTTCTCGTAATAAATGCAGACTACAGAAAATGAATGGGTCAATTTCAAAATCCTCAAATCGGTACCCACCATGAAGCTTTGGCGCTATGCAGAGTGTATTTTTTGTTTTTTAGTATTAATGTCTCCATATTTAAGTATGGGACAATTGATTGTTAAATGAAAAAATTTCGCCATGGACTGACAACTTTTAAAACCTGACTGCACTAAGTTACCTCGTGCCAATTTGCACATCACATGAAATACTGGTAATTTTAAATAAGTAACTTTGAAAGTGTATTTTTAAACCTAAAGGAAAAGCTATGGATGCAATAAAAGATCCCTTAGCAAGCAACAAAGCAGCCGCCAATCAATTTTAAATCCTATTATTTATATTTTATTATATAGGCGGCTATTCCACTTGTCAATAATTCGTCATTTGTGCTTCAATAATTGATGAGATTTTTTTTTACTCTATATAAAAACAAAAATCTCATCAATTATTGATGCACAAATGACGGAATATTGACAAGTGGAATAGCCGCCATAGCTACTATTTCTCATCTCATTTCCCACCTTGTTATTTAATAAACTAAATAATTTTCTTCAGCACCACCCACGTGCTTAGAATTTATTCTGTGGATTACTGATGGACATTTAGAGCTATGATATTATTTCAGTGAGACTTTACATTAAAATAAAGTTTTACAATAATATGTAAAATTTACATTAAACAATATTAAGCATATCACTCGATAAAGTCACGTTTATGAACATCCACAAGATGCGTTTAACAGAGGTTTACGTCCAATATTGTAAGACACTGATAAGCTAACCATCCACCGAAAAAACTAAGTGAAACTTGTACTGTGGATATTTATAAACATTCCTGCGGGGCTAATATGCCGTTTAATATTACTATTAATATTTTAACGCTTAACTTATTTACATATTATTATTTATTTATTATATTAAACTTAACCTGGCTGTTAAAAATGTAAACAAACAATTTTGAATAGCACTTTCCATTCTAAAATTGTCTTGTTTACATTTTTAATACCAGGTAATTAAGTAAACTGAACGGCATAATAGGCCCGCTGAATGATATAGCATACACTTACTTCAATCCGGGGTGATTGAAGCGGTTTCTATTGATTAAGGTTCTGTTTCAATAAATTCTATTAATACGTCTGCTCAGCACCTGTCGTTTAAAATATATAGATGTGGTTGCTGTCATCAAGAGGATGTGTCTAAAGCTGGTGCCTGAACTATCTATTTTAACGGGCAAGTACATAACAGACGCATCAGAAGCATTTATTCGAACGGGTGACTTTTGTAAAGGTAATAATGGGTGATTTCTGCCATATCGGGCAATAAATTGGGGCTTGACTTATGGTGTTTTCTGTAATATTAAAAACTGTGTTAAGGCTGGTTATTTGAGACGAGGTTTCCAACCCACTTTACTTTGGCATTTTTCATGTTTAGTTTATAAAGAGAAGGTAAAGGTATCTATTTGCTATGGCGGCTATTCCATCTGTCAATATTCCGTCATTTAAGCATCAATAATAAGTCTCTACCATATTATAACTTAATTTATAACAGATAAGTTAAGTATTTACATAATTGTCTCCTTAAAACAAAACTCTCATCAATTATTGATGCAGAAATGACGGATTGTTGACAGATGGAATAGCCACCTTGCTATTGATATTACCGAAAAAATTTATAAACTGAATGACAACAATATTAACGGAAAACACCGATAGAATAGTCATCCAGGAAAATTGGCATTTAATCGGTTTATCAGAATTGACTGATTAAAGGAAAGACCTCAAATGTAAACTAAGCATTGTAGATTTATGCGGTTATTCCCATTATTGTCCAAGGGATACCACTGTTGGGCCTGGATTGCTTGTCCACCGACACTCTATAGCGAGCTACTAGACAATTATGGCTGTTAGTGGTATTCTACTTTGCCACCGTTAAACAATTAGATATAGACATTAATGCATCACATGGAGTAATATGAATTTGTACCGTTTTAGCTGACTCAATACTAGGTAAATTGTAGTTTAGGAACATATTATACATTGCCATTTAGACTAGAATAATTATGTGAGAATGTAATAGAAAAATTAATTTTTTTAGTGAACGTTTTATTTTTATTCTATAGAAAAAAATAGATGGTATTGCATTTTATTGAACAAACACAAAATTAGTATATAACTAATAATAACTACAACCCCAATAATCGTTAAGCAAATAACTCATAGATTTAGCCAGCAAGTTAACTAATTTTTTGTTTGTTCACTATATTCCATTCCCATTCTACTATTATATGACTCAACATTTACCTATTATAGTGGAATAAGCTTATAGGCTGCACATGGATCTAAGGTCACTTCCTTAGTATCGTTAAGTATTGGCAACGCGACGAATTAACAGACTTTGACATATAGTATCAATATACATAAAAAATGTGATATCCATATTGGTATGAAGTGTACGCCGATGGGAGTGCAACGCCTCTGGATGGCTTGACCTACTTCGGGCCTGGTGTGTTGGACCTGCTGACGACCGCTGACAATAAGAGTTGGGAGTTGTATAGTGGGAATCAGAGGCGGATCGACGAAACCAGGCTCGGAGGGACCCAAGGAATCGAGCGGTCGTAGATATGGCCGGCGTATTCATGATGTGAATATATCTACACAGAACAAGTCAACCTCGTCTTGTTCCTTAACGTAAGTCTCTCATTTCTTTTGCATAGCGTGTTTGGGTTAAGTTAGGATTAAGTGATATGGTACCTCAGACTCACTCTGACCTTTAGAGTCTGGGGATCATACAACAGACACATAGCATTGACATTCAAAAAAACAGTTACAAGTGGATGCACGAAGTAGAAAGTTTGAGAAGTGGATAACTAGATGGTAAAAGTGGGTGTTCTCATCAGCATTCGTGCTATTTTAGTACACCCTATTACTACTAGACGAGGAGAACAAGGCAAGCCCAGTTTTCATAACGACCCAAAGCAAATAAGTTAATGGTCAGAGGCGCATGAGCAGAGGCGACGCCGTGCCAGTGGAACAATTTGATTTTAACCATGTTACATCGTCCTACGAAAAGGTACGACGTCTGGTTGTCATTTTGAGTAACTAAAGCACCCATACTGTGTGTCAACGTGAAGCTAGGAAAAGGTCTACAGTATAAGGAAAAGCTAAGCAACAAGAGGATGTCATTTTGTTGATAATATAATATCGTATTTATCTTTCATTAGAAACGAAGTTCTTTTTATGCTCTATCATGGGTCAAAGCAAAATTTTACTTCATCGGAAAACAATAGAATTATGCTGTTGCTAGGCTCAGCCTAAACTTTTCCACTCCCTTCAGTCCCTCACGCCTTGAAAACTGACAGATCCCAAATTCTAACGCTTTTATAAACCTACGAAGGTTGACGCCAAAATTCCTATGCATTGTTTTTAATGACATGTTAATCAAATGAGAATACACATTTTGCAAATACCATAACTTAATAGCATTCCATTGCTTCTGAGGAATGAATAACTCGAATACTAAGACCTGATTTTAAAAAACTTAAAATTAAAAGTGCATGTGTTCAAGAAGTGCCAGTCAGGCTCCGGTACATAGAGCAGTTGATGTTGTTGTTGTTGTTGATGCTGCTGATGTAAAGCTTAATAGTGTTAAATCAGTTATATTCATGCCATTTTCAAGCTAGCTAGGGCTAGCTTCTGGGCGTCGTAGTGTATCTGTGCTTGGGGAAAGGGCGGATCCAGGAGACGTTTTTTTAGTATTTTGTTTGTTTGTTTATTTGTGCCCTGCCGAAGCCAGGTTTTGGCCCTACGGAGTCGTAAATGACAGGTCCGCTGCAGCCACTGACACAGGCGGTGATAACAATGCGACAAAATTCAATGCGCCCCTAGCAGCCTAGCATGGGGTTAACATCTCAATATCTCATTACTTATGAACTTTTAGTAAGTCTTTCACAAGATACTTTTAAGGAGCCACAGTGCCAATTAAACTGTTTAAATCTTAAATTACTGTACATTTAACTAGGGAGCATAAGTTAATGCAGAACAGTCAAGAAAAGTTTGTATGCCACAAGAGACAAATTACATTGATAACTTACCGTATTCGTATATTATCAAGCCTCTTTTACACTTCTAGTCCAATTGAAATAATTATTTAACAAACTTTTACAGGAAGATAGGAACAAAACGGCATGCTCCGATTTGTTTACAAGCTATCAGCTGTTTATCCGCCATTTAAAGCAAGTGTGCCAATCAAACAAGACTCCCGCTAAACTATTTTACTTTTGAATTTTCACTTTCTTTTTTGTAGTAATTTTTACTTCTTCGAAATTACTGATTTTAGTAATAAATAGACTCAATTAACAGTATTTGAAGTAAATTCATCACATTAATCCAACGAAAAATCATAGACTCATACCCAATACTACTCTCATGAGATTCTATATAGGCACATTTTGTTATAGGCTCACAGCCACACACATCAAAATTACCGTATTTAAATTACGTTGATAGGTAAATACATATATTGAAGTAAGACTAGTCAAAACTTTTACTGAACCTTAACAATTAATCGGACTACTGTTTTACATATTGCCGCGTTCCCTAAAATATTTCAATTTAATTATGTTCTTTTGTTCTATTTTTTTTTTTTTTTTTTTAAACGACAAATGCATGTTTTCTTTTAAATAATTTAGATGCCTAATGGCCTATTACGACTATTGACTATACTATAAATGGAATAGTTGGCATCAGAACATTCTGGATGGCTAAACTGAAACACGTAGGTGTGCAGGTTTCTCGTAGGTGTGCAGGTTTAAGGCATCATTTCAATGGCAAACCTATTTTTGTAACATGATGGGCATATTTTAATCAATTGTGAAATGCAGCACTTATGTACTTTATACATTCTTGAATGACAATCAAATAAGAATAACTTGATAGGTACCTATAGTATTTATTAATTATAATAATTTCTCTAATCATAATTAAAATAAGATCACTGCAATTTTGAGTGTTTAATGTCCGGCTACCTACTCCCTACTGAGATACATTCGGCAAGCCATAGAAATGAGTCTTTTTGTTATACAGCGTCACGTTATTGATACGGTCCAAGTTAATGCTCATCGGCAGCTTGCTGGTAGATAGACCCCCTTGTGCAGTTTTGCTAACTACAGGGAAGGAAATTCTTGACGATTTATCCATCTTTCCGACATGACGAATTATTTGGCACAAGGATACTACGCAGAACCATTGGTACCACAGATAAACTGAAATATTAAAATATATTGTAATAGGCCTAATACTAATTTAAGAAAAAAAGAGCCAACGGCCTTACCATGTTGAATCCATAAGAGCAGAGTATGTCTCAAGCTGCGGTAAACTTGGCAATGTGCACAGCGGAACATAGTTAGTGGGACATGATAACGCGCTGAGACTATATAAGTCAGTCTAAGTGCGTGTCAAGTCCTGGTCACCTCCGATTTAACCGCGTGACTTTACCATGTTCCTCAGGTGGTTCGGAATCCACTATAATCAGGAGGTCCACCCTGTCAGTCAATTCCTCTTTCCCTGGTGTGAAAGAGTCTGCCCTTAGGGTGCCTCAAGTTAACAATCAGACTCACTCCCCCCGCCAGGCAGACAGGGTTGCTTAAAGCAGAAATGCTGAAAGCAGGCGTTAGAAACAACAACAATTTGGGAAAAATACTTTCCACACAAAAAGAAACTTTCAGAAGAGATCCATGGAGAAATGACATCAGTCTCAGTGATTTCATTTGCTGAAACAGTTGCTACTGAGGCTCCAAGATATACAATCTTAGAAGTCTACGCAGTTCCACTGAAGATGTTGACCAAACGTTTGGAAGTACGCTCTTAGAACGACCACGGCCTATCATCCCGGATTCTACTGCTTCGTCATATAATTCCAACCGTGAAAGCCTTTGTAGTTATATTTGTATCATAGGTATGAAAATACGGCTGATATTCTGATTCCTTCAAAACCGTAAAATAGCCTTTCGTCAGAAGATCTGCTACACATAATAGGTTTCATACCAGCCCCATTCAGAAATTACAAATCAAGTTAAGGTGGTTAACAGGTTATTCGTAAGTAAAGTATCCCGTGAAGAAGAAATATCAAGGCGGGAGGGCCACGGTTGAAATGGATTATCTACACCAAACGTTTGGTCCAGATCTGCGGCTAACATATTCAGTCGAAGATGCAACGTTGGTTACGAAGAGAACATCTCTGAGGCTCAATAAGCAAATACCTCCCATTTCGACCTTGAGCTACCTGAACAAATTTGCTTCACTGGTTGACCTTGGCAGCAAAAGTCTTCACTGTCACGTAACTTACGCAAGATAAAACCACCTCCGATGCTGCAGCTTATGACATATCCGAGCGTATTTGTGTTGACCTTGATTATGAGAATTAGCAAGATAAATAGAGCAGAAAAGGTCACCATCCGTACGAAGTCCAGTCCAACGAACGGATAAATCAACCAGAGGGAACACTAAAACAAAAATGAATAAAGCTGGCCATTCACGAGGGCTCCAAACGGACTCGAGCCAAGCCAAATGGCGCCTCCTGTTCCATTTGGCGTTAGCGCCATTTAGAGGGGTCATCACGACTACGCTGAAGCAGTCGCTCCAAATCTTTCAAATTGTACAGTGTGATGATATGGAAGAGGTACTTTTACACTGTACAATTTGAAAGATTTGGAGAGACTCCTATAAATGGCGCTAACGCAAAATGGAACACTCATTGTTAAAAAATTACTTAGTTCAGTTTTACGTAATGAGTTACAGCAAGTTTTACAAAGTTACTAAGGAGACTATTACATATGTTTATTCAAATGGAACAGGATGCGTCATTCGGCTTGGTGCGAGTCCGTTTGGAGCCCTAGTGAATGGCCAGCCAAATATAGGTAGCCCTACACCAGATATACATTGCTGCCTAATATTGAAAATTTTTAAACTAAAGCTAATGTAAAAGCATTTGACAACAGTTCGGGTGCAAAATCGTTCTCTTAGTCTCCTCTGTGTTGCTGACAAAAAAAAATTGTCTTCATCCATAGAACGTTGGTAAGATCTACCCAATAAGTTATTCAGTTTGTAGGGTGTGTTATTTTATGATACAAGCCAAGATTCCTAATATCCTGGCCATAAAGTACCATCGACTTAGGCCCGGTAGGTAGCCAACACACGGACGATTCTTTTTATTTTGTTAAATTATACAATCAAGTAAACAACACGTACCTACAACAAGAACGTATAAAGTAAAATCGTCAGTCTCTCAGTCGCGATTAACCGACGTCTTTTCCATAGTAGGGCTAAATAAATAAATATTGCCTTTTGGTTGTTCTATTACTAAGCCAATCTAGCGGAGTTAGGACTATAAAACCCTCTCTTATACTCAACTAGGAAGGCCCACTACCGCCTGCTTTACATGCCCTCCAAAGCATGACCCGAAAATGTAGCATGTGTGGGACTCGAACCAACAACTTTTCGGGTGAAAGTTGGAGTCTGTACCACTACTCTACTACTCTACATGTCCTGGCTAGGCTAGGGCTTGGTAAATGGTTAGTTCGAACACACCATCTAACTCAGAAGATTTCTATGATCTGGCGTGTCTAGGGGAAAACCGTGCACTTTCATGCTTCACGCTAGCTTCCGAAACCGTCAAGAACTCTCCCCCTACAATGGCAATAACATCAGCAAATAGCGACTGGCGAGAATCGGCCGTGTTATCCGGGCATTAATTTCTTCTTGTGAGTTTTGTTGAATAGGTCACTTAAAGCGAGCGATCTCATGGTGTTCAAGTAATGCGCCTGAATGTCTGCTACCACGTCACCGTTTTTGTAAATAGCCCTAGCCGGTCGGTGGAATGGGCGCCTTAATATCATGACCTCTTGGGGGCTTACTAATCACTAAATCATAATTGCTATGTTTAACTGCCTAATATAAAGTAATGCTCACTCTGTAGACACCAACAATGAGAAAAGCACAGGTGATTAAATGAATTGCGAAGACCGCAATGAACCAGCCCAATACCGTAGCAGGATCTGGAATAAAAATAAAAGTTTGGTTGCGTTACTTACCTCTGTGGCGGGGTTTCCACCGACCGGCTAGGGCTAAATACAAAAACGGTGACGTGGTAGCAGACATTCAAGACTTAGGCGGGGTTTCCACCGACCTCGCATTGCAGAATGCAAATTACATTGACGGAAATGTTTGTTTTTCTTTTTATAGAAAACTGTTAAAATGTTTGTAATTAACATATCCCATGACGCCATTTTTTAATTTTAGTTAGTTTGTTTGTGATTTTACTCTATGATCATTGATCAGTTTTAACTATGGCATAGAGTAAAACAAACATTTCCGTCAATGTCACTTGCATTCTGCAATGCGAGGTCGGTGGAAACACCGCCTAAGTCTTGAATGTCTGTTACCACGTCACCGTATTTGTTTTTAGCCCTAGCCGGTCGGTGGAAACCTCGCCTTAGCACTGCGTACACTGTTCTTTCAGTTGTGTTAAATTTCTAATGCTTTCGATTTAGGTAGTGGGGGTTATTGTGATCGTCCTTCCAGTTAGGCGGCAATTCCACTGGCGAATTTACTTCATTTGTGATCTGAGATGTTTCGTTTGTTTTGTTTCAAGGAGACTATTATGTGGATAAGATACTTAATTCTTATCTACTATAAATTAAGTTATAATATGGTAGAGACTTATTAATGATGTCTGCTACCATATTATATAACTTAATTTATAATAGATAAGTTAAGTAGCCTATCTACATAATAGTCTCCTTAAAACAAAACATCTCAAATCACAAATGAAGTAAATTCGCCAGTGGAATTGCCGCCGTAATAAATTAGCAGGTTACATGTTCAGTGCTTCCCAGTTTTGACACTGCTGCATAACTATGCTTTTTTTTACTGTAGAGGGAACATTACAGTTTTAGGTCCACGAATAGGTTATTACTAAACGGCATAGTGCCGAGCCCGATTAGCACAGGCCGTAGGCGAGTATGCTGAGTTATCTCGTAATCATTACTCATAGCGCTGCTACATTGAACTTAGTAAGGTGACCATCTGACCTCTTTTTACCAGGTCACTCCTGTTTTTTGGCCCAATGCACTGGTTTTCGACCTCAGTGACCGGTTTTTAAATTTTTAATTCTAAAAAAAAAATAAGAGCACTACCTACGTCCTACCTAGTCAAGATTTGTTTATTTTTTAAAGTGGCACTAGGCTCAATTGTATGTATAGTGGCAGCTAAAAATTGTTTAAAAAAAACTGACCATTTCGACCTTAATATCAAGAAAGTCTTGCCCGCCTAACCCCCCGGTATTTCATCCCATACATGACCTGTTTTCCACAAATTTATAAATGGTCAACTTATGCCCAGAGCTTGGATGCCGGGGAAATGCTGAAAGACACTAAGAAACCTATATCAAACTAAACTATAAGGCCAAAAATGCATTGAAAGCATAAACTTTAATATTGAAGGCATGATAAACACCACAGGGGAAATTCCCGCCTGGTGACTTCGATGGCCAGGTGGTAACGTGCTTGCACTTGTGCGAGCCTTTACACGCCATGCAATCGGAGACGTGTCGTAACTCAACACGGGTACTAACCTACAGAGGCGACTGGAAGAGGTCAATCGGATACATTCATTAAATTGTTTGTATGCGATTTATCTTTTTTAAATGTAAAAAAAAAAAAAAAAAAAAAAAAAAGTGCATCAGCAAATTGCTAGCTGTATGTCTCGGTGAGAGAGTCTCCACCCATATATATATACATACATACATATATTATGTTGTTCTGTGCCTCCGCCTTTGTCTGTCCTCAAGGATATAGAACTAGAAACTCACCATCCGTCAATTTTTTCATAATACTAGTTGCCAATAAGAACTCGTTGTATTTCAACCATTCATTTACCACCTTTGAGGTTTTCGAACGGTCTGAATCGCCAACAATGCATGCTATTATACAAGCCAGAGACTGTGCCTATAATAAATGGGAAAAGGTAAGACGAAATTAACTAATGTGAGTTGCTGTAATACATAATCTAAACATCTAATATATCTTCGGTAGCGGAAAGCGGTTTGCTTAGTTGTACGTCGTTTCGGTCCTCTGTCCATTATAACAATCCCAAATCACCATGATCCGGCTGCAGCCTACAGGTAGGTATGCTATGTGTACAAGCCCCAGGGCCTCTCCTAAATAAATAGCAAAAAGAAGATACTTACAGCTGCAGAAAGGCCACATGCAACAGCACCAAATCTCAGCGGAAACCACAGACAAAAGCTGTACATAACAGTCATTTTCACGGTGGATCACAACTTGCAAGTACTATTATTATACACGCCATTGAAGAACCAATCTAATTAATTAAAGAACTGAAACAAGAAAGTCACAATGTGAAATCATTTGATGGCGCTGTCACGTTTCATTTGAAGTTAACGCCCTTATTCTTTTCAATAGACTGTGTAGTTTCCGAATCGGTTTTAGGCTTACATGTCTAACACCCCTTTTAAGGTGATGCTTCTCTATTTCATCATGAATTTTTAAAGTAATGCCAGAAGTGGCATTGAAGTGGTTGGAATGAAACGAACAATTTTTCTATGCTATAAAAGAAATTGATTGACAGTGGGACGATTATACATTATATGTGGTGAAGATTTTTACGGTGAATAATTTTTCTGAGTATATAACCTAGGTATTTTTAGGTGTTCATTATTGTGGAATTGTTTTCTGGGGTGTCTATTCACCGCGATGAACCCGACCCATTGACAGCACAATACAATGCTTAAGTAAAAAATAAACTTAAAAAAAGCTTCATAATTGTGTGCAAATTTCTAGCAAACTCAAACAGCACATTCTATGCTACCTACTTTTTCTCTTTGGCTGTCATTTACACGGTTATTGAGACCATCGAAAATACAGGTAACACAGTTGGATGCAGTGTTGAGATTGTTAAATTTGACAAGTTGCTGCATGTCAGAGAATCCAATGGGAAGTACCTACTGTGCCTCCACTACCCGGCTCAAGTGCCTAAACTACGGGGACCAGGGGCGCCAAGTTGGGGGGGGGGGGGGGCAATGGTCTCGAGCTTCGGTAGGCATCGCGGTTGACGGAACGGTGTGTAGGTTATCAAGAAACCCACTGTTTCGAGCTTATTTTCCAAAAAAAATCCCACTCTTAGGGGTCAATAGCAATATGTCTTTACAATAAACATTTTTTAATTCGTTGAAATTGTTAACTGCATGGAACACAGAACGTTGTCCACAATCAGGCCTATTTTTTACATTGATATATATATATTTTTAATCTCTAGAAACCTCAACTGGTGCCCTTGACGAGGACGAAAGATACTATATACCATATAGCGAACAAAAAGACGACTTAAATCCGAGGCTAACACTGCTACCTGATTAATGGCACTTATAAATTAAAATCAGCTATACTTACAGATGGATTTTATACATACATACAGAATACGTAGACCATGCAATGCAGCTATATCCTTAAAAACAGTAAAAGTCAGCAAGTTGACAAACTAGGTTGAGCCAAACGTCGCAACCTAAATTCAGCAGCAATATTATCACTCAATATATCTAACACGGAATCCCGCTAATGATCCGTCACAATATCACATGCTGATGTACAAATCACGCAATCCAAACAATGGCTGAAGAATGGGCTTTAGCCCTAATAGCCACTTTCATTGTCACTGCAATTATTTTCTCATACCTATAACCACCTGGGGGTATGTCCTTCACGCGAGGGTTACCACTTTTTAAATCAATATGGAAGGTAACTGACAGGTACAAATCCGTTAGATGGCAGCAATGCCTACAGGGAGCTTTACGGCCCGGTACACACAGACGATTCAGTCACCAGCAGTGAGAAACTTGTCATGGAAGCAAATGAGAAATGGCGCAAGCCTGGCCAAATTGTAGTCTACTGCAGCAGATTGTCGTAGCTCACTCGTAGCTGACTTGTCACTGGTTTATCGCAGTTAAAAGAACCGGTCCGAGTTTACTAGAACATGCTTTCCAATTTATAAACACGTAATGTATTGGAGCGTAAATTTTCCATAATTTCTCAAAAAATATTTTTTTGCACAGAAGAAAATATTTTTTTGGGAATGCAACCTGTCCGTTTTTGTTACCCTATTGAACACCTAAAACATACCTGAAGGTAGAAATCATCGATGGAAAGGTTCCGCAGAAAAATTATTTTTAAGGCATTTTTCATTAAAATTGAGTTATTTTTATTTTTTTACCCCCAGAAGCAAACTATCAAGGAGCAAGCGACCCCCCGCATTTTGTTAACATTAATAACGACTACAATACATGTGAATTTAAAAGAAATCGTTGGAGCCGTTTTTAAGAAATAATTTTTTTAGACGTTTTTTGAAAATAAACCCCCCCCCCCCCAAATTGAGTTCGCCCAAAATAAATAAAAATGGTCTCGAGGTATGGTTTTTGTGAACCTACATGCAAAATTTCATCAAAATCGGTCGGGTAGTTTGCCTGGAAATGGACGAACAGACAGACAGACAGACAGAGCGACAGACAGACATTTCGTAAAAACCACTTTTTTGGGTTCCTGGGACCTCAAAACGTGTAAATCCGTTGAAATCTCGGAATCGAAAATTTCGACCATCACAAAGCTTTCCTTATACTACTTATAAATTGGAAAGCAAAAAATCTGCTGCGGTTCAGTAGTTGACTGCGGTATTGGCAGGATTTGCTCCCATGAAAAAGTTCTCACAGGTTTACCGGCGACCGAATCGCCCGTGTGTACCTACGCCTAGTAACGACTTTCTTTGTCAGGACATGTAGAGCAGAGGTACGGACTCCGATTTTCTCGGGACCGCCGAGTGTACCCGAGCGAGTAAGATAGTCAGCAGCTGCGTATAATGCTAATTATTTTAACAATAATTGTAATAATTATTATTTGTTTTACATTGTGAAGTTAGTTGAAGTTAGTGTGTGTATTTAGCCGTTTGGTAATATTGAAAAATAATTATTTATTTAATTTTTGCAACTATGTAATAATTATTTTCTCATATGTACATGCCAAATTTCATTGAAATCAACTGGGTAGTTTGCCCACAAATCTACGAACAGACAGACCGACAGACGGACATGTAAATTTTATTGGTTCCTGGGACCTCAAAACGTGTAATCTAGGCTACTGAAATCTCGAAATTGAAAATTTCCACCATCACAAAGCTTTCCTTATACTACGCATACTACAAATGGGAAACCAATAAGTATCAACCTTATAAATTTCAGACAACCTCCTCACTCACAAGACAACAATATAATCGTTCAATTGTTTCAAGGAGTATAATTATTGCTAATTTGACTGCAATCATTGTAATGTCATGTCATTAATTATAGCGCAGAAATGCACGGGCATTACCAGTCAATTAACAACTCACAATATTGATTCACAAAGAAAGCACTTTTATATGGACATTGTAACGCTAAATACTAGTCTCGTGTTTTTATAACTGTTTTGCGTGATTGATGAGGTGTTCAAATGCATATAATGACTGAGCTTACATTACAGTATTTTCTAATGAAGATAGGGATCGAGATGCCTTCGACAATTCTGTTCAATGGCTTCGGTGGCAAGGTGGTAGAGTGCTTGTACTTGTGCAAGTCTCTACACACCATGCTATCGGAGACGTGTCGTAACCCAACACGGGTACTAATCTAAAGAGAGGACTGAAGAGGGCAATCGGATAGATCCATTAAATTGTTTGCATGCGAATAACCTTTTTTTTTAGTAAATTTTTTTTACACAAATACAAAGAGAGTTGAAGTGCCCCCTCATGCCAGCGGCGTGCGAGGGTAGCACTCAATACCTATGTCTAATTCACCCAAAACACTTTTAATAACTACTAGTTTAGAACTAAATTAAAAAAAGTTTGTAAATACAGTATGTGTAAAATATGTAAAATACTAATGCTCATGTAAATTGTGGAGTTCGTCCCTTGTCCATAGTCTTATAATTAATTGTCCTGTATGTTGCTGTTCTTGTGTATTACAACCCATCTAGGGAGACACCCAAACAAGACATGGTTGCTAAGACATTTATATTTTTCATTGCCAGGTCAGCAAGACAAGCCGACCATCGTAGCTGAGGTTGGGAGTAAATCGGACAATGGACACCCACTACCACACGTTTTTTGTACAAAGTCGAATTTCACAGGAATTAAACAATGTAGAGCTATAAAAAGTCGTAACCCTTAGAAGCAATACTTCTCTACATTTTGATAAATGTTATATCACCGTCACTAAAACGAATTGGCCACAGATTTCGAACTCCTTCCTCAGGATACCCTAAGAAACCGGTTTTTGCAACAAATCCAATTCAAAAATTGTGGCCAATAGACGGGTACAAATCATCATGTATTGAAATGTAGAGGAGCATTTCGGCTAAGGGATGTGCTTTTTTTGACAACTCTACGGTCTATGCAGTAGATTTCAAGTGGTGGCTTATTTGATATTTACACTTGTAAGGTTTTCCCCCTCTGATATCTAAGAGAACGTATTATGAATACAGACAGTTGGCTGGGACACGTGAAACCTTTGTTTGTTTGTTTTCCAACGCCGGCTTTCAGCAATTCTGCTTTATACAACCATGTCAGCCTGGCGAGGGGAGTGAGTCTGTTTATTAGCTTGAGACACCTTAAGACAGCCTCCTTCACCTCATGGAGAAGGGGAGTTAACTGATAGGGTGGCCCTCCTGATTGCAGTGGATTCCGAACCACTTGGGGAACATACTATAGTTAAGTCACACGATTAATTCGGAGGTGACCAGGACTCGACACGCACTTAGAGCGACTAGTATAGTCTCAGCGAGTTATCATCTTCCCCTGCCAAAGCAGTTAGACTGACTCGTCTTAGCTCGTTATCATGTCCCACCATGTTCCCCTGCCAACACTGCGCAGACTAACAAGTTATCTGCATTTTTGAACAGACTCTGTTCTGGTGGATTCAACATGGTATGGCCGTTAGCTACATGTGAAACGTATGGCTGAGCGGCGAGGAGAGCCTCCTTGCACACAACGCCTCAGCGCAGAAGAAGGCTACGATGGCCGGATGGCGTCACGAGTGATCTGAGAGACTTTGGGGTGCGTAATTGGCACCGACGAGCTTCGGACCAAGCCGATTGGCGCGATGTTAAAGCAAAAGACCTATGGGCGGTAGCGCCACGGGGATAAGGAAAGGAAACTCTGGCAGTGGGCTCGGAAATAAGGAAAACTTTCAATAAAAACAAATAAGTCAATAAATAACTAACGACTTTATTTACATTGACTTTGACAATGATCGTAAAACTCATAGATGTTAACTCTTGTCATCGACTGATTTATTGTTTCTCGTAATACCTTCATTTGAGTTGTCTACAAGCGGCTCACAAGTAGCAGAAGTGAAAGCCCATTTCTTTTTGGTAATCAGAAGAAGGCCCATAAGTAACGGAAGATGGAGAAGTGAAAACCGGAAAAGCCTCCGCGAGCTGCCACTATCTGACTCTTTATAAAATTTCCATCCTGTAAAAATGGAAAATTTATTTAAGAGGAATCTGAACGTAAAATTTGGTCGCACTCTTTAATTTATTCAACAACTTATAGGGGCAACTGACCACATTTCTTTCGGATCGCTAAGGTGTGGGTGGCATTCGCTACGGGAGTAGGGTGCTCCAGGCAATGTGTAGTTGTTGGCACATTCTGTATCCGTCGCATATATTGTAACACCCTTTAGCTGTCAATGAATGGCTTTCCACGGAGAGTTAAGCAGAAGAGTGGTGAATTAGCAGTGCGCCTTCGGAACAGTCCATGAAAGCCTATTCATGTACGTAGCCAGGCGGTTTTTTTTTTTTTTTTTTTTTTTTTTTTTTTTTTTTTTGGCGTCGGCGATGGGGAGCCATTCAGCCACTAATGTGCGGCAGTCTTAAATAGCTTTTTTACTGTTTTTTAAAAAATTATGAAGAGCAAAATATATTGTTGGGCTGGATGTTTCTAAAATTGAAAGTAGATTGAAAGGTCTGACTATGGAATTTGGGAGGCAATTAAGGAGGACTGTACGTTGTGCTGAGTGTGATGGGCATTCTAATATAATATGCTGTAGGGTTTCAGTTGACCCCGGACAAGTGTCGCACATGCCACTGGGGTCCCTACCTATCTTCCACAAGTACCTCTTCGTGACCCCATGGCCACTTCTCAGTCTAGTAATGGTCGTATAAAATTTTTTTGTGAGTGGTGACTGGTAACCTTTAAACCACGGAGAAAATGATATTTTTGGGAAGATCTCCTTATACTGAACCCCAGCTGGGTAACTGGAGAATAGTCCCTGCCACTTCGCCAACAGTGACTGTGTTATGTGAAAACCCAAGTCGGACGGGGGACATACCGGGTCCTGCATGTCAATGCACCTATGACTGGTAGCTTCCTTGGCCAAAGCGTCTGCCATCTCGTTTCCTACGATTCCGACATGTGCCTTAATCAAAATAAATTGGTGTTCCCATCCTTTACAGGCTAGCTCCTTGAGAAGTGTCAGTATGTCAATCTCTGGCTTTATAAAATCGGATCTCGGAGAGATGTTTCTAAATTTCTCCACTAAGCTCAAGGAGTCAGTCAAAAACACCACTTTTTTAATGCGGGCTCCCCTTAATGCTACAATGTATTCCATCGCCATCTGAATGGCAATTAATTCCGCGGTGTAAACGGACGCAAAGTCTGCTATGCGAAAGCCTTTTTTTACTTCTAATTTTTCTGTATAAAAGGCGCTACCGACTTTTTCACACATTCGGGACCCATCACTGTATACATACAGGGCGTCCGGCCACTTCTCTGAAAATAATTCTCTCAGCTCAAATTTGGAGAAATCGGTATGCGGGTGTATGTACACGCTTGGTGTGGAAATTAATTGCTTGTAGGGAAGGCTGAAAGAAAGTGGTTTTTCGGATGATGTTATGAGGGGGAAAAACATGCTAAGGTCGTAGTAGCTGTCGCAGGCGCCAGGCGATGTTATAAATATGAGGTTTCACGGACTGTCCCGAAGGCGTACTGCTAATTCAGCACTCTTCTAGCACAGACCGTAGAAAGCCATTAAGTGACAGCTACAGGGTGTTACATTATATGAGACAGATACAGAACGTGCCAACACCTACAAGGTTCCTACTACATTCGGTGCCCGCAGGCAGGTGCCTGGAGCACCTGACAGGTCTACTTGTTTATTTCTAAGAAATAAAAATGAGACTTACCCAAGTATGTGAAGTAAGAATTCAGCGGTAATGACATGATTGGAAAGAACCATGTCGTCACGTCTAAGGCAGGTGCCAAAAAGGTCAGTCCTGTAATTGCTACAGTATAGCGCAGGGCAGTTCTTCGGCACAACCCTGGAAATAAGAACATTATATATATTTAAATAAACGAAACTTTGCACAATTTTCACTAAGTCACTGGAGAAACTTGTGACGGCACAGTTGGTTTTCCTGGTCGGTTTGCACGCTTTAGCAAAGCATGCAAACTTGGCTGGGATTGTCCGATTGTGTCGTTGCAGTTATTGAATTTGCTGGTGCATGTACCGTTGGAGGTTCTGCACTGTAGCTTCAGATGGTTATGCATGGGCGAGACCATCTTCTTACAGTGCAGGGCTTTCAACGGTCATCCGAGGTAACAGTTGATTCGGCAGCACTAGCAGCATTTCCTCCACTCCAACCTCCAGTAGTCTTGGGAGACTCCATACTCTTTCTTTTATGTGTTTGTGAACAGCGATCCTTTTTATTTGAGAACAGTGACTGTGTTCCTTTTATGTGCCGAACGTGATAAGACCGAGCTGAGTACACGGTAATATATCTATTTTATGATCATGACAGCAACCTGGCACTATATAATCTGTCTCCTAGAAGGTTATACTATAAACGAAATGTAGTTTCCTATAATGGGGGGGGGGGGGGGGTGGGGGCGAGTCCTTGCTCCCAACCGAGAAGCCATGCCTGAATCTCTCTCTCTCTCTCTCTCTCTCTCTCTCTGCCGTCTAGATGAGGTAGTAATGAAAACTATGTTCCTGTACTGTGGTTATCAAGTGATGATGTGAATACCCCTCGCAACGCAAGTTGTAACTGTCAGTGAATAATGTTACTCAATAGCATGTAAATTGTATCGAGACTATTATTGGTATCAACCGTTTTGCCACTTATGAATGTAATATAAAAGAAATGTTCATGCAAGATATTTTGACTTGGGTATAGCACCTCATAGCCTCCCTCTCTCTACCGCTAGAGTTAGTAGGAAGGTCTGTGACTTTAGTATAGATAGCTTACAAACTATGACCCAAATAAATACACTAAATGGGGTTCGGTGGAAAGGTGGTACTTGGTGGAGCTTGTACTTGAGCGAATTTCAACACACCACGCGATCGAAGACGGGACTAAATTCAACACAAGTATTAAGCTACTTAGTGAGGCAACTGAAGGGGTCAATCGTATACATAATATTATTGATTGTACGCGATTAACCTTTCACATAGAAATCGGCTATATACATGAGTAAATCAAAATTCGTGCTAAGGCTGCAGATAGATTATTAAAAGCGAACATTTCTCTACAAATTGATCTCTCGACGTGCAAACCAAATTCATAAAACATTTTTTTTTTTTTAAAGATTAATCGCATACAAAACAATTTAATGAATGTGTCCGACTGACCTTTTCAGTCGCCTCTGTAAGTTATTACCTGTGATGAGTACGACACGACTCCGATTGCATGGCGTGTAAAGACTCGCACAAGTGCAAGCACGTTACCACCTGGCCATCGAAGTCGATTATATTAAGCATACCTGGATTAGTGACAGCCATCATGCGGTAGCCAGCCCGCGAGTAGTCAGGTCTTAGGTTCCAGGAGAGGGCGTTAAAGTGGGGGAACTGCCAGGCGTAGAGGAGGCCAGCCATAATGCCTGCACCGGCGCCCAGACTGCCCTCGCAAGCGACGAACCCCATTACAGGCGGGATAGCGCCCACTGAAATGCAAAAATGTAGATTAAAACATCAGGGATGTACAATGTGACCACAAAACGGGTCACCAGTGAGCCGATTATGGCGAATAGTATTGACTAGTTTACTCCTGCCCCTGCCGGCCGCCATACCAAGTTGCATCCAGCGGACCAGAGCAGGTTCAAAGCTGCAGATAACTTGGTCGTGTGCACAGTGCCGGTAGGGAAACATGGTAGGACTTGTCCTGGTCACCTCCGAACTAATCGTGTGACTTCACTGTGTTTCCCAAGTGGTTCGGAATCCACTATAATCAGGAGGTCCACTGTCCTATGGGCTGGCGTAGGACAGTCAAGTCGGGGTCGCTCTATGGGCCCAAATATGAGGCCTAAGTCGTTATTAACCCGACGAACACTACTACTACTACTAGTTTACTCCTGGGGTTAAAACTGTAAACAAGCTAATTTTGAATAGCACTTTCCATTGTAAAATTATCTTGTGTACATTTTTAATACCAAGGTATTATATTAACCTCGGTATTTTAATCGCCATGATCGGGCCGCTGGAGTCACTGCCTACAAAAAACGACAATAACTTCGAATTTGGCAAAATATAATTAAAGATTAAACATAAATACATACCTATGGAGCCAACCCACGTGTTAAGGATACTGATTCGTTTCATAGGTGTATATACAGAGGTATATAAAAATAGATTTGCGGCTCCCAGCGCTGCAGTTAACCCGTTCGTACCAAAATACAGCGTAGACAAGCCGATAGAGGCAGCCGCTCCCGCAAATCCAACAGCATGCAGTGGTCTGCAAAAGTTAAAATTAAGTAATTAATTTTGTGCAGCAATTAAGGGGACACTGAGTTTGACTCGTATCTGTACTTGGTAAAGTCATGCTTTCGCCTGTTACATTGCGTCAATGGTAAGCTTGTCTCAGCTCGTCCATTATCGCTTGTAGCCGGTGTAGGTTGACATCGAGGACATATATCAGTTTGCCAATGGCCAAAAATTCATACGGAGACAATATAAATAATGTCCGAAATCCATGGGGCCGTCAGGACATTAATATTATTACCAAGGGGACACTGGACGCACCAATTTCCCACGCCAGGATCCAACAAAAATCTGTTAGTTATTATTTTATATTTCATTTAATACTAAAGTTATTACAGATTTAGTATATACAAATTATAGAGGACTATTTTATACTTAGTATTTATTAACTTTTAAGGCCCCCATACACGGTGCGTCGAAATGGCTACGTCCAATTGTAATAGAATAATTAAAATAGTATAATCTGAAAAAATAAGGAGTAGGCCAAATAATGGAAATGAACAGGAGAAAACATGATTGGAATCCATCTTGGCTGAGTTTTTTTTTTTTCTGATTGCGTTGTAAATTTAAAGGACGGAAATTAATTTTTTATGAGCTCTTTCTACCTTTAATTTCTTTCGGTAAATGGAATAAATAACAAGAAGTAAGAAGCCCGGAGAGATTGTGGGGGACCACCCCTTGGTGGGGACCCGAAAGTGATTTTAGACATTGCCCGAGGATGCAGCCGAGGATAACGTACGTGGCAGATTTTAAAGCCTGGGCATCTCTGGTTTTCCGACGAGGGCTGGACGGACTGTACTTTAAGAAATATTATGAACTACATGTCTACAAACAAGGTGCAAGTTTTCACTTCTCAACTGCGCAGACTAAAGGACCCATACTTTACCATCAGTTTGAAAATTTAATATGTTTTGAATATTAGTTAAATTTTTAATTGCAGAGCCACTACTTTCATATCTTTTTAGTATTAATTGTATAGATATCCAGGATGCGTCTTACAAATAAATATTTCATAATTACTGTTCGTTAAGCACAAAGATTTTAAAACTTTCATTCTGGTGGCGCTTTAGAAATAGAGTTTGCTTAACTTCGGTTTTTCAGTTTAAATTAAGTTGTGGCTCGTTTCATTACCTTTTGTATTTTCAACCGTATTTGATGTTTAAAATTTGAGTTTCCGATTTACTGTACTGTATACACTATACACTTATACCCTTTCACACTACACATATATTCTGATCACCTTGCTTATTTGTTTTTTAAGAAATATATTTTCCATTTTCTTTGATTAACTAAGATGAGCCAGCTTTGTCAATACAACCCTGAGTGCGAGAAGAGTTTACGGTGAATCCTGGCTATTGGATAACAATTCTGCTATGTAGTTTATGTTTTATAAGTAATGTTTAGCCATGCTGGTATTTATTAAGTCAGGGATGCTATTTGTTCCCCGTGGCTGATATAGCCTACAGGATTCACCGGCGATGCTGCTGCCAAAAGTCGTGTGAGGTTGGTCATCTTATTTGAGCTAGTCACTGTAATATTTACGAGTTTGTTCTAATAAAAAGGAATATAAAATAAAAGTAGAAGGTTATTCCCTTACCAAAATCGTGTGAAGAGTCCATCAGTGTTAAATGCCCAACACGACTAGCTCAAATAAGATGACCAAGGGGTGGTCCCCCACAATCTCTCCGGGCTTCTTACTTCATGTTATTTATTCCATTTACCGAAAGAAATTAAAGGTAGAGCTCATAAAAAATTAATTTCCGTCCTTTAAATTTACAACGCAATCAGAAAAAAAAAACTCAGCCAAGATGGATTCCAATCATGTTTTCTCCTCTTCATTTCCAATATTTGGCCTACTCCTTATTTTTTCTGATTATACTATTTTTATTATTCTATTACACAATTTAGGAGCCCATACATGGGAGCTAAAAAAACTTATGATCAGTCCACCAGCTGTTGCCTTCTGCTTGTGTGTTTGTATACGTGTACATTAATATTATGGATGAATTGCAACTACTGTACGCTGCACCAGTTTGTATATACATTAAAAATAGAAGAAACCAAAAAAGAAGTGGCAGAAAGGTTGGCTTTCAAGAAGGAGGGATATCAGTCAGTTGAATTTGATAAAACAACTCACTTTGGAGCCTTCTGACTGGAATAATTACCTAAGAATGGATGAATCAACCTATTTAATGTTGCTCAAAATGGTTACGCCACATATAGCAAAAAAAGATACTAACATGAGACAAGCTATTACTCCACACGAGAGATTAAGTGCAATATTGAGGTACTTAGCAACTGGATGTTCTTATGAAGAATTGAAATTTCCAACAGCCATTTCACCGCAAGCATCGGGGCAAATAATACCAGAGACATGTATGGCAATTTTGCGGTGCCTTAAAGATTACATGAAGGTAAATATGCGTCCTGCTTATTTAGGTATTAATGTGTGAGAATGCAAATTAATTTTTAGCAGGTACAGGTCCTACAAGTTGAAATTGAAAATTTTAAGGGTCCGCATAACCAACTGTCTGTGAAATTTACTGGAAACGGATATTTTTTCCTTATGGAGATGTAGCATATAAAATACAACCACGCCGACCAAGGCCGTGCCCAGGTTTTGATTTCGGGGGGGGGGTCCAAAATGTTTTTTTACGTAATGTATTAATGAATTACTGGATAAATTCTCCAAACCCTACAGGTTTACATACAAAAATTTATTTCGGGGGGGGGGGGGTCCGGACCCTATGGACCACCCCTCTGGGCACGTCACTCAATTTTCACCGAGACTGTGTCAAATCTCCATAAGGGGAAAAAATTCCGTTTGCAGTAAATTTCATCGACAGTTGGTTGTGCGGGGCCTATAGCACAATTTGAAAAATGACAGCATGTCCTCCCATGCCCCTTTTCCCTTTGTCATGATAACTGTCATTAGTAATTTGCCAAAGGCATTCGTGCCCCCGGTATTTCTCAATCACTTCCAATACAAAGTCATGGCCTTTAGTTCCCATGTTTACTCCACACGACACACGACTGATTGCAGTTTGGACGTAGAAATGCACATACACGGTGCGTCCGCGTCCATTTGGACTTACGGTTTCCCCATACACGGTACGACCACTAAATGGAGGGAGTGGACGCATGGAAAAATGGACGTAGGCTAAAAAGGAAATGCACATACACGGTACGACCACTAAATGGACGGAAGGGACGGATGGACCCATGGACGTGGAGATCAAAAGATTTGGAAATTCAACTTGGTCGCTTCCGTCCACTACGTCCAGTCGGGTTTCCCCATACACGATGCGATTTCTGCCAGGTTTTGGACGTACGTCCATTTGGACGCACCGTGTATGGCCTGCTTTATACAGGATTTTTAGTTTAGCTGTAGTTATTTTACCGATTAACTGATGGAGGTTAAAAATTTGCCAAATTTTCAAATTCATGGAAGAATTTAAAATTTAAAATACCTTAGTTTTAAAAATAATGTGATGTACAGTGAATAATTTTTTTTTCTTCAGATTCTTCTTCAAGTTAAAGCCGGCTGGCCGGTTGGCAACAACATGTGGCATCGATGCCCCTTCGTATGCATTGGCCATCCTCCATCACTTGCTGTAGATACTCTTTTCTAGGGGGACCCAGGTCGGTAGACGCCTTCTATGATTCCCTCTATGATGCAGCTTACAAAGTTTTCGTGTCGAACCAAATTTTACAAATTAGTGAGACTAAATCTATAATAACTTGCGTAGTAAATTAAATAATAAAAGCTGTCAGATTATGGTGCGATCATGTGGTTTCATAGATCTCGAAACAAAATTTTGAAAATACTCACGTTAAGTGACCACGAACGAGAACCCGGTTCTTCGTACGGGACATCTGAGCGTCGAAGGGAACTTCCAGAAACTGATTGATGGAATTGGCGGCAGAGGACACCAAACCAGTGCCCACAGCGCAGCAGAGAAGACCGATAGGATCCGTGGCAGCGCCACTCAGTGCATAGCCCGCCATGGATGTTGTCACCACAAGAGCTGCAAGAAGACAAGTTATTTATTGTTCAATCACTTTTAATTTGATGAAGCAGTGGAATCCGGGATGATAGGCCGTGAAAGCCTTTGTGATTACACTTTTTATTTGTGTATATCCCTTGAAACGAAAATGAGGAAGATTATGAGGACCATTGGCATGTCAGCCGCAGAACGGCTGTCTAGTGACTGACCTCAGTTTGCATCCAATGACATTCAATTATTATTATTATAGTTTAAGTTCGCTGCCGTCGGCCTTAGTCCATTGAACTGCCCAAACAAGTATCCTGGAGTACATAGTGGACATATGTATATTCTGTCTTGCTTACTGTCAGCTGATGAAAGCTAATATGCAACGGAACTATTCCGCGAGATAAATGCTATTTATTCACACCAACACCAGAAATGCTCACAGTTTTTTGCCCAGGTGGAGGCTGAGTAAGTCCATTATATCCTTCAAAAACTCGGCAATTAGGTATTATAATGCTCTGTCCAGCAGCATTACTAATAATGATTTTTCGGGATTCAAGGCCTTGCATAAGTGGAAGATGAA